>CM052802.1:85014705-85078463 GCA_028533885.1 Nasua narica | reverse complement strand
GGGGGGGTGATCCTGGTGGTGGGTATCGAGAGGGGCACGTACTGCATGGAGCACTGGGTGTGGTGCATGAACAATCAATCTTGTAACACTGAAAAATTAAAATAAATTTGGGAAAAAAAAAAAAAAGAAGAGGAGTAAGTGACCTTTCTTTGAAGGAGGAGATAAGTAAAAATTTTTGACTGTGGACCATGTGGTTTCTGTTGTATGACTTTGCTACTGTAACGTGAAAGCAAATGTAGGTAATATCTAACCAAATGGACGAGACTGTGTTATTATTGACAAAAACGGGCAGCTTTCTGAATTTTTCCTGTGGGGCTGGACATAGTTTACAGACTCCTAATTTAGAACATGGGTTCCTTAATTTTTTTCTTTATTTTCCAGCCTGACATTCATCAACTGCCTTTTGTGTGTTTTAGCTACTTTTATATACTTTTGATCAGTGATCTTCACAGTGGCTTATGAGACGGTTGGAGCAAATACTTATTAAAATGTTTACATTATGAAAAATTTCAATCATATGGAAAACAAATCTCCACATAAGTAACATCACCAAACAATTAGTAGTGTTTTCCATATTTCATTTATTTATAATGGATTTTTTATTTGAATTTTATTTATTTGTATTCTTTTTTTATTCTTTGTATTTTGGCTGAAGTATTTTATTTATTTGTGTGTGTGTATATATATATATACACACACACATATATATATATTTTATTTTATTTTTTTATTTTTTAAGACTTTATTTATTTGTCAGAGAGAGAGCACAAGCAGGGGGAGCTGCAGGCAGAGAGAGAAACAGGCTCCCCACTGAGCCAGGAGCCTGACCTGGGGCTTAATCCCAGGATCTTGAGATCGTGACGTGAGCCAAATGCAGATGCTTAACCGAGCCAACCTGGCATCCCTACCTGAAATATTTTAAAGTAAGTTTCAGACTATTTCCTGCGATGCTCGCATACCTTACTATGAAATGTGGGCATTTTCTTTTTTTTTAAACCATAAAAATGATTGTTTATTTAGTATTTTCTATTTTTTTTATTTTTGAATTTTTAAAAAATTTTTATTTTTTTTATTAACGTATAATGTATTATTTGCCCCAGGGTACATGTCTGTGAATCATCAGGTTTACGCATTTCACAGCCCTTACCATAGCACATACCCTCTCCGATGTCCATAACCCAGCCACCCTATCCCTACCCTGCTTACCCCCCAGCCACCCTGTTTGTTTTCATGAGATTAGGAGTCTCTTATGGCTTGTCTCCTTCCTGATCCCATCTTGTTTCATTTCCCTCCCCAACCCCCCCCCCCCCCGGCCGCCGCCCTGCCTCTCAAATTCTTCATATCAGAGAGATCATATAATAATTATCTTTATCTGATTGACTTATTTCACTGAGCATAATACCCACTAGTTCCATTCACATTGTTGCAAATGGCAAGATTTCGTTTCTCTCGATGGCTGCATAGTATTGAAATATGGGCATTTTCTTACATAATTATAATACCCTTATCTTACCACGTCAGAATTAACAATTTTTTGATAACATATGTTTTCCAAGCCAAGTTCACATTTCCCTAGCTGCTTAAGAAACTATTTTTTTAACATCCTATTTGTTTGAACCAGGACCCACATCAAGTCATATGTTATATTTGGCTGTTGTCTCATAAGTTTCTTCTAAGTAATCCTTTACTTAACCACTTAACCCCCTCTTTTCTCTCTTTTCCTTCCCCCCGCCCCCCAGTCTGTAGCTCCTTGAAACAATTGGTCAGGTTTATAGAATGTTTCACATTCTAGATTTGTTTGCTTCCTGTGGTGTCATTTGTTACCATATTTCCCATTTTCCTGTAGGTGAAGTTAGCCGTAAAGACTTAAGTAAATTTAGGTTCAACCTTTTTGGCAAGAGTTCTTCATAAGAGGTACTTTGTTTTTCATATTGTGTCACATCAGGAGGCTCACCGGTAGCCTGAATCTCCATTGTAAAGCTCCCCTTCAACCTTTCATCTAATGTTTTTATCCACCATATCATCTTTCTCAAATCAGTTATCTTATTTTCATTTCTACACTTACTGGCTAGAATTCTTCTGAAAGAATGTTCCCTATTCATCTTGGGTATTTGGTTACCCAGAAGTACAGTTCATAAGGAAGGTAGTATTTTTGAATCTCATTTTATAGATTGGAATGGATTCTCAGAAGATTAAACGAATTGCTTGAAGTCATAAACTTAACATCCTACATAGCTCGGAACCAAAACCAACGTTTTGTTTTGTTTTGTTTTGTTTTTCCAAAGATTTTATTTATTTATTTGACAGAGAGAGACTGCAAGAGAGGGAATATAAGCAGGGGAAGCGGGAGAGGGAGAAGCAGGCTTCCCACTGAGCAAGGAGCCTGACGTGGGCTCAGTCCCAGGACCCCAGGATCATGACCCAAGCTGAAGGCAGACACTTAATGACTGAACCACCCAGGTGCCCCAGAACCGAAGTTTTTGATACCAATTCTGGTTATCTCAGATGCAACGCCAGTAGGAGCCAGTGAACTGAAATCACAAGTTCTTCTTGGTTCAGAAATTAAAGGACGAGAAGTAGGGTGATTTAGGATGCTTCCCATGCCCTTTCTGTCTCTTCCACTGCCTCCTCTGAATGAAGAGAGTAGGTAGTTTTATCTGATAAAACTACAGAGATAGTTTTCTAGAACAATTGAGTGCTTAGGAATCAAATTGCTTGGATTCAAATTCCTGTTCTTACCACTTAGCAGCTATAACCTGACTTTTGGCAAGTGATTTAACCTCTCCGTGCTCTAGTTTCCTTGTCTGTAAAATGAGGATCCTAATAGTATCTGTCTTAAAGCGTTGTTGTAAGAATTAAATGAAGGCGATACAAGTAAAGGGCTTAGAACAGTGCCTTGCATACAAGAAGCACTCAGTATCATTTAACTTTTCAGAAATAGAACTGTTCCATAGCTACACTGTAATTCCACCAGCCATCCAAACCACACATTCAAAATAACATAGTAATTGTTGGGAAAAACAGTATGATACTGTTCTGTTGATGATGAAAGTGATGGTAAGTCAGTATTTGGTGGTCTTACGTGAAAACCCAAGAAACAGCATGAATCTAAAGAATGAAAGCTGTGGATGCTGCATTTCTGTAACAGTTGTAGCTGCAAAGAAACCTCGTTTTAAATTTTTAGTTACATACGGAGGATTGGTTATGTACTGAATTGGTATATAGTGATTGAAAAGATGTGAATGTGAACATTTTCTGAACTGAAAGATGTAAATATTTACTGAATTGGTATACAGTGTTGAAATGATGTGAACCTGCATTTTAGATTTTTTTATGTTTGAATTTCTTAATGTGAAGAATACTTCTTTTTTGGAATCTTAAAGCTTTCCTCTGAGCACAGTAGGAAAAGTATTTTCGTATTTTCAACAGGACATAAAATACTTCATTGTGTAGTATGTGGGAAAAGCAAAACACATTCTGCCTTTTTTCCCCTTTTCCATTTCCTACTTGCTAGTGTGATAGGTGGTATCACCATATTTAAGTTGTTTATAATCATTTGTCATATTTGCAGGACTTTTAAAAAAGACCAATTTAAGGCATCTTTTCAGCAGAGTATTTTCAACATGTTTTTAAAGCAATGGAAATCATAATTATAATTTTCCCTGTGTGAAATCTGCTTATAACCTTCTCATTTTGCATTATTTTCTTACAGTTGGCATTTTACATGAAAGTATGTATATGCATTTGGTTTGATCATAGACTATTCCTATTTGTTCATAGGCATTTCTTCTCCAGTTTGTTGTACAGTGTTAGGAAAGGTTTTTCACTATTTTTTGCCTGAATTGTCAAGTATCTTTTGAGCCACATTCAAAAGGACAGTTTGCTATAGGTATGTGCTATACCTCATTGAGGATTTTTCTGAGTATTTGAAAATGCCTTGTGTTTGGCCTCATGAATCAGAATGAATCAGAATGGGTTCAGTTAGTCCCATTTTTAGATGTAGACATACACAGACAAGTGTGTCCACGACCAATAGTGTGATTCATTATGATGTGACCCAAATGCAGTAAATAACTTGGTTTTATTGCTGTAAAGAGTTAACTGTTTTTATCAGTCTTCGCCCATTGTTTATGTGAGACCTTACAGTCTTCGCCCATTGTTTATGTGAGACCTTATCACCTAGCCGGAGGTAGGAAGTGCTAACATGGGCAGAAGTACAGGTTTGCAGGCCTGTATAATATTTTATGAAAGAATATTTATTTATTTTATTCACTGTTTATTCACTGAACCAGCTTTCCAGTATTATTTGTTTACTACAGGCTCTAGAATCTGTATTTGCAAATGAAAGTCTATCATAGAAAGTTCTGATTAAATAGAAGAAAATTAGGAGCAGTAATCGTAGCTTTTTTTCTTCCTTCCTTCCTTCCTTCCTTCCTTCCTTCCTTCCTTCCTTCCTTCCTTCCTTCCTTCCTTCCTTCCAATTTTTTATTAACATATAGTGTATTATTTGCTCCAGGGTACATGTCTGTGAATCATCAGGCTTACACATTTCACAGCATTTGCCATAGCACATACCCTCCCCAATGTCCATAACCCTACCCCACCCACCCACCTCCCAGCAACCCTTAGTTTGTTTCGTGAGTTTAGGAGTCTCTTACGGTTTGTCTCCTTCCCCATCCCATCTTGTTTCATTTCTCTTCCCCACCCCCCACGGCCCCCTGTGCTGCCTCTCGAATTCTTCAAATCAGAGTGATCATGTGATAATTGTCTTTCTCTGACTGACTTTTTTCGCTTAGCATAACACCCTCTAGTTCCATCCACGTCATTGCAAATGGCAAGATTTTGTTTCTCTTGATGGCTGCATAGTATTCCATTGAATATATATACCACATCTTCTTTATCCATTCATCTGTTGATGGACATCTAGGTTCTTTCCATAGCTTGGCTATTCTGGACATTGCTGCTATAAACATTCGGGTGCATGTGACCCTTCGGATCACTACATTTGCATCTTGAGGGTAAATACCCAGTAGTGCGAATGCTGGGTCATAGGGTAGCTCTATTTTCAACATTTTGAGGAACCTCCATACAGTTTTCCAGAGTGGTTGTACCAGCTTGCATTCCCACCAACAGTGTAGGAGGGTTCCCCTTTCTCTGCATCCTCACCAACATCTGTCGTTCCCTGACTTGCTAATTTTAGCCATTCTGACTGGGGTGAGGTGGTATCACATTGTGGTTTTGATTGGTATTTTTCTGATGCTGAGTGATGAGCATTTTTTCATGTGTCTGTTGGCCATTTGGATGTCCTCTTTACTGAAATGTCTGTTCATATCTTCTGCCCATTTCTTGATTGGATTATTTGTTCTTTGAGTGTTGAGTTTGAGAAGTTCTTTATAGATTTCGGATACTAACCCTTAATCTAATATGCCATTTGCGAATGTCTTCTCCCATTCTGTTAGTTGTTTTTTGGTTTTGTTGACAATTTCCTTTGCTGTGCAAAAGCTTTTGATCTTGATGGAGTCCCAGTGGTTCATTTTTTCCCTTGCTTCCCTTGCCTTTGGAGATGTTTGTAGGAAGAAGTTGCTGTGGCTGAGGTTGAAGAGGTTGTTGCCTGTGTTCTCCTCGAGGATTTTGATGGAGCCTTGTCTCACATTGAGGTCTTTGATCCATTTTGAGTCTATTTTTGTGTGTGGTGTACGGAAATGGTCCAGTTTCATTCTTTTGCATGTGGCTGTCCAGTTTCCCCAACACCATTTGTTGACGAGACTGTCTTTTTTCCATGGAATATTCTTTCCTGCTTTGTCGAAGATTAGTTGACCATAAAGTTGAGGTTCCATTTCTGGGCTCTCTGTTCTGTTCCATTGATCTATGTGTCTGTTTTTATGCCAGTACCACACTGTCTTGATGATTACTGCTTTGTAATAGAGCTTGAAGTCTGGAATTGTGATGCCGCTGACTTTGGTTTTCTTTTTCAACATTCCTCTGGCTATTCGTGGTCTTTTCTGGTTCCATATAAATTTTAGGCTTATTTGTTCCATTTCTTTGAAATAAATTGATGGTATTTTGATAGCGATTGCATTACATGTATAGATTGCTTTAGGTAGCATAGATATTTTCATAATATTTGTTCTTCTAATCCATGAGCACGGAACGTTTTTCCATTTCTTTGTGTCTTCCTCAATTTCTTTCATGAGCACTTTGTAGTTTTCTGCGTACAGATTCTTTGCCTCTTGGTTAAGTTTATTCCTAGGTATCTTATGGTTTGGGGTGCAATTGTAAATGGAATCGACTCCTTAATTTCTCTTTCTTCTGTTTTGCTGTTCGTGTATAGGAATGCAACTGATTTCTGTGCATTAATTTTATATCCTGACACCTGACTGAATTCCTGTATGAGTTCTAGCAGTCTTGGATTGGAGTCTTTTGGGTTTTCCACATAAAGTATCCTATCATCTGCCAAGAGTGAGAGTTTGACTTCTTCTTTGCCAATTTGGATGCCTTAATCGTAGCTTTTTAATTTAAACAGTTTCGATTTTCAAATAAAGAAAAATGTGTATAGTTTTCTATTCTTACAGAGACATTAAGGGAATGATAAAAACGGTGAACAACTATGTGATTAAAAGATCAAGGAGCTCTCCAAGTCTTCAAGAGGGTGTGCTTGTCTAGGAACTTTGTTGCAGATACATGTCTTTTCAATTTCTGCCAAGTCTCCAGTGTTGGAAAGAACACTGGATCTGAAGGCCAGCTGTCATAGACAGAGCTCTTGCCTCTGTCTTGGGAGCACCGAAAAACAAATTACCATTTTGGGCTTCTGTTTTTCTTCCCCAAAAAGGGAAGGAAATTATACTTGATTTTTTTTGTGTGTGTGAGGATCAGAGGTTAAGTTAGTTCCCTGGGAGTGGGCATTCTTGCCAAAGGACACATTACTAGTGCATCAAAGTTAGGATAAGTCATATTGATTATGAGGAGAGCACAGTGATGATGGTTTGGGTCTATTAAGATTTGACTATACTCATTTTATGTTGTTGGTCAAGGGGGTCTTGGTAGGGGAAGGTCGTATGTACCTTCCTCAAAGTATTTCTGTGCCCTCATCTGTATATGAGAATAATAATCATTATCTTGCATTGGTTCTTATAAGTCGCAGCAATGTCTGTCGAGTGCCCAGCACACTGCCAGGCATGTGTAGGTGCTCTGTGCATGACAGCTATTGTCACTTACTTTTAAAAAATTATTGATAGTTAACCATAAGAGAGTCTTAATCTCAGGAAACAAACTGAGAGTTACTGGGGGGTTGAGGGGAAGGATGGAATGGCTGGGTTATGGGCATTGGGGAGAGTATGTGCTATGGTGAGTGCTGTGAATTGTGTAAGACTGATGATTCACAGACTTGTACCCCTGAAACAAATAATACATTATATGCTAATAAAAAATTATTGGTAGTTAACGAATACTCATTTCATGCATATTAATATGTAAGAATGTAATGGCCCTTTTGGTAGAAGGCGGAAGTTGTGAATGTTAACTCTACGTGGCATTTGTGGAGAGTGTCAGTTTCTAATAATTTTCTTTTTTAAGATACTAGAATTAAAATCAGCTTGCAAAATTAAGTAAAAAATATTGATTTTTCTTGAAACCAAAGCATTGATAATGAAAAGAAATAAGTGAATTTCTAAGCTTAGATTTAATTTATACTTAAGATCTTTCCTTTCCCTCGAATGCTCTCATCTGTTTTCATTACTCAGGCTTTTTTAAAAAAATAGAAATTGAATGTAAAGTTGAAGAAGTAGAAGTTTAATTAAATGAGAGAAATTTATATATTGAAGTTCAAATTCTGCCTATGAATTCTAAGGTGAATTCATAACCTCCAGCTTTCATTTCAATTCTCAGTCTTTGGTTAACTCTCCTAATTATTGTTGCCCATTATTTCCTTGTGGATGTGAGGATGAGTTGTGTGTGCATGAGAAACCATCTTTTAGTTCATTAACTCACCATGGCAGCTGCCAAGCCATGGTGACATCTTTAAGAAAGGTAATAGAAACACTTGTTTGGGAAGATGTTAGGAATCAAAGTTAACTGATGTGAAAGAGCTGTGTATCAGACTTTAAAAAAAAAATCTGTTTTATATAGGTTATATAGTACAAGCCAGATGCCTTTGTTTCAACTTTTTGGTTTGATCCTTTGTATTGTATGGTGGAAAATGATTTCTTACCATTTCTTTTGTGATCATCTAACTGGTCTTTAATTTCCTTATAGAATTCATGAACTTTATCATGTTTTCCTACTCAGAACAGTAATTTTGGCCATCAGAATTCTCTATGTTTTGAGGCTTTTTCTTAGTTATGAATAGCATTGTTATTCTAACATTAAGATAATTTTTCTAATTCCCAAGTACTAATACCCAAGTACTTAACAATGAAAGAGTTGATTCCTTTCTAGGAATTACAGCGAAAAGATTTAGTGGCTTTCCAGTGTGTCCTCGATGAGCTTCTTGCCAGCCTTCTGCCTATAAAAATTGTGGTTCGTTTAGGGGAAAAATAAACCATGTACTCAGCATATTTTCTGTAATTAAGTTAATTGCAGTATAGGAATTAAAGCATTGAGATTTTTGTTTGGAAAAGGAAAAGCATTAAAAATTTTGTTTGAAAATCTTGTCCTATGTGATAATTAGGAGCTAGGGTGTACTACTATGATTGTAGGTTCGTATTCTGTAATTCACCATAGCCACTTATGTTCCCAGAATGTCCAATTTCATGATGGTTTTTGAAGACTGTTGTAAAAAAAAAAAAATGTTGTGCTTTCATTAGCAAAAGTGATTCAACTTTTTACTCACATAAAGTAGATCTAATCTTATATAACTAAACAACTTTTGGTATAGTTATTTGTGTTATATACAGTGTACATTTCAATTCAGATAATATATTGTAGAAAAAATAAGTGACTATGATGTCTACTTCTCAGTGTGAAAAAATAGGAGGAATAACCATACTTTAAAAACTTTGCTCTGTACTGGTCAAATTTTATATTTCAGATTTATAACATATTAATTTGATTAAAACCTTGTTTTCGCAGTATGTATTTTAGAATTATCCAGACTTGAATTTAGATCTCCGTTCTACCACTGACTTCATTGTGGTATAGCCTTCACTGAAGAAGTGACTTTATTTCTCTGAGCCTCCATTCCCTTATCTGTAAAATGGCACTGAGGTCATTTTCATCATGTCATTAGGACTTAAGCAAAGTAAAAAATATAAAACTATGGTAACGTATGTAAAGTAGTACCTAGAACGGAGTAAGTAGTCAGTGAAAGATAACTGTTACTGAGGTTAGAAAATAACTTTTCTTTGCCAGAAAGTAAACCACAAGTTTGGGAATGTAAATTCAAGATATTGTTTGCATTTTGGGATCACTGTTTCATGAGCCGTAAGAAGAGTTCATATCAGTCATCAGTTTTTAGCAAGAGATTTCAGGAAAGTGTGTAAGTTTCTTATCTTCAGGTTATAAAGCTGAGGAGCATTTTTTTAATTGAAGTTACCATCAAACTGGCATCATTCTTACAATTTTTTGCCCCCAAGATATTCACAGTGGCAGTCTACACATAGAATTTTATTGGAAAAGAAAATCTATTTGATTTACATAATGATAAAATAATGAGTGCCTCTGTCCCTCTAGTTGTCTTGTACTAAGGTATTAAAAACCCAATCAAAAATACATGAAAAGCATTTTCTCTTTTTTTTTTTTACCTTTCAATCATTCCTCTTTAGAAAAGTTGTCATTTCTATGAAAAAATTTTGCATAAATTTAGTTACTATGTTATTACTCTGATTTTTAAGATGGCAAAACCAGAAATGACATATCTTCAAATTATTTTTAAAGCAAAAAAGTTCCTACGTATAAATAAGACCATGAATGCAAATTATGGGTTATTTTTTCTCTCTGGCCTCTCTACCCTGACTATGACTAAATGGAACAAATAGCAGTAGCTACAGAACAAGAGCAATGAATGCATTCTCAAGGAAGAAACACAATGAAAAATCAGGCTCACAAAACCAAACATTGTTTTTGGAGAGTCCAGCAAATTCGTCATTATTAGCTGAGTTGATAGTTTCTAAAGACTTTAAACTTATAACCCCATCTCCTTAGGAGATGAGCAGAAATGGGCAGTGCAGGTGAATGAACTCCGAGTCCCAGAATGGAGCCATCTTGATTTATGTGTAATCTGTAAACGGAACTGCAGCCACGCCCCCGTCCTGCCTATCACTCCTGTATGTGTTAAATTCCTAACGTCTTGTTGAAATGTTTCTTTATATTGATCTTATCATTTGTGAATATTCTGCATCTCTAGCTAAAGTCTTTAAGACCTAGATTTTCTTTAAACCATGCCTTTTATATTTTGCCTTCTTTCTCCAGTGTCCAGTATAGTACTCTAAAGTCTGTTTCTTTAAGGAGAAAAAGTTTAATTAATGAACAAGATGCCGTCAGTGTAGTATAGCAAAAAGAGAAGAAAAGGCAGATTAAAGCTCCTTTTTATTTTGCTTTTTTCAGTCCCCAGTTGAATGGAATAGTGTTGAGCAGCAGCCAAAACCATGGAATTTGAAATTACTTGTTTCAATATTGAATGAAGGCTCAACTGAGAGTGATGGGTTTTAGTGCATTTTTTCCCTTAGTGAAATTAAGGTGACTTTCCTTTTGCACATTGTGTCACCTCAATTTAGGAGCTAAACAGCTTGTGCCTTTTGGTTGGGTAGCTTAATTTTGCAGGTCTTTGGGACATGATGTTTTCATAACAGAAGGGGAGAGTAGATAATAATCCTTTGAACCTTTAAGGAATTGAGATTTAACAGTTCATTATACATTTATATGCAGTTTTATGTGCATACCTATAGAATTTAATTCATAATTTTTGAAGATCCTCACTATCAGGGATAATGGGCGTAAGGCAGAGGGGTTTAAGGAAATAGAAGTCCCTGCTGCGAAAGTTCACCATCTGGATTGGATTTAATACAGCTAAGGAAGAGAAATCTAAACCACGTGACCGGGGACTTTTCATTCATTGCCTGACACAAGTCAGAACAGCACGTTTTGTGAAATTTGAATTGTCTAGTATTCTAAAATAAAGCACATTCTTTGGCATTTATATAAATCATCTAATGTACCTCTTTGGTGAAAGGATTCTCATTATCTGCTACTACTTTAGTTTCAAAAGTGATATTGTGCTTTTCTTTCTTTAAAAACAAATTAGGTATATCAACTTGATTCGGGGATTATTAGTATTCAACAAATTACTCTTTAAAGCCACACATCAAAATATTATTATTCCTATAATTTTACGTGTGTTATGTTTCTCATTACTGTTGTGCTCATTTATATGCTATATAGGACACCAGAGGCAGGTTTTGAATTTTAAAGAAAATTAATCTACATATTAAGTGGCTAGTAGACTTGTGATCCTATAAGTTGTCATATCAGGGCACCATGCTTGGATTTTCACAGCTATTTCAGTTTTACTTTTTATTATTACCTTGTCACTTAAGTCATTAAGTTTGAATTAACGTATACTAAGACTTATTTCAGAAACAGCTTTTCTTTGTAAAACAGAATGGACAATGATATTTTCTAGTAAATGCATAGCTTATGACATGATAAACTTAAAAAAGGAGCTATTCAAGAAATTTTTTGTATGGTAAGTTTTAAAGCATTATTCATATGTCTTTTTTTTTTAAATGAATTGGTTCTTTTTTTTTTTTTTTGAAGATTCTATTTATTTATTTGACAGAGAGAGAGATCACAAGCAGGCAGAGAGGCAGGCAGAGAAAGGAGGAAGCAGGCTCCCCGTTGAGCAGAGAGCCCGATGCGGGGCCTGATCCCAGGATCCTGAGATCATGACCTGGGCCGAAAGCAGAGGCTTTAACATACTGAGCCACCCAGGCACCCCTATTCATATGTCTTTTAAAGATAATATTGGAGGGCGCCTGGGTGACTCAGTCAGTTAAGCGTCTGCCTTTGGTTCAGGTCATGATCTCAGGATCCTGGGATCCAGCCTTGCTTCGGGCTCCCTGCTCAGTGGCGAGTCCACTTCTCCCTCTGCCCTTCCCCTCCCTTGTGCGCTTTCTCTCTCTCTCTCTCTCTCTCTCTCTCTCTCTCTCTCTCTCTCTCAAATAAATAAATAAATAAATAAATAAATAAATAAATAAATAAAATCTTAAAAAAAATAAAGGTGGGGTGTCTGGGTGGCTCAGTTGGTTAAGAGTCTGCCATGATCCCAGAGTCCTGGGATTGAGCCCGGTATCAGGCTTCCTGCTCAGCAGAGTGCCTGCTTCTCCCTCTCCCTCTCTGCTGCTCCCTCTGCTTGTGCTGTCTCTCTCTCTCTGTGTCAAATAAATGAATGAATAAATAAACTAATTAAATAAAATAAAGATAATATTGGATGTGTGTGTTTCAGGAGGAGAGATGTTTTACATGATAATTTGTCTAGGTAACTTTCCAGGTAAATTTTAAGCAATTGAATTTTTCTTTGAAAGTTTTTAGATGTGACATAACGTTGAAAAAAGTTCAATTAAGGGGGGGATCTCTTAATGTAATTAAATACCGTAGGAATATACTTACACATACACATGTATATTTCTGTATAGTTGCTTATAGAGACAGGTTGTAATCACTTGAACAGAAAAGTGATGGGGACTTTGAGTTTATTTCTTCACCCTTCTGCTGTGGCATCAGAGAAATAATCCCCCTGTTCTGTTCCTCAGTTATTTCAGCTATAAAATGGTGATTGTAGTACTGACAAGGATATTGCAAATGTGTTCAGTCAAGTGCTTATATAATTTACAAGTGGCTACCGTTAATTTTCCAATAATCGCTTACAGGAAATGTTAGGGAAAGGTAATTACTGGCATCATCACCACCACCAATGAATGTTTATTCAGTGTCTTTAATGCACTAAGCAGGGAGCAGGAGCTCGAGACCCTTGATGACTTAAGGAAGCAAGGACCAAACTTGGATTCCTGCAGTTACTATAGTCTTTTTCTAAAGACAGTAAATTTTCTAGCTCACGATGAGAGGAGAGACTGTGAAGTGAAGAATTATAGTGTCTTACTCATTCTATGAGTATTAGGTGGAATCATATGAAATTACCATTTACGTAGATAAGAAATACGTAATGTCATGATCACCGCATTTGGCCCCATTTAATATTTACAGAGCCACCGGCATGTGTCAGGCATTGTAGGAGCTAAAGGCATAGAAGTTAACAAAATAGACATAGTCCCTGTCCTCATGGGGTTTGTATTCTCATGGGTTCTCTAGCCAGACCTCTCTCAATCTAGTATATCCACTACTCACTCTACATCTCCACTTGGATGCCAAATAGGCATCCAGACGTATTGAAAACCAAGTTACTGGTGAATAAACAGCACTTAGATTTTACTTGCTTTGTAGATAGAAATCGCAGCTGGTAGGATCATGAATATATGACTTAGCCCAAGATCTCTCTTTTTCTGTGTCTATCAAGATAATAGAGCCAATAAATAAGGCAGTAATTTTCGTGGCACCAAATGGTGATTTTTATCTGTTGAATTTTAAAATGTACTCAGACATGAAAATGGAGTCTGGTAGACACTGCTAAACACAACTATGATGTATTTGCTCTTTCTAATACATTGCGACAAGCTATTCTGTATCCTTCACTACACATGGTAAATAGCTGAGACGTGTTATGACTCAGTGAATGTGCTCTGGATAGGGAGTCTACAGAGCTATACTGGAGTTTCAGATTTGCTGTTGAGGAAATATCCATTAGGAAATATAAGCTAACTTTTTACAGACTTCAGTGATATGAAAATAAATGAGAAAATGTGAAAATAAATAAATAGTAATTACCAGGTGGTTTGAAAATTCCCCCTTAAGGGATGAGAGTTGTTATAAAAATATAGGTAATAATAGTTTTTGTATTCATAGTTTAATTCTTGTGGCTCTTGTTTTTGTTTTTCTTGATTAAGATGCTAGAAAATTTTGTTTTGAACAAAAACCAAAAAACTTTGTTTTGGAATGTATCAAATTATGCAACAGGCAGATTGAGCCTCAGCAGGGGAGCCAACTGTTCTTTGTTGGTGTTCATTATAATATAACATTGATATATTGGGTGCCTGGGTGGCTCAGTTGGTTGAGCGACTGCCTTCAGCTCAGGTCATGATCCCAGAGTCCCGGGATCGAGTCCCACATCGGGCTCCCAGCTTCACGGGGAGTCTGCTTCTCCCTCTGACCTTCTCCCCTCTCATGCTCTCTCTCGCTCTCTCTCTCTCAAATAAATAAAATCTTTAATATATATATATATAACATTGATATATTAATTTTTAAATTAAATCCTCATGAATGAATATATAAGACGTTTGTTTAAAGCATCTTTTAGTATTTAAAAATATAAGCTTTAAATTTTTTTCAAGTTGATGAAATTGGAAAAAAAAAAAAAGTATTGTCCTGGTTTGTCTTGTCATCCTTTTTTGTTAGCATGTCCTAAGTATAGTTCATTCGAAAGCCTAGCATGGCAAAATAAATTCCGCTTCTTAATGACGTATCACATCGAAGTTGAGAAGCAAATAGATAACCTGAAGCTATATGATAAGTTTACATAGCCTTCCCTTGGTAGAGCCGTCTTCCTGCATTGCTAAGAACACAGTCCATCAATAATTCAATTTAGTTATAAAGCAGCCACTTTGCTTTGAGATTTTAATTCTGATTCTTTATCATAATCCACAAGGTGAAGTAACCTATCCTTACTGTGGTGCCTGTGAGTAACATATCAGTATAAGGGGAAAGGGAAAAATGTTTCTCCTCTGTCTTGAATATTTTATTATTTCTCAGATAGTTCCCTGGAGTTTGATATGCTGCTCCTTTATATTAAATAATATTTATATGTTGGTCATGTGTAGGTAAGTGGTATAATGTTGCAAGGGAAAAAACCCACTAAGATAAATTCACTTAAGTTTTCTTTTCTAGATAGCTTCAGAAATTATTATTTTTTAAGATTTTATTTTTAAGTAATCTCTGCACCCAACATGGGGTTTGAACCTACAACCCTGACATCGAGAGTCACATGCTCTACTGACAGAGCCAGGGAAGAGCCCATGTACTAGAAATCTTTGAATTATATGAGAAAAATACTATGCCTGTTGACATAGAATGACCCTTGTAACGAATCAACCGTGCTTATACTTCATACTGGGAAGCATAACAGTGTGCTGTTATTTGTAGAATACAGCATGACTTGCTAGATGTTACAGTAAGTTAAAATGGCTTTACTGAAATAGATAATAATTTGCCTTTTATTATGATGATAGAAAACCTTTGTTTGCTGAATACCTCATATTTTAAGCAAACTGAAAATTACCACTAAGTTCTGAGTGTAGCTTTTGCTATTTTGGGGTGTGTTTATCATAACATGGTAGGAAGAACATGGACTTTGAGCAAGTCAGAAAAAGTTTGCTGTCTGGCACCCTTCACTGGATACATTTGGACATTTCACTTAATCATTTCAAGTCTCAATTTTCCAGGCTGTAAAATAGGGGGAACCATACTAATTTTGCAGGGTCATTAGGACAGTCAAATGAGATCATCTGTGTTTTGCCTAGTCCATTGCCTGATATATAAACATTTTATTTTGAAAAAATCCTAGAGAAAATTGCAAAAATGATACCCAGAGAGTTTCATATGCACTTCACCTGGCTTCCCATAATATTCACATCTTCACGAACTCTTAAACAGTTTGCAAAATTAATATATTAACATTGGTGCAGTATTAACTAGAGTCTTTATTCAAATTTCACCTGTTTTCTCATGCATGTGCTTTTGCTGTTACAAGATTCAATCCAGGATTGCACATTGCATTTAGTTGCCGTATCTCCTAAAATGATACCCTAGGAGATATCTGGCGCATACGATATCAGTGTAACTTATTACTGGTGACATTAGCCTTGATCAGTTGTTTATGGTGGTAACTCCTGGGTTTCTCTAGTATAGAGTTAACTGTTTTCTCTTCAAAATACCTTGGGGGAGATACTTTTAGGCTATGTAAATATCCTGTTTCCCCACTAATTTTAGCATCCCTCAGTGGATCTTGCCTGCAACTATTATTAGTATGATGTTCTAATGGTTAGTTTTCTCTTTCCCTATCCTTCTACATTTGTTGATTGTAATTTTTCTATGAGGAAAACTGTCCCTTTTCCCCATTTATTTTTTCAGTTACTTATGTCACTGTGTACTCATGAACATCTTGTGAATTAATACATTTCATTCTCTGGGTTATAATTCCATGCTATTATTATTCATCTTTTGCTCAAATTGTTCCAGCGTTGGCCACTGAGAGCTCTCTCAGGCTGGTTCCAGTGCCCTTCTGACATGCCCCCATCCTCTTTTTAGCACCTCTTCTCTGGTGCACAAAATGCTCCAGGCTCATGTCTTCATTTCCCTGCCCCGGTATTAGAATCAACCAGCTCTCCGTGAAGCCTTGTAAATCCCTTAAGAAATAATTTTGCCACCCACCACCCAACATACATTTTACTAATTCTTGATATATTTTGTGTATTTCCCTTTGATCTCCTTCAGATGCAGCCTTAGAGAATTTAGTGGTAACTGTTCGTTCCTAATCTTTAGAAGAGAGACAAAACACTTGCCTACAATAGGAGGCAAGAGATCTTCTCTTTGTCCCTGAAATTGTAGAGGAATAATCTAGCTTGTCACTGTATATTAAAACTTTATCTCATGCCATTTATCATTTCACTGCATGATATATTTTTCTATCAGTTATTGCTAGCTTTTTAAATCTAATGTGATTTTTTCCTTTCATCATCTGTTATGTAGCCAAAGTTAGATGACTAGAAGATGACATGTAATCTAGTGACATATACCACTGTATTGCTGTGAATTTGAGAAAACCATTTACTCCTTTTAGAAGTTCATTTTTAGAGTTATTTTGGAGCTGATTTTGTAATTATGACGAAAGTGAACATGTGCTAAAGTTCTTGTCTGTTTTGTAGAGAGTCAGATTCATTTTTGACATTGATAGAAAAATGTGTATTTTAATACACTATGAGTAACCACTAGAGGGTGGTCATAGGTAGCCAGTTACCCATTTGCTATTTATTTAAAACATTCTGACACTGAAAGATTGACAGTAATGATGGGGGAGGGGGATATCAGTAAGACTCAAAAAATTGAGCGACAGTATTAAACAAAATGTAGTACAAGGAGAAGAGGATTAAGCAAGACAAATACATGTTGATAAAAGGCATACACCACCAAGAATATGTGACAATTCTGAATCTTTATCCGGAAATGTATTGAAATATATGAATATATATCAATATTTAAATGTCTATATAAATACATATGTATTTCTAAAGATTTGTAGGCTTTGGGAACTATATTTTAACGATTATCTGGGTAGCTTTTTAAAACCATAGACTTATTACATATAAATAGTAGGCTATAAACAGTATCTTTAAAATGTCTTTTTAATAAT
Source organism: Nasua narica (assembly GCA_028533885.1). Lineage (NCBI taxonomy): Eukaryota > Metazoa > Chordata > Mammalia > Carnivora > Procyonidae > Nasua > Nasua narica. Next base: position 85,060,954 of record CM052802.1, on the reverse strand, counting down.
CATGCTAGATCTTTAAAATTCTATCGTAGTAGAAATTTCAATCTAGAAAATACTTGCTTTGGATTAAAGTTGCCAGATAAGGAAATTTAGGAAAGCAAACTATTTAAAAAATTGATAAAACATCTGAGAAAATGAGTAAATAGGATGAGACTAATCTGACAGAAGTTAAATAAATTTACATTTAATTTTTACTTCAAACTGTCTGTAAACATCAATTCCTGTGTCCGAAGAAGAGGGAGCCTTTCCCTTGGAGATTAGAAGCTCGCATCAGCTAACTTTTGTGTCGTCTTTGATTGTAGGCTTGGATGATGTTTTTTTCGTTTGCTTCTCTTGTTTTCAGCAAGTGAAAAGACCAATTTATTTAAGCTGAGCCAACTCATCTTGGACTAGAGCATTCTACATCAGTCAGTCTGCTCCTGTGGTTTTCTGGTGATAATTTGTTTTATGTTGGCTCGTTCCCTACCAGTGAGATAGAGAATAAATTGATCACCTCTTAAGGGTTACTATATTTAGTTTTTTAGGCTGTAAGAATGTGATTCAGTGAATTCTTTTACTTTAGTGAATGAAGGATTGTCTATGGTTTCTGTCTTCAAATTTTGGAAAATTATATTTGGAATTTTAATACATTTTCATTCACCATTATGGCATTTTTATCAGTGAATAGTAGACTTTTCTCAAGCAAGAATTCTGGGGGAGATGCTGAAAATTCCATCATTCATCTGCCCTTTCCTTAAGATCAGAACACCTGGCTGAACAGATAGCCAGTTAAAATGTAAGATTACATTTTAATTTACCAGGCAGCTGCCCCAGACCATGTCCTCCTGGTGGGATTGCTGAGGCCTCTATTGAAATAACATGTTAAACAGTTAACAATGTGAAAAAAGACTCTTAACAGTTAAGACTAGTAAACATTTAGTGAGCAGCTATCATTGGCGAGGCTTTGTGCCAGGCAGGAGGTTTACAGAAGTGAATGAGAGGTGCCTGAAATAGGCAGCTCAGGGACTAAGGTTCTTTGCCTAACTCCCCTACAACTTAAGACTCTTGTTCCTTGCTTTTCTGGGTATAATAATGGCTGCACTAGATGATGTCTAAAGCCTGTTCCAGCTCTTAAATTTTGATTCTGATAAGGAAGCTAAATTTGCCAAAGCTCCAGATCCAGGTAAATAAGTTGCCAGTTAAATCAGCAGTGGTGTGTTCTGCATGCATTTATGTCCATTTTCATACTTTCTTTTCTCCGCTCTTTGCAGTCCAGTTCATTGTCACGTCCCCAACTAGACTGTAAAAGGAGGAGTATCAAGTGTGCCTGGTAATTTGGAAGACTGTGGAAAATACTAGTGTTTCTTTATTGAAGTAATATTTAACTTCAAATTTGCCATTTTTTATGATTCTAAAATCATTGTAGATTAGAAATGAGGTAAATCATGCGAGTGGCTCATTAGAATATTATTTCTTTAGAGAGTAGGTACTTTTCTCTGGTTTTTACTGATTCAGAAGCATTTTGTTTAACTGTGGTTCAGGGTAACTTTCTGCTGGCCGTGAAGCAGCTGAGAGCAGGGAAGCAGCCTACAGCTGAACGTTTGCCGTAGATAATGGACACTTGCCTGTATTTACTTATTCCTTTGCTCCATTCATTCTTTTGTAATATTTTCTAGAAAGTAGAAGACTAGGATTTTAATGCCAGCTTTTCTACGAAGCAATCGAAATAACTATTCACTCAAACTCTTGAAACTTTAGTTGGCTCATTTATAAAAGAAAGATAACTACCTAAGTTCTATACCTTATAGGTCGTAAAAGATCTATAGAAATCTAAACTATTACTATTTGCGATATCACTAAGTACTTTTTATTGTTAATAGCAGTAGTGCATTTGTACTAAATTGCCCATTAGGAATTTAGAAATGTTCTTTCCTTAATACCTGACTGAATAGGTACAATTAGAATGATGTAGCTCACACAGTCCCAGGTCACAGGTGACCCTCAAATGTTTTCTGATTCTTTTGTATATAACCCTTGAATATGAAAAAGACAAACAAACCCACTAGCCCAGACCCCACCTGCATTCCAGAACAGATAGTTTTCCATTTTCCTCTGAGGATTATGGCAGCTTTTTTTTGATACACAGGTGATTTTGGATGTATACTGGCTTTTCTGAAAGGGATCCGCTTAATCAGTTACCTTATCAGATAATATCGGATCATTCCATTTAACACTTTTTCGGTGGATTTTGGTACTATTTTACTATTTAAAAAAAAAATTTCTTACAAAGTAGTTCAATCAAAATTTTAAGATTTTAGCTTGATCCTGCCTCGGGAAATTTGAGAGAAAGAAAATCAGTATACCTTGGGGTCTAGAACTGAAAGTGTTCTTCATAAATTCAGAGAAGAGGATTAGGGTGTGAAGATGGAAAACGTATCCCACTTTTTGCAGTGAAACTGTAGAGGAGGGAACAAATCTTTTTTCTTTATTCTTAAGTTCTCCAGCTGGAGCTCGTAAATTAGACTGGCATAAGACAGATTTACAAGAGAAAAACAGAAATTTATTAACATACACACTGCTGGTACACATGGAAACGCCCACAAATGGATAACTCAAAGGGGCAGCTTAGGGTTAAACAAAAGAAGGGTTTGGGCTTCTTGGCTTATGAAGGGAGCAAGTTCTAAGAAGTTGATTGGGAAGAGTATGGTAAATGGGTTATTTAGTAAGCTTTGTTAGGCAGTTTTACGTCTTTACCTTCTTCAATGATAAGAGTTGTTTCCTTCCTGGTAGTGAGTGGGAGATATGTTTACATGTGTAAATTTCCTTTACGAAAGGAAAACTTAGTGGGCTCTTTTTAGAGCTTTTCCGGCATATGCTGGTTCTCAGTGACCTTTAGTTGAAAATAATCCATTCACCAAGGAGGCGTATTTTGGGGTGGAATATTCTGGCATCCTTCAAAATATATGTAATGTGTGTTCAAACTTTTTCAAGTGAAGTTGCAGGAGTTTTCAGAGATACATTTGAATATAAAATGGAATCTATTTTTAACATTTCACTTTTCAAATATGGTAAAACAAGTTTATACAAATTTCATACAAATAATTGTAGCACATAATTACAGTATGTACTTAGCATTTTACAGTTTACACATTGCTTTTGCATAGAGTGAAGTACAGGTCTCATTACAATATTAAAAATGAAAAAACAGACTGAGGTAATTTATAATTGTCTAACATTACTCAGCTAGTAGGTGGCAAAGTTAGAACCAAAATCTGGGTTATCTAATACCTTGCTGCCTCATAAGCTTGTGAAAAGTTCTCACCAATGAGAAATGAATTAACTCTTACAGAGCAGAAAAAGAAATATTTAGTACACCATAGGAGGTAATTTAATGAATTACAGTAATAGCAGCAATGGCTTCCAGCTGTGGTACAGACTTGAAATTGCTTAACTGATTTTTTTTCCTAAGGTCCTATAAAGAGTCAGAGGGAGTAACTAGACTCCAAGTTTTTCTGATGAGGAAGCTGGAGGCAAAACATGTAGGTAATTTAAGTAGTATTAAATAACATGATCCGACCCACTTATATAGCTTTTTCTCCCTTAAAAAAATTTTTATTTATTTTTGGTGAAGGGGGTTGGTGGAGAGCACATGCTCTGCCCTGTGCCCAAGATTAGGGGGAAAGGCAAAGAGAGAGGGGGAGAATCTCAAGCAGACTCCCTGCTGAGCTGGGAGCCTGACATGGGGCTTGATTTCATGACCTTGAGATCATGACCTGAGCCAAAATCAAGAGTTGGACACTCAACTGACTGAGCCACCCAGGTGCTCCTAAGATAGCCTTTTCTAGTTAATAATAAAACCGACTACCTTGGTAATGATAATGCCAAAGTATTGAAGGCTTACTCTGTGATAGATACTATATCAAATGCTTTATGAAAATGAGCTAATTAATCCTCACACCAACCCTATCGTTAAGTATTACTCCTTCATTTTTATATATAAGGGACCTTTACAGATCGGTTAAGTAACCTGCCCAAGGTCACACAGCTAGCATATGTTAAGGTGGGATTTAAACTCAGGTATTTAACTTAAAGTCTTGCCTTAACTGATGTGAAATGTTGGGGTTCAGAAGCCAAGTGAACATTCAAGAAAGAATTCTTGGGATGTCTTTGGTGTAAAAATGGTGGTTTTATTAAAATACAGGATGGGATCTGTAGGCAGCAAGAGCTGCACTGGGGTTTCGAGGAGTGATTGATTATATACTCTCAAGTACGGAGGTGGTTAGGTATAGAGTAAGTCTCTAAGGAATTTGGAAATGAGGTTTCTAGGACTTTGAAGAGCTAGCTGTTGTCAGGAAAAGGTCATTTACTACTGTCTAGTAAAACCTTAGTCATGAGACCCTGCAGATGTGTCTCTGGGCCATGTGCTTGGAGGATGACCTCTATCTTGGGGGACTAGAAATAAAGGAAGTTTCCAGAGGGATTTTTATAGGATCCTGGAGGTAGGGCTAATGTCAAGCTAAGGTTGTCTTTTGCTTCTAGCAAAGTATTAACGTTGAAGCAGTTGAGCTCCTTGAGGAAGGTCCCTCTGCCTGTCCCAAGTACTTGTCAGTGGGCTGTAGGTTGTAAGAAAGTTTAATTTTTTTTCCCTATATTTCTTTTGTTTGTTCTCCATATCATTAACTATTAGCCTTTTCTTCTTCCCAAACCCTTTAGGGCCTCCTCGTTTCCTTTGAGTGTGGTTTTGGTTAGAATATGTATTATGTTTCAGTGACCTTGAGAGTTAGTTAAAGAAAAGTACTTGGAATCTGTATGTGACTGATCACAAAATTAGTTTTACAGATAGTAATTGAGTATAGTAAGTAGGCATTTAAAAACTGGGGTGGGGTGGGGACACTAGATATTAAATTCCTATAGTATGCCTTCTGGTTATTAACATTGTAGGTAAAACTTTAGCGAAGTGACACAAGAAGAAATTATCAACAGATCAGAAACTATAGAAGAGAGTAAACAAGAATGCACTAAGCAGAGGCCATGGGATGATCTCATACTCTTTCCTAGTTGCAGATCCACTTACATGTAGGACCCTGGTGCTAAGCTGACTTCTTGTTATTGTTTATGGTAACTCAACTTCCTGGGGCCAAACTACTGATCTGTGGTATGCTGAAATCTGGGCATTGAATGAGTTCCTTTGTAGTTTAGCAGACACCCACTTGCTTTCCCCTACCTGCCAGGGTCTTTTAAATATATAAATTAGAGTTCCATAGAGAGTATTATGCTAAGCGAAATAAATCAGTCAGAGAAAGACAATTATCATGTGAACTCACTGATATGAGGAATTTGAGAAAGAAGACAGAGGATCATAGGGGAAGGGAGGGAAAAATGAAACAAGATGAGACCAGAGAGGGAGACAAACCATAAGAGACTCTTAATCTCAGGAAACAAACTGAGGGTTCTGGAGGGGAGGGGGATGGGAGGGATGGTGAGGCTGGGGGATGGACATTGGGGAGGGTGTGTGCTATGGTGAGTGCTGTGAATTGTGTAAGACTGATGAATCACAGACCTGTACACCTGAAACAAATAATACATTATATGCAAATAAATAAATAAATAGATTAGAGTTGGAGATTCTTGTGGGTTAGAATCAAGTATCACTAAAGAAGGACTGAAAATGTCCTGTTAAGAAATGCCATATCCATACACTATTCTGTGCCCTCATGTATATGGCTGTTTTGCCTCATTTAGGTCAAGAAGATTTTCCTTTTCAAATATAAATATATTAGTGTGCCTGGATGGTTCAGTTGGTTGAGTGTCTGTCTTTGGCTCAGGTCATGATCTCTGGGTCCTGGGATTGAGCCCCAGGTTGGGCTCCCTGTTCAGCTGGGAGCCTGCTTCTCCCTCTCCCTCTGACCTTCCCCTGCTTGTGCGCTCTCTCTCTCTCTCTCTCAAATAAATAAGTAAAAATTTTAAAACAAAACAAAAAAAACTAATATCGAATATAATTATATCTCTGAAGGATACTTGCTTTTTAACCATTCTCATTTTATTTTACAAGCTGAGCTTGACCATAATGAATGGCAGGTTTTGTTGCTTTGCTAATGGAAATAATATTTCTTCGTCTTGGACTTTTCTTGTTAGTAAAGATTTTCTTCCAAGAAAGACTATACACACAGTGTTCTTCTAGGCAATCGAATGTTTACATCATGGTCTCTGAATATATATACTCATAGTTCCTGAGTAGATTTGGCTGTAAATACTTTTAAAAGTATAACGTAAGGTCACGAGAGCCTGGGTAGGACTGGTATAGAAGGTAAAGTTGTGAGAGACACTCTGAAAGAGACAGGGTAGGAGCAGGATAAAGATGTGCCTGCTTTATATTTATTCTTGAGTTCCACTGGTAACATGGTGCCCTGAGAATAATTGACTGCTGTCTGGCAGAAATGCACATCGGCATGCTGGCGTGCTGCCTGTGCCCTGGCTGGGATGTCAGGACTAATTTGGAAGCTTGAAAACTGCCGCCCACCCACCGTAAGACCAGTGTCGATTTTCTGGCATTTTCCATCACTGGACAGAGTGGGATGGAGCCCAAGAAAGCATGTTTTTCTCTTGGTTCTCTCTGCCTCTTTGTGGCTTAGTTTCAATATGTAGAGATAGTCCTTTGAGTTGTAGATGTGGACACACAGAAAGTATTCTCTTAAAATGTCAGCCAGCCTTCTTGCTCAACTATAAACCCCACCAGTTATTTCTTATTGCACTTTCTTGAGGCATGGACAGTGACTGGAACATTCTAAATACCAGACCAGAAAAGAAGCCCTAATAGCACCAGAATACCTAAAGACCACACTCCACTCATCCCCTTCCGTGCCCACGATCCTGTGCTAAACGTACCGATCCCCACCTGTGAGCATCTGCTCTCTCTGCCTGCTCTCTCACATGTACCCCCCTGAACCTCTCTTCAGAAAACTTGAAGTATCCTTCTTACCAAGTAGAGAGGTGGGTTGTTCAGGCTTGAGCCGGCCATCTTCCCCAGCTGCCAGCACCCAAAATAAATCTCTCCCTTTCTCTTTTCCAAACCCTCATCTCTTGAGTTATTGGCTTCTCTTGAGACCAGTTTATCTGGACTTTGTTCTGCAACAATGTTGCCAGACCGAGCCCAGCAGTTCTGCTTTTGATTTGTCCAGCCCTTTGGAAATTTCCCGGGATGGAGCAGTTGGCTGCACTGGTGCCCTAGGGCTTCTCCATTTATTTCTGGAGTTAGTGGCTATGATAGATCATTCGGTAACAAAAACATCTCCCAATCGGTGTACCTTCTTTACAGTATTTCAAGGGTTTGCTAGTCAGAAAACCAGAAAAGACAGTTTGTGTAATAAATACGTGAATAGCCTGAAAGCTTAATTATAGGAAGGTCCAAATTTTAGACATACATACAATGCAGGCAGTAAATAAATTGGAAAGAAGAGGTCAGTGAAAGAAACTAATTTTAGCCTTTCTTCCTGTAGAAAGAGTAGTTTTCTGTTACTTCTACAGAATAACTGACCCAGAGTCTTCTGATGAACATAGAGAAATGTTTTACCTAATTAAATTCACTTCATACCTAAAAATTTTCACAGAGATTGATGACAGTTAAATGTTTAGGACTAACAAAACAGAAGGTATTCATAAAAGAGACTTCACTGAAACCTTGAACATTGTTTTCACCAATGAAATTTACTTATTTTGAAAGTTTTCTTTTAGTTGTAATGGCATTAGTTTTCCTGGTTGTAGTTAGCTTGTGAGCAGATAGGTAGTTATGAAGCCATAAGCTACTAACTGTTGAAAACTCCAATAGATCTTTTTTAAGATAAAAATTGATAAGCTGATTCTAAAATTTATATGGAAATGCAAGGACAAAGAATAGCCAAAATAATATTGAAAAAGAATCAAAAAAGAACTCTGAAGATTTCCTGATTAAGACAATGTGGCATTGGCAAAAAGATAAACCTACAGATCAGTGGAAAAATACAGTGTCCAAAAATAGACCCACACATTTATGGGCAAATGTGAAACAAGGGTACCAAAGCAATTTATTTATTGCTTTTATTAAATGGAAGTATAGTTAACATACAATGTTACATTAGTTTCCTGTATATGACACAGTGATTCAACAATTCTATACATTACGAAATGCTCACCATGATAAATGTAGTCTGTCACCATATAATTTTATTACACTATTATTGACTGTATTCCCTATGCTGTACTTTTGATCCCTTTAACTTACTTATTTTATAACTGGAAGTTCGTATCGCTTCGTCTCCTTCACCTGTTTCACCTATGCTCTCAGTTCCGTTTCCTCTGGCACCCACTGGTTTTGTCTCTGTATTTATGAGTCTTCTTCTGTTCAAAGCAATTTAGTAACAGAAAATATCTTCAATAAACAGTGTTGAAGGGTACCAGAATATGCCACCCTAAAACATGCCACTTTGACATAAGGATTATTTTGAGCTAAAGACAATTGAGAACTAGCAGATTCAAGAAAAGCACTTTATCTCCTCCTAACCACCTAAAAATAAAGCCATAGACTTGTGAGAAAATATTTGTAACACCTGTGTCTGACAGCAGGGCTGTTTTGAGAACACACCAAGATTTCCTTGGGTGCCTGGGTAGCTCGTTTGGTTAAGCTACTGCCTTTAGCTCAGGTCATGATCCTGGAGTCCCAGGATCAAGTCCCACATCCGGCTCCCTGCTCAGCAGGGAGTCTGCTTCTCCCTTCTCATGTTCTCTCTCTTTTGAATTCTCTCTCTCTCTCTCACATAAATAAATAAAATCTTAAAAAAAAAAAAAAAGATTTCCTGCACAGAACACTTCCCAGTTTTTTAAATGGGAGAAAGATTTGAACACTTCACAAAATAAGGCATATCCCAGCCAAGAAAGTATGTGAAAAAGTGCTTTCGAGTAATAGTCTCAGGGAAATGCAAAGTGAGCTATCACTACCTACCCATTAGAATGGCTAAAATGAACAAAACTGAGACAACACTGAACTTTTGGGAGAGTGTGGAACTCTTATGCATTGCTAGTGGAGTATAAAATAATGTGGCCACTCTGGAAAACTGTTAGCAACAATTCTACTCCTATATGTTTATTTGAGAGAAGTGAAAACATATGCCCACAAAAGTCATCTACAAGAATGTTCATGGCAACTTTATTGGTAATAGCCGAGACTGGGAAAAGCCCAGGTGTCCATCAATAGAGGACTAGATCAACTATCTGGTATATTCATACACTGAAACACTACTCAGCAGTAAAATGAAGAAACTGCTTACAATGTTACCAGTCAATCCAGCATAACTCCTAACTCAGGATGTGAACAGGTACATCCTGGTCTGCTGCCATGGCCATCTGCCCATCCTGGGAAATACTGAGGGGGCTGGACAAATGGAAAGCATAGTTCCAGGCTGTGTCTGCCAACACTGTCGCTGAATAAACTTGGATAAACTCTTTGCGAGAGAAGCCAATACCTCAAGAGACAAAGGTTTGGAAAAGAGAAGGGAAAGAGTTTATTTTGTTCATTTTGGGTGCCAGCAGCCAGGGTGGTGGCAGCCTCAAGTCTTAATAACCTACCTCTTTCTTGGTGAGATGGACACGTAGAGTTTTATAGAGGTTCAGGGAGGTAGGGCGAGAAATGAGGCAGAGAGCATGAGATCATGGGTGGGGGGTCAGTGTGTGTTCAGCACCTGTTTAGGGGCGGGAAAGGGGACATGTGGGATGTGGACTTCTAGGCATTCTGTTGCTATCAGGGCTTTTCTGGCCAGGTGGTTGGAAGGTTCTAGTCGCTGGATGTTTTCCAATGACTAAAACAACACCTCAAGGAAGTGTGATAAGAAATAAGCACAATGGATTTTAGTTAGAGCATGAATTAAATGGTCTTGTCTATTTCTAGCTTTAACTCTTAGGGTCTGTAGTTCAACAGAAGGGATTGCTGACGATATGTATAATGAATAGCATACATAAATCTCAAAAACCTAAAAAGTCATGAAGGAAGTGAGATACAAAACACTATAAACTGTATGATTCCATTTATATAAAGTTGTAGAATAAGTAAAACTCTGGTGATGAAAATCACATCAGTAATTTTTTCTAAGTATACAGGGTGGGGAAGAATGTTGACTGAGCAGGTGCGCAGGGAACTCTGGGTTGATGGAAATGTTCTATCTCTTAATGGGAGTGTGAGTTATATAGGTACAGTGATTTGTCAAAATCAGTAAAACTGTGGACTTGAGATCTGTGCATTTCAGTGTATGTGAGTTAAACCCTCAAATTTAAAAATCTCACCCCCACAAATAACATAGTATTTTCTTCTTAATCTCGTTCTCTTTCTTACTTTCCTTAAAGTATTGGATAGCTAAGTCCCACTCTTCTGAGCTTTTCAGTAGTTGTTAGTTCCTGTTTTCTTTCTGTCCCACCCCTTTTAAAGTCCTTTTTATACTGTTAGCTAGCTTTATAAACATGGAGTCAGGAATTTCAGGTGGGAGACAGTTGTGACAGTTGAAATATCTGATTACTTCTTGCTTTGTATAGTGAGAAAATAGAGAAAGGGATTAATTATGTTAGGAGGCATTTTAGAAGTAGAATAGGTAGGATAGATGAATTCAGGGAGTACTAGGATAAGGGGGTAGAGAAGATACTAAACTGCTATATCAGTACAATCTCTGGAATCAAACCAAGAAATGGGTGAATTGATTGTTCTTAGGAAAGGATTATCCTCATATTTAAACATATATAAACATTCTCTGTCTCTACCTGAGAAATTAGTTTCCCGTAAGTTTCACACTTTTAAAAAATTTATTTATACATGAAGGACTCAAATGATGTATATGATATGTACATCTGCCAATGAATGCTGAATTTATTCTAGAAAATACCATTTTGTACTCTGACTCTAGCTGGCACTGCTGATACGATATTGTACGATGTTGGCTTACTTTGTCTCTTTTTCCTCCAGTTTGAGAAAGGCTACTCTTACAATATCCGTCATAGTTTCGGAAAGGAAGGCAAGAGGACAGACTACACGCCTTTCAGTTGCATGAAGATTATTCTAACCAATCCACCAAGCCAAGGGGATTATCATGGTAGGTGCTTCCACTGGGTATATGTCTGCGAAGTCTAGAAACCCCATGAACTCTGTGGCAAGCAGTGAGACAGTGTGATGGCTTTTGGCGTCACCACATCACCTGTAGCTTATGTCAGTCATCCGTGTCAAGCTAGTGCTCCGTTACTCTTCTAGTGTTGGTCGGACACCAAACTAGGTCAGCAGGAGAACTTACTCAGCTGTCCTTTGGATGCTGCTGGACCACGCTCTTCAGTCCTGTTCGCTCCCTTCACCTGCTGTTGTCTGCTTCTCTCAAGACTGGGAGACTGATACAGGTTCTTCAAAGGTTTTGGAAATTGAGTACCTTGAATTTTAGAAGAGTCATTTTGTTAATTTTCAAAAGATTCCCAAGGAAAGGTGTGTTTTATTTTCATCACTATTATCTGATTAATGAAGATAAGTCCGGAATTTAGCAAGTTGTGATATCAAACCTCTATCAGTTTGCCTCAGTTGTTGTAGGTTAAAAAAAACGTCTAAATGGTTTTTTGTGGATTTCTGAGTTCAACAGCTTTTTTCTAAATAGTTCTCTTAGCATACCTTGAAAAGCTCCTTGTTTGTCTAGTATGTCAGAATGATTTTAATAGTCCATACTAGTAAATATTTTAGATTACTAAAGTTTACTGAAGTATGTGTCACAACTTTTTTTTGTTTTGATTTGGCATTAATTGTTTTAGCATCTTGAATGGAATTCTGTTTTTAAAAGATTATTCCCTTTTAGGCTGTTAGGGAGTAAGATCAAATAATCACAAACAGAATTTTAAGGAAGATGCTTCTCATGTCCAGAGCACTAAAAATATGCCTTTTCTTTCATATTTAATAGATGAAAGGTGGCCAATACTGGTATGCGCAGTGAGTGGTTCTCATCACTTTTGTCACTTTTCTCTAGAAATGCAGATTATCAAGCTCCACCCTCAGATATTTGAAGTCAGATTTATTTGCAAGTGCCCTGGATAATTTTTATGTCTTCTGAACATTGAAAACCATTGACCAGATATTTCCATTGAGAAAAATCTATTACATTTCTTATCAGCCACACGACGCAGTTCACTTACATTTAATTTGGCCTAGTAAAACCCCCAAGGATTCCTCTATCAAATGTCCAGATCCTGGAACACCTCACTTACGTTGTTGACTTTTATTAGCTTAAATGTAGGATTTTATATGGCTTATTCCTTATGAAATTGAATCTTATTTATTCTAGTCCATTCCGTTTGTTTTATTTTGTAATTTAAGCCCTATCAGTTAAAAAATAATATACTTAGCAAACAGTAAGCTCATATTTATTAGAAACATTGATCTGTCCTTTTTTTAATGAATAAACTTAATTTTTTGAGAGCACTTTTAGGTTCACAGCAAAATTGAGCAGCGGGTAGAGAGAGCCTTCTCGCATACTCTCTGCCCCTATACTTGCACACCCTGCCCCACCATCAGCCTCATCCTGCACCATAGTGGTTTGTTTGTTACGTGTGAACTGAGAAGAATGTGTAATCTGCTGTTACTGGATATAGCTGTTATATAGATATCAATTATATTAATTGATGGAGCTTTTAAATTCTACGATTATTGTTGCTGATTTACTGCCTGCTGGGTCTGTCCATTTCTGATAGAGAGATGTCGATATCTCACACAGTGGATACATTAGTTTCTTCTTGCAGTTCTGCCAGTTTTGCCTCTTGTATTTTGAGGGTCTGTTGTTAGATGGTTACACGTTAAGGACTGTTACATTTTCCTGGAATATGCGTCCCTTTCTCATTATGTAATATCCTTGATAAATTTCCTTGCTCTGAAGTTTTTATCTTACCTTTATTTATCTCCCGATGTTCTCATCTTTAGGTAGGTCTGAGTCTGAGTCTGGCCTATATCTCTTTCCTTCTCTTTGAAGAACAACATTGAACAGCTCTTGTCTTACAGGTCCACTGACAAATAATGTCACTTCTTGTTTGTCTGAGAAAGTCTGTTACTCCTTGTCTTTTGAAGATAATTTCACAGGGTACAGAATTCTAGATTTGTGGAGGTTTCTCTCTCTCTCTCTCTCTCTCTCAACGCTAAATATTTCACTCCAAAAACAGTCAGTCAACCAATCACTGCACTCTCTTGCTTGCGTGGTTTCTGAGGATAAGTTAGATATAACTGTTGTCTTTGCTTCTCTGTAAGTAAAGTGTTTTTTACATCTGGCTTCTTTTTAAGATTTTTTTTTTCTTTATTTTTGGTTGTCTGAAGTATGAATGTGGTCTATGTAAAGCTCAATTTTGAGGAGCATTTATACCGCTTGGTGTTCTTTGGACTTCCTGGATCTGTAGTTTGGGGCCTGACGTTTATTTGGGGAAAATTCTCTGTCACCATTGCCTCAATATTGCTTCTATTCCTTCCTTTATCTCTTTTTCTGGTAGTCTCACTGCCACCTTCCATAGTGTCCCACAGTTCTTAGATATTCTGTTCTTATTTTCTTTAGTCGTTGTCTCTTTGTTTTTCAGTTTTAGAAGTTTCTGTTGCTATATCCTCAAGCTTAGAAATTCTTCCCTCAGCCATGTCTACTAATAAGCCCATCAAAGACATTCTTCACTTCCATTACATTGTTTTGGATCTCTAGCATATCTTTTTGATTCTCAGGATTTCCATCTTTCTGTTTACATTACCCGTGTTTATACATTGTTTTTTTCCATTAGGGCTCTTAGCATTAATCAGTTATTTTAAATTCTTGGTCTGATAATTCTAATATCCCTACTGTATCTGACTCTAGTTCTGATGTTTGTTCAGTCTCTTAAAACTTAATTTTTGCCTTTTGATAAGCCTTGTAGTTTTTTCTTAAAAGGTAGACATGAATATTGGGTGGAAAGAATGCCAAAAAAATAGGCCTTTAGTAATATGGTGGTAAATAGGGAGGTGGAGAGGTTGGCGGTCTGTAGTCCTGATTAGTCTTTTAGTGAGCCTGTGGCCCTGGGTTGTGAACTTCAACATGACTCTCAGTTATCCTGCCCTAGGTGAGACAAAATGGCTAGGAGAGACTGGAGTTTTATTTCCTGCCTTTCCTGCCCACCCCTCCGTCGCCACCCCCTGCGCCGCTCAGGTAGGTTAGGCTCTGATAAAACCCCAGAAGTTTAAGCTCAGGTAAAATAGTTTGTTCTGAGGGTAGGCCTTATTAAGAACAGATTGCTCTAGAGTATCAAAATGGTTTCTTTTCCCCTCCCCATGCCAGCAGCACTAGAGAATTTCTCTGTTATTCACCATGAGCACCTGGTAGGTCTCCTGGCAGTTAAGCTTACAAAGTAGAGGGCCTCACTAGAACTAGGTCTCCTTGGAGTTTTAAACTCTCAGATTTGTCCAGACTTCAGAAATTTGTCATTTATGGGTTAGGTTTTTTCCTACCCCAGCACTGGTTCCTCCAGAGATTTCTCTTCTGGTATGTTGTGATTCTCTGTCGCTGCCTCTCTCTTCAAGTGATCTTACTTCTCTGATGAGTCGAAGCAGAGTTGTTGATTTTTCAGTTTGTTCAGCTTCTTCGTTGTTAGGATGTAGTGATGATATATAAGACTGGAAACCAGAAGTCTCTGTCCTTTTTGTTTTATGTTATTTGTAAAACTATTTAGTCCCCTGTATTGATATTATTTCATTAAGCAACACTCCCTGGAATGGTTGTTCAACCGGTTATGAATCTATGTATAACTCTAGTGTACAATACAGTGTATAACTGTATTCCACGCTATGTTTATTCGTTTCTTCCACAAACGTTCTTTGGAAAGCTTGTCAAACACGTTAACTGGGTATGCATTCACTTCATTTTCAGTTACCTACTTCAGCCCTTTTTAGTTTTGAAGACCACTTTCTCTGACATGGTAGATAGAAACAAAATAAACACGAGTTCCCGAGTTTTATTTTCTTTCTGTCATCCGTTAAAATAACACCAGCTTCTCTAAGTAGTAATCTGGTTTTTTTCTGTTCTGCTTATTGTCAGTGTAGCTTAGAACACTTTTTTGTGACCTTTAGTACTTTAGCGATCTTCACTTTCTTCTTCGCTTTGTCCTTTGTTACCTTTTTCATACAGATACAGTCATGATTTCAAATGTAATTTGGATAATTCAATTAATCCCCTTTTTTGTGTTCTTTAAATATTCTGGGCTTAACCAAGAATTCCTTGTCCAGCCTCATTTCTTTCTTTTTGGGATCTTTTGAAATTTCATTATCAGGATTTTTGAGGGGGGATTTTTTCGTTGTTGTTAAGAATCATAATGATAGGGGCGCCTGGGTGGCTCAGTGGGTTAAAGCCTCTGCCTTCGGCTCAGGTCATGATCGGGCCCCACATTGGGCTCTCTGCTCAGCAGGGAGCCTGCTTCCCCCTCTCTCTCTGCCTGCCTCTCTGCCTACCTGTGATCTCTCTCTCTCTCTTTCTCTGTCAAATAAATAAATAAATAAAACCTTAAAAAAAAAGAATCATAATGATAGATAATACATGTTGAGAGTTTACTGTGTGCCAGGAACATGTAAGAGCTTTATATTTCCATTCTCACAAGAGTTCTGTGAGTGATTATTTCCCTCACTTGACAGAAAGTGATGCTGAATCAGCAACAAGATAGAAAATTTAACTATGGTCTCCACTTAGTAAGTGGTAAACTGAGATTTAAACACCAGCATTTTAGCTCCAAACTTTTTTTTTTTTTTTAAGCTCCAAACTCTTTTACCCAGGTGTTACACAGCTTCTCAAAATGTTCCTAATACTAAAAATTATTACAGTTTTAATCTGAATGAAGTATAAGCTATGAATTTTTGTAAATTTTATTATTCATAGAAGCCCATACTGTTATCATGGATGTTTTTATTTATAGTGATGATTTTTGATAAACACATTTGTTTGGCATCTAGGCTCTTTTCTGTTTTTGCTGCAATCAATTTCCCATTGTTTTCATTAAAAATGCACAATTGTTTCAATTTAACTTATAGATTCCATCATTTGTGTACCTAAAAATAGTAATCTGACTTCCTATATTAAATTTTAAAAATAAGGTATTTGATTTACCATTGCAGCATCTAATTAAAACATCTAAACTTTTCTAGATTTTGGCCTGGTAATACAGCTTTTACATTTCAGTTCTTTTGTGTTCTTATTTATGCAAATATTTTACTTGTCTATCTTTATTATTGTGTTACTCATGAAATAATACAGAGATAACATATGTCTATTATGTTATTTTCCTATCAAACACTTTTCTGTTTGTCTCACTCCTAACTGTGATTCCTCTAAATTTATATGGATTTTACTCTCTGGGAAATAGACATAAAATTTACATCTGAAAATGATGTGAGATTTTTATATTCCTTAGAGTCTGTACATTTTTTTTGTTTACATTATCTTCCTTCTCTTAGGCTTTTACTGTAATTTTTAAAAATCCGAATAAAATGTGAGATTGTATAAAGTTTTTAGATCTACTGCAGCTACTTTGTGATTATCTCTGCTTGTTAGCAAGTAGCATAATTAAAACTGTTTCCTCTTCCTAGTAAATGGGCAACTTCACCCAAGAATGCTGTAATGTTTTATGTAACTCTTGAGCCTGTAGTACCCTGATAACGATACAACTAAGTCGTCATTTAGATAAAGAGAGGAAAGCAGTTGCACCCCTGGGCAATTAACTTTTTTATTAATAAGCTGTTAGACAATTAAGGGGAGCTTAGACAGTCTCTCGAGTATGGTATTATACCAAGTCCCAGGTGAATAATCTTGTTGGTGTGTCGGTTGTGTTTCGTTGTCAGGGTGCCCATTCCGTCACAGCGATCAGGAGCTGCTGAAGCAGAAGTTGCAGTCCTACAAGATCTCTCCCGGAGGGATTCACCAGGTAGGTCAGATTCTGCCAGGCATCCTCAGTAATGAGGCGCCACACCATTCCTCTCAGTTTCACTGACTGATCGTCAGGCCTCACACCACACCCTATCTTCTAGGTGGAGGAAGCAAAAGCCTTGACTTGCCCGGCTTCCAGTCCTTGGAAATGCTAGTTCTTCTGTCTGCTAGGCTGCATTCTTTTCTTGGTGATCAAGGAAGCTGAAAGGCTTTTTTTTTTCTCTCAATTTGTTTTACTATCTCAATTAGGAACATTTAAAAAAAATAAATTTTTAGAGGAATGCATTGAAGCATGTTAATGAAGCTGAAAATTAATGCCATCATATTTTATTTTGGGAAATTGTTTTCTGTGCTGCATGTAGGTTAAAGCAGAAGATAATATAGTGGCTAAGTGTTCTGATAGGCCTCACCTCTTGCTGTGTTAAATCTGCACTTCCGATGATAGTTCATTAATCTGCCAAAATACCTTGTCTTATAAATAATTGCGATTAAAAAAAAAAGAAATACCCAAATGTAAAACCAAATATTTAAGAGTAATTTAGTAAATATGCTTTAACAAATAGTGTGGCATTGCTATCTATAATGTGCTTTTGAGTTGACTTGGAATTTGAGGAGTTCGAGAGGGACATTGGCTTCCTTAGCTTAAGAAGAGCAATATATGTTTTAGACCTGGAACATCCAAATCATTATGTATCCTTAATTATTTTTTCTTAAAACAAATACCCTAGGAACCCTACTTCTTTTACAAGTGTCCAAAGGTTAGACTGAATTTAGTTAATGCAGTTCAAATCTTAGAGTTTTACGGTACTCTGGGTAAGGCAGTGCTCAAGGTGCTGTTTTAAGATGCAAGGAATCCTCTAAATCCTGCTCCTACAGAACCAGAGTCTGGGGGGAGACATATGCCAAGTGTAATGAGAGAGGTACACATAGAAGGTCTTAGCTTTTCTGAAGAGGAAGAATGATAACCACATGGGGAGGCCAAGGAACACTGAGTGGAAGAGATGCTTTTTTTTTTTTTTTTTAATGTTGTTATTTTAATTCTAGTTAGTTAACATACGGTATGATATTAGTTCCAGGTATACAACACAGAGATTCGATAATTCCATACATCACCCGGTACTCATCAGAACAAATGCACTCCTTAATCCCCATCACTTATTTAAGCCATCCCTCCTCCCCACCTCCCCTTCAGTAACCATCAGTGTGCTCTCTAGGGTTAAGAGTCTCTTTTTCTCTTGTTTTTTTGTTTCTTAAATTCCACATATGAGTAAAATCATACAGTATTTGTCATTCTCTGACTTATTTTGCTGAGCATTATGTATTCTGACTCCATCCATGTCCTTGCAAATGGCAAGATTTCATTCTTTCTTATGGCTGAATAATATTCCATTGTGTATATAGACCACATCTTCTTTATCTGTTCGTTAGTCACTGGACACTTTGGCTACTTCCATATTTTGGCTATTGTAAATGGTGCTTCTGTGAACATAGGGGCGCATGAATGCTTTTGAATTTGTGTTTTTGTGTTCTTTGGGTAAATAACCAGTAGTATGATTGCTTGATCATAAGGTAGATCTAATTTTAACCTTTTATTTATTTATTTAAATTTTAGGTAGTTAACACACAGTACAGTATTGGCTTCTGGAGTAGAATTCAGTGATTCATCACTTACATACAACACCCAGTGCTCATCATAACAGGTGCCCTCCTTAATACCCATCACCCATTTAGCGCGTCCCCCACCCACCTCTCTCCCTCAATCCTTGGTCTGTTTTCTAACATTAGGAGTCTCTTGTGGCTTATTCTCCTCTCTCCTTTTTTTCTTTTCCCCTTTTCATATGCTCATCTGTTTTATTTCTTAAATTCTACATACGATTGAGAGCATATGGTATTTGTCTTTCTCCAGCTGACTTATTTCACTTAGCATAATACACTCTGGTTCCATCCGTCTCATTGCAAATGGCAAGATTTCCTTCTTTTTTGATGGCTGAATAATATTCCAGTGTGTGTGTGTGTGTGTGTGTGTGTGTGTGTTATGTGTGTGTACATACCACATCTTTTTTATCCATTCATCAATTGATGGACATTTGGACTCTGTCCATAATTTAGCTATTGTTCATAATGCTGTTATGAACATCGGGATGCACCTTCAGATCTGTAATTTTGTATCCTTTGAGCAAATACCTAGTAGTGCAATTGCTGGATCATAGGGTAGTTCTATTTTATAACATTTTGAGGCACCTCCATACTGGTTTGCAAAGTGGCTGCACCAGTTTGGATTCCTACCAAGAAGACAAGAGGGTTCCCTTTTCTCCACATCCATACCAACACTTGTTTCTTGTGTTGTTGATTTTAGCCATTCTGACAGTTATGAAGCGATATTCTAGTTTTGATTTGCCTTTCCCAGATGGCAAGTGATGATGTGAATGTGTTTTCATGCATCTCTTGACCATCTGTGTGTCTTCTTTGGAGAAATATCTATTCATGTCTTTTGCCCATTTTTAATTGGATTATTCATTTTGGGGGTGTCGAGTTTTGGATTGTTGGTTGTTATTGCAGATATCTACTCCCATTCCATAGGTTGCCTTTTAATTTTATTGCTTGTTGCCTTTGCTGTGGAGAAGCTTTTCATTTTCGTATATTCCCAATAGTTTATTTTTACTTTTGTTTCCCTTGCTTCAGGAGACATATGTAGAAAAAAATTGCTACTGCTAATGTCATAGAGGTTATTTATTGCCTGTGTTTTCTTCTAGGATTTGGTGGTTTCAGGTCTCACATTTAGGTCTTTAATACATTTTGAATTTATTTTTGTGTTCAGTGTAAGAGAATGATCCAGTTCTGTTACTTTGCATGTGGTTGTTCAGTTTTCTCAACACCATTCGTTGAAGAGACCTTCTTTCTCCTAGTGGATATTTTCTGCTTTGTCAAAGATTAATTGACCATATCATCATTTTATTTCTGGGCTTTCTCTTCTGTTCCATTGATGTATGTATCTATTTTTATGCCAGTACCATAGTGTTTTGACCACTACAGCTTTGTAATATAACTCGAAGTGTGGAATTGTGAGCCTCCAGCTTTATTTTTCAAGATTACCTTGGATATTCCGGGTTCTTTGTGATTTCATACAAATTTAAGGATTCTTTGTTCTAGTTCTGTGAAAGAACTAGAAATTTTGATAGGGATTGCCTTAAATGTGTAGGTTGCTTTGGGTAGTATAGACCTTTTAACAGTATTCTTCCATTCCAGTCCATGAGCATGGAATGTCTTTATTTATCTTTGTGCCATCTTCAGTTTCTTTCATCAGTGTTTCATAGTCTTCAGAATACAGGTCTTTCATCTCTTCAGTTAGGTTTATTCCTAGGTATCTCATTACTTTTGGTACAATTGTAAATGGGATTGTTTTGTTAATTTCTGTTCCTGTTGTTTCATTATCGGTATATAGAAATGCAAGACTTCTGTACATTGACTTTGTATCCTGTGACTTAGTGAATTCTTTTATCAGTTCTAGCATTTCTTGGTGAAGTCTTTGAAGATTTCTATATACAGTATCACATAATCTGCAAATAGTAAAAATTTTACTTCTTCCTTACCAGTTTAGATGCCTTTTATTTCTTTTTGTTGTCTGATTGCTGTGGCTAAGACTCTTAGTACTATCTTGGATAAAAGTGATGCAAGTGGATATCCTTGTTGTGTTCCTGACCTTAGGGAAAAAATTTCTCATTTTTCCCCATTAACGATGATGTTAGCTATTGGTTTTTCACATATGACTTTTCTAATGTTGAGGGATGTTCCCTCTAAACATACTTTGTTGAGGTTTTTTATCATGAGTAGATGTTGCACTTTGTCAAATGGGTTTTTTTCCCATCTATTGAAATGATCATATTGTTCTTATTCTTTCTCATTTTGATGTGATGTGTCATGTTGATTGATTTGGGAATGTTGAACCACCCTTGCAACCCATGAATAAATCCCACTTGATCGTGGTGGCTGACTTTTTAAATGTATTGTTGGATTTGGTTTGCTAGTATTTTGTTGAGAATTTTTGCATCTATGTTCATCAGGGGTATTGGCCTGTATTTTTCTTTCTTTTTTTTTTCAGTGTTTTTCTGGTTTTGGTATCAGGGTAATGCTGCCCTCATAGAATGAGTTTGAAAGTTTTCCATCCTTTTCTATTTTTTGGAATAGTTTGAGAAGAATAGTTATTAACTCTTCTTTATTTTTTTAAATATGTAAAATTATATATATTATTATTTATTATTATCATATATGTTATATATGAGTGTGATGTAAATGTTTGATAGAATATGCCTGTGAAGCCATCTGGTTGAGGACTTTTTTGGGGAGTTTTTTTTTACTAATTCAATTTCTTTTCTGCTATTCAGTCTGTTCAACTTTTCTTTTTCTTCCTGTTTCAGTTTTGGTAGTTTATATGTTTCTAGGTATTTATTTCTTCTAGGTTGTCCAATTTGTTGGCATAGAATTTTTCATAATTTCTTTTATAATTGTTTGTATTTCTGTGGTGTTGTTTGTTATTTCTCCTCATTTGTAATTTTATTTGAGTCTTTTCTTTTTGATAAGTCTGGCTAGAGCTATCAATCAATTTTATTGATTATTTCAAAGAACCAGCTCCTGGTTTCATTGATCTGTTCTATTGTTTTTTTAGTTTCTAAATCATTTCTTTCTGCTCTAATCATTATTATTTCCTTCTGTCTCCTGATTTTAGGTTTTGTTTGTTGCTCTTTTCTAGCGCCTATAGGTGTAAGGTAAGATCGTTTATTCTAGATTTTTCTTGCTTTTTTTTTTTTTAAGATTTTATTTATTTATTTGACAATGAGAGAGATTACAAGTAGGCAGAGAGGCAGGCAGAGAGAGAGAGGGAAGCAGGATCCCCGCTGATCAAAGAGCCCAATGCGGGGCTCTATCCCAGGACCCTGAGAGCATGACCTGAGCCGAAGGCAGAGACTTTACCCACTGAGCCACCCAGGCGCCCCTAGATTTTTCTTGCTTCTTGAGGTAGACCTGTATTGCCATATATCTTCCTCCTAGAACTATTTTTGCTGTAGCCCAGAAGTTTTGGGCCATTGTGTTTTCATTTTCATTTGTTTCCATGTACTTTTTTATTTCTTCTTTTATTTCCTGGCTGATTTATTCATTGTTTACTATCACATTGTTTAACTTCCATATATTTATGGTCTTTCCAGATTTTTTGTAGTTGTTGACTTCCAGTTTCCTAGTGTTGTGATCAGAAAAAGATGCATGGTAAAACTTTATCATCTTGAATTTGTTCGGAGTTGTTTTGTGGGCTGATATGTGATCTATTCTAGAGAAAATTCTGTGTATACTTGAAAAAATTATGTATCCTTCTGTTTTAGAATGGAATGTTCTGACTATATCTGTTAAATCCATCTCTTCTATTTGTCATCCAAAGTAATTATTTCCTTGTTGATTTTCTGTTTAGATGATCTGTTGTTGTAAGGAGCAGGTTAAAGTCCCCTACTATTATTGTGTTATTATTGATTAGTTCCTTTATGTTTGTTATTAACTGTTTAATGTATTGGGTGCTCTTATGTTTAGTACATAAATATTTACAATCTTCTCGTTGTATTGTCCCCTTTATTATGATATAGTACCCTTTGTCTTTTGTTACAGTCTTTGTTTTGAAGTTTGTTTTGTCCAGTATAAGTATTGCTACTCCAGCTTTCTTTCTTTTTCTCCTTTTTTTAAAGATTTTCTTTATTTATTGATGAGAAGAAGAGAGAGAGAGACAGGGAGAAGCAGGCTACCCAATGAGCAGGGAGCCCGATGTGAGACTCAGTCCCAGGACCCTGGAATCATGACCTGAGCTGAAGGCAGAAGCTTAACCGACTGAGCCACTCAGGCACCCATACTCCAGCTTTCCTTTGATGGCCATTTGCATTAAATGTTTCTGTCACTTCACTCTCAATATGTGGGTATCTTTAGGTAAAATGAGTCTCTTGTACGCTGCATATAGTGGGTCTTTTTTTTTTTTTTTTACCCACTCTGTTACCCTGTGTCTTTTGATTGGAGTCTGCTTAAATTCAAAGTAATTTTTGATAGATATGTATTTATTGTCATTTTATTATTTGTTTTGTGGTTGTTTCTGAAGATTTTCTCTGATTCTTCTCACTTTCATGATTTGCTTCTTTTCCTTAATGATATATTAGGATTTCTTTCTCTTTATTCTTTGCATATTTATTAGTGGTTTTCGATATATGGTTTCCATTAGGTTTTTATATAGTCTCTTTTGCATATAACAGTCTATGTTGAGTTGATTATTAAGTTTGAACCTGTTTTTTATTCCTTTCTTCCTGACTTTTTAGGTGGATGCTGTTATATTTTATATTCTACTTTTTTGTGAGTTCCTTGACTGATTTTTTTTTATAGAAATACTCATTTTTAGGTGTGTCCTCCCCTTATACTGTCACTTTTGGTCTCTCTCTTCCACTCAATGTGTCCCCTTTAATATTTCTTGTAGAGCTGGTTTAGTGGTCATGGACTACTTTAGTTTTTGTTTGTCTGGGAAACTCTCTATCCCTCCTTCTATTCTGAGTGATAGCTTTGCTGGATAAGAGTATTTTTGGCTGCAGATTTTTCCCATTCAGTACTTTGAATATTATCATGACACTCCATTCTGGCTTAGAAAGGTTCTGCTAAATATAATCTCCTGCTAGCCTTATGGATTTTCCCTTGGAAGTTACTGGCTTTTTTTTGTCTTGCTGTTTTTGAAATTTTTTCATCACTATATTTTGTTACAATATGTCTTGCTGTCAGTCTGATTTTGTTAATTTTGGTGAGAGTTCTCTGTGCCACCTGGATCTGGATATCTTTTTCCTTCTCCAGATTACAGAAGTTTTCAGCTGTTATCTCTGCAATAAATTCTCTACCCCCTTCTCTCTCTCTCTCCTCCTCCTCCTTCTGGGACTCCTATAATATGAATGTTACTATGTTTGGTGGAGTCAGAGTTCCCTAAGTCTATTCTCATTTTGTATAATTCTCTTTTCTGTCTGTTGTTCGGCTTGATTACTTTCCATTACTCTGTCTTCTGTGTCATTCAGTCATTCCTCTACTTCTTCCAGCCTGCTATTCATTCCGTCAGGTGTGCTGCTTATTTCATGCATTGTGTTCTTTTTCTCTGCTGTTATTTTTTGTTCCTGTTAAGGGTCTCACTGATCATTTCTTCCACTCTTTTCTCTACTCCAGTGGGTTTCCTTATGATCATTACTTTAAATTCTCTGTCAGGCATGTTACCTGTATCTGTTCTGCTTCTCTCATCGGCCATGGCCTTGTATATTTGGGATAAGTTTTTCTCTCTCCTCATTTTGTCTAAGTCTCTGTTTCTCTTCCTCTGTGTTAGGAAAGTCAGCCACATCTCCTGTTTTTGTGGTTAATGGCCTTATGAAGAAGTGGTCCTGTAGTGCCCTGCTGGCTTAGCACCCTCTGTTCCCCAGGGCCTGATGCTTCTGGGAGTGTTTCCAGTGTATGCTCTGTGAGTTCTGCTATTTTGTCTTGGCTGCTTTATCCTTCAGACCGGTCATCTGCAAAAGCTATCTTTGCCTGTTGTGAACAGTGTTTGGTTCCTGGCCTGAGTCTTGGCATGTTTTAATTAGATGTGCTCTGGTCTGTTTGTGAAATGAGACCTGTTGTTACTGCTGCCAGAGCTGAGGCTTTACGAAACTCCTGAGTCAGGGGTGTGGTGTGAGCCGGTGTTTGGGCTGGCTTCCTGGAGGAGGGGGTCTGAGCTCTGGGACTGAGGCAAGGTGAGTGGAAAGGGCAGTTCCACCAGAGTGTGGGGGAATGGTGCTGGGTATAAGCAAGTTAGGCAGCAAATGTCAGTATTGCCCTGCTTCCCACAGGTGGCTCTGTGCGTATGCTACTGGGCCAGGGAGAGAAATGGTACCCACCAGTCCCTTTGTTCCCATAGGAGTCTCATGAACACTTTCTCTCTGGGATGCCTACCAAGATGAGCAAATAATCTCTCCAGTGTTTGCCCTAGGCACTCTTCAGATCACTGTTTCTAGGCTGTGTTCCCTAGACTCTTTGCCCTGCCTTTTCTTCAAGACCAACCCCGATACCCTCCAAGCTCTCCCAGAGCCAAGCCTACTGACCTTTAAAACTCTAGGCTTTAGGGCGCCTGGGTGGCCCAGTTGGTTGAGCAACTGCCTTTGGCTCGGGTCATGATCCCGGAGTCCCGGGATCGAGTCCCATGTCGGACTCCCGGCTCTGCAGGAAGTCTGCTTCTCCCTCTGACTTTCTCCCCTCTCATTCTCAGTCTCTCGCTCTCTAATAAAAAACCAAAAAACAAAAAACAAAACTCTAGGCTTTAAGCCCTGCTGGTTGCAAGAACTCAAGAAATTCATCCTCTCTCACTTTCCAAGCCAATTGCTATAGGGATTCCTTTTCCTGTGAGCTTGCCTGTAAGTTAGTCTGTCTCTTCCTCTTCATGACCAGGGCTCTTGCCCTACGCAGTGGTGACTACTTTCTCTCCCAAATCGTATCTCTGCACTTTCTACCTTCTTCGATGTGGCCTCTTCTCTACCTTTCATTGTGGAGTTTGTTCCGCCAGTCTTCAGGTTAATTTCTGAGGTATTTAGGATGATTTGCTAGTTATCTAGTTGTAGTCATGATATCAGGTGAGCCTGGGGTCCTCTTCTTCTGCTGCCACATTCCAACCTCCAAAAGATAAACTCTTTGAATTATGTCTTGGTGGGGGTGGGGGGGGGTTGGAGAGTGGGAATTAGGAAAAAGGAATGCAAAAATAAGACAATCAATGTTTAGATTAGTAGAATTTCAAGATAAAGGAGGCCCCAGTACATAACCATTAATCGACAACTTAAAAGAAGTTGGTTTACAAGATTAGGTTTAGAGGAGGGATTTCTTTTTTCTTTTCTTTTTCTTTTTTTTAATGTAAATTCAACTTCATTAACCTATGTAGTGTGCTAAGAGTTTCAGGGGATAGAACTTAGGGGTGGGATATTTAAATGGCAGAGAGAATACGGATTTGTCCTACATTAGAGAAGTCGGAACTGGAAATCTGATGTTCTTCCCAGTTAGAAATGTGGAACTGTGGGGTTGGAAGGAACATGAGGAAGCTATTCTCTTTTATGGAGCCACATATGATATGACATGCCCACGGATGCACAGCTAATAGGTCAGTGGTAGAACCAGAACTGAAGTCAGACCTTCTGACTCTGCTTTTTCTTTTTTCTTCTCTTATCCCCAGTTTACTTAAGGTTGATTATCACGAGGGGGTTTTTTGTGTGTGAGAGAAAGGGAGAACAAGATAATGGAGAGAGGAGGTAGGGTGTCAGAAGCCATATCTTAAAATGGAGTCTTGGCTAAAGCTTCCCTTTGTCAGCAGTGAGAAGTGAAATCAGAAAAGACTGAACAAAAAAGGGAGAGAAGGGAAATACATTAGGGAAATGAAGTATCACACAGGTCTCAGAGAATTTTTTAAAGAGGGCCCATACGTGTCTTTCATAGCACGGAGACTGTGTAAAAGGAGGACTGAGAAAAGGCGACTGGGGGTGTTGAGTGGGTTACGCAACTTTGATTTGGTGAAAGGTGTCAACACAGTGGCGGAAATCAAAGGCCAGATCACATTTACTTAAAACATGAATGAATAAAAGACAGTCAACTGCATTTGTAGATAGTATAAGTGGCCTTTTCAAGAAATGTGGTGGTGAAAGGGATCTTTCATCCCAACCATCTTGGGATGGTTTAGGCTGGAGGAGACCTGACCTATTTGTAGCAAGGGAAGAAAAGAGAGAGTAATCTTGATAAAAATATTTTTTAAAAGGTAATTCCTCAGGAACCAAGCAGAATTAACTTTTCTTTCCTTTCCATCATATGTCTTTGCTCTTAAACTATTTACACACGATTATAATTATTTAACTGTTCATCTTTCCCACTAACTTGTAAGTTTGCTGAAAGGAGGACTAGATTCTTTTTAACTTTCTCTCTCATAGTTATTCAGTGAGTTTGCATTTGGTAGGTGCTGAAAAAAATGCTGGAAAATTAAGTGGGCATTATATGGGCAAATATGCATATATTTTTGCATGAGGTGGGTGCTAGAGTGTGCTTGGGCAGAAAGAGGCAAATAGGAACTCAGTGACACAGGTGAAAACCTTATTGAAGAAGGGAGGCTATATACTTCCACAAAAGGATGATGACTGAAAAGGGCATATCTTTCAGCCAATGCAGGACTATGGAGAAGAACTTAGAGGTAGAGCAAAGGGAAGTTGGTGGAGTGTATTAAGTGGCCTTACTTTCCCTTGTGAAGGAAGAGGTCTGGTCAATAGCTTATGGTAGAAGTTAAGAATGGCATTTTGGATATAAGAAAGGTTTAGGAACTATTGGTAACAAATTTGATAGGGAATCTAGAAAAAGAATTAGAGGCTTATTTTCAGCCATTAGAAAGAATCACTTTTTAAAAAATATATGCAATTATCATGTCTATTGGGAATATTAATGTTTTTATTTAATAGTAATGACTGTGTATTAGAAAGTGGAAGAGGGGCTGTAAAATGTCCCCCAAACTGAGAAGGCACCTTGAGACTGAAAAACGAAGGCAACACCTTGTATCGAGTTTTGTTCAAGGTAACTTGCTGACAGGATTGAACAGGCAGTGATCTGGACAGCTGCACATCTATTTTCCTTAAAGTCCAGACCTTAGTCTACGATTTTATAGAGCTAGGGAACATGCGGCGAGGGCGCTGTAGTGAGGCCAAAAGATCTGCATACACTTCCTTGATAGGTAACATTTAAGAGACCTTGTGGTGCCATCTGTGCGCAGGAAGGGGGAGAAGCTATGTTATTTCTAATAGTTATCTGAACATATTTAGGGAAGACCAGGATAAGCCTCCCTGTATTCTGGTCATGGTGTATATTAACCTTCAAGGAGTCTGGAACACGTAGTGCCAAGGGAGGTCATCATGTGAACGTGGACAAGGTGGTGGGCCAAAGATGGAGGCAGTGTGATCAGGGCTCCTGCAGTGTGTTTGCATATGCTTTGCTTTTTGACTCCATTGCATTCCTCCATTTCCTCTCAGCCTGTAAGTAGATCCCTTACGCAGTTGAAGCTCATTAGTAACTTCCACATCAGCCTTTGGACCTGCATTGTAACCTTTTATCTGAGATGAACACAGATGTATAGTGCATGTGGGCAGGCTGTAAATAATATTTGGCTTTCATCTGATGTCTTTTTTGAGTGGATCTCAGTATAGTGAAGCAGCTGGGGGCCTGTGTTCTAAAGGGCAGAAAGTTGATGAATGAAAAATCCATGTAAAACATTTTGATGAATGTTTAGTTGCAGGTTGGCATGAGTGCAGATTAAATCTTAAACACTCCAAGTGCACTTTAAAATATTGAAAAAAATAATAAAAAATAAAATATCGAAAGTCAAGAGAAACATAATTAAAATGCATGTAAGGTAAAACTCAGTGCAGCTACTTTTATTTCAGAGAAAAGCTACTTGAGAAGGTTACCTTCAACTGTTTAAAAAAAAATACTTAGGTGCTAATAATTAGATTTGGGGGGCGGGCAGAGAACGGCAGAGGGGGAGAGAAAATCCCAAGCAGGCTTCATGCCCTGCACAGAGCCCCATGCTGGACGTGATCTCATGACCCTGAGACCACTACCTGACCAAAATCAAGAGACAGATGCTTAACCAACTGAGCACCCAGATGCCCCTGATAATCAGAATCTTGATCATAAAAGGGATTGTTGTGACTTAAATGACATCACCTTCTTTTTTAAAAAGCATATTCAGAGGATCACATTTTTTCCTTTTTAAATGAGCTTGATAATCCTACTTAAGGAAACAGCAACTGAACAACAGAATAAAGCCAAAGAGAATGGACAGCCCAGCTTTTATCCCTCAACTCTCCCCCAAAAGACATTAACATGGATGTCAATTCACCAATAAGACATCAAAATTCTAAACATTTATACCCCACCATGGCTTTAAAATACATGATGTAAAAAGAGAAGACTGAAAGCAAAACTAGACAAATCCATAGTTATATTGAGGAGTTCACTTCTCTTTCAGTAATTAATAGAATAAATAGACAGAAAATCAGTAAGGATATAGAAGACTTGAACAGCACTGTCAATCATCTTAATCTAATTGACATTTGTAAACCATACCACCCCAAACAGGTGAATATACATTTTTTTTTTCATGTGTCCATGAAATATTAACCCAGATACATCATATTCTGGATCTTGAAAAATCCATTACAAATCTAAATGAATGACAGTCATACAAAATATGTTTTCTGACACTAACCATGACAGTAAGGCAAGAAAAAGAAGGGAAATTTGGAAAGGAAGAAAGAAAGCCTTTCTCTATTCTCAGATAATGTGAATATTTATGAAAAAATGTCACAGAACCTATCAAAATGCTATTATAACTAAGGGTTTGCAGGATAATAAGCCAATATATAAAAATTAATATTTCTTCCAGTGAACAATTGGAAATTAAAAGTTTTTGGAAATACTATATGCAATAATACCCAAAAGAAATAAACACTTCTTAAAATGTATTTATCTAACAAAATATATGTAAGATCTCCATGTTGAAACACTTTATACTGAAACACTAATGAAAGTGGTCAAAGAATAAAGTTGTAGATTCACACTTACCCGATTTTAAGACTTACTTTAAAACTACTGTGATCAAGACAGTGTGATTAATTAGAGAAGTGATAAACATAGAGATCAGCTGGACAAAACTAAAAGTCCAGAAATAGACCTACATATTTAAAAATGGGCAACCAATTTTTAAACAAAGGTGTCAGGGCAATTCAATAGGGAAAGTATTGATAGTCTTTTCAACAAGTTGTAGAACAGTTGAATGTCCATATGAAGAATTAAAAGGAAAGAACCTAACCCCATACCTCATATCTTATATAAAAATTAAATTGGAGTGGATTATAGACCTAAATGTAAACATTCCAGCAGATTCAGTGTCTGATGAGGCTCTGCTTCCTGGTTCATAAATGGTTGTCTTCTCATGGTATCCTTACACAGCAGAAAGGGGAAGGACCTCTCTGGGGTATCTTTTATTAGGGCAATAATCACCTACCAAAGGTCCTCTATCCTAATACCATCAAACTGGGGTTAGATTTAAACATATGAATTAGGGCATAATCGTGGCACATTCAGTCTGTAACAGTGTGCCAATATTTTCTATTATTTTTTAGCTTGTCTGATTAATAATTTTTTGATAATGTCGATCAAACGTTGTTGGACAAGAGTTTTTGGTTTTGATGAAATCCACTGTTTTCTATTGTTACATGTAATTTTGATATGATGTCTGAAAGTCCATTGTCAAATTTAGTGTTACAAACATTTACACCTTGTTGTAGGTCCATAGTTTGCCTCTTACATTAGATCATTAATCCATTTGAGTTAATTTTTGTATACGATATGGTATAAGGGTCCAGCATCATTATTTTCCATGTGGATAGCCAGTTGTCCCAGCACCAGTTATTGAAAAGACTGTTTGCCCATTTTAATGGTCTTACACCCTTGTCAAAGCTCAGTTGGACATGGGTTGGTTTATATGGATTTATTTCTAGACTCTCAGTTCTATAGCATTGGTCTGTATGTCTGTCTCTTTGCCGGTACCACACATTGTTGATTATTGTAGCTTTGTAGTAAGTTTTGTGCTTAGAAAGTTTGAATCCTCCAACTTTGTTCTTAATACTGTTTTGGCTATTTAGAGTCTCTTGCAATTCCGCATGAATTTTGAGGATTGTCTTTTCCATTTCTGTAAAAAAGGCCTTTGGATCTTTCATAGGGATTGCTTTGGGTAGCATTGATATATTAACAATATTGTCTTTTAATCCATGAACGGGGACTTCTTTCCATTTATTTACATCTTTAATTCCTTTCAGCAGTGTTCTGTGGTTTTCAGCATACACCTTTCACCTCCTGAGCAAAATTTATTCCTAGATATTTCATTCAATTGAATGCTGTTGTAAATAGAATTTCCATTTTCTGATTATTCATTGCGAGTACTAGAAATACAACTGATTTCTTTCTGTTGTTGTATCCTAGAGCTTTGATGAATTCATATTTTTGTTCTAATATTTTTTTAAATGGATTCCTTCTTTTAATGGATTCTTTAAGGATTTTTCTGTGAAATAGATATCTGTAAATAGGTATAGTTTTACTTTTTTGTTTCCATCTGGATGCCTTTTATTTCTTGCCTAATTGCTCTGACTAGAATTCTAGTACCATGTTGAATGGCGCAGTGAAAGAAGGCATCCTTGTCGTTTCTTGATCTTGGAGGAAGGCTTTCAATATCTCACCATGATTATGAGGTTAGTTGTAGGTTTTTCATAAATGCTCTTTATTATGTTAAGGAAGTTTTCACCTATTCCTAGTTTATGTGTGGGTCTGGGTGAGTTTGGTCACGAGAAGGTGTTGGAAATTGTCAGATGCGGTTTTTGTCCTTCGTTCTATTAATGTGATGTATTACATCGATGGGTATTCAGATGTTGAAAAACCCTGGCATTACTGGGATAAATCCGACTTGGTCGTGATTTATAATACTTTTTAATGTACTGCTGGATTTGGTTTGCTAATATTTTGTTGAAATTTTTTGCATCTGTAGTCATTAGGGGTACTATCTGCAGTTTTCTTTTGATTTTGATGTCTTTGTTTGGCTTTGCTGTCAGGGTAATGCTGACCTCAAGAATGAGTTAGAAAACACTGACTCCTCTTCTATTTTTGGGAGACTTTGAAAGGGATTGGTGTTAATTCTTCTCTAAATGTTTAGTAGAACTGACGAGTGAAGCCCTCTGGGTCTGGGTCTGCCTTTGGTGAGAGGTTTTTAAAATACTGATTCAATCTCTTTGCCATAAGTTTCTTTAGATTTTCTTTGCGTTCTTGGGTCAGTTTTAGCAATTTACATATTTCTAGGAATTTGTCCATTTCATCTAGGCTATCTAATTGGTTCTTAGTATTCCTTTATAATCCTTTTCATTTTAAAGAAGTCGGTAGTAATGTCCCTACTTCCATTTCTCATATTAGTAATTTGAGTCTCTGATTTTTTTCTTATTTAATCTAGCTAAAGCTTTACCAATTTTATTGATCCTTCCAAAGACCCAATTTTTTTTTTAAATTTTTTGTTTTGCATTTCTGTTCTCTATTTTGTAAATCTTCATCTGATCTTATTTCCTTCCTTCTGTTGGTTTTGGGTTTAGTCTGCTCTTCTTTTTCTAGTTACTAAAGGTATCAGGTTAGGTTATTAAGATCTTTCTTCTTTTTTAAGTGTGTACATAGGTATGTACCTGTTGCCATTTTCTTGATTATTTCCTGGTTGTTTTGTTTTGTTTTGTTTTTGGTAGTTCTTTTTTGTTCCTTTTCTTACCTTTTTTTTTTTTTTGGGTGATTTGATGAATCTCTTTACAGGTTTTTTTTTTCCCCCAAGATTTTATTTATTTATTTGACAGAAACACAGCGAGAGAGGGAACATAAGCAAAGGGAGTGGAAGAGGGAGAAGCAGGCTTCCCGCCGAGCTGGGAGCCCAATGTAGGGCTCAATCCCAGGACCCTGGGATCATGACCTGAGCCAAAGGCAGACACTTAACAACTGAGCCACCCAGGCGCCCCTCTTTACAGTTTTGTTTGGACTTTTTCTCTTTGTTTTTCATGTATCATAAGTTTTTGTTTGTGGTTACCATAAAGTAACACTCTCTGTTACATAGCAATCTATTCTAAATTGATGGTCATTTAAGTTGGAATACATTCTAAAATCACTACGTTTTTCCTAACCCCCATGTTTTATGTGTATAGATATGTATAAAGATATTCTTTTTATTTTGTGTACTTATTAACTAATCATTGAAGATATAGTTGCTCTTACTACTTTTGTCTTTTATTCTTCAAACCACCTTTATATATGGCTTTAGCTGCTGTGGTAATGCTGGTGGTCGGCGCTGGCCACTAATGTGCCTGGCTGTGAGGTCTGACTACAGCTCTTTCAGGTGTGCTTGTGGGTGATACTGAACATTCTCTCCCCTTAGGAAAAGCCACTTTTTAGGGGTGCCACTTCCAGTCAAGGCTATCTACTTGGTACTACATTTTGGGGGACACACCAAATACTTTTTTTTTTTTTAAGATTTTTAAAATTTATTTGAGAGAGAGAGCACAAGAGCTGGATGAGGGACGGGGGAAAAGCAGGCTTTCTGCTGAGCAGGGAGCCCAATGCAGGGCTCGATCCTGGGACTCCAGGATCATGACCCGAGCCGAAGGCAGACACTTAACTGACTGAGCCACCCAGGTGTCCCAAATGCTTTATGATAGTACCTTATTCTGTTTTCTTCACAGCAACATCATTAGATGAACCTTCATTCTTACTTATTTTTTCTACGCAGCATAAACTCCTTGAAAACAGTAATATGCGCATCTTGTTTATCTCTCTGTTACTTGTAACAGTGGCTGGTAAAATAGTAAGAGGACATTTTCAGGTTTTAAAAATTTACATTTCATTAAGTTTTTGTGCTATTGTTAAAAAAGTTCAACTGTGTAGATTTTAACATTCTTAATGTGTTTATTCAGTAGTTCACAAACTAGTCAGCATCCAGTCTAGGAAATAGAAATGAATTTCTTGATACTGTACAAATCAAAGACTTAAAGTCTGAAGGGAGTGGAACAAGGAAGTTTATAGCAGACCAAAAAAGTGGGTTTGTTATTGCAAGAGGATGGTGGGAGTCTGTCAGGCAGATCAGGTGCCGTGTAGGTGATTCCCGATGGACTGGTTTAAGTTTCCATTTCTGGGAGAGCTGAAAACTGTAATTAAGTAAAATTTCAATTGGGTTAGATGGGGCTTAGCAAAAGTGACTTCGTTATAGTCCTGTTGTCTTGTTAATAATAATTCACTCCTTTGTTCGGACTCTCAGCCTGAGAGATGTGATCAAAGTTGAAGGTACTACCACTACTCTCACCTACTGCTCTGGAGTTCTCAGGGTTTGTTTTGTTTTGTTTTGTTTTGTTTTGTTTGTAGAATCTCTGTGTGTTATTCACCAGTCATGTTGTCTTTTCGCTGAATCTCTTTATGGAACTCCCTGGTCATGATATTGGGTTCATATTCTTTACATTGGTCATTCTCCTCATTCCTTTTCTGGCATTCTACTCTAAAGGAGATCATTTGCTTGCTGGTTAATGGCTGTGAACATGCATTTAAAGCTTTTGAGAGAGGAGTGTACACCAGGGTGAGAGAGGAGTGTAAACCAGGGAGAATACCAGGATTATTAAAAATAACGTACTTCCCAGTGTTTGGGGTTCATATTCCCCAAGACCCAAAGTAGTCAGAATCAAGTAAGTCACAGAAAACCCACAAAGAAGGAGTTACTTTGTTAAGCCATCTGGCTTGTTCAGTGATCTAAGGTAGTGAAATCTCAACGTCCCCAGAAGTGTCAATCCGAGTAAAGCAATTGGTCTTGGCTGTAGCACTGATACCTCCTTGCTCTGCTAAAAGATAATGAAGAGCTAACCTATTATTAAGAACATCTTTGGCAGAGTGTTTGGGTATTTTTATTACCCAAAATATCTGGGTATTTTTATTAGGGAGCTACCGCTTTTGCAGCAGATTCTATAGTACCTTTAAGAGTCAAAAAGAGGTTCCTGATTATAGCCTTATTTGATTCTTCAAATAAGTCAGAGAATTCAGGAAAAAGAAGGTCAGAGGAAAGGGGGAAGGCAAAGAAACATCCTTGATCTGACGTCTTAGGTAGAAGCAATCTACTTCAGTGTTGGCTAATTCTTTTCCTAGTCAATTTGATTTTGAGGTCTAGCGTTTTCATAGGACCAGATGTCATGTGAGACCTTTTTCAGCTATGAAATATGCAGCTAAGACTCAATACCTTGCAAAAGAACCTTGGTAGGGTATTTTCCTGGAATCTCACATTTGTAAAAGCATCAGAGTAAAACAATAACTGTCTGTAAATGACAAAAGACTTAGCCTATGGTTGAAGACCTGATGAGAGTTTATTTTAATGTAATTGACTGGAATACTTGGTTATTTCTGTGATACACAGCATTTTGAGAAAATGGCTAGAATTATGACCAATAACATATACCAGGACATACCAGATTTCTAGGAATTTCATACTTTTCCTTGCCTATTTTTTGTACAATTCCTTGCCTACTTTTTATATGCAGTTGTTTCCATTCACCCTTATTATTTGCAATAGTTTTAATTACATATATTGGTAGAATTCTTAACCGTTAGAATCCTTAATTCTTAGTGAAAACTAAGAAATAAGCAATTGTAGACTGTCTTTTACACTAGGATTCTGTGTTGGGAAACTTATAAATAAGTCTTACAATTTTTAGAATTATATTTTCTCATAGAGAATGTTTACTTAAGTTTCTCTTACTAAGAATCCAAAAGTAGATAAACTTGTGTTCAATAATTAATGTTTCATTATCTTAGCTTATTCAGTAACTATCATTTAACTTAGCAAAGCTCTAAATTTTCAAGTAACGGAAAAGATTTAGGGAAACTATTCAAGTAGACATACCATTAAACATAATTATTGCTGAAAAGTTTATCTGTAAGCTCTTATCCCACTTAACCTCTCTCTAAATCATTTGTTTTTTGTTTTAAAGTTTTTATTTATTTATTTGACACAGAGACAGCAAGAGAGGGAACACAAGGAGAGGAAGTGTGAAAGGGAGAAGCAGGCTCCTCACTAAGCAGGGAGACCAATGTGGGGCTCGATCCCAGGACCCTGGGATCATGACCTGAGCTGAAGGCAGATACTTAACAACTGAGTCACCCACTTGCCTCAAATCATTTTTCTTAATATATTTAGATTTCTCTTAAAAATTTCACAAGACATTAATTATGACACATTAATCAAAGTTAGACTTTATGCTGTTATTTTTCAATGCAAACAAATACCTTATTGCAATTGTTCTAATATTTTAGCCATGACTCAGGTATGATAATACAAGCTAACTAGTTTATAAAAGAGCAGTTGGATCCAAATTGTATTTGTGGCTGATGGTATAAGTTAAGATTACCTGCTCCGATGCCTTAAAGCTTCTTTACTAATATTTGTGGAGAAGATTTAAGATTTTCATAGGCCTAGTTTTCAAATAGTCCTGCCCCCTCCCCTTTTTTATCTTCTTTTTTTTTTTTCCCTTTTTTATCTTCTGATAAGAATTCCTCCCTGAAGTTGGCATTTTGAAGAGATGGCCTACAGAAGAGTTATTGGAGAAGCCTGGTAGAACATGTGCATTTCAAGGTCACAGGGAGGAATGAAGGTCCCTCTAAGAAGAGCTTTTCTTTTTCCTGAATTCAGAATTTTAAAGTACCTCTCTGCCTTCTAAGATGAATAGGGGAGGTTGTGGTATTGATAAAAAGGACAGATGGGCTTTGCAGTGTTTCTAGAACTGCATTTTCTGTTCTTGTAAAGATCCATTTTATATGACAAGAACAGTTCTTAATTCTTCAATGAATTGAGTACCAGCCTAACCGATTTTCAAATGCCTAACCTACCATGCAACTACATTATCTTTAATTTGCTTGTTTATATTAGGGAGAAGATCTTCAAACAAGATGGAAATCAAAAGATTTTTATATTTAGATTTAGGATTTTGTCTTTGGAATGTTTGTCTTTCCTTCTGGCTATGTTTAGCTTAGGTAACAAGACCTAAAAAGAAAGTTCCTGTCCGGCTCTGAACAGTAGCTTTTGGTTTGCCCAATTTCTGTCAGTAGAGCTACTTTAAAAAAAAATCCTTTAAAAATTTTGTTGGGTTGTAGCCAGGACAAATAGTAAATATTTCTGGCAGTTTATTTATTTATTTGAGAGAGAGTGTGCATGAGTGGGGTGAGGGGCAGAGGGAGAAGCAGACTTCCCACTGACCAGGAAGCCCAATGTGGGGCCTGATCCCAAGACTTGGGATCATCACCTAAGCCAAAGGCAGATGCTTAACTGACTAAGCCACCCACGTGTCCCTATTTCTGGCAATATTGAATAACTCTATGAATGCATGACATGTCCCCAAAGAGGGTACAAAGGATACAACCCTCCCAAGATCCAGAGTCATTCCCAAAGATAGTCAAAAGAAAGAAGGACTGACAGATCCTCTCAGAGCCTGGAAATGGTAGGGCCCTAACTGCAAATGGAATGCAGCCATCATTTCTGTCTCACCATATTTTTGGGGCTCCTAAACTAACTGGCTACCAAGTCCTTAGGACACATAATGAGATATAAAAGAAGGCAATAGTTGTCTGCGAGAGAGAAAGGATCAAGAACCATTGGATCCAGATATAGTTAATTTTTCTAGATTTTTTTTCTTTCATAAGTTTCTTCTACTTATGGACTTTTCTGCTTAAAGAAATCTCTAACATTTCTTGTAAGGCTGGTTTCATGGTGATGAATTCCTTTTTTTTTTTTTTTTAAAGATTTTATTTATTTATTTGACAGACAGTGAGAGGGGGAACATAAGCAGGGGGAGTGGGAGAGGGAGAAGCAGGGGAAGTGGGAGAGGGAGAAGCAGGCTTCCCACCGAACTGGGAGCCCAATGCGGGGCTCGATCCCAGCACCCTGGGATCATGACCTGAGCCAAAGGCAGACGCTTAATGATAGCCACCCAGGTGCCCCGGTGATGAACTCCTTTAATTTTTGTCTGGAATAATCGCTATTTTAATTTTGAAACCTAACCCTGCCAAGTAGCATATTCTTCATTATAGTTTTTTTTTCTTTTTTCCTTTTAGCACTTTCATGCTAAGCACTTAAAGCACATATCATTCTACCTCCTTCTGGCCTGCAAACTTTCTGCTGAAAAATCATTACATAGTCTTATGGGGGAGTTTTCTGATACATAACTAGTTGCTTTTCTCTTGCTGCTTTCAGAATTCTCTTTATCTTTAATTTTTGACGTTTTAATAATTATGTGTCTTGATGTTCATCTTGCTTGGGGTGCTCTGTGCTTCCTGGACCTGGATGTTTGTTTCTTTCTCTAGGTTAGGGAAATTTTCAGCTGTTATTTCTTCAAATGAATATTCTGTTCCCTTTTTTTCTCTTCCATTTTGGACCTCTATCTGAATGTTAGTACCTTTGTCCCAGAGTCCCTGAAATTATCCTTATTATTATTTTTTTTAATGTTTTATCCTTTTGCTGCTCAACTTGGTTGATTTCTACTACCGTTTTTAAAGTTGCTGATCTGTTCTGCATGCTGAAATCTCCCGTGGATTCACTCTGCTGTACTTTTCATTTCAGTTATTCTCTTCTTCAGCTCGTTTTTTTTTCTTGCTTTGCTGAGGTTGGCATTGTGCTCATCCATTATTGGGTTCAGTGAGCATCTTTACCACCGTTTCTTTGCATTCTTTATCAGGTAGATTGCTTATCTCCCTTTTTTATGTTCTTTTTTAAGGTTTTTATCTTGTTCTTTTGTTTGGAACCTATTCTTCTGTCTCCTCATTTTGCCTGATTGTGTTTCTAGGTATTAGGTAGATGAGCTTTATCTCCCATTCTTGAAGGCCTAGTAGAAGGTGTCCTTTGGGGCCCATAAACACGATCACCCCAGTCCCCAGAAGCATGCACACTAGGCGGGGTATGCACTGCGTGGGCTGCAGACACACTGATGGGTGGGGCTGCCACCTGTGGCAGGAGCTGCTTCCAGGCTCACACTCCCCACTGGCTATGATGGGCTGGGAGCCACGATATTGGTGCATCTCTTGGGGTAGGCAGGTTGGCTGGTCAGGTTTGCAAGGTAACGCTGGGGCTGGGTCAGCAGAGCTAGCGGCGTCGATCAGAGTACCAGAAACAGTACTCAGCATTTGCAATCTCAGATAAAGTTCATATAGATTTCTTCACTTCTGACAATGTCCAAAATTAGTTAGTAAATCTCCTTTACATATGCCAAAGTGCTTTTCAGATGGCTGCCTCTGTGCTGGGTTTTGGAGTTAGTGAGGTTGTGTGCACACTTTTATTTTCCTGTAACCCCCCGACTCTTCCAGAGTTACGTCCCACTGATTTTTTAAAGCCTGAAGTTATGGGGGCTTATCTTTCCAGTGCCGGTCCCCAGGCTGGAATGACCAGTGTGGGGCTTCGAACCCCTCAGTCCTCAGGGACCTCCACATTTGTGATATCTGTCCTACTTGTGGGTTGCTGTGCCAAGGGTGTATGTCCCGACCAGATTGCGCCTCTGCCTCCCTTAACCAGCTCAATGAAGCTTTTTCTTACATCCTTAGTTGTGGAAGAACTGTTCTGCTATTCATCGGGTTGTTTTCAGAGAGAGTTGTTCTATATGTAGTTGCAGTTTTGGTGTGTTTGTGAGATAAGGTGAGCTCAGTGTCTTCCTGCTCCACCATCCTGCTCCAAGAATCTCTGTCATGACTGTTGAGCACTTGGAGTGTGGCTGGTCCAAATTGAGATATGCTGAAGGCAGTAGTGTATTGGTAAACCAGCTCTTGGGGCAGGCGGGGAGCCTTGATTTATGTCATTTGCTGATTTCTGTTAATGCAAGTACTCCTGCTGTGGCCAATTTTAAACTAAAGTGCTTTAAAACCCTGACTTGCAGAGTGATAATGCACAATCAATTCCTAGAAGCCAATTTGAGTCAGCCCCAGTACATCACTTGTAAGGGTAAAATATATACCAGGTTTCAAAAATTTAAGCAAAAAAAGAGCACTGTAAAATATCTCAGTAATATTTTTATATTGATTACATGTTAAATGATTACATGTTAAAATGACATTGATTTAAATAAGTTGCTAAAAATAAATTTCATTTGTTTCTTTTTATCTTTTTAATTGTAGCCTAGAAAGTTTAAAATTACAGATGTCATTCATTATATTTCTTTTGGAAAACGCTACTCCAAACAGTTACATAGAACTATTGAGCACTTGGGACTATTAAATATTAGCGTGATTAGGTTCTGTTTCCATATCACATTTTAATATTTGCTTCTACAGTTGTTTTTAACCTATTACAACCAGTATTTACTTTGACGTATTGACCCATAAATTAGTATAGATGAGACTACTTATTTTTCAAGTTTTTTAATTGAAATGATACATTATTTACAAATATACTTCTGTATTAATATTTTTGAAACTTTTTCTCATTTTAATTTTGTTTTTTTTTTTTTTAAGAGAGAAAAGAAATGTGTTTTAGGAGTTTTCCTCAGCATAACTGTTAATAATTATTTTAAAAGCAAATCTAATTGGTGCTTTCAAAAAACTTAATAGTGATATCAAAATAATGAAGTTTGTAAAAATGTATGCTTTTTTTTACTTTTTGAGAGGTTGGTTAACCTCTTTCTTTTTCCTAGTACAAGAGTTCTCAAGAAGTTAGTGACCATATTAAATCTAAAACTGGCAAATGCCTTTTAATGAAGAAATCTTTCAAAATGGACAGTTTAAGAGACAGGACTAACACTATGTCAAGAAGATTTTATGGCAAAGATAAACCTCAGTGACTGCTTACTCAGTGTTCACATAAATCCGAACTACCTAAAACTCCTATGATTTTCTTAGGTAAGGAGTACTTGTCGATAGATAGTATTTAGTCTATCCATTACTTTATGGACAGTAACTACTTTTAAGAGCAGCTTTTCTGTCTTTTTCATCTCTAGGAACATCTCTTGTGATTTATGAGAGCAGGACTTAGATTGTTGCACTTTGCTTTTCTGGTAGTTGAAAATGCATACATTGTTCTTGGTAATTCTTACAACTGTATTACGGAGAAGTTTGGAAGTTGAGTATTAGAGTTGGTGTCAGGAGGATGTGGTTATATTTTTGGCTTTATAATCTGGATATCTAAATATATTTCTGTATATATCCTTCCTTTTTTTATAGATTAGATTGAAAATAAGTGGTCATTTGACGATTACTTTCATTCAGGGCGTTTCAAAGAAAAAACTCTTTGAAAGTCAAATAACATTTGCCGTTTTAACCAAACCTACTGAGGTTTACTTTCAGTGAAATTGTGTTAAAATATAAAACACAGTTTTTCTTAGAAAGAAATTTAGTGCTCTGTTTATAATTATTTCTCTTTCTATAATTATTTTATTTGTTCATTACATGAGCAATTATATCTAGAGGGGTATTTTGTATTCTCGCAGAGCCTTCACAAACCCTTTTCTTAAGGGAAGCAAACTTAAAGTATCCAAAAATATTAAATAACTAACCTTACTTCATACAGCAAGTGTTACAGATTCTTAGTCTTAGCTTCAAACCATTTCAGACTGCTGGGTATTGTTTCCTATTAGTTCACAATGTAGTCAATGTTGGTTTCTGTTTCTAAACTTATACACACACACACACATACACACACACACACACACGTATGTACGTAAGTTCTTGCATATGTATAAATTTATGTGTATTTCTCTCTTAATCCTGTAGTCCTTGGAAAAATGACTAGAAAGTCTTTAAGTGATTTTATTTTTTTATTTTCTGGGTTTTTTTTTTTTATTTTCTGTTTTTCTTTTCTTTTTTTATTTTCTGTTTTTTTTTTATTTTCTGTTTCAATAGCTAATATACATTTCTTTTTATAAGTAAGATTTTGAAAATAACTACTAAATTAGTAGAAATATTTTCATTATTTCCATAGAGATCATAGGACAAAGATTCTGAACTGGCTTGCAATTATATTAGGCAAAAAAATAGAATACTTAAAGCATAGTTTTAATTAGTAAGTAAATCATGGAATTGGTGTTTAGCAAGACTTTTCTCCAGTCTGTTAAGCAGACTTTACATATATGTTCTCACTTCTCCCCTTTCCCTTACTCCCCTTATTCCATGCTCACTTAGTTGTTGATGTTCCCTTAAAGCTTAAATCCTTTAATCCAAATGTTGGTTTTAAACCACACTAAGGAATTCAGTATTTTGGGTGTCATTTTAAATAGCTTCTTAAGAATGCTTTTGTAGGTACCTATTATTAATGATTCAAACCTTTATTCAAATATAGTGAGTTAAAAGACAATGAGAAATTTTCAATATTAGCATTTCTATATCGTAAGAAAAAATATGATAGGAGGTAATGTAATATGATTATCAGATTTGAGTGTCATATGCCTTCCAGAAAGCCTCACTTCTATTTAGTAGTTGACTGATTTGTGAGAATATTTCAGGATTTATGAATTGTGGCATAGTACTTTTTCCAACAGAGGAGGTTCACATTTTAATCAGATTCTCTAAGGCTTCTCAAAGATCTAAAATAAAAAACCTATCAGCATTCTTTTTTCTAATGTGTTTTTATATATACATGAAGAGATTTAGAGAGCTGATAAGTAAAATAACTAGAACAAAATCTGATACATAGTAGCTTATTGTCATTATCATTATTCACATTTTTTCCCCATCCCTCTCCCTGCAAAAACTAACTGGACTGTCACGGATTTGGTTCACTGGTGATTTGTGTGGTGATTTATGTGCCGGACGTTCATTAGGGAGTGCTCTCAGGATCAGTATCTGTCAGGGAGTGAAGAAGGCAAGACTGGGCAGATGGAGACGTTGGGCTGTAGCTACTCCCCCAGGGAGCTCTGAGGCGGGGATGACCCTGCAGAGTTGTCCCTAACTGGAGAAGGGTTCTTAAGCCTTTATACCATTGCATCAGCCGGTCATTGGGTCAGGCTGCTGTCGGGAAGGGAACGGCTTCTTGAGCAAAATGGCTTTCTTCAGCCGAGGGGGACTTCTGCTTCAAGCTTTCAGTCGTCAGCACTCTCTGACTCTGGAGAAATATGTGTCCTTGTTCTGAGGAGGGTGAGTGGAGACAGCATACCACTGAGTCTGCTACACAGTTTCCAGGGAATGGGGATGGAACTCGAGGCGCTCAAGCCAGAAATCAGGAAAATATTCAAGATGCCTTCCTGATTTTGAGCTTTCTGAAATCTGTTCTTTCTTTCTTTTCCCTTTCTTCCATTACCTAGGATGTCAGGTCACTTTAATTCCTAATTTTCAGTTCTTCTTCCCCCCAGAAGTCCTTCACACTATGCCAAAATGATCTTTCTAATATAGTTTGATTTCTGCCCATCCTCAGACACCTTGCTGTCAGATTTCTGTGCTTCCTTTGCGTGTTATTCCCTGTGTCCTTACCCCTTTCTTTATCTTGATCATTCGTACTCATTTATTACAATTTCGCTCAGTTGGGTCATGCCCTGGAAGCTTGAGCACCTTTCCTACCTTTCCCCTCTGTAACATCCTGTTTGTTTTCTTGTCTGTCCTCCCCTCTAGACTCATTGTGGCTTCATCCTTCCTGAAGGCAGAAATGCTGTCTTTCATCCAAATAAAACCAGCCCCTGACCACAGTGCCTAGAGCTCATTAGAGAAGCTTAATGAGTGTGGGTTGAATGATAAGCAAATGAATGACTGACTCAATCAGTTCCTGGTGTGAAAGCTTATCTGAGTGGTGTTAGCAGAGGCTGCTCTGTGTTTGCATGTATTAGTGTTTGCCAGCGCGTGTAAGGCTATATATAGCAATGGCAGATTTCAACATTTGGATTCAAGTTAATGTGATAGAATATTTTCATTCTCTTTTCCAAAGAGTCTTCGGATATGACTGGAGAAACCTCTCAAGCTCTGTTAATATCTGTGGAAGAACTAAATTAGTAATTTTTTTTCCTATGGTACCACCCACCCACCCCCAAAGAAAGAGGAAGGAAAGATGGATGGATGGATGGATGGATGGATGGATGGATGGATGGATGGGAGGGAGGGAGGAAAAGAAAAAAGAAAAGGCAACTAACTGAAAAGGTTCTGGTAAAAGTCACTAAGACTGATTTAAATAAAAGTAAGTTGCTTTGGTGAGGAAAGACATTTTATTATCCAAAAAACATTTACTGAGCACTCGACATGTCACTGAGATTTCAGTATGTTCAAATCTGGAAATAGAATGATTTAAGAAACTGTTATAGATAGAGCTTTTAGTTTAGTGGAGCCAAAAGGCATAATTCACTATAATAAAGTGTGATAAGTGCTTTAATAAAAATACATTTTAAAGTGCTAGCTGTAGATTCAGAGGGCCAAGAACTGCTGAAGGAGAGGTGTGACCTCAGGGAATGCTTCATGTGGGAAGTGATCATTGAATTGCGTTTGAGAGTTGAGTAGGCATTTCCCCAGTGGAGGGAAGCAAGGCTTATGAGGCAAAAGGATTGGCATTCATTCTGCGTTAACAAATAACAAGGTGATGACTATATCCCGGTTACTATCGAAGTCCTCTGCCTTTATGGAACAGATATTGTAGCCGGAGAGACAGACAGTGAACAAATGAGGTGTGTTCAGAGGAAACTAGACAAGACAAGGAAATAGGGTAAGACTTAGAGGAAGTGTGTGTGGACAAGGTTGTTGGGTGTGTTTTGAGGAACCCTAATCCTAGGAGAAGTATGGAAACAGATTCTGGAGATAAATTAATTTGAGAAACCACCCTGATAAGCCTTGCTTTAAAGAAACTTAGATAATCCTGGACTGAACCAAACTAAAAATTGGATTAGACAAGAAGATCCTCTGAGTCAGTAGGATTTTCTGAGCTAAAATTCCAAAGAATACACCGTAGGAGAACCTGAACTAAAACATAAGGACCCCAGTGGCCAGGCAGGGCGGGCGAGGGGCCCGGAGAGGGCGACTCAGGGCCTGATGAACAAGGCGTTTTGGACCATGATGAAGTTTGGGAGCCAGCCATGCCAGGGTTAGATTTGATTTTAGAAAAGTTACTATGGTGGCAGTTTGGAAGCTGTCTTTGGAAGAGTGAAGAAAGGATAAGTCAAGAAGCTTTGCCATAAAAAGAGAATTATTAGGGCCCGAACAATGAGGAAGGAAAAGTATGTTTTTAGAGACATTTGGAGGTAGTTATCTGACTGAATCGATTCTATGTTGATAGAAAATGAAGAGTAAGTCAGAAAAAAATCTTGGCATGTAATGTTTTAAACGAATGAAAGTACATCTTCAAGAGGGAAACTTGTCCCTGTTCTGCCAATAACGGAAGGTCACAGCAAA
Organism: Nasua narica; assembly: GCA_028533885.1. Classification (NCBI taxonomy): domain Eukaryota; kingdom Metazoa; phylum Chordata; class Mammalia; order Carnivora; family Procyonidae; genus Nasua; species Nasua narica. Next base: position 85,016,045 of record CM052802.1, on the reverse strand, counting down.
GTTGTAAGGTGGCGCCTAGCTAAACTATGCTGAGTGTGTGAGAAACAGGAGCAAAGTAATATGTTCAAAAGTGTTCCAGACTCTGCCTCTGCCACATTTTCTCTTTCACCTTTGAAATAAAGGATGGTTAGAAATGAAGTGGAAAAATACCAGTCCGTCGCCTTTTGAAAGGTTTAGCTTTTTAGGAAGAAACAAGGTCGTTATCACTTTTAGATAAGACACAATATGACCTTGAATTAGAGACAGATTATGTGCATATCTAATGGGTGAGCGCAGCACACCTCGCCGTGCAGCTCTCCACTCGCTGAAGCCAAGGACAGGCAGGTGGCTGCGTTCTGCTGCCAGAGAATCATCTGGACCTCGTTGGCAGGCACTGAACCAAAGGCACAGAGGAAGCTGCAGATGGCGAGGAATAGTGGAGAACATCAGGAAGAGAGAAGGAAGTGTGGCACAAAGTTCTAAAATGTCATCTGTATTTCTATCTAATATGTGTGTGTGTAGGTATAGATTTCCCATCGGTATTTTGTATATCATAGTTGTCAACTTGGTAGGATCTATTGCCAATCAAATAAGAAAAATATCAGCTAATTTGCTCCTTCTTCCTCCAGTGCAGGGTTATCTTGATTAACCGCTTCATTAGAATTCAAAACCAAAACAGTTATTTGCCTTGAGGAAGAAGTAGTAGATGAAGTGTAATTAATGCTTTTACCTAACTTAGCAAATACAGATATGATGTTTTCTTGTAAAGATGACAAAGTGTATTGCTTTAAAAAAAAAAAGATCTAATATTCTTCATGGTGGACTTTAGTCAGCCAATAAAAAATAATTCAAACATAGAGCAAAGTAAAGAATATTACTTACCAAAATATAGTAATTTGATATCACTACTCCTCTTAATTTTTTCTTAGCTTTTTTTGGTCTGTCTTTCACTTATTTTATTTTATTTATTTTCCCAAATATGTTTATTTTTTCAGTGTTACAAGATTGATTGTTCATGCACCACACCCAGTGCTCCATGCAATATGTGCCCTTCTCAATACCCCTCACCAGGCTCGCCCATCTTCCACCCCCTCCCCTCCAAAATCTTCAGTTTGTTCCTCAGAGTCCACAGTCTCTCATGGTTCATCGCCACCCCTTCTGATTTCCCCCATTCACCCTTCCCTTCCTTCTCACAATGCCCTCCATGATTTCCTTTATGCTTCACACGTGAGACCATAAGATAATTGACTCTCTCTGCTTGACTTATTTCACTCCGCATAATCTCTTCTAGTCCCGTCCATATTGATACAAAAGTTGGGTATTCATCCATTCTGATGGAGGCATAATATTCCATTGTATAT
>CM052802.1:84984840-85014205 GCA_028533885.1 Nasua narica | reverse complement strand
TTATTTCCCTTCTTGTGCGTGGGGTTGGCTTGATTTGTTGTTGATTTTCCAGTTCTTTAAGGTGTAAAGAGAGCTGATGTATTTGAGATTTTTCAATTTTTTTGAGTGAGGCTTGGATGGCTATGTATTTCCCCCTTAGGACCACCTTTGCCGTATCCCGTAGGTTTTGGATCGATGTGTCTTCATTCTCATTGGTCTCCGTGAATTGTTTAAGCTCATCTTTGATTTCCTGGTTGATGCCAGCATTCTTGAGCATATTGGTCTTTAGTCTCCAAGTGTTTGAATTCCTTCCAAACTTTTTCTTGTGGTTGAGTTCCAGTTTTAAAGCATTGTGGTCTGAGAAAATGCAGGGAATCATCTCTATCTTTTGGTATCGGTTGAGTCCTGATTTGTGGCCCAGTATGTGGTCTATTCTGGAGAAAGTTCCATGTTCGAGAAGAATGAGTATTCTGTTGTTTTAGGGTGGAATGTTCTGTATATATCTATGAGGTCCATGTGGTCCAATGTGTCATTCAAAGCTCTTGTTTCTTTTTAGATTTTCTGTTTAGATGATCTGTCAGTTACTGAGAGTGGCATGTTAAGATCTCCTACTATTAATGTATTCATATCAATATGACTATTCTGATTAACAGTTGGTTTATGTAGTTGGCTGCTCCTATATTGGGGGCATAAATGTGTATAATTGTTAGATCTTCTTGGAGGATAGACCCTTTAAGAATGATGTAGCATCCTTCTGTATCTCTGACTACAGTCTTTAACTTAAAATCTATTTTATCTCATATGAGAATCGCTACCCCGGCTTTCTTTTGAGGTCCATTGGCATGAAAGATGGTTCTCCATCCTTTCACTTTCAGTCTGGATGTATCTTTTGGTTCCAAGTGTGTCTCTTGTAGACAGCATATGGACGGGTCCTGTCGTTTTATCCATTCTGCAACCCCGTGCCGTTTTATGGGAGCATTTAGGCCGTTCACGTTGAGAGTGATTATTGAAAGATATGTGTTTATTGACATCATGTTGCCTGTGAAGTCCTTGTTTCTATAGATGGCAAATTTCTGTTCTAAGTCACTCATGTGTTCTTTCTACTTTTATAGAACCCCCTTTAATATTTCCTGGAGTGCCCGCTTGGTGGTCACATACTCTTTTAGTCCTTGCCGGTCTTGGAAGCTCTTTATCTCTCCATCCATTTTGAATGTCAGCCTTGCTGGATAAAGTATTCTTGGCTGCATGTTCTTGTCGTTTAGTGCCCTGAATATATCATGCCAGCCCTTTCTGGCTTGGCAGGGTTCTGTGGACGGGTCTGAAGTTATTCTGATGGGCCTTCCTCCGTGTGTAAGGAATCTCTTTCCCCTAGCTGCCCTCAGGACCTCTTGTCTAAAATTATAATTTGCACATTTTACAATGATGTGTCTCTCTGATTTTCTAGACTCGTTGATCTTGGCTGGTGTTCTTTCTTCCTCTAGGACACGAACACTTGTTCCATTCCCCAGATTCGGGAGATTTTCATTCTGAATTTGGTCCATTCTATCTTCTAGTCTTGTGTCTTTCTCTACCCCCTCTGGGATTCCAATAATTCTGACGTTGCAACGTTTCATGGCGTCATTTATTTCCCTAAATCTATTGTCATGATTCCTGAGCAGTTTGCTCCAGCTCTTCTCCTGACCTTTCTTCTCAACCATTTTATCCTCTAGATCACTAATTCTATTCTCTGTTTCCATAACTCTGTTAGACTATTTAGATTGGATTGGATCTCATTGATAGCGCTTCTTACATCAGCTATACTGGATCTCATTTCTGCCCTTAGAGATTCTATGTTGTCATTAATGTTTTTCTCCATCCTAGCCAATTGCCTGGATAATTGTCACCCTGAATTCCCTTTCTGACATACTGTCCATGTCCAATAGTTCTGAGGGAGAGGGTGCAGTCTCTGGGTTTTTCCTCTGTTGGGTGTTCCTCCTCCTAGTCATTTTGATGAGAAGTGGATGGGAGGTTGTATAGCTGGATATATTGCCCACAATCCAGGCAGGGTCCACCCTGGAAGGTTTTGGAGCAATTGGCATTCACCACCAAAAAGAAAAAATAAGGATAAAAAAAGAGAAAAAGAAGAAATCCCAGCCAGAGGACCCCAAAAGTAAGATTTATAAGGTATGTAAACAAACACAAACAACCATATAGACCGACAAGAAATAAAAGAACCTAGACAGAATGAACCCCATGAATAAGATTTATATAATACCAGAACAAAAGCAAATATGTAGAAACACTGACAGAAGGATAAGATGGGAGGGTGGTTATAACTCCTCACAGGCGAGGAAGGTTATTTCAGGTCTTCCTGGGTTTATAGTTGTATTAAGCCTCTAGTTGTAATGTTAAGTAGTTTTAAAATATAAAATTAAAAAAAATGTGAAAGCAAGTGAAGAAAAAAAATACTTGTATCTATGAAATATACAGGTGAGGGTATTATCAGGAGCTTAATGTATTGCTTCTGGTGGCTCCCTCCCGCTTTTGTTTATCCTCCGATGACGGTTTGAGTGTTCCCACTTTGCTTTTACCTCTCCGCTGCTGTTTTCTGCTCTCAGAGAGATCCAGAAGCGAGAAATCTTGCTCCTCAGGGTGATTTCATGGGTGTTCAGCATGTTCTGGTAGATATCCAGCACACTTTTGGGGACAGTGTCTCCTACCAACAGGATCTCCAGGATCTCCTACTTCTCTGCCATCTTGACTTCCTCTCTCCTTTCTTAGCTTTTTAATTAGTGATGAATTACAGTAGAATAATAAATGGATTGTTACACTTGACATTAGGTACTTCAGTCTGGAAATATTGACATTAAAAATAAAGAAAAGTCAAATTGCTGTTTGAGCAATAGTCTTAAATTCTTCATAGAAGTTTTTCCTTTAAGTAGTTTTGTATTTTCAAATAAGCCTTAATTTATATGATTATTCAAATTGTTTCATTATATTTTTCTAAAGCAGAATTTGAAAGACTTCTAATAGAACGTAGGCATCAGAATGGGCACTTACTTGGCTTATGTCAGAGGAAACTGGTGTGCTCTCCTCTTCCAGACTGGAATATGAAACCCCTTTTGAGAGCTGTGGGTTATACTTTGATATTTATAGACCATGTAACTGGTAAGCTGTGGACTCCATTTCATTTAACTTCATCCCTCTGGCATTCTTTTTTTTTTTTTTTTAAAGATTTTATTTATTTATTTGACAGAGAGAGATCACAAGTAGGCAGAGAGAGAAGGGGAAGCAGGCTCCCTGCTGAGCAGAGAGCCCGATGTGGGGCTTGATCCCAGGACCCTGAGACCATGTCCTGAGCTGAAGGCAGAGGCCTCAACCCACCAAGCCACACAGGCACGCCCCCCCCCCCCCCCCACCGCCGCCCCACCTCTGGCATTCTGCATTTTTCTTCTACCTGGTCCTTTCCTTTTCCTCTTTCTTTTTGTCTTCTCTTACATTTCTCCCTCTTGATGAGTTTCCATCCCCCGGTTTACTTCTGACTTTCTCTCTGGCCAGTCCCTGCCTGCTGAACTCCAGCCTTGTGGAGCCATCCCTTTAGGAAGAGCAAATTTACAAGGAGCAATTCAGGAGGATGACGGCTTCACCCTTCAGAAGTTATCTGGCAAGACAAACGCTATCAGAAAGTATCGTTGCCTCGCTACAGCTTCATTCTGACTTCTCTACAGAATTTTATTTTCTTTGAAAAATTTTAATGTCAAGGCATCTAGGTAGCTCAGTCAGTTGTGCATCCAACTCTTGACTTTGGCTCAGGTCTTGATCTCAGGATCGTGGGATCCAGTGAGGAGTCTGCTTGTCCCTCTCCCTCTGCTCCTTTCCCAGCTCGCTCTCCTTTCTCTCTTTTCTTTCTCTCTCTTCTCTCTCTCAAATAAGTAAAATCTTAAAAAATTTGTTAATGTCTTATTAAATAAGGTTCCAACACAAAAAATATATAAACAAGCACATTATGAACTAACTCCCCATGGCCTCCCACTCCCCAAAGCCTATTTTTAACAAACAAACAAGAGCAAGGTTAGGTAGCTAATTTCAAAATTTGACACATTATAAAAACTACCACAGCCACTGTTTCTTCATTCTTGAAAACAGCAAAGAAAAAGTTTGGTTTCGAAGAAAAGCCCACCACCTTTGATTAAATCCTAAATCTTTCTCAGGTTCCCCCTTGTCTGGCTACAAGTCAAGCATATATGTCCACTGGCCTGGGTGGGACATGTGCTCTTCTGTTAAAACTTAGCACTTTCTAAAAAAAATTACTTGAATTGTGACTACACACAAAATTTAAGTTCTAAATGAACCCAACCGCTGCTAAGAAACTGAATTTCACAGAATAAGGATGGGTCAGTATCAGGGTCATCTTGCGTATGAACCGTCACTGCTCAACTGTCTCTGTCCAGCCTTAGTGACTTAACACACATGTGATCCCCCTTCGGAAAAGCACTTTCTGAGGATATGTAAAACATCTGGTGGGAACTTAGCTCCTGACCCCTAATTCTTTTCCACAGTCTACCTCAGGCATCTCTCTTGGATTTTGGTGTTTCTTTGCCAAGTTTTTATTTTTTCTCTATTTCACAAATTTTGGTACATTGCTGATACCTCAATTATCTTTTCCCTTGATTTTAGCTTTGTATTTTCCTGCCTTGGAGTTATCCAGCCCATCGACAGATGACACCAGCACCATCCTCAGCATACCTACAGACTAGCTTAGTATAGTGTTTGCTAGTGAGGTTAATATCAGAAAAACTTAAGAAAACGAGGTGCAGAAAAAGTCCCAGGCTCCACTTCATGTATATATGGTAGAACATCAGAATCACTTGCTGAATATTTTGTAGTCCTTGGCGGGCGGGCCGGTGGGGGCGTGTATCTAAGGGGTTGCTGACACTGAGAGACTTCAGGTGTCTTACAGAAGAAGCATCAGTTTGTTACTCATACTGTTTAATGACTATTAAGTGGTATTTTGGGCATTCTACACTTATTTTACATGATAGTTATTTACACATTGCATTTTACTGCGCTTTTAAGCTACTTAGTTTTATTTAGGAAATCAGTTGGAGAGGGGAGGGGTTGAGTTACAGGTAATGAATTACTCTAAAACATCAGGGAATAAGTCTTTTTGTGTAGAACAGCTGTTTTTCAAAAACAGTTATAGCCAATAAGTGGGGAATGTGACCACTTCTAACCACTACTCTTACTGCCCTGACCTAAGCCAGCATCATTTGTTTACTGGATTCTTGTAAAGAACTCCCTGTTTGTATCCCTACTCCCTATAGTTTGTTTCCAGCATAGGGGGGCAGATTAATCCTGTTATGTTAACAATGTTAGGTCACGTCACTCCTGTGCTAAGAACATTGCACTAGCTCCCCATTTGACTCAGAGAAAAAGCCAGACTTCATTCATTGGTCCACAAGATCCTTCTCTTCCTATATCTCTGTCATATAGATCATAATGTGAAATTCAAGTATGTATGTTTATTAGTTATTGGAGTTTTGAGTTATGGTCCATATATTCCTCTTAAGGAAAACAAAATCATAAATTGCATAAGATTTTTTAATTCTTCTCACAGTAAATGGCACTCCCCAGATAGACACCCCTATTTAAGAGGATATATTTCTTCATCTCCAAAATGAGGATAATACCTGCCAAGTAATACTTAATCTCCTCAAAGCAATTTTTCCCTTGGATTTTTCCTATTAGTTCATTTATTGTCCCCAAATCTCTATTACTTGGTTTTCTTCTTCCTTCCCTAGATCCTCTCCTTAGGTCTAAATCTGTCTGTCTTTGAGTAGCTTTTCCAGCCAATGAAAAGCACTCCGTTGTCTATTTTTTCCCCATTATACCATTATATATGTGCAGAAACTTTCACTTACCTCAAGTATACTGTAACATGATCAGTAAGGTTATTTAAGGATAGATGATGGTTGAATGATTTATTTATGGATTTGCAAGAAATTTCCAAATAAAAACTCATTCTAGAAAGATAAAGCAAAAAGGAAAAGGAAAATTAAATGATTTTGGTTAAGGAAGAGCCTTCTTTGGGAGTAGAGCAGGGGGGATTGATCCGTGACTAATCTAAATTTAATTTTGATGGAACCTAAAATTTCAAAATACATAAGCTTTTCTTACATTCTGGGGCTTATATGTCAGTTTTCCTTAAGAACTTTTACGTATGCGTATGTCACCCAACTTTCTTTCTTTCCTGTCCTTTTTTCTTTTCTTTTTTCCCTTTCCCCTATCCTCTTTCCCTCCCTTCTTTCCATTTATTTATTTTAAGTAGACTCCACGCCCACCGTGGGGCTTGAACTCATGACTCTGAGATCAAGAGTGGAACACTCTACTGAACCAGCCAGTCACCCCCAACTAGATATTTTTTATGTTTCTTATAAGAATTGACTTTATACCATGTTTCCCAAACATGTATATTATAATGTATGCATTATAGGTAACATTATAATGTTACCTATTTACTTTGCTAGGAACATATTTAAATATATAGCTCAAGAATATGTGTATGCATAGAATATGATATTGGATTTATTGTTTTTACACAAAAGAGCTTTATTATATACCACACAAATGAGCTTTTTGTTTTTTTCTGTGAATTCATTTTCTCTTCAGGTATTTATGGTATCATTTAAACTTCACTAAAGGTTGAAGTCTTTGCTTCTCCAAAATTGCAATTCACAGATACTCCTTCATGGTGTCATTGATGTTTGCAAATAATCAATTTCAAGTTCATCTCAACACAATTTGAATATCTATGTGTAGAATTATTTTGAAAACTTTGTGTCTTTCTTCATTTTTAAAAATTTATAGCCATTCATTTTAAATGGATTTTTCATTTTTCTCAAAATTCAGGAAAAATGAACAGGTCAAATAGGACCCTGGATGCTGGTGATTGGTTGGCATTAACATAGGTCTTTCATAAAGGATTTAATAAAAGGTGACCTGAAATTCAGAAATGTAATCTATAAGACAATCAGAGAAAAACAGTTCTTTTAAGCACATTCTTGTCAGGATTGTATAATGCCTACTCCATAACTGTAGTAATTTTGTGTATCTGTCAAAAGATGTCAGCTATATTCAATAATGGGGAGAGCAGAAATTTGAGGCTTCATGTACATTTCTTGTTGTCACAGGAAGGTCAGCCCTTTGAAAAGGGATCGAAATGAATATTTCTCCAGAATTCTATTTCCCTTCATGTTAGGCTATCTCTTAATTCCAGCATTTTACTGTGTTTGATAAACAGGCCAAATATACATTTTATTTATTTGGTGGGGTAGGAGGGTGATGAAACTTTACGAATTTCAACTGGCATTGCACTTGGCTGATAAGAATGGGAGTTTGTCCCGCTCTAAAGAGATTACATGAAGTAGAGTTGGAAAACAAATTGTATTTACAAAAGATAGGATGATGTTCCTAATAGTTGTTCAGAATAGACTATTCACACTCATATTCTGCTGAGCTTTACTAGAAATAACTTCATTTCAAAAAAATAACAAATCTGATTGAAGGTAAAAAAGCCTTCCCTCTCCAAAGATACTTGTCCAAAGGGCTTACGTTAAATTTTCCTGATGGGTACACAGCTGTATTTTAGGCTGTATCTGTATAAACTGGTAATGTGGCAATAGTATACTTGATTGCTTCATGCACTAGTCATTTAGATTACTAAATTTATATCTATAATTTTGGAAGGGATGTTGCAGTATCATGTACTGACAATAACTGTCAAAGTCATAATACTGGGATCTGTTTTCATCTTGTTGTCAAGTAAAGTTCACTGACTATCGCTCGTCATCTGTGGTTTAATGCTGACCTAAACAGCGACTGTGTAATGTCAGAATTATCACAGTGTCCAGGCTGCAGAAGTACAACATGCCCCGTGATTGAATGCATTTCCTGTCTGGAATATAGATTATGAAAACACCCACAACCACGAGCTAGAGTGGTTTAGAGGGACTTCGTTTCTAATTTTGCTCTTTTTCCCATGCATTTTAGATCTTGGATTTAGTAAAAGGGACGCATTACCAAGTGGCCTGTCAGAAGTACTTCGAGATGATACATAACGTAAGTCCATTTTTAAACTTTATGTCCTAATTCTTTGTTTCTTTGTTTTTGTTCCTCTGTGTTTCATTCAGGGATTTTAGTTGCAGCAATAGAAACCACTCCAGCTATTTTCACTAGCAAGGGATTTATTACATGGTATTAGGTAGCTTATAAAATTTATAGACGGACGGATGGAGAATTAAAAATAGGTTACTCCAGAATCAGAAACATTGTAACCAGGAGAAGCTACTCAGCGAGAAAACCTTCCTTTACTGCAGCTGCCACCCACCACTTCACATCTAGGGATGAGACCGAGGGTCAGTATACTTTCTCAGGAAGTGCCAGATTGTAAAAATTGTAGACTTTATTGTCCATATGGTCTCTGTCAAAACTGCTCGTCTCTGCTGTTGTAGTCCAAGCAGCCATAGACAATATATAAATGAACGAGCATCGCTGTGTTCCAGTAGAATTTTATTTACAAAAACAGATCGTGGGCCAGATTTAGGCCTTAATTAGCAATTCTTGGGCTAGATCTAGAATGGTTGCCCCAGGTGCCTAGAAAAACCAGAGGCTTTTGCCATTTTCCTTCTACAAAATCTGATTGTTTCACTTGTGGCTGCCCCCTGCCTATTAATCTTGCTTCCCAAATCTCCCATTTAACTGCATGGCAGAACCCTGGTTGCAGGTAGGACCCCTAACTGCAAAGGAATCAGGGAAATGTGTTTGGTTTTCCTCTTGTGAGCCTCTTTTGACATGCTTCTGTAGCACAGCTGTACGTTGGAGAGGTTATGGGTTCAGTTCCAGAGCATCCCAGTAAAGCGAGTTGAATGCATTTTGCGGTTTCTTAGTGCACGTACCCGGTATGCTTCCATTATACTGTAGTCTGTTGAGTGTGCAGTAACACTATGTCTAGGAAATGTACATACCTTAATTAAAAAACACTATTGCTAAAAAATGCTCACCATCCTGTGAGCTTTCAGCAGGTCAGTCTTTTTGCTGGTGGAGGGTCCTCCCTTTATGTTGATGGCTGCTGGCTGATCAGGGTGGTGATTTTGAAAAATAAGATGTTTGCCACATCGAATGACTCTTCCTTTCATGCGTGATTTCTCTGAGCATGTGCTGCTGTTTGATAGCATTGTACTCACAGAAGTTCTTTCAGAATTGGAGTCAGTCCTCTCAAACCCTTCCACTGCTTCCTCAACTAAGTGTCATGTTCTAAACCGTTGTTGTCGTTTCAAGAAATCGCTTTCTGTGCTCAGCCATAAGAAGCAACTCCTCATTTGTTGAAGTTTATCATAAGCTTGCAGCATCTCAGGCTCCACTTCTAATTCTAGTTCTCTTGCTGTTTCTACACCTGCATTTACTTCCTCCATTCAAGTCTTGAGCCCCGTAAGGTCATCGATGAGGGTTGGAATCATGTCCTCCCAAGTTTCTATTAATGTTGGTATTTTGACCTCTTTTCATGAATCACAGGTGTTCTTAATGGGATCTAGAATGGTGAATCCTTTCCACAAGTTTTTTTTTTTTTTAAAGATTTTATTTATTTATTTGATAGAGCAAAAGAGAGAGAGAGAAGCAGGTTCCTCACTGAGCAGGGAGCTTATTGCAGGGTTTGATCCCGGGACCCTGGGATCATGGCCTGAGCTAAAGGCAGATGCTTAACCAACTCAGCCACCCAGGTACCCTCCAGGAGGTTTTTAATTTACTTTGCTCAGTTCCATCAGAGGAATCATTGTGTATGGCAGCTAGAGCCTTACAAAATGTGTTTCTTAAATAATACAACTTGAAAATCAAGATGACTACTTGATCCATGGGCTCCAGAATGGATGCTGTGTTAGCAGACATGAAAACAACATTAATCTTCTACATCTCCATCAGAGCTCTCGGATGGCCAGGTACATTGTCAGCCCCAATGTGGGGCTTGAACTCTTGACTCCTCAATCAAGAGTTGCATGCTCTACAGACTGAGCCAGCCAGGTTCCCCCAGTGAGCAGTAATATTTTGAAAGGAAATTTTTTTTTTCTGAGCAGTAGGTGTCAATAGTGGGCTTAGAGCTACTCCATTCAACCATGTTGTAAACAGATGTGCTGTCATCTAAGCTTTGTTTTTCCATTTTATAGAGCCCAGGCAAAGTAGATTTAGCATAATTCTCAAGGATTATTCCTAGGATTTTCAAAATGGTCAGTGAGCATTGACTTCAACTTCAAGCCACCAGCTGCATGAGCCCCTAACAAGAGAGTCACACAGCCTGTCCTTGCAGGCTTCCAAGCCTGGCACTGACTTGTCCTCTCTAGCTCTGAAAGTCCTGCAATGGCATCTTCTTCGATATAAGGCTGTTTCATCCACACTGAAAATCTGTTGTGCAGCACCTCCAAGAATTCTCTCAGCTAGAGAGAATCTGGGTAACCTGCTGCTTCACCTTGTACTTTTATGTTACGGAGACAGCTTCTTTCCTCACACCTCACGAACCAACCTCTGCCAGCTTCAAATGGTTCTTCTGCAGCTTCCTCACCTGACTCAGCCTGCCCAGAGCTGAGGAGATAAGAGCTTTGCTCTGGATTAGCTTCGGCTTCAGGGATGTGGTGGCTGGAGAGATCTTCTGTCCAGACCAGGACAACTTTCTCACATCAGCAATAAGGTTATTTTGCTTTCTTATCATTCATTCGTGTGTTTTCTGGAACAGCAGTTTTCATTTCCTCCAAGAACTTTTCCTTTGCATCCACAACTTGGCTGTTTGGCACAAGAGGCTTATTAGCTTTTGGCCTCTCTCAGCTTTCAACATGCCTTCCTCACTAAGCTTAATCATTTCTAGCCTTGATTTAAAATGACAGATGAGCGGATCTTCTTTCACTTGACACTGAGAGGCCGTTCTGGGGTTAATTGGCCTAATTTCAGTATTATTGTGTTTCGAGGAATAGGGAGACTAGAGGAAAGGTGGGGGAGAATGGCCAGTCAGTGGGGGGTCCGACCACATACAACATTTATCACTCAAGTTTGGCATCTTGTATGGGCGTGGTTTCTGGTGCCCCAGCACAACTACAGTAGTAACATCAAAGGTCCCCTAACAACAGTAGTCAAAGTTTGAAATATTGGGGGAATTATCAGAATGTGACACAGACATGAAGTGAGCAAGTGCTGTTGGAAAAATGGTGCCAATAGGCTGGCTCAGCTGCAGGGCTGCCACAGACCTTCAGTTTGTTAAAAAACAAAAAAACACAAAAAAACCCAATACCTGGGAAATGCAGTGAGACACGGTATGCCTATATATATAAGTGAGGGTCCACAAACTCAGAAGCCTGCAGAGGTCAGGCAGATAATCCAAAAAAGTATAGGTGGCTGCGATTAATAGGAGAGGACAGGAGGAACTGTGGTGCGCTGATGAGTTCACGTCCCGTTAGGGGCCTTCACATTGACAAGTCTGAAGACCTTGTAGAAGTCAGCAGAACACATCTGCCCAGGGAACCCCTGTTGGCAACCACTGGTCCTGATCATGGCTTCCTAACCCAGGGCAGACATCTAAGAATAGACCTAAAAGTCCGTGCACTTCTTGAGACATTTTTTTTTTCTGTGAGTATATATGTGCATTTTTTTGAAGCCTGTTATTAGGTTTCAGAGGGATCCATCCATGACCCTCCCCCAAAAGCTGTCACGTTTATTGAATTCATCATCAGCTACCATGTTACTCATTTGTGTTTTTTCTAGTTTTCATGAAATAATTTTTCTATTGTGGTTATATAATTTCTTACATCATAAAATATTTCAGAAGAAAATATACCCTGTAATATTAGCCATCATGAATATAGTGCTGTCGAACCTTTACCACATGCCTGGCCCAGTACTAAGTACTTTGGCCACATTAGCTCTTTTGATCCACAGTGCAAATAAACAGTGGATCCCATTTACAAATAAAATTTAGAGAAGCTGAGCAATCTGTGTAAGATCCTGCTGCTCATAAGGGATGGGCTTGGATTTGAACCAGACTGTCAGGGAACTCATTAAAGCTTGTGAGCCTGATTCATGATCCAACCACCATTGATTACATTAAAAAATCCAAAGCCTAGCAATTCTGTATGATTTGCCCGAGGTCCCACAGCTGGTCAGTGGGAGATCTGGACCTAGCACTCCCCAGTCTGCTGTGGTTCTCATCTTCCTATTACACCTGTTAAAAATATTACTGTTATTTCAGAATTTTGTTTTCACAAAATGTAATGGACTAGACATCAATAAAATAGCAAGCACAAATTCTCATTAGTTTTATGAGTATAGGAATCTTACCAGGTGAGCCCCCTTTGTTTGATATTTTCAGCACCAGTTTTGCATGACTCTTTTCCTTAAAGACCATATTCCTTAATTTGCCTGCTAGGCTTGAGAGGTTTGATTTCATATGTATTCTTAATTATGTGTGGACTCTTCTTAAGAGGCCACTGAACTTCTACAAATTGAGGTCTATTATCCAACCTCCTTCCTTGTTTTTAAATAAGATGTGAAAATTAGATTGAAATGTTGAGTTTGTGACATAATCACCAAAAAAGTATTTTTTTTAGTTTCAGATCTGCTTTTGTAGTATCTCATTCCTATAGGAGTATTACTACTATGGCCAATTTTAAAACTTGCCTTAGATTAGTGAAGATATTGAAAAGATGTATGTCTAAATCCTCTCACATATAACCTAGCCCACATAAAAATCAATGGAATAAAAAGGCTGTTTGAATTCACTAGGTATCTCATTATAGATTTTTAGTGATGAATATCTATTATTTTTTCTCATTTAATTTCAAAATAGAATCCATTTTTATTGTCTGTTTTCTGCCATCCTGCCTGCCCCCCCCTTAAAAAATTTGTTAAAGCTATGTTTATTTTCCTGAGGACTCTGTGATCAAACTCATTTTGATGAAAGTTTTGAAAATGAACCAGTTAATTGATACCATTTACAGCAGCACTATGATAGTTCCATATGGCTTTTTTGGTAGTAGCAGCTGCCTCATTATAAGCTGTCATTGCAAAACCTCTTGATTAAAACCCAAACATCCCATAGGTAAAACAATATTGCTTCCTTCCCTTCAAAATCTACATTTGCTGTGGCAGAAATATGAGAGCTATGTGTGTGTGAAGGTCATTGTGTGCAAAACATGTTGATTCCAAGCAAATGTTTGAGATTCAGTTAGTAGATGTCAAAATCTGGCCTGCTTGAGATCCGTTTTCCTCTGTTTTTAGGGAGCAGTGTTTTATTTTTTTCTTTTGGTATACTCCCTGTGTAAATGAAAATACTAGGCCTTGTGTAGATTCATCTCTGAATTTTAATTGAAAATCGTTTCTTTAGAAATAGACCTCTTTAGGGGCACCTGGGTGGCTCAGTGGGTTAAGCCTCTGCTTTCGGCTCAGGTCATGATCTCAGGGTCCTGGGATTGAGCCCCGCATTGGGATCTCTGTCAAATAAATAAATAAAATATTAAAAAAAAATAGACCTCTTTAGGCACTGAGTTACTCTTGATACTAATTTTCCAAATAGCTGAGCATACATTTTCCCCACCATATAAATCTTTACAGAAATCTTGCTAAATTCTATCACATTTTCCTACAATCTTAAACAGGATGTAGCAAAGATAATTCAGCTTTTTAATAATAACTCAAGGTCATTATTATGATATCAGTTTGACTGCTGGGCTAGCAGCCATGATCATGTCTCACTTGGATCACTGCAGTAGCTTCCTCACTCGTTTCCCAGCAGCTACAACATGTGCACCATTCTAGTTCTTTACCCTCCACACAGCTGCTAGAATGATCTTTAAAACCGAGGAATAATGATTATTTCAGTAAACTGCTTTAAAAACAAAACAGAAAAACCTTAAGAGGGCTCCCAGTTGCTCTAAAGATGAAATCCAAAATTTCCCGTGTAGCGTATAAAGGCTTCTCCACCCCATTTCCTTCCTCCGGACTCCCAACTACACTAGTCTTATTTCATATCCTTTACAGTACTTTGGGACTTCTAAGATAATATGGCAGAATGAAAATGCATCACAGGATTTCCCTCTCTCAGTAGTGAGCAAACACAATCAAAAATCACCAGCCACAAAGGAAAACATCAACAGCAACCAATTAAGAAAAATGGCAAAGAAAGAAACGGAAAATTCTCAGTGTTTCTATTATCTAGAATGTTCCTATCTTTTTTTAAATAAGGAATAAAGGAAATAGCTGCTGAAGTTTAAGCAGACTACGTGAAAGTGGGAGATTTCTATGGGTATAACTTGTTTTCCCTATTCTTCTAAGTTGATTTTGAAGTAAAATCTGTTTTCATTCTGTTAGGGTTTCGGGGGTCAGTGCAGGGAGGACCATAAATCAAAGTTAATTTTTTTGAACAAGATGAAAGGAAATTGAATAGCAACTTCCTTCAGCCAGAAATAAAAGTGAAAGAAAACATTCAAAAACAAAGAACCTCTCTTTGAAGAAAATACAATCCAGTATACAGAAGGAAACTTCATAATTTCATCATGCTACCAAGCAACTTAGACCATGAGTTCAGTAAAACGAGCTTATTAGCAATGAGTTAGGAAAGTGCAATTGCAGATCCAAGAGAGACAGCTGAAAAGCCAAACATCACATAGAAACTTGGTTCGTGCCCTCATTTCAAGGCTCTTGTCACTTTAGTTGGTTAATAAGAGCACTAATTTAATATGGAATAAAAAATATGTACTTGTTTTAAACAATATATTTTAAAGATAAAACATTTAAAGGTCTTTTATTTGTTCATCTTTTTTTAAGGATCTTATTTGAGAAAGAGCAAGCAAGAGAGAGCCCAAGCAAGGGTGGGGAGTGTGGGGAGGAAGAAGCAGGCTCCCCCATGAGCAAGGAGCCCGACATAGGGTTCAATCCCAGGACCCTGGCTTCATGACCTGAGTCAAAGGCAAATGTTTAGCTGACTGAGCCACCCAGGTGTCTCTTATTTGTTCATCTTTTGATGTACGGACAAGGTCTCTTGAGTAGAGTTGAGTTTTGGAATTAGAATTCAACTTTTTCTTTTTTTTTAAATAAACCATACCCGTCATACACCATCACCAATTTCCAGTTCATCCTTCTTAAAGTGGAAGAGAACACTAATGACACACAGAAAACAATATGCTCTTTTTTCCCTTTCTTTTTGGAAATTCACCTTTTTTTTTTTTTTTTAAGTGACTTGCCTTTCTTGAGTCTTTGCAAAGCAATTAA
Organism: Nasua narica; assembly: GCA_028533885.1. NCBI lineage: Eukaryota > Metazoa > Chordata > Mammalia > Carnivora > Procyonidae > Nasua > Nasua narica. The sequence continues at coordinate 84,998,947 of CM052802.1, read as the reverse complement.
TTTAGATTTCATAGAACCAACAACTTTCTTTTTACACTCCTGTTTCCTTGGTTTTCCCTGAGGTAACCTTACGACGTAGCGGCTGTTATTACTATAACCTCCATTTCATTGATGAGGAAACTGAGGCTTAGAAAGATTTCATATTTCATTTTGTCCACGTTGAAGTCTAAGAATTTATTTTAATCCAGAGAGTCCTCTTTTGTGATGATAGATGAGAATTTTAACAAGTTGATACAAGGTGTAGAAAATCCCTAATGTGTAATTATAGCACAAAGTGCTAGATTCTTTTTACATGAAAAATTACTGTTTTTTATAATCTTTATAGCCAAGTTTAGCTCTAGAAATATTATATGGTTGTAAGCTTATTTGACTTTGCATAAAACCTCTTAAAACAGATCTCAGAGCAACTAAGTGATCTAAGTGATCAGAAGGCCTTAATTCAGACAAAACCAGTTACTAGTTCTATGATTTTGCATAAATCATGTAATCTCCTTAGGTTATATCCTCCTAATTTGTACATGTAGGAAGTTCAATTTAAAGGGTCTTCAAGGTCTTTCCAATCTCTAATGTTCTCTATTTATAAAACATAAAGCCTTCTGATTGAAATGTGTTATATAATAAATTTTTCATGAAACCTTTTGTAATTGGATCTCCCACTTTTTAATGAATTGGGTGAAAAATCGAATATAGTAATATAGTAATTTTAATCTACCATAAGATTATACATTGCTTTAATCACATCAACTCCCCTCTTAAGGATTTTCAGTGACTCCCTGATGTCTACAAAATTAGGTCTAGACTGCTTACCCTGGTTTTCAAGGCTCTCCAAGGCCTGGCCCCAGCCTGTCTTTCCAACCTCATTTCCATCATTCCCTTTTATATGCCTTTTACACCAGGCCATCTGATCTACTTGCTTTATAGGAACATTCCTTCTTAACCTTGCTCATGCGGTTCTGCTGCTTATATTAACCTTGACCTCATTATCCCCGCTTTTTACTCTCTCCATCTTCTCAAATTCAACTCATATAGCCCTTCCTCACAGTCTTCCTTGATCAACCCAGCCAGAATTTCTCTCTAATCTGGAGATAATAAGGCTTTATCTGTGACCCTTACCACTTTTTTACTCTTGATAGAGGTTTTTAAGTTTATGCCTTATTAGGCCGGAAATTTCTTTAGAGTTAGTCAAATGCATTCTTGTGTGCTGGAAAACTACTAGCTCATAATGTGCCTTCTACACAGTAAGTCTTCAATTCATTTGTGGCATGTATGACTGGTATAAACTGGTTAGTTCTGGGATCAACTCACCAAATATTTAGATACTGACTGTATGCAAGTCACTTCAGTACAATGAATGAGACATAAAAAGGTTGATAAGTATAACACAAAGTGTAATGGCTTCTCAGTTTGTAAAAAATTTGAAGTGAAATATGCCCTAACAAAAACACAACAAATAACTGAAGTAAAATGGTATTCTTTTTGTTGTCAGCATCAACTGCGGAAGGCAGGGAGGGCAGAGATTTGACATGTGATCAACTTAGTCTGACCCATTGGTTGAATGTGAAGAAAGGGACTGGTGTAGGAGGTTCACACTTCAGGAGCTATCTTGCTCTTCTGTCCCACCCCAAGAGTTAGTAGAGGCTTACACATTTTAAGAACTGAATGCATTATAAAATTACTGACCTTGGCACAAGGACATGACACAAGAGCCTACTGGTTATGAGCAGGAATCTGCTCATTCATATCCCATCTCCAGCCCTGTCAGTATGTGATCTGGGGCAAGTTAACCTCACTCTAAACTGGGAGAATATTGACACTCTCCCTTGACAGGGCTCTTATGGAAGTTAACTGTATACACGTATGTATGAATGAGTATGGCCTGTGTTTTATGCCACTTAGAATAATGTCCGGCACACAGTAGGTCTTCGGTAAGTGCTTGCTAGTATTAAGGTATATATTTTTCTTCACCATTAATAAATTTTGGAATCAAAGTTAGGAAAAAAAGTAGTATTCATTTAATCTTTAAATACAACAAATGTTAACACTCTTACAGGAGTGCCTGGGTGGCTCAGTCATTAAGCATCTGCCTTCAGGTCAGGTCATGACCCCAGGGTCCTGAGATCGAGCCCCACATCAGGGTGCTTGCTCAGCAGGGAGTCTGCTTCTCCCTCTCCCTCTGCCTGTGTTCTCTCACTGTCAAATAAATAAATCTTAAAAAAAAAAAGAAACCCTTATGAAGTTTCGTTGAATATTAAAGGTACAGGGTAACGGATAATTTGAAATGATGCTCTAAATTTAATTTAAAGTTTATTGGAGTAAAGAAATAAAACTATAAACCTGGTCATGTTTGCATTAAGCCCTATTGAAAATTAATTACAAAAGAAAAAGATTTTCTATAAAAAGAGCAGGGAAAGCCAAAGATTAGAGTGAAGAAAATACACTGGGTTGTTTGTGCAGTGTTTATATGATACTAAATGGAATTGCATATGCCAGACTTATAGTCTTTAAAATAGGAATGGTACCAGGGACCAATATCTAGACAGTGTTTATATCCACTCCCTATGTTTAAAAACTACACCCTTCTTTTTTTCCCCCCCAACAAGTATTTATTGACAGTCAGGCAGGCATTTTGCTGAGCCTCTGAGATGTTGAGTAGAAGGTAGAGATGAAGTAGAGCTGGATGGGGAACTGGAACTAAGCGCAGAGGTTTGGGCTGGAAATGCAAATGCAGGAACCATTCGTATTTAGGTAGTAGCTGACACACACCTGAATGAAATCATGTAAGTAGTGGGTTGAGAGTTATGACCGAGAACTACTAGGGTCCATGTTTGGGGCATTAAATCGTTTTTGAACAAGGTCTAGAATGGTTTATGAAGCCCCTTTATTTATACCTTTGCTATGTATTTATATGATATACATTTGCCTTCTTATACAGGTGGATGATTGTGGCTTTTCTTTGAGCCATCCTAATCAATTCTTTTTTGAGAGCCAACGGATTCTAAGTGGTAATAAAGACATCAGGAAGGAATCCATCCAGCCAGAAACTCCTCCACCCAAACCAAGTGTCCAGAAAGCCAAGGATGCGTCATCTGCTCTGGCCTGTCTAAATTCCTCTCTGGAAATGGATATGGAAGGACTAGAAGATTACTTCAGTGAATGATTCTTGGGCACTTAGGAACCCTTTTCTTCACTGGCTTTCCTGTCTTACTTTCAAGATTTTGCCTGTTTCTTTTTTAACCTCTTTGTCTACTTCTTCCATCGCTCCCCAGTTCATCCCCTGGAAAGGAGGCTCACAGGTAAAAGTAAGACCTCCACTATATTTTGCTTTGACAAAAAAGAAAAGGAAAAATTTCTTTTGAAATCAAAAACAATTGAGTGGTGTGATCTAAGTCCTGGTTTAAGAGATAAAACAGCTTTCTAAACTGGTTACACTCCCCCTAGAGACAACAGAACTAAAAATAACTCTTCTTATTTTAAACCTTATTGCTGTAATTTTTACTCAATCGTTTTCTGGACCATTTTTGTTAATAAATGTCAAAATGTGTATAGTGTGTCTGTGTGTAATTGCAAGAGTCAAATCATGAGAGAAGGTGTCCAAGAGGGTGGCATAGGAAGACCCTGACTTCTCCTCCTACCCAGGGCATACCCAGTCTCCATCTACACAGAGAGGTGGTAGTTTCACTTAATTCATAGCAATGGAGACAGACAGTCAATCAAAATGAGGCTGAGGAATATGCTCAAGGAAAAAAAAACCCACAAATTCAGAAAAGACTAAATGGAGATAATGTACCTGGTGAAAGTAAGTTCTGGTCTAAGATGACATCATAGGAAGACCCTGAAATCATCCCCTCCATGGACACATCAAATCTACATCTATGTATAAAGCCAATTACTCCTGAAGAACTGAGGACTGATTGAATAGCCTCTGTACAACAAAAGACCACACAGAGAATGACAAGGGAGACAGAGAAAACCCCATCCCTGATGCAAACTGTAGTGGGGGGAGAGAGTACTGAAGGACCAGAAGCAGGTTCTTCCACCCTGGGGCACAAGAAAAAAGCCAGTTTAAAAGATAACTAATATATAAAAGATCCACCAAACTGGGGGAGTTGCTGGAACTCTCTCCAGAAGCACCAAGATTTATGCTCCCCTCCTTGAGAGCAAAGATGGCAGCAGAGTTCTGGATCCTGTAGCCAGCCTGCCATTTCAGTGAGCCCAGCTCTCTAGCCCACACAAGCCCAGGACATCCTAGGGCAGAGGAAAAAAGCCACGGTTTAAAAGAGCAACTAAAATATAAAAGGAGGAACCCTAGACCTTCCCAAATGGCAAGGGAACTGCTGGAACTCTGTCTGGGTTAGAGGTACTGATGAGTACCAGAGTTCATGTGCCCATCCACCTTGGTAGTGCAGATGGGAACAGGTCTGGGCATCCTAGTCAGCTTACGTCCTCAGTGACCCCAGGCCTTTAGCCCACACCGACCCAACCCATTCCACCCAGGAGACCCTGGCATGGTGCACACCAGGACCCCCCAGGTTGGTGCTCACTATAGCTCCTGCCATTGCACCAAAATGACACAGGCACGAAGCACACCGGAATTTTCCAGGTCCAAACTACTTCAGTTCCAGACAGTTTGCTAGAACACCCCTAGAACAGAGCACTGTGAGACCTCCTGGCTCACACCTGCTTCATCTCTAGCCACCCTGCTAGAACACCTCCTGTGTAGAGCCTTCTGAAAACCCCTGGTCAGTAGCTTACCTCAGCTCTAGGCTCCACACCAGGGCACCCACTGTACAAAGTTCTCCAGGAGACCCAAGTGCACAGCAGCCTCCGCTTTAGTTGCCCCAATAGGACACTCTGTGCTGAGTACCAGAACACCCTAGCTTGCACCCACTTCAGTTCCCAGAGAGCCCCCTGTAAAGAGCAGCCTAGGACTCCCTGGTTTATACGCACTTCAACTTCAGCAGCCATACCAGGGTACCTTAGGAGCAGAGAGCCCAGAACTGCCCATGCACACCTCAGTTTCAGCCACCCCACCAGGATAACCCAGCACAAATCGCCTCAGACCCCCAGCTCATGCTAGCCACAGCTTCAGTCATCCAGCTAATGTCACCAGGCACACATTCGACACATGGGATGACCATACAGAAGACCATTCCTTTAAGTTTAGAAGAAGTAGCTGTTCCAACTAATTCATAGAAACACAAAAAGTCAAGCAAAAGGGGAGACAGAGGAATATGTTCCCCCCCAAAAGATAAAAGCTCAGAAAAGGAACTAAATGAAACAGAGATGAGCAATATGTCTCATAAAGAGTTTAATGATCATAAATATGCTCACTAGACTGGAGAGAAGAGTAGCAAAACTGAGAACTTCTACAGAGAGAGAGAGAAAATATAAAAAAGAACCAGAGTTGAAAAATACAATAAATGAAATGAAAAATACACTAGAAGGAATCAACAGATTATCAGATGCACAAGGGTCTAGCAATCTGGAAGACAGGGTACTGGAAAGCACCTAAACTGACAGTAAAAAAGAAAAAATAATTTTTTAAAAAGGACAGGTTAAGGAATCTCTTGGATAATACTAAGTGAATAAACATTTGCATCATTGGGGTCCCATAAGGAGGAGAGACAGAGAATGGGGCAGAAACCTTACTTGAAAAAAATTGCTGAAAACTTCCCTAACCTGGGGGCAGGAAACAGACACCTAGGTCCAGGAAGCACAAAAAGTTCCAAACAAGATAAACCCAAGAAGGTATACACCACAACATACAATAATTTTCAAAAGTATCAAGAGAGAAGCAACTAGTTACATACAAGGGAAACCCCATAAAGCTATCAGCTGATGTTTTAGCAGAATCTCTGCAGGCCAGAGGGGTATGACAAAATATATTAAATCAGCTTAGAGGAAACAAAACAAAACCTATAACAAAGAATACTGTACTTGATAAGGTTATTCTTCAGACTTGAAGGAGAGATAAAGTGTTTCCCAGACAAACAAATGTTAAAGAAGTTCATCACCACTAAACTGGCCTTAGAAGAAAGGCTAAAGGGTAACAGGCTAGAGGAAACAGGAATGATTTAATCACCTGGGAGACAGAATAATGGAAAGTAATCATTTTGAGCAAATGAAAGAGAAAAGAAATCATGCAAGATAAGAACAGATTTAGGGAACTCAGTGACTCCATCAAAAGTAATAACATTTCCATTAAAGGGATGCCAGGAAGAGAGAGAATAATATAAGGGCAGAAATTTATCTGAAGAAATAATAGCTGAAAACTACCTGAATCAACAGAAATAGATATCTAGATCCAGGAGGTACGGGCAATCCCTCCACAAAAACCAACCCAAAGGGGTCTACACCAAGATACACAGTAATTAAAAGGGCAAAAAGTAGTGATAAAGAAAAAAAAAATTTAAAGCAGAAAGAGAAACACAAGGGACATTCAAAGGAAACCCCGTAAGGCTCTCAGTGATTTTTTCGGCAGAAACTTTACAGTCCAGAAGGTACAGGCATGATATATTTAAAGTTCTGAAAGGGAAAAATCTGTAGCCAAGAATACTCTGCTCAGTAAGACTATCATTCAGAATAGAGGGAGAGATGACGAATTTCTCAGATAAACAAAAATTAAAGTTCATGAACACTAAACCAGCTCTATAAGAAGTATTATAGGGGCCTCTTTGAGTGGAAAGGAAAGACCATATGTGAGAACATAAAAAGTTGGAAGCACAAAAGCTGTAAAAATAAGTATATCTGTAAAAAATCGGTCAAGGCATTCACAAATGGATGTAAAAATATGAAACCATATTTCTAAAATGTGGGAGAGGAGTAAAAAATGGGTTCAGATATGAGTGATCATCAACTTAATATAGACTGCTATATGCAAAAGATGTTATATGGTAACCACAAATTAAAAACCAGAAATAGATAAAGAACAGAGAGAAAGCAATCCAAGTATATCACTAAAGAAATCTAACAAACCATGAAAGAGCAAGAGAAGAAAGAATCAGGAAAAAACTGCAAAAGCCACCACAAAAGAAGTAACAAAATGGGAATACATACAAACAAATAATTACCCTGAATGTAAATGGACTAAATGTTCTTATCAAAACACATAGGGTGACAGAGTCGATAAAAAAAAAAGACCCATCTATATGCTGCCTACAAGATTCATTTCAGACTGAAACTGATACAACACCCAAAAACCAAATAATCCTATTAAAAATGGGCAGAAGACATGAACAGACATTTCTTCAAAAAGACACTCTGGTAGCCAACAGACACACGATAAGTTGCTCAACATTTACTCAGCATCAAGGAAGTTCAAATCAAAACTATAATGAAGTATCCCCTCACACCTGTCAGAAGGGCTAAGATCAAAAACACAAGAAACAACAAGTGCTGGCAAGGATGTAAAGAAAAAGGAACCCTCTTGCACTGTTAGTGGTAATAAAACTGGTGCAGCCAGTGTGGAAAACAATACGGAAATCCTTCAAAAGTTAAAAATAGGGCTACCCTACAATGCAGGAATTGCACTACTAGGTATTTGCCCACAAAATACAAAAGCACTAATTCAAAGGGATGCATGCACCCCTATGTTTATTCCAGCATTATTTACAACAGCCAAATTATGGAAGCAGGCCTTGTATCCATCAATAGATGAATGGATCAAGAAACAAGAAAAAAAGAGAAGGAGAGAGAGAGACAAACCAAGAAACAGACTCTTAACTCTAGAGAACAAACTGATGATTATCAGAGAGGAGAAGGGTGGTGGGTGGATGGATTAAATAGGTGATGGGGATTAAAGGGTACATTTATCATAATGATCACTGAGTAATGTATAGAACTGTTGAATCACTATACTGTACACCTGAACTAATATAACACTGCATGTTAACTATACTGGGATTATAATTTAAGACAACTAAAAACATATGTGACATAGAAATATGCATGAGCTAAACTTTTAAAATAAATCTAAATATAATTTAAAAATAATTTTCTAGGTAAAATTTATGGGTGAAAGTGGTCAAAAGGTACAAACTTCCAGTTATAGAATCACAAAGAAGTAATGAACAGGATGGTGATTATAGTTAGTAATAGTGTACTGCATATTTGAAAGTTGCTGAGAGAGTAGAATTTAAAAGTTCTCATTACAAGAAAATGTATAAATACATATGGTGAAGGATGTTAACTAGACATGTTGTGGTTGCTTTGCAATATATAAAAATATGAAATCATAAGGTGGTATACCTAAAACTAATATAATGTTATCAATTATACTTCAAAAAAAATGTTTCTGGGGTTTTTGTCCAGTGTATTGTTTATCTCCTGTTGTATAACAAATTACCAAAAACTCAGACCCTAAAATAAACATTTATTATTTTATAGCTTTTTTTAGGTGTGGATATGATTGTACTTAGTTTGGTCATCTTGCTCAGGGTAACTCACGGGGTTGAAATTAAGGTATCAGCTGGAGAACTGGGTCACCGGGTTCAGAACACATTCAAGGGGAGGGGATTATCCAATTGCCTGAATACCAGGAGGTGAATCACTGGGGGCCACGCTAGAGGCTTTGCACTAAGGCAAAAATACTTAATAATACGGTCTATCATAATACCACCACATAAAATTATGAGCAATGTTTGGTTGGACATTCTCCTGCATGGTGGAGTAAGAAAGTAAATTAGCAAAATTTTCAGGATGCCAATCCGAATATCAATGTATAAAACAATGTTTTATTTTAATCTGGCCTAACATTTCTTTAATCTAAAAGAAAAAAAGGGTACCTGGGTGGCTTAGTTGGTTAAGTGACTGCCTTTGGCTCAGGTCACAATCCTGGAGTCCCAGGATCAAGTCCTGCATCAGGCTCCCTGCTCAGTGGGGAGTCTGCTTCTCCCTCTGACCCTCTGCTGTCCCGTGTTCTCTCTCTCATTCTCTCTCTCAAATAAAAATAAAATCTTAAAAATAGTTAAATAAGAGAAAAAAGAATGTATGTGTACAAATATGCAATTGTACTAATGACCATCACCCTGGTGAAATTCACACCACATTAGGAGAATTTCATTTTGTGAATTTGTGCGTATGTGTATATTTCAACAAAGGGCAGTGACTTTGTATTCACTATGACATTCTCATTTTCTATCACTGTATAAATAAATTTTAAAAAGAAAGGTTAGAAGAACTCCTTTAAGTGAAAAAGAAAAGGCCATATAGAAGAAAATTATGGAAAAAACATGCAAAATATGATAACATATACAAAAAGCATGGGAGTGGGGAGTAAAAAAGTTCTTTTAGAATGCAGTGAGACTTAAGTGAATATCAATTAATATATATTGCTATATACTTAGGATGTTATGTATTATGAACCTCATGTTAACAAACTGAAAATCTAAAATAGATACACAAAAAATTAAAATTAAAAAACCCCAAGCATAACGTTACAGAAATTCATCCATTACAAGGAAAGAGACCAAGCAAAAAAGGAACAGAGAACTACAAAAGGAACCAGAAAACAATTAACAAAATGAAAATATTGATCAGCAACACCTATCATACCTATCACTAACTACTTTAAATATAAAACACCTAAATGCTCTTTTTAGACATAGGGTGACAGAATGGATTAAAAAACAAAACCATCAAACAAACAAACAAAAAAACACACAAAAAACCAGGACCTCTCTATATGCTGCCTATAAAGGACTCAATTCAGGCTTAAAGACAAAACTGCAAGTGAAGGGATGGAAAAAGATACTGGTGAAAATGGAAAAAGAAAAAAGCTGGAGTAGCAATATTTATATCAGACAAAATAGACTTTAAAACAAAAACTATAACTAGAGACAAAAAAAGGCATGACATAATGATCCAGGCATCAATCCAACAAGAAGACATAACAATTATAAATACCTATGCACCCAACATTGGAGCACCTAAATACTTAAATGTTAACAGACATAAAGGGAGAAATTTACAGTAATATGATAATAGAGGATTTTAACACCACACTTACATCAATGGATAGATCATTCAGGCAGAAGATTAATAAACAAACAGCCTCTGTTTGCTTGTTTTTTTTGTTTGTTTGTTTTAAGTAGGCTCTACATCCAGCATGGAACCCAATGTGGACTTGAACTCAACCCCAAGATTAAGACCTGAACTGAGATGCTTAACCAACTGAGCCACCCAGGGTCCCCAATCAGAGTCTTTAAATGACACATTAGACCATCAATGCAATCCCTATCAAAATATCAACATCATTTTTCACAGAACTAGAATACTGCTAAAATTTGTATAGCACAAAAGACTTCAGATAGCCAAAGCAATCTTGAGAAAAAAGGACAAAGCTGGAGATAGCACAATTCCAGTTTTCAAGATACACTAAAAAGCTATAATTATCAAAACAGTTATGGTACTGGCACAAAAATAGACATATAGATCAATGGAATAAAGATCTCAGAAATAAACCCACGAAAATATAAAATCAATTAATCTATGACAAAGGCAAGAATATATAATGAAGAAAAGACAGTAACTTTAATAAATGGTGCCAGGAAAACTGTACAGCTAGGTACAAAATAATGAAACAGTACTACTTTCTCATACCATACACAAAAAAGCTTCAGATGGATTAAAGACCTGAACATGAAACCATATGAGTTCCAGAAGAAAACATAGGCAGTAATTTTTATGACATGACCTTAGCAACATTTTTCTGGATATATCTCTTCAGGCAAAGGAATCAAAAGCAAAAGTAAACTATTGGGACTACAGAAAAATAAAAGGGTTTGCACAGAAAAGGAAATATGAACAAAACAAAAAGGGGGAAACTACTGAATGAGGGGTTAATATCCAAAATATATAAAGTACTTATACAACTCAACACTCAAAATACCCCTAAATTGGGGCACCTGAGTGGCTCAGTGGGTTAAAGCCTCTGCCTTCAGCTCAGGTTATGATTTCAGGGTCCTGGGATTGAGCCCCACATCGGGCTCTTTGCTCTGTGGGGAGCCTGCTTCCTCTTCTCTCTCTGCCGGCTTCTCTGCCTACTTGTGATCTCTCTGTGTCAAATAAATAAAATCTTAAAAAAAAAAAAACCCTCAATAATCCAATTTAAAAATCAGTAGAGGAAATGAATAAACATTTTTTGAAAGAAGATATACTAACAGCCAACAGACACAGGAAAAGATGTTCAGCATCAGGAATCATTGGGGAAATGCAAATCAAAACAATGAGATATTACTTTATACCTGCCAGAATGGCTAGAATCAAAAATACAAGAAATAGGTATTGGCAAAGATGTGGAGAAAAGGGACCCTATGTGTAATGTATTTTTGGTGGGAATATAATTGGTGTAGTCACTTTGGAAAATAGTATGGAGTGTTCTCAAAAAAAAAAAAGAAAAGAAAAAAGAAAAAAAAGAAAAGAAATACCGTATGATCCAATAATTCCACTGGTGTGTATTTACCCAAAGAATACAAAACAGTAATTTGAAAAGATATATGCAACCCTACGTTTATTGTAGCATTATTTATAACAGCCAAAATATGAAAACAACCCCTATCCACTGATAGGTGAATGGATAAAGAAGTGATACACATACACCTGCACACACAATGGGGTATTACTCAGCCAAAAAAAAAAAAAGAATGAGATCTTGCCATTTGCAGTAAGATAGATGGACCTAGAGAGTATTATGCTAAGTAAAATAAGTCAGAGAAAGACAAATACCATATGATTTCACTCATATGTGGAATAAAAAAAAAATAAAATGTGTAAACAAAAAGCAGAAACAAATCTATAGAGAACAAACTGATGGTTGCCAGAGGGGAGGGTGCTGTTGGGATCAGTAAAATGAGTGAAGGGGAGCAGGAGACAATAGACTTCCCGGTATGGAATGAATAAATCAGGGGGCTAAAAGGTATATCATAGGGAATGTAGACAATGGCATTGTAATAGCTTCGTATAGAGACAGATGATGGCTATGCTGTGGTAAGCATAGCATAACACTTAGAGATATTGAATCACTATGTTATACAACTGAAACTAATGTAACATTGTATATCAACTATACTTCAATTTCAAGAAAAGAGTTTGAGGTATGCCTGGGTGGCTCAGTTGGTTAAGCATCTGCCTTCAGTTCAGGTCATGATCCCAGGTCTCTGGGATCAATTCCTGCATTGGGCTCCTTGCTCAGTGGGGAGCCTGCTTCTCCATCTGCCTGCTGCTCCCCTGCTTGTGCTCTCTCTCCCTGACAAATAAATAGAAATTAAAAAAAAAAGAGTTAGAAAGAATGGTGATACAAATGCTCTCTAGACTTGAGAGAAGAGTAAATGAACTCAGTGAGAACATCAACAAAGAGAAAATATAAAGGAGAATCATCAGAGTAGAAGAATAGAAAACTGAAATGAAAAGTACTAGAAGAAATCAACAGCATATTAGAGGATTTAGAACAGTGATCTGAATTACAGGGTGTTGAAAAGCACTCAAGCTCAACAGGAAGTAGAGAAAGAAAAAGGAATGAAGTTAAAGCAAAGGATCTCTGGGACAACATCAAGCATACTAACAATTATAGAGTTCCCAGAAGAAGAAGAGAAAGAAAGGAACAGAAAACTTGAAGAAATAATAGCTGAAGAATAAATAATAACAGAAAACTTCCCTAATCTAGGGAAGGGCACAGACATCAAGTCCAGGAGTCACAAAGAGCCCCTAACAACATGAATCCAAGTAGTTCCACACTAAGATGCGTAATAATTAAAATGTTGACATTAAAGAGAGAATCTTGAAAGCAGCAAGAGAGAAGCAACTATCCTGACACATATCTGAATTGCTGTATGAGTTCTAGTAGTTTGGGGGTGGAGTCTTTTGGGTTTTCCATATAAAGTATCATGTCATCTGCGAAGAGAGAGAGTTTGACTTCTTCATTGCCAATTTGAATACCTTTTATTTCTTTTTGTTGTCTGATTGCTGTCTCTAGGACTTCTAGTACTATGTTGAACTAGAGTGGTGAGAGTGGGCATCCTTGTCATGTTCCTGATCTCAAAGGGAAGGCTGTCAGCTTTTCCCCATTGAGAATCATACAGCATTTCAGTAATGTGTCAGGATACAAAATCAGTGCACAGAAATCAGTTGCTTTCCTATACACTAACAATGACAATATGGTAAGGGAAATTAGAGAATCGATTCCATTTACTGTAGCACCAAGAACCATAAGATACCTGGGAATAAACCAAAGAGTTACTAGGATCTGTACTTGAGGAACTACAGAATGTTCATGAAAGAAATTGAAGAAGACACAAAAAGGTAGAAAAGCATTCCATGCTCATGGATCGGAAGAATAAACATTGTTAAAATGTCTATACTGCCCAGAGCAATCATACTTTCAAGGCCATCCTGATCAAAATTCCACCAGCATTTTTCAGAGTGCTGGAACAATCTTAAAATGTGTATGGAACCAGAAAAGACCCCGAATCGCTAAGGAAATGTTGAAAAAGAAAAACAAAGCTGGGGGCATCACATTGCCTGATTTCAAGCTTTACTACAAAGCTGTGATCACCAAGACAGCAATGGTAATGGCACAAAATCAGACACACAGACCAGTGGAACAGAATAGAAAGCCCAGAAATGGACCCGCAACTCTATGGTCAAATAATCTTTGACAAAACAGAAAAAATATCCAGTGGAAAAAAGACAGTCTCTTCAATAAATGGTGCTGGGAAAACTGGACAGCGATATGTAGAAGATGAAACTTGACCATTCTCTTACACCATACACGAAGATAAACTTAAAATGGATAAAAGACCTCAACGTGATGCAGGAATCTATCAAAACCCTAGAGTAGAACATAGGCAGTAACCTCTTCAATATCAGCCACAGCAACTTCCTTCAGGACATGACTCCAAAGGCAAAGGAAATAAAAGCGAAAATGAACTTTTGGGACTTCATCAAGATAAAAAGCTTCTGCACAGCGAAGGAAACAGTCAACAAAACAAACAGGCAACCCACAGAATGGGAGAAGATATTCGCAAATGACACTACAGACAAAGGTCTGATATCTAAGATCTATAAAGAACTCCTCAAACTCAACACTCACAAAACAGATAATCACATCAAA
>CM052802.1:84922295-84984740 GCA_028533885.1 Nasua narica | reverse complement strand
GACACTTCTCCAAAGAAGACATACAAATGGCTAATAGACACATGAAAAAATGTTCATCATCTTTAGCCATCAGGGAGATTCAAATCAAAACCATACTGAGATACCACCTTACACCAGTTAGAATGGCCAAAATCAACAAGACAGTAAACAACAAGTGTTAGGATGTGGAGAAAGGGGAACCCTCTTCCACTGTTGATGGGAATGCAAGTTGGTGCAGCCACTTTGGAAAACAGTGTGGAGATTCCTCAAGAAATTAAAAATAGAGCTACCCTATGACCCTGCAATTGCACTACTGGGTATTTACCCCAAAGAAGCAGATGCAGTACAAAGAAGGACCACATGTACCTCAATGTTCATGGCAGTAATGGCCATAATCACCAAACTGTGGAAAGAACCAAAATGCCCTTCAACAGATGAATGGATAAAGAAGTTATGGTCCATATATACAATGGAATATTATGCCTCCATCAGAAGGATGAATATCCAACTTTTGTATCAACATGGACAGGACTGGAAGAGATTATGTGGAGTGAAATAAGTCAAGTGGAGAGAGTCAATTATCTTATGGTCTCACGTGTGGAGCATAAGGAAAAACATTGTGAGAGGGCATTATGAGAAGGAAGGGAAGGGTGAATGGGGGAAAATTGGAGGGGACGATAAACAAGGAGAGACTGTGAACTCTGAGCAACAAACTGAGGGTTTTGGAGGGGAGGAGATGGAGGGTTGGACGAGCCTGGTGGTGGGTATTGAGGAGGGCACGTATTGCATGGAGCACTGGGTTTGGTGCATGAAAAATTAATCTTGAAACACTGAAAAAATAAAATAAACATATTTGGGAAAAAAAGAGAAGCAACTAGTTATGTACAAGGGAAACCATAAAGCTATTAGCTGATTTTTTGGCAGAAACTTTGCACGGATAAGGGGAACAAACCCTACAGCAAGAATATTCTACCAAGCAATGTTATCATTTATAATTGAAGGAAAAACAAAGAATCTCCTAGACAGAAGTTAAAGGAGTTCATCATCACTAACTCAGCCTTGTAAGTACTGTTACAGGGTATAACAGTATAAGTACTATTTCGTTAAGCAAAAAGAAAAGGCTAACTATGGTAAACTTTTCCAGTTAAAATCAAACATACAGTAAAGATAGTAGATCAGCCACTTATAAAGCTAATAAGAATGTTAAAAGACAAAGTACTAAAATCTATATATAAAAAAAAGAAATGCCAAGAAATTGAACAACCTAGATGAAATGAATAAATTCCTAGAAACATATAATCTGAGATTGAATTAGAAAAATAGAAAAATAGAAAACAGAAAAATAGAAAATCTGAACAGACCAAATACTAGTAAAGAAATTAAATTAGTAATTTAGAACGTCCCAAGAAACAAAGTCCAGGACCAGATGGCTTCTTAAGTGAGTCCTACCAAACATTTAAAGAAGAGTTAATATCTATCCTTCTCAAACTATTCCAAATAAAAGACGAAGGAAAGTTTCCAAATTCATTCTATGAGGCCAGTATTACTCTGATCCCCAAACCAGATAAAGATACTACAAAATAAGAAGACTACAGGTCAATATCCCTAATGAATATATATACCAAATTTGACAATACATGAGGGATCATTTACCACAATCAAATGGGATTTTTTTCCCAGAATGCAAGGGTGATTTAGTATCTGGAATTCAATCAACATGATACACTACACTAACAAAATGAATGATAAATATATGATCATCCTAATAGATGCAGAAAAGCATTTGACAAAATTCAACATCCATTTATGATTAAAACTCAACTAAGTGGATTTAGAGAGAACAAACCTCAACATAATAATGGTCATGTGTGAAAAACCCACAGGAACATTATACTCCATGTTGAAAATCTTAAAGTCTTCACTCTAAGATTAGGAAAAAGACATAGATATCCACTTTCACCACTTTTATTCAGCATAATACTGGAAGTCATAAACATAGCAGTCAGACAAGAAAAAAGAAATGAAAGCATCCAAATTAAGAAGGAAGAATTAAAACTGTCAGTATTTGTAGATGACATGATACTATATATAGAAAACACTAGACTATGAAGACTATTAGATGTAATAAATGAATTCAGTAAAGCTGCAGGATACAAAATCAATACACAGAAATTGGTTGCCTTCGTATACACTAATAATGAAGGAGAAAGAAAACTTAAGAAAATAATCCCATTTACAAGTACAACAATATTTACACTTGTAAATATTGAGTACAAAATACCTAGGTATAAATTTAACCAAGGAGGTGAAAAAACTATACTCTGAAAACTCTAAGACAATAATGAACTAAACTGAAGATGGCACAAATAAATGGAAAGATATACCATGTTCATGAATCAAAAGAATATTATTAAAATGTCCACAGTTCTGAAAGCCATCCACAGATTTGGTACGACTACCAATCCAATTTTTCTAAAGAACTAGAACAAATGATCCTACAATTTGCATGGAACTACAAAAGACCCCAAATAGCCAAAGCAATCTTGAGAAAGAGAAACAAAGCTGGAGGTATCACATCCCAGATTTCAAACTATACTGCAAAGCTCTAGTAATCAAAACATTATGGTACTGGCACAAAAACAGACCCATAGATCAATAGAACAGGAAGCCCAAAAATAAACCCACACTTTATCACCAATTACTCAACAATAAAGGAGGCAAGAATATATAATGGTGAAAAGACAGTGTCTTCAGTAAATGATGTTGGGAAAATTGTACAACTACATGCAAAAGAACAGAAGTGGGCCAATTTTTTTACACCTTACACAAAAACAAACTCAAAATAGATTGCAGACCTAAATGTGAGATACAAAACTATAAAAATCCTAAACAAAAACTTATTCTGTAATCTCTTGGACACTGGTGTCAACAATATTTTTCTTGATATGTCTCCTCAGACAAGGGAAACAAAAGCAAAAATAAACTATTGGGGCTACATCAAATTAAAAGTTTTTTGTTTTTGTTTTTGTTTTTTTGCATGGTAAAGGAAACCATCAACAAACCAAAAGGTAACCTACTGAATGGGAGAAGATATTCACTGATGACATGTCCAATAAGAGGTTAATATACAAATTATATAATTTATATAGCAAAACACCAAAAAGAAAAGATAATATCTAATTTAAAAATTGGCAGAGGACCACAATTGGTATTTTTCCAAAGTAGACATAGAGATGGCCAAGTGACATATGAAAAGATGCCCAACATTAGTAATCATGAGTGAAATGCAAATCGAAACCACAGAATTACCTCACACCAGTCAGAATAGCTAGTATTTAGAAAAGACAAGAAATAAAAAATGTTGGTGAGGATGTGGAGAAAAAGAACCCATATGCACTGTTGGTGGTATGCAAATTGGTACAGCCACTGTGGCAAACAGTATGGAGGTTCCTCAAAAGAAAATACTATGACTCAATAATTTCACTTCTGGGTGTTTACCTAGAGAAAACAAAAACCCAGTGCAAATTCAAAAGGATACATGAACCCTTATGTTTATTGAAGAATTTTTTACAATGGCCAAGAAACAGAAGCAACCTAAGTGTCTGATAGTTGAATAAAGAGGATGTAATGTATATATTTAGTCAATGGAACATTATTCATCCATAAAAAACTAGTTCTCATTCTTCTTTTTTCCTTGAGTTGGCCATTTGTGGTTACTCCACATCAGCAAGGAGAACCTTTGCCTATCTGAGTGACAGCAAACCACTGAAATGAATTGTGATTGGGAATGAAGAGAAACAGAATTTGTATAGTCACATATCATTAATGAAAAGAAATGTTTTGTTGTGAAAAACAATGGTAGTCCTCATCTGCTATGATTTTCCACTCATTCTGGGTACAAGTTCAGAAGAACAGATAATGACTAAAGCAAGAAGTTTCTAAGTCTGAATTATTTCTCAATTCCATGCTTCCAGACCTTACTGCTTCTGTGGTTGCTGCGAATTCCCAAATAGGTTTGGTAAATTATCGGGGGACGGGCGGGGGGCGATGAACCACGAGAGACTGTGGAGTCTGAGCAACAAACTGAAGGTTTTAGAGGGGAGGGGGTGGTGGGTATTGAGGAGGACACGTATTGCATGGAGCACTGGGTGTGGTGCATGAACAAGTAATCTTGTAACACTGAAAAAATAAAATAAATGTATTTGGGGAAAAAAGTCCATTCACTTCAGTAACGAATATTCCGATGTTTATAGTAACCCCCTCCTTTCGGTACCAGCAATGGGATATAGTAAACGTTGTGGCTCATCACAGACATCTACAGCAATGTCCTGCTCTCTTTGCCTGCCTTTGGCTGGCAGGTAGTGCACTCGATGCACTGTGGAGTGGGGTCCGGTAGAGGCCCTTATCTAACTTATTTCCCCCCCTGTGGTCTCTACTCAGTAACCCAGAGGGTTTGGGGCTCTTAAAAGGGAAGCCCAGTTTGAAATGTAACCCTTTCTCACCTATTACCTTGGATTATATAAAATACCATTTTATTTCAGTTTTCTCTTCCTGGTGAAGAGAGGTACTTTCCTTTTATCCTCTTGAATCAGACCAGATATTGACTAAATTGAAAAGAGGACATTATAACACTGAAAAAATAAAATAAACATATTTGGGAAAGAAAAAAAAAAGAAAAGAGGACATCGTATTCAGAAAACTGCACTGTTAGAAGCACGACATTTTAAATTCTGTGAAAAGCTACAGCAATATGAAAGGGTTTTAAACAGCATCAGATGACCAGAACCTAAGAAAGTTCGGCTGATTGAGCTTTTAAGCTGCTGAGCAAAGATTTCTTGGAATATCAGTAACATCTCATTAAATGAGATACTATCTGAAACTTTACCTGTCTTTGTGAATTATGATTACCGAGTTCAGAAAACAGTATTATTCCACTACAAATTACCTCTATAAATCTCTCCCTTCTGAAACCATCTGCCATTCCTTCTACCATTTATAATTCTCAACAGGAATCCAGTGACTGCCTACCACTTTATCTATGAACTGCAAAACCAGTTGTTGTTGTTTTTTTAATGTTAAGAATAAGTTCTACATGGAGCTGTTTTAACCCCAGAATTAAGTCAGCTTTAAAAAGCCAAGCATAGATATTAAAAAAAGAAAAGAAAAGAAAAGAAAAAGAAGAAATAGAAATATTAGAAGCGGTCTCATTGCTATAGTTCAATGAGAAATCTTATGACAGGATATTTCATATCTGGCAACATTTTGCAAGACTATCTTTTCCTACTGCTTCATGTTCTCCTTTTATGAAGCCTGTGCTCCACTAGGTAAAAGGACAGAGCCATTAACATAGTAGATGTGTCTTAGTTGACTATTTATACATTGGTAGCCCCAAGAATTTGTCATCCTACTTGAATGTTTTATATTATATCAAGTCAAATTCCAAAATAACATTAGTTTAAATATTAGTTGTATTACAAGTTCAATTTCTTTGTAATAAGTTTTGATCTCCTGTCATGTATTATATAGAAGAATATATAAATATTTTGTGAAGTCTATACATTAGAAGAGAGGGGTTAGAGGTTTATATAAGAAGATAGAAATTAATGCCTTCCTGGTGCTTTTTGGAGTTGGGAAAAGCAATTTATTTTTTATGCTTCACAGGTCTTGACAATTTTGATTTGTTTTCTTTGAAAGCAGACTTGTTTGAATTGGATGATGCAGGAAGAACCCCAAACAAAAATCAAAGCCAGCAGCCTCTTTTCAAAAGAGTAGCCAATGAAAAAGAATACGAGTCTTCCAGATTTTTTAACTTGTAGTCTTTTTTATTACCCCTTCAAGGAGGAGGGAGGAGAGGCTGTATGATTATCAGGGACAAAAAAAGAAACAGAAGAAAGAGACCGGCTGGAAATTTGTAGCTGGTTGAAACGATGACATTGTTAGTGGAGATTCTATCATATTTCTTTCATGTTGTTTCTCCATAATGTTTCTCACTGTGCCCATACAGTGCAAATCTCTTAATTGCAATGTTCATAAAAGAACACTAGGAAGATTTTAAATAAACTTTTTAGGACTGCTTATAATATTATAGAGTCATAAAAGGGAATAGTTAGATTTTGAATGAGAGGGAGCAAAATAAAGCAATGGGAAAAAATCTTTAATTCATATAGAATTTTAATAAGCTAGGGGATTTCTTCTTTCTCTAAAAGCATTCAGAGTGTTTTATTTGTTACACTTTGCTGTCTTACTGATACTCAGCGTCTTTGCAAGCAAACTTCTGTAATTCTTTGCAAAGAAAAGAAAACTTCTGGGATTTAAGCTTGAAAGGCGAAATGAGACAACTCTCAAGTTCTGGCTTGGTTAGACTCTACTGTTTGCAAATTTAATCAAGGTCTTCCACAGGCATCAGCTTGACATTAAATTTAAGTGCCCATTAAAGTGAGAGTTTGACAGCAGCTCTGAATGTGAAGTTCAGTCTGAGGACATCTTTACAGCTGAAGGGAAAAAAAAGTTGAGAAGCCTCAAACCACCGTGGTAATTAGATCCATTTGTTAACTTCTTTCCCAATGTTGGCAAAGGAAGGGAGAGAGAAGGCTGATGGAGAGGTGGGAGGGGTTGGAACTGGAAAGACAGTGTTCCCTATAGAAATTGGGAAATCCAAAGAAAAATGGCAACTATCCCCTCTGACAAATGAGTAAGATGGGGAAATTATTTCAAGAACTTCATTTGGTTTGTCTCCCTTTCAACACACGGAACTGCACGGTGTGAGGGTTTCATCTTGAACAGGTGTGCCTGTTTGGTCATCAGGCCCTTTGGAAGACGCACAACATTACTTGGGAAAGGGTCTCCCAAACACATTGTTGGCTAAGAGTTAGTGTTTCTCACAAGGGTATCTCATTTACGTTCAAGTAATCCCTTATTTACCCAAAGCAGCTGGCCTTCTCAGCACTGAGTTCCTGACGAGTAGCTACTGCCCCAATCTAAGGCTCTTCACCATAATTGGCACTGTAGGCAATTAGCTTCGTGACCCTATGGAAATCTTGTCACCTGCAGGAAATTATCTTCCCACTTCATCTGACCTTCCTGCCAAAAGTGATGCTATTTCCTGTTATTGGATTTGCCTTGTATCTCATAAGCCCTTTTTGTCCATTGCTTTATGACATTTTATTTTCTCCATGAATTATCACTGTAGAACCTTATTAAAAGCTGAAGAATATGTCTGTATATAAAGCTTCTGTATTTCCCCTGAGCTTTCAATTGCACTGTTTTTGAACATTGATGACAAGGTAGTGAAACAACACTGCTAATAAATGCATGACGGATTTTTCAATTCCACTCTGCGTTTCTAGGTATTCATTCACTGTAACAGAACTATGAGGCTCTTTAAGGGTCTTTGGGTTTGGTTTGTTTGTTTTAGTTTTGCACTGAATGCACAGAGAATAAATTCAGCAAATGATGCATTTAAGACTGTGTAACAGGAAAACAAAACATCTCATGCAAATTTTCCTGATCCCCCTGTACCTTTTTTTCAATTTTAGCTTCCACTTGGGTCATAAAGGATATCAAGATCTTTGTTACTCATTTAATTTTTTTTTCCCCAAATTTATTTTAATTTTTCAGTGTTACAAGATTGATTGTTCATGCACCACACCCAGTGCTCCATAAAAGCATATAGTGCTACTTGCTTCTCTTTTTATCTTCCCTTTCATCTCAGAGAATTAGAATGGTGATTTGTTTATTTTTTAAATAGGCTCCATGAATGGCGTGGGGCCCAGTTCAGGGTTTGAACTCATGACTCTGAGATCAAGATCTGGGCTGATATAAAGAATTGGATGCTTAGCCACCTGAGCCACCCAGGCACCTCTAGAATGGCATTTTAATAATCCTCTACCACCCTAAATGTTCTTGGTTTTCTCTAAATTTCCCACCTCATGCTCTTTACATTCAGCGGGTCTCCCTAGATGAGATCGTCCACTCCCGTCTATATGCAAATTGTTCTGAGATCTGCATCTTAGACTGAGATGTCTCCTTTGAGCACAGACACATCCATCCAACTACCTCTTGGGCCTCTCTATTAGGAGCCCCACAAGTATTTCTAATGTGTCCCAAATCAAACCTATTCTTCTTTCCCGAAGTTTGTCTTCGTGGGAACTCTGAAGTTAATCTTGATTATCGTCTCCCTCACTTTCTCCATACACCCAAGTCCAGTTGATTTTGATTTAATACCAGCATGTCTAAACCAGTGGATCTCAGCTGTGGGTGGTTTTGACCACAGGAGACATGTGGTAATGTCTGGAGACACACTGGGTTGTCACAACTGGAGAGGAGTCTAAACAGCCTAAAATGCACGGGACAGCCCCTCACAACAAGTACCTGGCTCAAAATGTTGGTAGTGCCAACACTGAGAAATCCAAAACAGTTTCTTCTGCTCCATTCCCACTTGTACTGCGTTGGATTACTCTCTCATCCCTTATAATTTCTACTACCACAGTGATCTTTTAACATACTATCTTGTCTCCATTTGCCTCCCCTGCATCTAATCTCACAACCCTTCTTAAACATGGCTCTCCCTTACCTACATGATGACGTCCAGCTGCCTCGGTTAGGTGTTTGATGTCCTCTCGGACCTGACTGCTGCCTGCTTCTCCAGTCCCATCCATTACCATTCACTCTCGATTCTATGATCCAACCTTGTGATTTAGCCATTCCAAACATGCTTGCCCTGCACATTCACTATACTCTCTCATCTCTGGCTTCCTTGTTTCTCTTCCTGCTGGGAGCACTCTTCTATTCCTTGCCCTGCTAACTACCAATTCTGCTCTAAGGCTCAGATTGGTACACATTCTTTCAGCCTTCTCTGATGAACCAATATGTGGAGTTATTCTTAGAAAAAATATTGTAAGTCCTAAGGGATGATTGAGGAAGCAGCTAAAATATCAGCAGTGTTCCTGTTCTTGGGCTCTTGAGCGGGATCCCATGATCCCCAGGGGCAGAGCATAAGTTAGGAGCTATGAAAGAATGTAACTCACGGTCTCCCCTTTCTGCACCAGTGATTGCTAACCCGAACATCCCTTATCCCATGACTGCCTCCCTGCGTGCCTATGTGTAGGGGAGAATGTAGGCCTGCTTTATGGCTTCAAGATATTTGCCATCTCTTTATACACCTTTCCCATGCTCTGAGGCATCTGTCCTTGCTTTTCTGATAAAAAAAAGAATATAAAAGCTATGTGCAGAATTCAGCTGCAGCTGCTTTCCCTTGCAGAGGCGGCAGCCCTGTAGGACTACTCAGATTGGTGTCGGAGAACTTTAGTTCAGTGTGCAATGACACCAATACAGGTTCTTTGCTCCCTTTTAGCCATCTGCTATATTTCTATCATAGTACTTCTTGTATTAATAATCATCCATTTACTTATGTTCCCTTTCATTGGACGATAAAGTTTTTGCGGGCAGGAACTAAGTCATTTTCGTATTTGAATCCTTAATAATTACCATTGTCTCTAGTTCTTATAATGGTACGTGACAATCTTGGGCACACAGTAAATGTGTGTAGAGGGAATGAGTGGTTATTTATTTATCCCACAGCAATCTCAAGTTCAATGTTTCTAAGACCTACACATAAAGGGGTAGAATGGACACAGGGCTTCAGATAAGCCTTGGGCAACTTCCTTAATTTTCATGTGCTTAATTTGCTTCATCTTTGAAACGGGGATAATAATTGCATCCACTTGAATGGCTATTAGAACAGAAAATTCTGTTAGAATAGTGCTATTTTGGGATGGCTGTGTGGCTGAGTCAGTTAAACCTCTGCCCTCAGCTCAGGTCATGATCCCAGGGATCTGGGATCCAGTCCTGAATTGATTCCTTGCTCAGTGGGGAGCCGGCGTCTCCTCTGCCTGCCACTCCCCCTGCTTGTGCTCCCTCTCTCTCTCTCTCTTTCTGTCTCTGTCTCTCTGCCTCTCTGCCAAATAAATAAAATCTTAGGGGAAAAAAAGTAGTGCTGTTTTTATCTACAGCAATAAGAACACTGCCTGGCTTATTGTAACACTTAGTAAATGTTAGATGTTACTATTTGATAATCAATCCTTCCAATAAACGTTATACATGGCTCCTTCCTCTTTGAGGGGCATCCATTCTGGAAAATGATGCTTACCTAAAATGATCCTGTGAAGTGCACTATACTGCATTAGGTAAGGGGGAAAAAAATCAGTCAAACAAAGTTTTAGTAAAAGGAATTAATGTCAGCGGATTCATTTTGACTGCTTCATCTTTGCGTCTAGGCAGGGTAGACAGAGAATTAAAAACTGTGAAATTGTAAAAAACGAACAAAAACCTATGAAACTGTAGGATCCCTATATATGGCATATACTGTAGTAGAAAAAGTTGCTGAAATGGTGGCACAGAGTACTACTTGTCCTTTTAAAGGGAAGAACTGAGGTAATCTGACTTTTAGCATATAGAAAACATCGTAAATGTTCTCTCTTAGGGTTGTAATATTTCAATGGCACACATATGATTCCCAATGACAACAATGCCTGTATACTACAATCTCCATGCACTTCAAAAGTACTTTCATGCATATCGAATCATGTGCTACCATGGCACCTCTGGGAGTGGATATGAATAGTAATCATCTGCATTATCCCTAAAGAAGAAGAAGACACATGGAGAGGGTAAGCCCTCTGAGCTGGGTCACAAACTCCCTGATGAAATCAGGCACTGTGATTCTCTGGCCTGTGCGCTTTCTTCATCACCGGTTTTCACCAAGGGCCTCAGGACCGGCCTCCATAGCTTAGGTGAGCAGCCCAAACTGCAGGCCCCAACTAGATCAACACTTTGCTCTTGTCTTTGGCAAGGTAACTAACCCTCTTGCTTCAATTTCCTCATCTATAAAATTAGGATAACAATATTAACTATATCCTAGGGTTGGCGTGAGATTAAATGAGATTTTGTTGTCAAAATGCTTTGTACATGGTCTGACACATGGCAACCTCTAATTGCTAGCTATTATTTCTGTTCTATTAAACTTTTTTGGAAACTTCAAAAATAGAATATTTCTTTCATTAAAAAATAAGAATATTTTAACTGTAACCTACAGAATAAAAATTCCAGAACCCTTATCTCTTCAGATAAAAGCAAACTACAGACTCTCAAAATCACGAGGAGTTTCTATAACTAGGATTTCTCCTAACCATGGCTTCCTTGGAATCATGGAATAATCTAGAAAAAGTAGAGCCAGAACTGGCACACAAAATCATGGGCAACTTTATATGCCTTGTGTTGTCTATCAACTTCTCAAGAATAGTTAACTTATCTTCTCATGTCTTAGTCAAAGGGTTACACTTTTAATTCCCTTGTCTAAACAAGGACATCTTCCCTGTCATTTCGATTCAATCCTCCTCCTTAAACCATAACAACCTATCTTCCATAAGAAGTAATCTGGGTTGTTAGTCATAGAAATCAAAGAGAGAAGCTCTGGATTTTTCTCTTGGTGTCCCGTCCAGGCCACTATGCTATATGGCAGATGTCCCTGTCAGAAGGTTCAAGTAGAAGCTAGACGCTCTGGGGCACACCCAACTTCTTGGTACTAAGCTTACCACTTGAAGTCCATATACAACTGGATCTGTACATTAAAATAAGATAAACACCAGAGTTACACATATCTTCTATCCATACTGAAACTGAAGGCTATAAAAAGCACCAAGGCAGAATGACATACATACTGCCTCTGGGTTACCTTATCCTTACATTAGGAAAAACAGCCTATTTGTGAAGGTGTTATTCATTGTATAGGAGGACAAAATTAATGAGAAAAGCTATCTGCAGATTCCTGCCACTCACATTGGGAAAATACAATCCACCACTAATACATTTTTGTGCTTCCTCCTTTTAAGCCTACCTAACAGCAGGGACTTTAGAGGTGTCCTAATTAAATCTCTAACCCGATATAGTACATATATTCTGATTTTGCCCTGATAACCTCTTTTGCAACTATGCAACTCTGTTATTACAGTGCAAAAGCAAACATAGACAATACATGCACAAATGGGTATGGCTGGATTGCCCTAAAATGGGCCAGATTTGATATATAAGGCATGGGTTAGCAACACTTCATATAGATGAAAGGGGCAAAATTTTGCTCCTTTGAAGAACAAAAATTACAATAACCATCTCAAAGAGGAATAGACCACCTGAATAGCCCTTTATAAATATAAAATAAAATTTGAAATTTTCCCACAAAAGCCTCGACCCAATGGCTTCACTGGTACATTCTAAATAGTACATATTGAATTATATTGAAAAAAATAATACCAATCCCATAGAATTTTTTTTTTCAAAAGCCAACATAGCTTGCATCCACAAAACCCACAAAACTACAGTGAACTGAGAACAATTCTTAAAGAGCACGCACATGCAGGTTTACCTGCCCCAGGGCCTAGTGCAGATGAAACCAACTGAAAAGCACCCAGAGTTTCTACAAAGGAGTCTTATTTTCTTAGCTTAAAGGATCAGCCTGAGTGGCAGGCATCTAATTGAACACATATCTAGGAACCTGCTGAAATACTCTTCAGAGACAAAGGCTGCTAGGTACCATCTTTGCACTCTCCCTCTGCCTTGCTTCAGCTCACCAGTATCTCTTAGAAAGAAGCTCATATGCACATCTGGTGCCTAAAGTTTGTGGCTCAACCCAGGGGACCCTCTGGGTACCTGGGTCTAGTGCCCAGCAGGGCTTCTGCTCGAGGATCCCACAGGACTGTAATAAATGATGAAAAAGTTCTTAACTGGCCACCACTCCCAGGGCACACCTAGAAGCAAATGAGTGACCCAGACATTCTGTGAAAGAAGCCTAAGCATATAGTTACATAAAATTATCAAATCTTTAAGGAATTGGGAGTGAGAGAAGAAGAAAGGAACAGAGGAATTACAAAACAGCTAGAAAAAATTAACAAAATGGCAATAAGTACAAACCTACCAATAATTACCTCAATGTAAATGGGCTAAATTCTATAATCAAAAGATATAGAGTGAAAAAAAAAAAGACATAGAGTGGCTGAATGGTTAAGAAAAAACCAAAGATACATCTATATGCTGCTTATAAGAGACTCACTTCAGATTTAAGGACAAACACAGATAAAAAAAAAAAAGGGATGAAAAAAGATATTCCATGCATTTAAAACCAAAAGAAAGCTGGGGTAGTTATATTTATATTAGACAAATTAGACTTTAAGCCAAAGACTATAATAAGAGACAAAGAGGTACATTACATAATGATAAAGAGATCAACCCAAGAGGATATAACATTTGTAAATAATTATGTACCCAACATTGGAACACCTAAATATATAAAGCAAATATTAATAGACCTAAAGGAAGAAACAGACACCATAATAATAGGAGACTTTAATACTCACATTCAGCAATGGATGTTCATCCAGACAGAAAATCAATAAGGAAATACTGGACTTAAATGACACATTAGATCAGATGGACTTAACACACATTTACAGAACATGTCAACCACAATAGTATAAAATTAGAAATCAATTATAAGAACAAAAATGATAATTCACGAATAGGTGAAGATTAAACAACATGCTACTGAACAACCAACTGCTCAAAGAAGAAACCAAGAGAGAAATCAATAAATACCTTGAGACAAATGAAAATGGAAACAAATTGTACAAAAACTTGATGCAGGAAGAGCAGTTCTAAGTGGGAATTTCATAGCAATAAAGGCTTACATTATGAAACAAGAAAAACGTCAAACAATCTAACTTTGCACCTCAAGGAGCTAGAAAAGTAACAAACGAAGCCCACAGTTTGTAGCAAGAAGGAAATCACAAAGATCGGAGCAGAAATAAATAAAATAGAGAGTAAAAAGAATAGAAAAGATAAATATTCACAAAACTTTACCTAGACTCACTAAGAAAAAGGAGAAAGGACTCGAATAGAAGTAGAAATGAGGGGCGCCTGGGTGGCTCAGTGGGTTAAAGCCTCTGCCTTCGGCTCAGGTCATGATCTCAGGGTCCTGGGATAGAGCCCTGAAATGGGCTCTCTGCTCAGCAAGGAGCCTGCTTTCCCCTCTCTCTCTGCGTGCCTCTCTGCCTACTTTGATCTCTCTGTCAAATAAATAAATAAAATCTTAAAAAAAAACCCGGAAATGAAACAGGAGACGTTACAACTGATACCACATAAATGCAAAGGACAATGAGACTACTATAAAAAACTATACACCAATAAATTTCACAACCTAAAGAAAGAAACAAATTTCTAGAAATTTAAAACTTACCAAGAATGAATCAGGAAGAAATAGGAAATCCGAACAGACTGATTACTACTAAGGAGATTGAATTTGTATGAAAAAACTCCCCAACAAACAAAAGTCCAGAACCAGATGGTTTCACTGGTAAATTTTACCAAACATTTAAAGAAGAATTAATACCAACTCCTTTCAAACTGTTCCAAAAAATAGAAGAAAAGAATACACTTCCAAATTCATTTTACAAACCCATATTATCCTGACACAAAGACCAGACAAGAACACTGTAAGAAAATGAGGGGAGCGTGGGTGGCTCAGTGGGTTAAAGCCTCTGCCTTCGGCTTAGGTCATGATCTCAGGGTCCCGGGATGGAGGCCCACATAGGGCTATCTGCTCAGCAGGGAGTCTGCTTCTCCCTCTCTCTCTGCCTGCCTCTCTGCCTACTTATGATCTCTGTCAAATAAATAAATGAAATCTTAAAAAAAAAAAAGGAAATGAAATTATAGGCCAATATCCCTGATGAACACAAATATAATAATCCTCAATAAATTATTATCTGACAAAATTTAACAATATGTTAAAAGGATCATGTACCATGATCAAGTGGGATTTATTTTATGGAATAAATTCTCCCCACGTGGGGATGCAACATCTGGAAGTCAATCAGTGTGATACACCATAATAACAAAATGAAGGTAAAAAAGTCATATAGCTATCTCAATAAATGCAGAAAAAGCATCTGACAAAATTCAACATTCATTTATGATAACAATTTTTAACAAAGTGGATATAGAGGGAGCATACCTCAACATAATAAAGGCTGTATATGACAGGCCCATAGCTAACATCATACTCAGTGGTGGAAAGCTAAAAGCTTTTCCTCTAGGATGAGGGACAAGACAAGGATGCTTACTCTAATGGCTTTTATTCCACACAGTACTGGAAGTCCTAACCAAGCAATTAGTCAAGAAAAAAAAGATAGCCAAATCAGAAAGGAAGATATAAAACTGTCATTATTTGCAGATGATATAATATTTATAGAAAACCCTAAGAATTCCACCAAAAAACTGTTGGAACTAATAAATGAATTCAGTAAATTTGCAGGATACAAAATTAGTATACAAAAACGTCATGCCTATATAAACTAATAATGAAATAGTCCTAAATAAATTAAGATAACAATCCCATTTATAATTACATCAAAAGGAATAAAATATGTAAGGATCAATTTAAAGTGAAAAACCCATACATTAAAAACTGTAAGACACCGGTGAAACAAAATGAAGCAGTCACAAATAAATGCAAAGATATTTTATACTCAATAATTGGAAGAATTCACATTTTTAAAATGTCCATGACTACTTGAAAAGATTTATAGGTTCAACAGAATCCCTATCAAAATTCCAATGGTATTTTTCACAGAAATAAATAATCATAAAAATTTTATAGAACAACAAAAGATCCAGATTAGCTAAAGCAATCTTTTTTTTTTACTTTTAAATATTATTTATTTAATTATTTGTCAGTGAGAGATAGAGATAGAGAGCACAAGCAGGGGGAGCAGCTGGTAGAGGGAGGAAGCAGACTCCCCAATGAGCAAGGAACCTAATGTGGGACATGATCCCAAGACCCTGGGGATCACGACCCAAACCAAAACCAGATGCTTAACTGATTGAGCCACCCAGGTGTCCCTAGTTAAATAATCTTGAGAAAGAACAAAGCTGGATGCATTATGCTTTTTGATTTCAACACTATGGTGATCAAAACAGCATGGTATTGGCATAAAAACAGACACATAGATCAAAAGTACAGAATAGCGAGCCAAGGAATAAACCCATGCATATATGGTCAATTAATTTATGGCAAAAAAAGGCAAGAGGAGACAATGGGTAAGTGTAGTCTCCTTAATAAATGCTGTTGGGAAAACTGGACAGTCATATGCAAAAGAATGAAACCAGACCACTATCTAACACCATATGTAAAAATGGATTAAAGACTTGAATATAAGACCTGCAACCATATAACTTCTAGAACAAAACATAGGTAATAAGCAATTTGACATTGGTTTTGGTGATAATTTTTGGATTTGACACTAAAAGCCAAGACACTAAAAGCAAAAATAAAGCGAAACTTCATCAAACTAAACAGTTTTTGCACAGCAAAGGAAAAAAAAGTCAATAAAATCAAATGGCAACCTACCAAATGAGAGAAAATATTTGCAAATCATTTAACTGATACGGGGTTAGCATTCATTATATACAGATAGATTAGATAGATATACCTATATCTATAGATCTCTCTCTATATAAATATCCAACATCCATTATATATATATATATATATATATATATATATATATATAATGAACTCATACAACTAAGTATCCAATTAAAAAATGGGCAGAGTGGGGCGCCTGGGTGGCTCAATTGGTTGGGCGACTGCCTTCGGCTCAGGTCATGATCCTGGAGTCTCGGGATCGAGTCCCATATCGGACTCCGGCTCTGCGGGAAGTCTGCTTCTCCCTCTGACCTTCTCCCCTCTCATTCTCAGTCTCTCTCTCTAATAAATAAATAAAAAAATCTTAAAAAAAAAATGGGCAGAGTATCTGAATGGACATTTTTCCAAAGAAGACACACAGATGGTCAACAGGTATATGAAAGGTGTCAATATCACTAATCATCATGGAAATGCAAATCACAATCACAATGAGATATCATCTAATATCCATTACAATGGTTAGTTTCAAAAAGACAAGAAATGAGTGTTGGCAAGGATGTGGAGAAAAAAGGAACTTTTGTGTACTATTGGTGGGAATGTAAATTGTTGCTGCTGCTATGAAACACATTATATTGGTTCTTTAGAAAATTAAAAATAGAACTACCTTTATGATTCAGCAATTTCACTTCCGAGTATTTATCTAAAGAAAATAAAAACAGGAGCGCCTGGGTGGCTCAGTTGGTAGAGCAACTGCCTCTGGCTCAGGTCATGATCCCGGAGTCCCGAGATCGAGTCCCACATCGGGCTCCCAGCTCCATGGGGAGTCGGCTTCTCACTCTGACCTTCTCCCTTCTCATGCTCTCTCTCACTCTCTCTCTTTCCAAATAAATAAATAAATAAATAAATAAATAAATAAATAAATAAATAAAATCTTTAAAAAAAAAAAGAAAAATAAAAAAGAAAAGAAAAACACTAACTCAAAAATATACATGCACCATCATGTTCCTTGCAGTATTACTATGAAAGCCAAAATATGGAAACAATCTAAGTGTTTATTGACAGATGAATGGAAAAAGATGTCTTATATATACACGGTAGAATATTATTCATCCATAAAAAAAGAATAAAATCTCGTTGTTTGTGACAACACTGATGAACCTTGAGAGCACTATGCTGAGTGAAATAAGACAAAGACAAATACCATATGCTCTTACTCATATGTGGAATCAAAACAAAAACAGAAACAACCAACTGAAGAAACAACCAAGCTTATAGATACAGAGAACAGATTGGTGATTGCTAGAGGTGGGGGAAAGGGGTGGACAAAATGGATGAAGGAGGTCAAAAGTTACAAACTTTCAGTTATAAAATAAGTAAGTCATGAGGATATAATGCACATGGTGATTATAGTTAATAATACTATATTATATGTTTGAAAATTGCTGAAAGGGCAGATCTTAAAAGTTCTCATCACAAGGAAAATTTTTGTAACTATATATGGTGATGGATGTTAACTATACTTATTGTGGTGATTATTTCACAGTATATACAAAGATTGAATCATTATGTTATATATCTGAAACTAATATAATGTTATATATCAATTATATCTCAGTAAAAAAAGAAATTGAAAAAAAAAGAAATTGAAAAGTTAAAAAATATCATGTACTATAGTGTCCAAAACATGAAATACTTAGAAATAAATTTAATATGTGTGAGATTTATATACCAAATACAACAAAACACAGCTGAAAGATATTTTAAAAGAACTAAATAAATGGACGGATATACTACATTCGTGAATTAGTCACCTTAACATGGTTTAAATTTCAATTCTTCCCAAATTAATCTGTAGTTTCAAAGTAATCTCAATGTAAATGAATCTACTGAAGGTGTTTTGTTTTCTTTTTTTTGGTATAAATGAACAAGAGATATTAACTCTATATGGAAAAGCAGAGGACGCAGAAGAGCCCAAACAATTTTGAATGAGTTTGGAAGGCTCACCTTACTGATTTCAAGACTCACTGCTACAGTAAGCTACAGTAATCAAGATATTATGGTGTTGGTATAAGGACAGACATATAGATAAAAAAAAGAGTTTAGAAATAGACCCACATATATAGATATAGTCAGATAATTCTGGGTAAAAAGGACAACGTTATTCAATGGTGGAAGGAAAGAATAGTTTTTTCATTTATTGCTGCTGAAAAAGCTGAATTATTTCATAATGGTATAGCATAAAGTATATGTATATGTATTAAAAATTTTTTTAAAGATTTTTAATTTATTCATTTGAGAAAGAGAGAGAGAGAGAGCGCCAGTGAGAGCATGAGCAGCAGGGGAGGGTCAAAGGGAGAAAGAGAAGCAGACTCAGTGGTGAGCAGGGGGCCTGATGCTGGGCTCCATCCCAGGACCCTGGGATCATGATTCAAGCTGAAGGCAGACACTTAACTGACTGAACTGTCCAGGTACCCCATGTGTATTTAAATTTGTTGGTATTTTAATATAAGAATTATTTAAACCAACAAAGCATAAGAACATTTTGCAATGACTTATCTTTTTTTTTTTTTAAGTAGGAGGTATTTCTATTCTTTAAATTTTGAAGGAAGTTAACCATTTTTTCCTCACATGTGTCCTCTAATGTCTCCACCACATATTCTCAAGTTTGTGAGAAATAAATAAGAAAGAGGTAGTGGGATAAGATCTCATCGTATGGTTGTTTACCTTCAGAGTCTTTCATTTAGAGAAACCAAATGTAATGGAGGAAACATCCCTATTAAAATAAAACACAGAAGGGGCATATGGGTGGCTCAGTGGGTAAAGCCTCTGCCTTCGGCTCAGGTCATGATCTCAGGGTCCTAGGATCGAGCCCGGCATCAAGCTCTCTGCTCAGGGGGGAGTCTGCTTCTCCTTCTCTCTCTCTGCCTCTCTGCCTACTTATGATCTCTTTCTCTCTGTCAAATAAATAAATAAAATCTTTAAAAACAAAATAAATAAAATAAAATAAAACACATAAGAGAACAGACTACCCTCAGTTTATCTAAGTAATTTTTTTTGAAGACACTTCCCAAAAAAATCCTTTTGCCAATCCCCAAATAATGGTACTTTCAGAAGTTTGGATAGTGTTTATCTGAAATAATAAAATGAAAGCTTAAAATTGTCAAAATTGAAACATCAAGAAACTCAACCAGCACATTCCTCTTATGGTAATTTCATATTAAATTTTATGGGTAATCATTGTACTTATCTGTTCCTCATCTCAATTCTCTTTTGCTTTAAATGCAAAACTGACAGAATTATTAATCAACTAAAGGCCATTTTCACATTCCAGCTTCTCTTGTGAATCTGCTTACACACATATTAGGAAACAGTTGAAATCATGAGGTTCTTCGTAATGTTATATGTTAATTCAATTAAGTATGCACAAATGCCATTTTCTTATTTTTAAACTATAGAAGAAAACTGAAATTTCATCAATTGCTAGCCACTCAGACTTATTTTTATAATTTGTCTCATTACTCCGTTTAATTTTCTGTTATTTTTTTCTAACCTTTATATCTGATAAAAAAATTTTATTCATAGATTTTTCTGTGATCTAATGAACTTTACATTTTCCATACATCATAGAATTCTGATTAAACTGCTTCGAGACATTTTTTTTCTTATCAACTTGAAGCTCAAGCCAAGCTTAAGTGTGCCAATGAATGTACAAAGTTAATATGACCTGGCAAATTTTCTATGACCAAATGGCTTTCTGGATTTTTCCCCCACTGAGATTTCAGATACTTTGGGAAAAGCAGAGCCATGGGGATGGGAGAAATGGGGTTATGGGAGTATGTTAGTGGGAGTGTGGGGGTTTCTTTTCTACCTCTCTATTTCTAACTCCCCCCCATTAACACCTCTACAAGGCACTTGGCACTGAGGAGGCCATTCCAGCTCTCAGGACTTTGTTAAGAACCCCCCTACCCTCTAATAGTTTTTTTGTTCATTTTAACAAGAATGTATTATATTTAACATATTATAGCGTTAACTATTAAACTGAACTATTAAAATTGTTCTGGTAATTTTTTTTAAAAGATTTATTTGAGAGAGAGAGCAAGAGCACACAAGGTGGGGAGGGGCAAAGGGAGAGAGAGAATCTCAGGCAGACTCCCTGCTGAGTGTGGAGCCTGATGCAGGGCTTGATCTCACGACCCTGAGATCATGGCCTGACTTGAAATCAAGAGTTGGATAGGTAATCAATTGAGCCACCCAGACACCCCAGTTCTGGTAATTTTATCCCATTTCACCATCCTTCTACTATATAAGCTTCATGCTTTGACATGCTTCATCTTTTATTAATACTGTATAATTAAATATAAAATATATACAGAAAAGTACACAAAACATTAATGCACAAACTTTCAGAAAGTGAACTCACCCATATAACACAATCCAGATTAAGAAACTAAATACTACCAGCACTCCAGAGGCTCCTATATGCTACCTTCCAGTCACTAGTCCCTTTTCTCTCCAACCATAATCACTTATTCTGACTTCTAACACCATAGTCTCATTTTCTATTTGAACTCTTATATGTATTATGCATTCTTATGCACCAGGACTGCTACCTTATATAATATTTATGAAATTCATGTTTGTAGTTGCATGTAACAGTAATTCCTTCATTTTCTTTAATGTGCAATATTCCAAGAATAGATCATGATCGATTTATTCACTCCAATAGACATTGGGTCTTTACTAGTTTTTGTCCATGATGAATAATGCTGCTGTGAACATTTTTTTAAAGATTTTATTTATTTATTTATTAGGAAAGAGAGAGAGTGAGAGAGAGCATGAGAAGGGAGAAAGTCAGAGGGAGAAGTGGACTCCCCATGGAGCTGGGAGCCCGATGTGGGACTAGATCTCGGGACTCCGGGATCATGACCTGAGCGGAAGGCAGTTGCTTAACCAACTGAGCCACCCAGGCGCCCCTGCTGTGAACATTTTTGTACGATTGATTTCCTGACACAAATGCATGTATTTTTGTTGTGTCATACCTAGAAATGAAGTTGTTGGATTATAGGTTGTGCCTTTTGTTCAGTTTTTGTAGATAGCATGTATGGTAGGCAGTTTCCAAGATGATGCTCAGTGGTCACTGCCTGCTAGTGATCCTGCCCTTGTGTAATCCTTTCCTCTTGAGAGTGGGCTGGGCTTACTGAATCATTTCTAAGAAAATGAATATGCTAGAAACAATGGCATGTCCTTTTTGAAATTGAGTTATAAAAATACTGTGATTTCTGTTCTGTGTGCTCTCCCTTACCATCTCTTGGGTTGTGCATTCTGGGAGAAGCTGGCTGCCATATAGAGAGGATGCCCCATCAAGAGACCTTTAAAAGTCAATCTCTGAGGCCAGCAACAGCAATGGGAATGAAGTAGATCCTCCCCAATTTTAGCCTTGAGATGCCTGTAGCCCCAGCTAATACCTAACATCTTAAATACTGCTTTTTTGAGAGACCCTGGGCCAGAACTACCTAGTTAGTTGACTCCTATATGCCTGATCCACAGAAATTATAAGATAATAAATGTCTATGCTTTCCAGCTCCTAAGTTTTCAGGTAACTTATTATGCAGCAATATATAACACTATACACAACAAACACACTGCCAAATTGTTTTCAAAATGGTTGTACCAATTTCTGTTAACACGAACAATTCCTACTGCTCCATGTTCTTGCCAACTCTTTATAAAGTCAGGTATTATGTTAGTTTTTTTTGTTTGCTTGTTTTGTTTAGTTATTCCAGTAATTGAGTAGTAGTGATTTGGCATTATGGCTTTGATTTGTTTCCTTAGTTTTGATGAGATTGAGCATCTTCTCATTTGGGTAGCACCTTCTGGATAGATTATTTTATGAAGAGTCATATCTTTGATCTATTTTGAATATTGGGTCCTGTGTTTTTCTTACTGATTTACAGATCTTTAATTTTCTAAACACTTTATCAGTTATATAGATTACAAATATCCTCTCCCACTCTATGTATTTCCTTTTTTTCCTTCTAATGGAGTATTTTGATAAACAAAAGTTCTTAATTTTAAGGTAGTCTAATTTATTTTTTGTAAGGTAATACTTTTTATGTCCTGTTTAAAGACCTCTTTGCATATTCCCCAATGCTATCTACTAGGAACTTCATCATTTTACATATCACACTTAAATCTACAATCCACCTAGAATTGACTTTTGAGTATGATATGAAGTAGAGGTCAAAGTTGATATTTTTTCATATGGATATACATTTGGTCCAACTCCTTTCCTTCAAATCTTCAGTGTTGCTTTTGTCATAAATTGAGTGTTCATTTACATACAGGTACATTTATGGACACTATTTCATTGCCTATATTTTTAAGCTATTTGTCAGTATTAAGTTTTCTTAATTCTATAATTTTATAATGAGTCTTGATAACCAGTAATTTCTAGTAGTGTAATTTCCACTTATTTTTAAAGACTATCTTAGTCTCTTTGAATTTTTATTTCAATTTAAAAAGTTAATTTGTTAACTTGTCAACATACACAAATACACATGCAAAACCTTCTGGAAAATTTATTGAATTTGTATTGGATCTATAGATCAATTTTGGAGGAACTGAAATCTTTACAATATTGAGTTTTCCATTATCTACATCATTTTAAATTTCTCTTAATATTTTGTAATTTTCAGTGTAGAAGTCTTGCTCATCTTTACTTAGATTTCTACCTGGGAATTTAATGTTTTCATTAATGTTATTGTAAATGCTGTAATTTTTAAACTTAATTTTCTAATTATTGCTGGTATATAAATACATGAGGGATTTTTTGATATATTGATTTTGTACCCAATACTGATTTATTTCATGTTCAATTAATCTTTTATTAGGTTCATGATGTGTTATTCTATTATATACTGCTGGTTCAGTTGCATAATATTTTGTTTAAATTTTTTGTGTCTAATTCTACCAGTTATATGGTATATATGGAATATCTTTCCATTTGTGTGGTCCTTAGTTTTTTTAAAATATTTTATTTATTTATTCAACAGAGAGAGAGATCACAAGTAGGCAGAGAGGCAGGCAGAGAGAGGGGGAAGCAGGCTTCCTGCCGAGCAGAAAGCCAGACGTGGGGCTCGATCCCAGGACCCTGAGATCATGACCTGAGGCGAAGGCAGAGGCTTTAGCCCACTGAGCCACCCAAGTTCCCCCCTTAATTTTTTAAAAGATTTTTAAATTTGTTTTAGAGAAAGAGAGAGTGGGGGAAAGGGCAGGGAGAGAATCCTCAAGCAGACTCCCTGCTGATAGCAGATCCTGATGTGGGGCTCTGTCTCAGGTCGCATGAGATCATGAGCTGAAACTAAGAGTTGGTTGCTTAACCAATTGAAGCACTCAGGTACCCCAGAATAATGGTTTTTGAAATTTTTCATCAGTGTCTAACAGTTTTCAGAGTACAGGTCTTTCACTCTCTTGATTAAATTTATTCCCAGGTATTTTAGTCTTTGTGGTACAATTATAAATGGGATTATTTTATTAATTTTTCTTTCTGCTACTTTGTTAATAGTATATAGTGATGCAACCAATTTATATGTATTAATTTGTATCCTGCAAGTTTAATGAATTCATTTATTACTTCTAATAGTTTCTTGGTGGAGTATCAGGGTTTTCTATGTATACTACCATGTCCTCTGCAAATTGTGACAGTTTTACTTTTTCTTAACTAATTTGGATACTTTTATTTCTTTTGCTTGTCTGATTGTTATGGCTAGGACTTTAAGTACTATGTTGAATAAAAGTTAAATAATATGAGAGTTGACTTATCTTGTCCTGATCTTAGAGGAAAAGCTCTCGGATTTCCCTCATTGAGTATAATATTAGCTGTGGGTTTTCATGTGGGCTTTATTGTCTTGAGTTATGCTTCCTCTAAACCCACTTTGTTGCATTTTTACCATGAACAGATGTTGAATTTAACCCTTTTGCTGTGATTTTGTCCGGTTCTTTCATTTGGGACATATTCTTCTGTCTCTCCATTCTGTCTAAGTCTCTGTGTTTGTTTCTATGTATTAGGAAAGTCAGTTACATCTCCTGATCTTGAAAGTAGTTGTCTTATAAAGAAGAGGTCCTGTCATATCCTGTAGTGAAATGTCTCCCATTCACCAGGACCATACACTTCAGGGGCGTCTTCTACGTGTGTTGTGTGTGCTATACTATTGTGGTTGAGATGCATTTGCCTTCAGTTCACTTGGCTGCAATGGCCCCTATTGCCTACCATGGGGCAGTGTTTGGTTCCTCTGCTGTTACATGTCTGGTATGGGGCTGCCTGGGGCTTATGATTGGGTCAGACCACATGCCTGCCCTCAGTTCATTTGCCAGAATGGCAGTCACACCAAACTGTGGGTCACTGAGAACCTTTAGTTGGTAGGGCAGGGCCTGCAGTCAGAGCAGATGTTATTCTCCCAGTTTGTCTGTCGGGATTGCAGTAATCCTAAAATGCAAGGTTTTCTCCTTGTGCTGCTCCTGTGAATTTTTATTGGTGGTCAAGGCTAGGAGTCAGATTTCTGCCCCCAGCCCACTACTGGGGCTACATTTGAACTGGTATGTATGGTTATTTTTCCCTCTCCTCAGAGCAAGACTCACTTTGGAGTGGTGCTAGTCATCTTCTCAGGGCTGCTTGTAAAATGAGATGCATCATGCATCAATTTGAAAGGACTCTTGCTAAGTGGGGCAGGATGGATGGGGCAAGTCTACAAGAGAACATGGGGCCAGGGCACATGATGTTAGCAAGCTACATGGTGAGTGTTTGCACTGGTTCCTGCGGTTGTCCCGGTATCTAGGCTGGAGTGGGGTCAGGGGTGGGGGTGGGAGAAATGGCACCAACCATTTCCTTTTTATTGGAGAAGTCTCCTAAACATCCCTGCCCCTCCAACACCATTCTAAGATTAGTAAATAAATCTTCACATTTGTTCCTGGGCTTTTCAGCCTTCTGCTTCTATGCTGTATCTAGGCAGGTTGTTATGCTATCTCTTAAAGGGGAGGTACTCAGTTTCCTACCACCCTCTGGCTCTACCAGGGCTGAGTCCACTGATTTTTAATTTTTTTAAGCCTTTCCGGTTGTGAAAACTTGTGAAGTTAAGCCCCATTGATTTTCAAAGCCAGATGTTATGTCTTTCAAAGCCAGATTTTCCCAGTACAGGTCCCTTATGTCTAGGGTGCCTGGGGTGGGATCTGTTCTTCTCCTTTCTTTGAGCTTGTTGTGTCCCCCCTATTAGTGATCAGTCTCACTGGGAGTTTGGTTCCCAATTGGGTCTCCACCCTTCCTACTATTTTTTATGTGGCTTCCTCTGCATGATTAACTGTGAAGAGTCTGATCTACCAGTCTTTGGGGCATTTTCCGGATTTGTTACAATGATGTGACCGTTGCCAAGGTCCATGAGTTGAAGTGAGCTTGAGATCCTCCTCCTCCACCATCTTCCTAGGCAGGTATCTTGTTTCTTGCTGCATTTAAGCTTTTACATTTTTCTTTAATTTCCAACAGCTTGATTATGGTATACACAGAGTGGTTTTCTTTTGTAATTCTGTTGCAGGTGTGTGGAACTTCTGTATTATGAAATGCTGTCTTC
Organism: Nasua narica; assembly: GCA_028533885.1. Taxonomy (NCBI): domain Eukaryota; kingdom Metazoa; phylum Chordata; class Mammalia; order Carnivora; family Procyonidae; genus Nasua; species Nasua narica. The sequence continues at coordinate 84,958,670 of CM052802.1, read as the reverse complement.
AGTTTTAGAAAATTTTTAGTCACTGTCTCTTCAAATATTTCTTCAACACCATTTTTCTCTCTACTTCTGAGATTATCTTTTTCACTCTTTGTTTTTTAGTGTGGGTATATTTTTTTAGGGAACAATTCTCTATGACATTAATACAGATTTATAAGATCTATCTTTCAAGGATGTTTGTGTGGGAAATAGCCTTGGAAGATAGAAGTATGACCTCCAGTTCTTCATTAAGATTTTCCATGTAATTATCAGTTTAAAAACTAACTTTTATAGTTATTTTAAAGCCCCTACTTAATTCCAATATCTGTATCTGTATGGCCTGTGGTCTATATTGTTTAATTTTTGTTTTTTGATGGTCTTCAAGTTTACATCATAATTTTTTATTCAATGTCAGAGTAGTACAGGAAGAACTGCAGAGATAATTTGTCTTCCTTCAGAAATGATTTACATTTGCTTCTGTCAGGCAACTCAGTAGGAGTTTATCCAGTATATCCCAATCCATTCCAGGGATTGAGGTGATTGAAGGCATAGTTTTGGCCTCTGCAAAAGCTATTCTATTTCTTACTTTACACATCCTCCTAAGGTATAGCCTTTCAGGAGTTCCAGCTGAAATCCCTCAGTGTTTATCAAGAACGTTACTTTTAGGAATGCTCTGAAATCCAATTTTTGTCTCCCTAAGTCCCATGCAACTACTGTAAGCTGTACTTGACTTTTCAGGCTCTAGGTCACAGTTTAGGCTAGAAACAGATTACCACAATGCAAATAGGAATGGGTATTGTTCAAGGCTAGGGTTCAGAACTGAGAATTTCAGTTCAAGATGGCAATATATGAGAACCCTGAACTCATCTCCTCCTATAGACATACTGAATCTATAGTTGCAATATTTTAGGGCAAATAATTTACACTGAAGGAAATCTGGAAACTAGGTAAGTGACTTCTACATATTGGACAAGCAAGACAGGTAGGAAATGATGAGATACACTTTTGCCATAAACACTACCCATGGCACAGCAACATACAATGTGGAAGGTACTCAGTTCAACTTCCAGCATCTCCCTGAGGAAGAAAATGTTTGGACTCGACATCTAGCACCTCAGGTTTTAAGACTTCCACTTGAGGGATAAGCCCTCAAAATATCGAGTTCTAAAAGTCAATGGGACTACATCTACAAGTTCCACAAGACCATAGCAAACAAACAAACAAACCAACAAGGTAGTACAATAGGTAGATCAATAGGATCATAGGGACTCTGAAGGACTTTTCCACCATGACTCAGTGTAGAAGCAGCAACCAGAAATGCCCATTTACCAGTCTTTCCCTGGAAAGAGTCTATTTGCATATCTCCAAGGCTTCAGCCAGAAGGTAAGCCTTCTGGTTTAACACAATTTTATGGGCTTACCGTGATTCTCTTTTGAAACTAAGAAGTCAGCCCATGTCATCTTTGTGCTCTACCTCTGCCCCACTGAAGGTAGCTGGTGTCTCCCTGAAAGGAGACTGTGTACATCTTTGGCACCCTCGCTTTTGTGGCTATTGCTCAGAGGATGCACCTCTTGATAGTGTAGCTCTGGTAGTCAGTGGTCCTTGGGTTCAACAGGTCCCCAGTAAACAATCAAAACAAACAAACAGTTCTTAGCCAGGTTGCTCACCAAGGTTCAACAAGGAGGCAGCAGATAGAAATGCTCAACTCACATTCTTTTCCTGAAAGACTTCTATTTGCTTATCTTAAGTTTCATTCTGAAAGTTAGACTTCTAATTTAGTACATATCTAGGGATGACAGCTATCCTAACCAGAGGCCAAGGCGGCCTGTGGCCAGATCCAGGTCGCCAGTGTTTTCCTCAAAGGAGATTGCACACATGCCTGGGGCCCCAATTTTTGTGTCTGCTGCTAGGAGACACAACCTTTGATTGCCTGGCTCTGGTGGCCAGCAGGGCTTGCATTCACAGGTCTCGTAGGACTTCAGTAAGCAAAGAAATTATTCTCAACCAGATATCCCTCCAAGGCACAGCACAGAGGAAACAAAAAAAAAGGACCATCTCTTAGTCTTTCCCTGAAAAAGGCCTATTTGCATACTTCAAAGAGGTTCTGGTTCCCAATCAGCCTATGCATAGATGCTGGTTGAAATCTTCCTCTTTGAAACACTGACAGGTCTTGGCACCGCCTCAACTCCTGGGAGCCACTAAAAATAAAATAGACTGCTCAGAAAATCACAGAAGTTGGAGAGACAACTAAGAGCTGGGGCTGGGCTGAAGGATAAGGTTATTCTTCTATAAGTGATCTCTTCTTTAAGACTGAGAGAGGTGGATGTTTAATCCGATTCATAAAAATCAACACAGAGAATCAAGAGAAATGGATGAATGGAGGAATATATTCCAAATAAAAGGCCAAGATAACACTCCAGAAAAAGACTTCAGTGAAATGAAGATAAGAGATCTACCTAATAGTTCAAAATAATGTTCGTAAAGATATTCTAGAGAACAATATGAGAACAAAATGAGAATTTCTACAATGAGATAGAAAGATAAGAAAATAGCAAACAGAAATCACAGAGCTGAAGAATACAATAACTGTACTGAAAAATTCAATAGAGTGGTTCAACAACAGACTGGATCAAATATAAGAAAGGATCAGTGAACCTGTTGGGGAAGTGGAAGTCAGCTTCAGAGAAACAAATATAAAAAGATAAAAAAGAGTGGGGCTAGGAATCCAGTTCAAGATGGGGATGGGGGGATCTTGAACTCATCTTTTCCCATGGACACACAGACTATACAGCTACATATGGAACAATATGCTCTGAAAAAACCCCAAATTTTAGCTGAAGGGTTTGAATCTCATGTCCATTATCAAACCTTTAAGACCTGAACCTAAGATAGCAGTCCCCCAAATATCTAGTTTTGAAAGCCAATGAGGCTTGTGTCAGTGAGACCTATAACAAACGGAGCAAAAGTTCTTAAAGAACTTCCATGGATTCACTCAATTCAGGGCCCAGTGCACATACAGCCAATTGAAAAGTTTCCAGACACTCTGTGAAAGAGGCTTATTTGCTTATCTTAAAGCATAAGCCTAGGGACAATTTAACACACATGTAGGGACCTATTAAAATGATCTCCAAAGAGAAGGATGATGGGTACCATCATTGCACTCCGCTCTGTTTGCTCCAGCTTGCCAGGATCTCCTAAAAAGGAGATTGTGCACCTGTCTTATGCCCTGATGTTTGTGACTGCCAGCCAGAGGACCCTGTAAATCATTTAAGTCTGCTAGTCAGCAGGGTTCACCCCCTGTGATCCCCAGGGCTGTGATTAACAGAGAAAGGTTCTTTTTTTTAAAATTTTTTTATTAACATATAATGTATTATTTACCCCAGGGTACAGGTCTGTGAATCATCAGGCTTACACATTTCACAGCATTTGCCATAGCACATACCCTCCCCAATGTCCATATCCCTACCACACCCCCCCCCACCTCCCAGCAACCCTTAGTTTGTTTCGTGAGTTTAGGAGTCTCTTATGGTTTGTCTCCTTCCCCATCCCATAACAGAGAAAGGTTCTTAACTGAATACTGCTCACAGGCACAGCAAAGAGGAAAATGATGGAGGTGCCTGGTCTTTCTGTGATAGAGGTCTTTTAGGTCATCATCATATCTGCAGTCTGAGGGGCAAGCTTCTAATTAGGCAAACATCTAAGGGCCAACTGCAATACTCTCCAGAGACCTTGGACTGTGGGTGCTATTTTGGCATGGTTGATAGCAGACAGAAACATATCTTTAGTCTTTCTGTGATGGGACTTTTCCTTGTTCTGGAGCTTTGGCCTGCCCCTCTAGGGGGAATGCACACATCTAGGGGCCTATCAAGGTGCTCTTCAGGGACAGAGACTGGTGGAGCCATCTTTACACTCTCCCTCTGCCTCACTCCAGGCCACCAGTGTCTGTGAAAGAGGCCCATCAACTTATCTTTATAGCTGTTGTCTAAGAGCCATTCTTTTAATTAAAAACACAATTAGAGGCTGACTATAATTCCCTTCAGAAGTTGGAGAGGGCAGCAGGCATCATCTCTGCACTCTCTCTCTGTCCCATCTCAGGTCATTGGTGTCTCCTGCAAAGGAACTTGTGTACACATCTGGTGCTCTGTCTTTTGCATCTGGTACCCAGAGGATACTTTCTTCATAGCCTAGTTCTAATGGCCAGTGGGGCATGTGTTCAAAGGTTCAATGGGATGGTAGCAAGCAAACAATTCTTAACTAGCTAGCACTTCAGGGTTCAGCATAAAAGGAGCAGTCAGAAATGCCTATCTCCCAGTGTTCACCAAAGGAGGTTTATTTTTGCACTTAAAAGCTGCTGCCCAAGGGTCTGGTTTTCAATCAGCCTGACTATAGGTACTGACAGAGATCCTCCCCTTTGGGACACTGACAGGTCTTGGCACACCCCCAACTACTAGGAACCACTAAAATAAGAGGCTGCTTGGACAATCATAAAGGTATGAGAGACATCCAAGAGCTAGGGCAGGGTTGAATGATAAAATTAATCACCTACACAAGGCCACATCTTCAAGACTGGGAGAGGTGGCTATTTCATCTAATGCATAGAAATCAACACAGAGAGTGAAGGAAATGAAGATACAGAATACATTCTAAACAAAAAACCAAGAGAAAATCTCAGAAAACGACCTTAATGAACAGAAATAGAGATCAGTCATTTACCTGGTAAAGAGTTCAAAATTATAGTCAAAAGGATGCTCACCAACCTCAGGAAAATAATTGAACAGGGTTAAGATATTAAAAAAAACCCCAGAAAATATAAGAAAGTACCAAATATAAATTACAGTGCTGGATATATAAAACTGAACTGAAAAATATACTTGAGGGATTTAACTGAAGACTTAATGAAGCAGAGGAATGGAAAAGTAAACTCAAAGACAGAGCAGTAGAATTCATACAGAGCACAAAAAAGAAAATGAATGAAGTGAAAAAAGAAAGAAAGAAGAAGTGAAGATAGCTTAAGAGTTTATGGGGTACCATCAAGCAGACCAGATCATAAGGGTCTCAGAAGGAAGAGAGAAAAGGGAGAAGAAAAGTTATCTGAAGGAATAATTGCTAAATGTTCCCTAACCTGAGGAAGGAAACACATGAAGATCTAAGAACCAAAGAGAGCCCCAAATAAGATGAACTTAAGGAGGTCCACACCAAGACACATTAAAATTACAAAATCAAATGTTAAAGACATGGAGAAAATCATAAAAGCAGCAAGAGAAATACAACTTGTTACATAGAAAGGAACCTCCAAAAGACTATCAGGAGACTTTTCAGTACAAACTTTGTAGGCCAAGAGGGTGTGACATAACATATTCAAAGTGCTGAAAGAAAAAATCTTCCAATCAAGAGTGCTTCACCTGAGAAAGTTGTAATTCAGAGTTGAAGAAGAGATCATAAGTCTTCCAAGATGAACAAAGCTAAAGGATTTCATCACCACCAGATTGGCCTTATAAGAAATGTTAAAGGGATTCCTTTAAACCGTAAGGAAAGGGCATTAATTAGTAACTGAAAAACATGAAAGTATAAATCTCACAGGTAAAAGTATATGTATACAAAAAGTCAGAATACTCTAATGTTGTAAAGGTGGTGGATTAATCACTTACAAAGCTAGTATAAAGATTAAAAGACAAAAGTAGTAAAAATAATTACAACTATAATAATTTGTCAAGGGATATACAATATAAAAAGAGGTTTATGACATGGGAAACATAAAACTTGAGGGGAGGAGTAAAAATGTAAAGCTTTAGGATGCATTCAAACTTAAGCTGTTACCAACTTAAAATAGACTTGTATAAATATAAGTCATTTTATCTAAGTCTCATGATAAACACAAAATGAAGCCCTATCCTGATACACAAGAGATAAAAGAAGGGATCTAGACATAACAGTACAGAAAATCATCAAATCACAAAGAATGAGAGCAAGAGAAGGAAAGAACAGAGGAACTACAAAACAATCAGAAAAAATTAACAAAATGGCAACAAGTCCATATTTATCAATACGTTCTTTAAATGTAAAAGCAAAAATTTCTACAATAAAAAAAGACATAGGGTGCCTGAATGGATAAAAAAACAAGACCTATATTTATGTTGCCTACAAAAGACTCACTTTAGCTTTAAGGACACACACAGACTGAAAGTGGGGATAAAAAAAGATATCCTTGTGAATGGAAACCAAAAGAAAGCTTAGGTTGCTATATTTATATCAGTGAAGATAGACTGAGACAAAGTGATTATATGAACGCAGTCAATCCAAAAAAAGGGTGTAAAAGTTTTAAATATTTTTGCACCAAACACAAAAGCACCTAAATGTATAAAGCAAGTATTAATAGACCTAAAAGGAAAAATAGAGAGCAATGCAATTACAATAGATGACTTTAATACCCACTTTCATCAATGGATAATCTAGATGGAAAATAAATAAGGAAACATTAGCCTTATATGATGTTAGACCAGATGATCTTAACAGATGAACTTAACAGACATAGAACATTCCATCCTGAACAACAGAATACAGTTCTTCTCAAGAACAAATGGAACATCGGAACATCTTCCAGGATAGATCATGAAGGCCATGAAGTAACACTAAATAAATTTAGAAGCTTGAAATATTGAGCATCTTTTCTGATCACAATGGCATGGAACTAGGGATCAATTTCAATAAGATAACTGGAAAATTCACAAATATATGGAGATTAAACAACATGTTACCAAACAGCCAGTGGGTTGAAGATGAAATCAAGAGAGAAATTTAAAAAAAAATCTTGAGACAAATGAAACAGAAATACCACATACCAAAATTCATGACACTCAATAAAAGCAGTTCTAAGGGAAGATCACAGAGATAAATGCCACACCAAAAAACCAGGAAGAACTCAAATAAACACCTACATTTTTACCTCAAGAAACTACAAAAAGAGCAAAAGAAGCCCAAGTAAGTAGAAGGAAGGAAATAACAAATATCAGAACAAAAATAAATGAAATAGAAACTAAAATGGCAGTAGAAATGACCAAATAAACTAAGAGCTGGTTTTTGAAATGGAACAAAATTGACAAACGCTAGACTCACCAAGAAAAACAAGAGAGGTCTCAAATAAATAAAATCAGGAAACAAGGAGGGACGCCTGGGTGGCTCAGTCAGTTATGTAGCCGATTCTTGGTTTCAGCTCAGGTTGTGATTTCACAGTTGTGGGATCAAACCCTCTGTCGAGCTCTACACTCAGTGTGGAGTATGCTTTGGATTCTCTCTCTCTCCTTCTCTCTTCAGCTCTCTCAAACAAACAAACAAACAAACAAACAAACAAACAAACAAACAAAATCTTTTAAAAGAAAAAAAAGATGTTACAACTGATACCAGAGAGATACCAAGGATCATGAGAGACTTCCATGCATAACCATACACCAAAACATGGAACAGCATAGAAGAAATGGATAAATTTATTGAAACTTGCAAACTATATAGACTGGATCAGAAAGAAGCAGAAAATCTGAATAGACTAATTAATAGTAAGGAAATTGAATCAGTAATCAAAAACCTCCCAATGAACAAAAATCTGGTATCAGATGGCTTCACTGGGATTTTCACCAAATATTTAAAGATATTTGATAAAATGATAAATAAAAAATGATAAAAATTTATCTTTCTCAAATATTTTAAAAATAAAGAACATTTCTAAACTCATTTTATAAAGTGAACATTACCCTGATATCAAACCAGACAAAGATGCCACAAGAAAATTATAGGACAATATCTGTGATGAACATAGATACAAAAATCCTCAAGAAAATATTAGCAAACCCAATTCAACAATATATTAAAAGGATCATGCATCATGATCAAGGGATTTATTACAGGGAAGAAAGAATGGTTCAACAGCTGCTAATCAATCATTCAGAAAAAGCAGATGACAAAATTTAATAATACCCATTCATGATAAAGACTCTCAACAAAGTGGGTATAGAAGGAACATACTTCAATGTAATAAAGGCCATATATGAAATGCTACATCTAACATATTTAATGATAAAAAGCTAAAAGCTTTTCTTTTAAAAAATCAAGAAGTAGACAAAGATGCCCACTCTCACCACTCTCACCACTTTTATTCAACATAGCACTAGAAGTCCTAGCTGAAACAATCAGGCAAGAAAAAAATACAAAAGACATTCAAACCAGAAAAAAAAACCCAATAAAACTGTATTTTGAGATAATATGATATTTTAGAAAACCCTAAAGACTCTACCAAAAAACTGTTAGAACTAACAAATTCAGTAAAGTTGCAGGATATAAAATCAATACATAAAACCGGCTGTGCTTCTATTCACTAATAATGGACTATTGGAAAGAAAAATTATACTAATACCGAACTATCAGAAAGAAATATTGAAAAAACAATTCCACTTACAATTGCAGCAAAAAGAACAAAATACCTAGTAATTTAACTAAGGAGGTGCAAAACCTGTATACTGAAAACTGTAAGTCTTAACTTATGAGAGACTGATGAGAGGAATGATATGACACTGATGAGAGAAACTGAAGTAGATTCAAATAAATGGAGATTCTGTGCTCATAGATTAGAAGAATCAATATTATTAGTGTCCATACTACCTAAAGTGATCTACATATTCAATGCAATCTCTATCAAAATTGCAATGACATTTTCACGGTACTAGAACAAATAATCCCAAAATGTGTGTGGAACCACAACCCCCCTCCCCCAAATAGTTTTCCGAGAAAGAACAAAGCGGATGGTATGATGCTCCTGGATTGGCTTTTATGGGTCTTTGGAACTGGCTCCAATGTTGCTGAGATGTGTCAGTTGGCCAATTTGGCCCGAGACCTCCAAAATTGGGAGTTTGTTAAAACCTCCAAGATATTGAGGGCACATTTGAGATTCTTGAGAGGAGCCCCTGAACTTGTTGCCACAGTGAGAGTGCTCTTGAATGTATGGAGCCAAGTCAGGAGACACAGACAAATAAAAGTGGGGATGGACTCTGAGAAAGAGACCCCCTTTCCCACACCCCCCCCCCCCGCCAAAATCTCCAAAGCTCATAGGGATAAAAAGGAAGAAGGTCTGCCTATCCTGACTTGGGTTTTTATGGCTTGGCACCAGACCCATCCATCCATTATGGTTATTACAGGTCAGGCTCACTGTGAGTGGAAAATCCTAGATGAAGCAGGTGTCCTCTTACAAAAAATTGAGATGGTTCAAAGGCTATATCATTTTGTTGACCACCCTGCTCCCATAGAACCCCCTGACCATTTCTAACATAGATTTTGCCCAAAATCTAAGGAGTTCTTTTTAATGGGCACTCTCCCTAACTATAAGGCCATTGCAATCCATAGGAATGTCAGATAGAGTTTAACAGGCATTAGATTACATCAGTGCTGCAGTTATACATGAAAAAGAGAATTTCCCCATAGCCCAAATCTTGTTTGCCAGTAAAGGCAAATGAGCCCAGTTGTCCCTCATCCAGGAACCAATGGCGAGACCCTGGGACATATGGGAGCTGTCAGGCCCCTCACTGGTCCCCACCAAGGGGTGGTAACTTGATCCAGCCCCTTCTCTCATGAGATGATCAATAGGGTTCCCTATACTGGCAGCTCTGGAGATGAGGGATTTCTAAAGACTTAACTTCTGAAAGCCCACATATAAGTTAGAAACCTTTGCTCAGGCACTCCAAGTTCTTCTGGAGACCTCCTGCCCCACTCCACAGGCAAATGCCATCACCTCTCAAAGGCCCCAGACCCAGCAGTGGGATCAAGGATCCCATAACCCAATCTTTGAGAGTGGTAGTCACCAAGGCCCTTCCCCTCAGGACCAACAGTTTCCCAGAGTATGTCCCTCCTGCAGAGGATAATTGCCCATACACTTCTTTAATTATCTATTGGGACACACAGAGCAAATATTTCTCATTGACACGGACACCCAAATTACAGGGCTTCCTGGGACCCCTGCAAACATAAGTTGAGTGGCACCCATTAAATTACAAGGCATAATAGGCAGTACTAGAAAGAATTCAATGCTCATTGAATATCACTATTTGAAGAATCTTTATTTAAAATCTTTCAGTGGCAGTGGCCCCTTTGGCCATATCCTTTCCTCTTATCTTACAGCCATGCCATGTAGAACAAATCCAAATTCCTGACATTCCTGGTGGGAGATGCACATTAGGAGCCCATAAGAATGCCACTTCTGATTAAGATGGTAAATACCACCCAATGTCACTTACATTAGGGGATTGAGAGACTGCCACCTAAAATTCAAGATTTATTAAATGAAGGGGTCATTAAATACATCATTTCTTCTTTCAGTTCCCCCATTTGGCTAGTATTAAAGCCTGCCACTACTGAGAGGCGATTTACAGTTCACTATGGAAATTTAAATGCTCAAGTGCCCCCTATTCCCAATACTGTCTAGTTAATTGAGGACATCTGAAGGATTCGGGGGGGGGGGGACTATTTTGCTGTGGTGGGTCTAGCTAATACATTCTATTCAGTACCAGTCACCAGTGGGTCCCAGCCACAGTTTGCTTTCATGTTTGGACTCAGTGCATATACCTTTGCCTGGATGCTTATGAGCCATCATAACAGCTTGGCTCTTGACCACAGTCTTTGCTGGCAAGACCTAGATACCTTTATAATTTCCCTTTGCACTCTTTGGCATTCTATTGATGACATTCTAATCCATGGTCCCTTGGAGGATATGGTGTGTGAGGCCCTAATACAGCAGGTGACCCATCTGCAACATAGAAGCTGGGCTACTGCTTCCATAAAATTCAAGGGTCAACCGCAACTGTTAACTTTCTGAATATTGGTCCTCCAGAGGATGAGAAATTTTGCTTGTAGTTAACCGTTAATTATTAACCATTCAACCTCCTACCTTGCATGCTATTGCAAGTTCAGCATGTATGAGGCCTTTTCATATTTTGGCAGCAACACATACCATACTTATCCATCATTCCTAAACCCATTTATGCAGTCATGCACAAATTCTCCACATTTTATTAGGGGAGAAGTTCAACAACAAGCTTTGCAGTTGGCATGAAGGTCAATTCATCAAATCCTCTTCCTGATTTTCCTGGCCCTTCCTTCTGGGTTGAGGCACAGGCTAACATGGAAGGTTTTGGAGCCTGTGGACTAAAGATGGCTTCTCTTGGTTATTTGTGGACATCTAGGCCAGATGGCTTCCCTCTACAGCCACCTTAGAATGTCAAATTCTGGCCATTTGTTGGGCTTTGTAAGAAACAGAAATCTCCCATGGAATGGAGCTTATTCTCCTATGTACCGATATTCCCATTATGTCATGTCATGGATAAGGAATGCCTCCTAACAGTGGTTTGGCATAGCCATGACCACCGCCTTGCTAACACAGAAGTGGTACCTCCAGGAATGGGCTAAATCTGATGCAGTAGGTTTTTGCAAATCATAGGAAGACATGGCCTTCATACTTCTCAGGCCCCTGCTCACAGGTTTCAAGAAATTGCCAAGCCTCTAGTGACCTGGGCTAGTTCCTGGAAAGGGCTGATGGACTGAGGAAAGGCATCTGTGTACTTCACGGTTGGCAACATTACCCTCAGGGGGAGTGGCAGTGAACCATCCTGCCAGCAGCAGTGCCAGGCTTATCAAAGACAGCAGATCAGGGTAACCTCAGTTTGGTGATTTTGGGGTGGTACAAATGATTTTGCACACCATTGTCCATGACAAGCCTCTTGTCCATATTTTTACGATCCATGAGTGGTTGCTACCAGGCTAGAAGTTTGGTTGGGCCAATGACAGCAGGAAAACTTCCACATTCAAGGCCATCTCATTTGGCATCTCGCTTTGGAGATGCACTGCCCAGACACCAGCCTTAGACATTTAGTCTTAGACAACTAAGGTTATCCACGTTTCACCACATAAAAATGTTGCCTACACCAGAGTCTGTCTTTAACTGCAGGGTGGATGCCCTTACCCAAATCCAGGTCATCACCCATTTGGGACTCTCAAACCCCAATTCCATCAGCTCCATCCCATACCACAAAAATCACAGCTTCTCCCCTCTCAGTCAGTCCTTGAGTCCACCATTCTGGCCTTCTTACTCACTGCTTCTGAAATCTTTCTCCTTAGCCAAATACTTCCGTCTCTCTTTGGGTTATGGGGAAGCTGCTAGCACACTGGCCTGGACCTGCCACAGGGAGAGGCTGCTTACACAGCTTTCGCAAAATGCATGGTTTTAAATGGCAAATTATGCTCCTAAACCAAACATTGGAAACTGTCGCATCATGCCTCACTTCTGCGAAGGGACCACCCTTACTCTTTTAGCTGTTGACAGGTTAACTTCATATGGCCACTTTCTCCTTCTGTGGGCACTGCCTGCTTTGCTATTACATATGTGGATACTTTTACTGGTCTACTGCTTTGCTATACCCCAAGTAACACCTCTGCGGAGTGGATAATCTCTTTCTTTTCTGAGGACCCCCATTAGACCCTCTTGACATTGACTCAGATCAAGGATTTCATTTTATTGCCAATATAACAACAGCCCCAGACCTTCCTCCAGGAATTCAATGGGACTTTAATCTACCATACCAGACACAGGTCTATGGCATTATTAAAAGCCACAGTGGTCTAAAATTCTTACTTCTTAAGTTACAGAGTGGTAAATGGAGTCCTAAATGGACTTTCTTGCTGCCATAGGCGCTTGCCACTTTAAACTCTAGATCATATGGCTACCACTACCACCTACCAGTCATGCTACCTATGATTGTTATCATGGGGGAATCTGATACCTTCATCTATTAGGGCACTATTATTTACACTTTCCCCCAAAATTTTGAGTCCCCTTACAGATTGGAAATGTCAATCATCTTGCCTTCCAATATTCACTGGCAACTTGATTAGGGACTTGTGGTTAAGTATGAACCTCTTATTTATAGATAGTCCTGACCCACTAGAGAAATACAGACCTAATATGCTGCTGGGGAACCATGCTTACCCACTTGATATGAAAATTCCAGCTGAAATTCTAATGTATAGTAGCCTTAGTGGATGGCTCATTTATCCTAACCATATTTCCCCCTAGGAAGTGGAAATAATTGCACCCAGACCCACCAGGGGAACATTGTAGATCTCTAAAAGGTGGGAAGAAGCACCTAGGTTGGTTGACACCTGAAACACTAGAAAATGACATCATGGAAATAAGATCACAACACCCCTACCCCACTTTGGAAGAGGCCACCAGTGAGCCACTGAGTCACAGTGTGTAATAAATATTCACATGGGACAGTCTGCAGGCAGATGCAAAACTACAAAATGCAAATGCTTTCTACTACTGGTTTTACTCTGTAACTTTTGTGCCATCTGGGTCCTGGGTCCTCTTCTCCACCCTGGAAAGGCAATACCAGAAATTTATTGGAACCACATATCCGCCCAGAATAGGGGGATAGTAAGTATTGAAAGTCAGCTTTAGGAAAGTTGAGCCTGAAATGCCACCAGATGTGGATACTAGCTGGGTAATTCAAGCCCTCTATTTTAAATAGGACCAATGACACCATCTCTGTCCCAGCTGTCACTGACATCCTGACCTCTGGGCATTGGCCATTATTGCTCTAATTTTGACCCTAAGTGGCTGACAGGCCTATGCGGTTCAGACTCATTTCTGATAATCTAAATATTAGATTGTCAGGAGCATACAACTAAATTCTTTTAACCAAGGCTACACATGTGCCTCTAGCCTTTTCTATTTATGGATTGGGACCATCTATGTCTTGGAGGAGATCACTGTCCAATCATTTTGAGGTGCACCCCTGAAGACCTCCCAAATTTACTGAGAATTTGTGATATCAGTACGTATTTCCAACTGTGTAAGTGAACCTTAATAAAGGCAACCCAAATCTATGCAACTCTGGTGGACATCTTGGTCCATCAGTTCCCTCTCCCCCAGGTGGCTACCTGGGAAAGCCAACAAGTTCCTCTGGGATGACCCCTTCACCTACAACACCACTGGGGATGACTGTGCCCCAGCTTGCAATGGTGCAGGACATGACGATTCAAGAGATGACAACACCAACATTGTGGGACACAATATGAGATGATGCTGCCTCAGTTCACACCACCATGGGATACATATATTTTTTGAATGCTGCCTCCACAACCTTCCACTGTATCAAGAGATTACTCCCGGGAAGACATGATGGCTGATGATGATCAGCACTCCCTGGGACTTAGCTGCAGAACTGAACACCTGTTTATCTAAAAGCCCTGCTGATGACCCCCTTAAATGGCAGTTTGAAGAGTTAAGTATGTTACCCTAACCATCCTTGCTTCCTACAATGCTTATTGCTTGAGAGTAGGACAGTATAATGACTGCCAGTGTGCTCTCTGCTGGGCCTTTGGACTTGGGAAGGCCAATATATGTATTGAGTCTCGTAATCTTACAGAGGCCCCTTCAAACACTTTATTCTGTTGCTTGCCTTCACCACACCCATCAGATTGCACCATCTAATGTACCTTACTGGGGGTTAGTGAATTTAATTTCTGTCACGAGGACCCCTCTGTGGTGGTGGATGCTACCACCACCACAGCAGGGTCACCACCCTCTACCACCCTGAGGGGACCCTTTCCCACCATCACCACTCAGGGATCTACAATCCTCCTATTCAAACTCTCTAATAGTCTTAGTATTTTTATATAATGGATAGAAACTGGAGCTCCTTTTTTGGGTCATTGTAATTGGTGGACATATTACTGGGCTCAACAAAGATTTTTTTCCAAGTTAGTGGCCTATCTGGATGATTTATTTACCCTACCCCTGTTCTCCCAACAGAAGGCACTTACGTGTCCTGCAGCTTGCCTGGCTGCTGTCTATGGTACTCAACTGCTCTCACACAGGATACTTGGCAATGCAGTAATGGTGTCTGGAAGGAGCCCCCTTCCCCTTCCCATGTTCTTTATAATCATCCATATCTGCACAGGCACCAACATCACATGGATGAATATGACCTATACTTCATCCCAAGTAGCACAATCCTCATGGTCTTGGGTCTTGAGCCCCAGGCACCCAGAAGAACCCCAACTTTCTTTGGATTGCCTGATCAAACATTGGTGTCCACTGTGGGTCTAGTGTCCTGGGGCCTTTACACCTATATGGTTCTCCATATGTGTACTTCTCCTTCCTTCAATCTCCAATGCATTTGCCTCTTTGCTGGCCCCCAGAGAGTCCTGTCTGTTCATACCAACTACACCTTAGTCTCCCTGGGACTACCTTACAAATCACTGAACAGGACCCCCAATCCAGCTCTCTTTCTGCCCCCTCCTGTCAAAAGTGTGTGCTATTCATCCTCATTATGTTGGCAGTAGGTCTGCAGCTATTCCTCATGGGAACTGGGTTAGGTACCCCCACAATGAACATGCAACAAAAAATTATTAAGGTGGTATTTACTGAGTAATGCATAGAATTGTCCAGTCACTATATTTCAATTAAAAAAGAAACCAGGGGCACCTGGATGGCTTAGTTGGTAGATCACGTGACTCTTGATCTCAGGGTTATGAGTTCAAGCCCCACATTGAGTATAGAGGCCACTTAAAAAAAAAAAAAGAAAAAAGAAAGAAAAGAAATAAAGAAAAAAACAAATTAAGGCAAACACCAACTTGTCAGCCATCCTGGTTAAATACTGGGCTGCTACACCAAAGCCTAGCTTTAATGCAATAATTACATAATTTTTCCACAGAGATCATTTTGGATAATTATCTTTAGATTACTTATTGGCCAAGGAAGGAAGTGTATATCCTGTAAAGGGCATCGCCAGCTGCATTTATATTAATAATTCTGGAACAATTCAGGCAAACTTACAAGTATGGCCAACGGGTACGAGAATTCCATAATCTCACCCAAGTTTTTGATCGAATACCTATTTTAACCTTATTCAAGGGCTTTAAGTTTATTTTCTTGGCTGGAGCTTAACAAATGGGGAACATAGTTATAGACAGGATTTCAGTCTATCATTTGTCTCTTGCTATTATTTTAATATATATGTATTTTTTAGAGGGCATGCAAACATCTGTGTGCATGTGAGGGGGGGGGGGACAGGCAGAAGGAGAGGGAAAGGGAATCTTGAAGCCCAGTGCAGGGCTTGATCTCATGACACTGGGATCATGACTGAGCCAAAATCAAGAGTTGGACATTTAACCAACTGAACCACCCAGGCCCCTATTACTATTATTGACTGGCATTTTTGTTTTGCTCAAATGTCTCATGTGCTGGGTGACTAAAACCCTGCCACTGACTTTTAATATCCCCACCATCCAGACAGTACTCATGATTTTCCCAAAGGCTAATACCTGGGCATTATGGGATCAATTGTGATGAAAAAAAAAGCTATTTTGAGTTGCTACTTAGGCAATCATAGTGTGAAAGCCCTGTTCATATCCAGTGTCTGGGCATTTAGATAAGAACTCAAGATTAGGATTCCTACCACAAGTCCCTGCTTTGCTTTTCCTAGGGTACCTTTTAAAATAACCATCTAGATTTGAGCCGACAAAAAATTAGGACTACTACCCTACCAAGTTACAGCAGGTGCTTGCTATATTGCTCTCTAGCTCTTGCTTGCTCATGGCGTGGGATAGAGGACTGACCTTCTCCCAGCTCATTACATCTTGTACCCCATTTCTGAAATTTGTAGGTAATAAGTCTTTTGATTTTACTTCCTTTATGAGAATGTATTGAAACTGTGCTTTTTTTAAAAAAGATTTTATTTACTTATTTATTTATTTATTTAGAGAGAGCAAGCAGGGGGAGAGGCAGAGGGAGAACTCAGCTGAAGCAGACTCTGTCCTGAGTGTGGAGCCTGATTCAGGGTTTGATCCCATAACTCCAAGACCATGACATGAGCTGAAATCAAGAGTTGGATGCTCAACTGACTGAGCCACCCAGGCACCCTGAAACTATACCTTTAGTCAAAACAGCCCTGGGGTTTTCACTTCTTTAAAGTGGGAGCTAAGATGAGTTTTAGAAGATGATGGTAGAGTAGGACCCTAGGCTTATCTCTTCCCATGAACACAACTAGATAACTATCAAATCATCCTAAGTACTCCAGAAACCAGCCTGAGGACAGACAGAACAAACTCCACAACTAGAAGGAGAGAAGAGGCCACATCGAGGAATGTAGAAAGTATGGAGACACGGTTTAGGGGTGAAATGGATTGCGGGTGCTGCAGAAGGGAGGGAGCTGTGGGCAAGAAGAAGGACGAGAGGGAGAGGAGCACACAGAGGAATGCAAAGGAGATGGTTTCTCCAAAGTCAATGACTTGTAAAGCGAGAGGGGGTAAATATCATGAGTTCTCGCAACCAGCAGGGCTTAAAGCTTGAAGTGTTAAATGTCAATGGGCTTGGCTGGGATAGAGCCTGGAGTATTCTGCCCTGCACCTGGAGAGAAGACAGGAAAACAACCAGGGAAAACAACAAGCCTGGAAACAGTGATCTGAAGAATACCTGGGCACACAGAGAGGAAATTATTTGCTTGTCTCAGAGAGCATCTCTGGAGGCACTATTCACAAAGACACCTCTCTAGGATAGGGGAGTTGGTTGGTAGCATTTCCCTTCCCCACTCCTCGGCATAAACCAGAGCCACGGGTGGGAGGCAACGCAGTGCTGACACAGGCTGCTCAACTTACATATACCAAGTGCTCTGGTGGGACTGCCCTTCTAAGTCAAATTTTCCTCAGTCCCAGCATGGAGGGCCTCTCCCTCAGAAGACCAGTGCAGGCTCTTGCCAACACCAGGTCTAAAGTCTGTTTTAAAAGTCAATGGGCTTGGCTGGGGTAGAACCAGGAGGGCACTGCCGTGCTCCTGGAAAGAAGGCAGGCAAAAAACCCAGAGGCAGACTGCATGGAAACAGCCATCTGAAAAATGTCTGTGGCACACAGTAAGGGAGATTATTCACTATTCTAGGAGCACTTCCCTAAGAGGCAGCATTTAGAAGAAGCCTCTCCAGGAACAAAGGAACTGTTTGGTGCCATTTTCCTCCCCCACCCCTCAGATACATACAGAGCCACCTGTGGGAAGCAGCGTCCACAATGGCTACCTAACTTGCTGATACCAAGTCCCACCCTCCCCATGCTCTGGAGGAACTTTCTTAGTCAAGTACCTTAGGACCAGCACAGTGGGCTCCTACCCCAGAAGACCAGCACAAACTTCTGCCCATACCACATTGCATGACCACAGAGTTCTGGAGGGCCTCAGTTCTGGTAGAGTTGGTATCAGGTTTCATTTCACAAGAAGACCAGAGCACACCTAGTTAATACCCACCACATTCACTCCAGGAGGACCAAACACTAGCCACATTAGGCAAGGAGAACTTCTGTAGACAACGCTTGAAGGCTAGAGCAGCCAAAACAAAACAGCAGAGGACACATAGTACACACCGGAGACACTTCCTGAAGCACCAGGCCCTGGGCACTACATGACCTAGTCTTCATAAGGCCATTACTTTTAGGAGCAGGACATATAACTGGCTTTTCTAACATACAGAAGAAGGCAGACTTAGACAAAATACCAAGATGTAGGAATTATCCCACGTGAAAGAGGAAGATAATGCCATGGCTAGAGATCTAGTGAAACAGATATAAATAACATGACTGATGGGGAATTTAAAACAATAATCATAAGGAAATTCACTGGCCTTGAGAAAAGAATAAAAGACATCACTGAGACCCTTACCACAGAGCTAAAAAAAAAAGAATCAGAGATGAAGAATGCAATAAATGAGATTGGAAAAACCCTTGATTCAATGAAGACAAAATAATGGAAAATAATGAGCCTGAACAAAAGAGAAAAAAGTATGCAACATGAGAATAGACATAGGGACTCAGTGATTCCATCAAACATAAGAACATTCATATTATAGGAGTCCCAGAAGAAAAGAGAGAAAAGGGGGCATAAAGTTTATTTACAATTGTACCCATAACTATAAGATACCTAGGAATAAACCTAACCAAAGAGGTGAAAGAAAACTATAAAACTATGGTGAAAGAAACTGAAGATGGTGCAAAGAAATGGAAAGATATTCCATGTTCATGGATTAGAAGAACAAATATTGTTAAAATGTCTATACTATTGAAAGCAATCTACACATTTAAGGCAATCCCTATCAAAATTGCAAAAGCATATTTCACAGAGCTAGAACAAACAATCCTAAATTTTGTGTGGAACCACAAAAGATCAAATAGCCAAAGCAATCTTGAAAAAGAAAAGCAGAAAGGGAGATATCACAAATCTGGACTTCAAGTTAAATTGCAAAGCTGTAGTGATTGAAACAGTATAGTACTGGCACAAAAATAGATACATAGATCAATACAGGATAGAAACCCCAGAAATGAACCCACAGCTATATGGGTAATCTTCAACAAAGCAGGAAAAAATATGTAATGGGAAAAAGATGGTCTCTTCAATAAATGCTATTGGGAAAACTGAACAGCCACATGCAAAAGAATGAAACTGGACCACTTATACCATAGACGAAAATAAATTCAGGATGGAAAAAGACCTAAATGTGAGACCTGAAACCATAAAAATATTTTATATTTTTATATTATATTAATATATAAATATATTTATGCTATAAATATATATAGTATAAATAAATATATAAACATATAATATATAATTATTATATTTATATATTTCTTCTAAAATATTTAGAAGAAAACACAGAAACTTCATCAGCCATAGCAACTTCTTTCTAGATAAGTCTCCTAAGGTAAGGGAAACAAAAGCAAAAATAAACTATGGTACTACATCAAAATAAAGCACGTGTTTTGATGAGGACTGGGTATTGTATGCAACTAATGAATCATTGAACACTACACCAAAAACTCAAGATGTACTATATGCTGGATAACTGAAAATAATAAAAAAAAAACAACCCAAAAAACAAAAACACAAAAACCCCTTCCACACAACAAAGGAAACAATTAACAAAACTAAAAGGCAAACTACAGAATGGGAGTAGATATTTGCAAAAGACATATCTGATAAAGGGTTAGTATCCAAAATATGTAAGGAACTTATAAAACAACATTCAAAAATTGAATAATCCAATTAAAAAATGGACAGAAATCAAGAATAGACATTTTTCCAGAGAACACATACAGATGGCCACAGACACATGAAAAGAGGCTCAAGATCACTGATCATCAGGGAAATGCAAATCAAAACTACAACAAGGTATCATTTCACACCTGTCAGAATGGCTAAAAACAAAAACACAAGAAACAACAGGTGTTGGTCAGTATGTGGAGAAAGGGGACCTTCTTGCATTGTTGGTGGGAACGCAAACTGGTGCAGCCACTCTGTAAAACAATATGGACGTTCCTCAAAGAGTTAAAAATAGACCTATCCTATGATCCAGCAATGGCAATACTAAGTATTTTACCTAAAGAATACAAAAATACTAATTCAAAGGGATACACGCACCCCAATATTTATAGCAGCATTATCAACAATAGCCAAATTATGGAAACAGTCCAAGTGTCCATTGACTGATGAATGGATAAAGAAGAGGTGGTATATATAGGCAATGGAATATTACTAAGGCATAAAAAAGAATGAAATCTTGCCATTTGTAGCAACTTGGATGGAACTAGAGAGCATAATGCTAAGTCACATAAGTCAGTCCAAGAAAGACAAATACCAGATGATATATGGAATTTAGGAACAAAACAAATGAACAAAAGGGGATAAAAAAAGAGAGTAAGAGGCAAACCAAGAAACAGAGTCTTAGCTATACAGAACAAACTGATATTTACCAGAAGGGAGGTGAAGGGGGAATGAATTAAATAGGTAATGAAAATTAAGGAGTGCTCTTGTGATGAGCACCAGGTATTGTATGGAAGGGTTGAATCACTATATTGTACATGTGAAACTAATATTATACTATATATTAACTGGAATTTAAATTAAAAAATCAATATTAGAAAAGCTAGAAAATTTACAACCTTGTGGAAACTTAACATACTCTGAAAAACAATGGTCAAAGAATAATACAAAGTGAAATAATAAAATATTTTGAAGTAAATGAAAATGGAAACACAACATACCCAAACCTGTAGGATATAGCAACAGTAGTTCTTCACTCTCATCACTGTTATTAAACACAGTACTGGAGTGCTAGCTAGAGTGATCAGGCAAAATGAAGAAACGAAAGGCATGCAAATCAGAAAGAAAGAAGTAAAATTGTCACTATGTCCAGATATGATCTTATAGACTATTCTGTTTACTCAACCAAAGAGCTGTTCAACAAATTCAGGAAAGTTGCAGAATATAATACCAACATACAGAAATCAGTGGTGTTTCTATACACAAACAAAACATCAGAAAAATAAAGAAAACTATCCCATTAACAATAGCATAAAAATAATAAAATACTTAGGAATAAATTTATCCAAGTAAAACACCTGTACGACAAAACTACAAGACTTTGACAAAAGAAATTGAATAAGACACAAACAAATGGAAAAATATCCCATGTTTATGGATCAGAAGAATTAATACTGTAAAATGTCTACTATGCCATCAGTTTTAGCACTAGAAGTCTTGCATCCTGGGAAATCCCTTAGTCCCAGGAAAACTGGGACAGTGGTCACTCTAACTTTGAGCTCCACTTTCTATACAATGAGATAGCTGAAGGATCTGTCCAGCTTCTCTTTTTACTGGTAATTGTTAATCAGCATATCACTAAGGGTTAAAAGGATGCTCAGTGCCCCCGTATACATCAAGATCAATTCCACAGTCAGATTTTTGAACTTGCTCTTCTTTTCCCCTGCCATACTCTTCCACTCAACCTTCCTACAACTAGTATCATTTACGGCTCAGCTCAAATATCATCTCCAAAAATGACCTATGTACAATGGCCCTATTCTTAGCGCACTCTCTCTTCCACTGCTCTATACTATGCTCTTCATAGCACTTATCACTATTTCAAATGATTCCTTTTTTGAGTACATGTTTATTGTCTGGTTACTCTTATCTAAGATATCCAGGGATATGAGTTTTTTAATAGCAGGAACTGAGTCTGTATTGTTTATTTCCATGTACACAGAATCTAGAACACTTCCTGCAATTAATAGGTCCCAAAAGAAATTCTTGTTGAATGAATAAATAAATGAATGTCTCCTACTAAGTTGCATTTTCAGTTTCCCAAGACCTTAAGGGTACTTCACTGCAAGTTACACCGTAGTAAATAATTTCCTATCTGACTAGTTGGGCCCCCTTCTCCAGTAGACTGAAACCAAGTCATTTAATGGGGCTCATTTGGCCACCTGGTTTTTCATAGTTAAACCAAAGGCACAATAGGAGACTCTAGAGTTTAATTTGGAATAATTTAAATTCTTTATGAAATTTACAGCTCAACATATGAACATCTTCATATGTCCTTAAGAAAGTCACACAGGGGTGGGTTTATGTTAATGATCAGTCTGTCAAAGCAAAATGCAAATGATTATGAGTCACTTTGTCAAGTGAATGTCCTAATGCCATGGACTGTTGATGAGCTCAAAGGAAGAGGTTGTGCACCAAGGAATTCAAATGGTGGCAAAGATTCTTATCTGTGTCGTATCTCTGAGAACTCTTAACAATCAATAAGGCTCTAAAGGAAAAATAAAGAAAATCTGAACTGGAAGCTGGTTTTGGGAGGATGATTATGCTGTTATTGGAATGTCCCTTATGAAGTATGAAGTACATCCTTGACAATAAATGAGATTTCTAAAATACAATTACCTTGGAATAATTTATTTCAGTAAGATGGGGAGTATCTTATATATAGACCATATTTTTAATTTTGTGCTTACAGAAGCCAGGTTAAGAAAATAAGGTATATACTATAATTATATAAACATAATAGCTGCTATTTCTGCTATTTATTGAGTGAACCAAAATCCTTGGATATTTAACTCCTTTTTTTTTCACTCACACACTACATCCAATCATTCTGAAAATCCTGTTGCCTCTATCATCAAATATATTCTGAAAGTGACCATTTCCCACCACCTCTACTGTTCCTATCTAGTTCCAAGGCCTTATGAAGTCTTGCCTGAATTATTGCAATAATCTTTAACTTGTATATTTCTAAATTTGTTGAACATTTAATGACAGCTTGAGAAAAGACAATATATTTTTATTTGTTAATGAACAAGAAGTTGAACAAAATCTATATAGCTATTTTTCTAAACTTTTGCATGGTGTAGGAATGGGGAGAAGCAGACTATGGCTGGCCATCCAGCCAAATTCTTGCTGCATATTTTTATAAATAAAGTTTTATTGGAAAAATAAATAAAGTTTTTATAAATAAAGTTTATTGGAAAACATAAATTGTATATGGCTTGCTCACACTACAATGGCAGGGTTGAGTAGTCTAAACAGAGACCATAGGATCTGCAAGCTTTAAAATATTTACTATTTGAAAAACACCCCCAACAAACTCATAGAAAAAGAGATCATATTTGTGGTTACCAGAGGCAAGGAGTGTACGGAAGGGGAACTTGAGGAAAGTAGTCAAAATGTACTAAGTCAAAAGTATTGGGAATGTAATACATAACATGGCTATAGGTAATACTACTGTGTGATATACAGGAAAGTTGCTGAGAGTAGATCCTAAGAGTTCTCATCACAAGGGGACATTTTTTCTCTTGTCTTTTTATTGTATTTATATGGTAGATGTTAATTAAATCTATTGTGGTAATTATTTCACAATATATGAAAATTAAATCATCCTTTACACCTTAAACATATATAGTGATTATGTCAATAACTTTCCAATAAAACTGGAAAAAATATTTACTATCTGGCCTTTCATGAAAAATCTTGCTGATCCCTGAGCTACAGGATAATATTTCAAGTTCTTGTAAAATCATTGTAAAATAGCATGCTATGTTTGCTTTCCTTATGTCTAGCTAGTAAATTTCTAGATGGATTATTCTTAAACTTTCAGAATACTTACGTAAAGAAAATTTGTCAAAAGCCTAACCTAAAGTTGGCTTCCCTAACACAACCCTGGTATTTTCAAGATACATAAGCTCAATTCCAGTGATCTGGAAACCAGCATCATGTCAACTGAAGTAATTAAAGTCCTCAGGCCACCACAATTTAAAATTAATGCTCTGGCCAAATTGCAACAAATGTTTTATGTGGCTCCATTTTCTGTTACATTTACAAGTTGAATTAGATTCTTTTTTTTTCCACTAAAAGGGACCAATTTTTGGAAAAACATCATTCTACTCTGGAAAATTCCCGTAAGGCATATATTTATTTATTGCATGATATTGGGTGCTCTTATTAATGGACTATCTACATCATTAAAATGGTTGTATCATTTAGTCCCCAGGCTCTAAATATCATAGATAAACTATATATTCTTGTGGGACTCAACTTACACTACTCACTTCAGCTCACTTAACACTCTCCAGATAGTTAAGGCAACAGTATCCTTCTATTCACTCAGGATAAACAACTTGGACTCATTCTTAGGCTTCTCTTTCTCACATTCTATATCCAAATTAACAACAATCCTATCAGCTTCAAAAGATATCCAGAATCTTGGCACTTCTTGCCACCTCCATGGCTACCATCCTAGTACCATCGTTTCTTATGTAGATTATGCAATAACCTTCCAGTTGGTCTCCCTGCTTCTGCTCTTCCCTATTCAGTCTATTCTCAATACAGCAGTAAGAGCAATCCTGCTAAAACTCAAGTCTGATCATGTCTCTCTGCTCAAAACCCTGGGATGGCTTCCCAACTTGCTCAGAGTCAAATTGGAAGTCCCTACAGTGATTGATGAGGGCATCATGCCCTCCCCTGTTCCTGGAATATGGGTCCCCCTTGCCCTTTCCTCTCCCAGAGGCTGCCAAGGTCATAGCCCTGAGATAATAATGTGGTGTTGAGAACACCTGCATGTTATATGTGACTAAACCCAGTTAAGCCTTTTTATAAACCTACAAGATTTGGCGGGTGGGTGCAAGGATCCATTTGTCTTGCTGCTGCCCAAGACAAACCTCGTATGGAAATTCTCTGCTATTATTAAAATTGCCACCTACCCATCTGGAGTGGCCTACCTCTTTTTTCAGTCTTTCCTTGCTCTCAACATATGGGAGACAGTTTTGAATTATACCTGGGAATCTCCTGAGAGGGTTACAAATCAACAATGCCACTGTAACATTTTAATACGAAAGAGTGACTTTCCCAAAGTCATACAGACAGTAAGCACATTAAGATGGGCTGGCTTCAAATCACTAAGCTTTATCACCACTTCTACAGCCTCTTATGAGAAACTTATAAAAAGATCACTATGTTAGGAGATATTAAAAAGGAACCACAACTATTTCTTGGACTCAGAAGAGATTTTGTTAGCAATGAGAAGAGTCATATTTCCATCTCAGATGTGCCTGAGGATCTAAGACAGTAGGTACTATTTCCTAATTACAAACTCTGCAGCACCTGAAAATCTGACATACAAAAAACTAGTTTCCTGACTGTTAGCTATTCTTTTATAGTGAGGGAGAAAGAAGGTTGAAGTTCAATTGGCCAAGGGGTTAGAGATAGAGGGGTGGTTTCTTTTATTTTTTAAAAGTATATTTGGTATACAATATTTATTAGTTTCAAGTTTACAAAATTATGGCAAAATAATCACAACTACATGACTAGTTATCACAGTTATTATATTACTGATATATTCCCTATGCTGTATTTTGCATCCTTTAATTTATCTTATAACTAGAATTTTATATCTCTTAATCCCCTTCCTTGATTTCACCCATCCTTCACTGTCCTCCCCCCTGGAAGTCATCAGTTTGTTCTCTGTATTTATGAGAATGTTTTTCTTTTTTATTTATTTATTTATTTATTTATTTTTAAGATTTTTTTTTTTATTCATTAGAGAGAAAGACTGAGAATGAGAGGAGAGAAGGTCAGAGGGAGAAGCAGACTTCCCGCAGAGCTGGGAGTCCGATATGGGACTCGATCCCGGGACTCCGGGGTCATGACCTGAGCCGAAGGCAGTCACTTAACCAACTGAGCCACCCAGGCACCCGAGAATGTTTTTCTTTTATTGACTAAATAACACATATGAGTGAAATCGTATGGTATCTTTTTTTTTTGTCTGATTTATTTCACTCAGCATGATACTCTCTGGGTGCATCTATGTTGTCACAAATGGCAAAACCTCATTCTTTTTTGGGGCTAATTTTCCACTGAGTATATATACCACATCTTGTTTATCTATTCATCTGTCAATGGAAAATTAGGTTGTTTCCATATCTTGGCCATTATAAATAATGCTGCAGTAAACATAAGGGTGCATATGTCTTTTCTTTCTTTTTTTAAAAAAAATTATTTTGAGAGAGTGAGCGAGAATGTGAGCACACGTGTGTGGGGAGGGACAGAGGGATAGAGAGTCTTAAGCAGACTCCACAGTAAGCGAAGATCCTGACACAGGGCTTGATCTCCTGATGCTGAGATCACGACCTGAGCCAAAACCAAGAGTTAGCCACTTAACTGACTATGCTACCCAGGCGCCCCATATATCTTTTCTTTTTCTTTTTTTTTTTTTTTTAAAGATTTTTATTTATTTATTAGAGAGAGAGAGAGACTGAGAATGAGAGGGGAGAAGGTCAGAGGGAGAAGCAGACTTCCCGCAGAGCTGGGAGTCGAATATGGGACTCGATCCCGGGACTCCAGGATCATGACCTGAGCTGAAGGCAGTCGCTCAACCAACTGAGCCACCCAGGCGCCCCCCATATATCTTTTCAAATTAGCATTTTGTTCACCACTGATAAATACCCAGAAGTGCAATTGCTAGGTTGTATAGCAGCTCTAATTTTTAAGTTTTTAATTCCAGTATAGATAACGTAGTGTTATATTAGTTTCAAGTGTACAATATAGTGATTCAGCAATTCCATTCATTACTTGGTGCTCATCATGACAAATGCACTCCTTAATCCCCATCACCTACTTAACCCATCGCCCCATCCATCTCCCCTCTGGTAACCATCAGCTTGTTCTTTCTCGTTAAGAGTCTGTTTCTTGGTTTGTCACTCTTTTTCCTTTGCTCATTTGTTTTGTTTATGCCAAATATCATATGGTATTTATCTTTGACTGACTTATTTTGCTTGGCATTGTACTCTGTAGCTCCAACTGTGTTGTTGCAAATGGCAAGAATTTATTTATTTTTTTAAAGATTCCATTTATTCATTTAACAGAGAGAGAACACAAGCAGGCAGAGAGGCAGGCAGAGGCAGAGAGAGGAGCAGGCTCCCTGCGGAGCAAGGAGCCTGATGCGGGACTCGATCCCAAGACGCTGGGATCATGACCTGAGCCAAAGGCAGTTGCCTAACCAACTGAGCCACCCAGGCGTCCCAAGAATTTATTCTTTTTTATGGCTGAATATTATTGTGTATATATACACACTGTGTCTTTATCAGTTCATCTATTGATAGACACTTGGGTTGCTTCCATATCTTGGCTATTGTAAATAATGCTGCTATAAACATAGAAGTCCATATATCCCTTTGAATTAGTGTTTTTGTATTCTTTGGGTAAATACTCGGTAATGTGTTTCCTGGGTTATAGGAGAATTCTATTTTTTAAAATGTTTTATTTATTTGACAGAGAGAGAGATAGCACAGCAGAGGCAGTGGCAGGCAGAGGGAGAGGGACAGGGAGGGAGAAGCTGGCTCACCCAGCAGGGAGCCCACTGCAGGGATCCATCCCAGGACCCTGGGTTCATGACCTGAGCTGAAGGCAGATGCTGAATGAATGAGCCATCTAGGCACCCCACGGTAGTTCTGTTTTTAATTTTTTGAAGAAGCTCCATATCGTTTTCCACAGTGAGTGTGCCAGTTTGAATTCCCACCAACTGTGCAAGAGGGTACATTTTTCTCCACATCCTCACCAACACCTGTTGTTTCTTGTGTTTTTGATTTTAGCCATTCTGACAGGTGTGAGGTGATATCTCATTGTGTTTTTTTCCCTGATGAGTGATGATGAGCATCTTTTCATGAGTTTGTTGGCCATCTGGATGTCTTTGGAGAAATGTCTGTTTTAGTCTGCTACCCTTTTTTTAATCGAAATATTTGTTTTTTGGGTTGAGTTTTATCTGTTATTTATATATTTTGGATACTTACCCAACACAGGAACACCTAAATTATAAAGTAAATATTAACAGACATAAAGGTGAATGGAAGATAGCCAGCATGGCAGAAAACATTGGACCCTGGGTTTTGCCAATATCCAAATATATTCAAATTGCAGTGCCATGTAAGACCTTGTGGTAGACACTCTGGCTCCAAGCACCCATGACTCTCTTGAGTCACTTCTCTCACCTCAGGAGGAAGCTTGGGAACTTACAGAGCAGAACAGAGAGAATGAACACCTCAGGAATCACCTCTACCAATGATAGACATGAGTTGGCAGATAGCTTTCCCAGATTCCTTCTTCCTGAGTAGGACAACTCTGTAGCAATCTCAGACATCTTTTAGAGGTCTTTAGCAGGATTGAGTCTAGTGGCCTCCAGTAGTAACTTGCTTACCAACACAGCTTCTAGTAGGGTCTTGTCCTTTCCTGTCTCACTCACTCTCCTACTGGTCTTTCTTGGGATCATCTCCCAAATAAACTGCCTATCCTCAAATCCTAGTCTTAGGATCTACTTCTGGGGAACCTAACCTAAAGGATACCTTGACAAAAATATGTAATACATTGGAGTTCATGAATGATTGACATTGGTGTCCAAACGTACTTGCACAATAAGGCCACTGGCATAATTATGAAAGCTATGAAGATAAGGGAAATTTTCCTGCTGACCTGCTTATCTACCTTCTGTACTCTGAGAAAGAATGTGCAGGGAACAAGATGGTACAAAATGAATTGCAAACCACAGGCTTTGTATCCCTGGATTCTTTGAATAGCTTTGGGGAGCAGGAGTATAGGAAAGGCACAATTACTAAACCTGGATTTACCAAGTGCCAGTGTCAGTTGGGCAGCTTACTTTCAGATGGTCTGGACTCACTGTTATCTGGGAGGAGTAACAGACAGCATCCCCCCAGGCCATCTGTGTTCTCACTCACTGGGCTGAGGGTGGGACTCAAGGAGTGAAAAATTCCAACTATGTTTAGGCAGAGTTCATTCATTCAGTGAATACTGATTGGCCATGATGAAATGCCAGGTACAATGTTAATTAAGATGCAAGTTACACTCAGTGACACCAACTGAGAAAATAAACTCATGAGAAGAATTAAGTTGAAATATGATAAGGCTAGAAAATTACCAAACTCAACCATTTATTTTCTAGTATCCTTCTGGAGCACATTCATTATTCAGAAGAACTTTAGTCTGCTAAGGTCATTCTACACATGCTAATGAAAACACTTTTATTGTTACTAAGATAGTATAATTGTATATATTCAAGAAGTTAGATTTTCTCATTATTCAAAATTTATCCGTCCATGAAACTATTTTGTAAAGACCAGAAATATATGTATATCTATGTAAGATAATTTTAATTAAACTTTATTTGTGAAATCTCTATTGGTCCCTATAATAATGTGTCATTTATCCTCCCACTTTAACTTCTGGTATAAAAAAACCTTGCGGCTAAGGAATTAAAGTTCTAAACCATCTTTCTTTCTCAACTATGGCATATATGGTTTAGTACTATCATATTATACTTATCCTAGTACATCAATTTTATGTACAGACTACTGCTTCTTAAACATTGTCATCTCTTAGATTTCCAGTTGTAAGAAGATGCTTGCCTAATTTGAAGAAATTAATTTTCTTCTCTAAAGTGTATTTCTTTATTACCTGAAAAACCTATCATTTTTCAACATAACATTTCCTTTACTCTAGAAATATAAATTAAAGAACAGATTTTTAGTTATAGAATTAAAATAATCTTTAAGAATATATACTTTTTCTCATAGAAAGTCCAATGCCATAGCATCAAATCCTTTCTTTCTATATTACATATCATGAGCTGTGTTATTGGATTCCATGCTAGATTTTCAATGAACTGATACATAGCCATCATATTTGTGTCTTAAATTTCATTGTTTTATATATTTAAAAACATAATATGTATTTATATAACACCATATTGTATATTTATGTATAAGTATATAATATATGCAATATGTAAATAAAGAACATACAAGATATGTCATAAACAATACATGTTATATATTTGTGTTTCATATACACATTACACATAATACATGTTATATATGTTTATATATTATGTCATATATATGTTTTGGAGACATTTATTTTCAGATCTTTTACTGTCTCTTTCTAGTGTTCATTCTTTAAAAGTCCTCTCCTTCCTCACCTCACCTATGTCTCTGAGGTAGGCCTGGCTTAATTTGACTCTTTCAGTTACCATTTGTAGGGCTGATATAATCTGAAATGTGTTATATCAGTCTATTTAGGTAGTAATCAGATTTCATCCTTCTGGGGAAGGTCAATTGGTGCTCAGTGGAGAAGATACAGGTAATGTGCAAGAGCTAACAGTAGGCCACGTTCTTATTTCTATTCTGAAATGCAATTTACTCTGGTTATAGATAAGTTACTTCAGCTTTACTTGAAAGTTCATAGCTGCTTGATAATAGTTGAGAGCCCATAACTGAGTTGTTTCTAGTTTTGCCACTAAGAATTGACCTTGGGCAGGAAACTGAAAGACATCTCTCTATTTTGTCTTGTCAGTGTGAGAAATGAGAATAATAATGCTTCCCAGTTTACAAGGGAAGCCTTAATGAATTTTACTTTTGTAAAGCATTGTGAGATCCTGAGGCAAGGGGCTCTGGGAGTTTGGGCAGTTGTAGAAATATAAAAGTGCCCTTACTTTTGGTATTTCAAAGGCATTATCTCAGAGTAACAGCAGTCACACTATCAGGCTTTAAGTTATTGTTAAGAATAAGAAGTGGAATCTAGTAGGAAGGCATGGGAAATCTTGAGTTATTTTTCATATTTAGCCAAGATGTGAGTTTTCTGTATACCTACGTAATTCAATGAAATTATCTTGGCTATTCCTTGTAAAACAAAAACAAAACAAAGCCTGGATATATCTGTGCCATTTCTATCAAGTTGAGTACCAGCACCCAGATGTCCACAGTTCAGATAAGGCCAACAGTAGAGAAAAGAGAATGGTGATGGTGAAATGGACATCCATTCTGGAAGACTTCCTTAAGGATGTGGATTATAACACAGATAGTAGCATACTATGAATTTCTGTAATAAAGTGTGTACTAAGATTTATGTAATACATTTGTATAGTATATCGTATAATAAGAAATATGATGGTCTTATTTATGTCACGAGACTGTCACTAGTTTTGGGAAAGATGGCAGAGTAGGAGGATCCTAAACTCACCTTGTCCCATGAATACACCTAGATAACATCCATATTGGTGTCAATAACTTAGAAAATGACCCATAACAGACTGTCTAAGATAAATGTAGAGAAGAGGCCAGTCTTGAAGAGGGTTAAAAAGGGCAGAGATGCAGTCAGGAACCAAGCTGACCTATGCGACGGTACATAGGAGGGAGGGCCACTGCAGGCATGAAGAAGGGAGAGGAGCAGACCTCACACTGGGCACACCAGGCATAAGGACCCTGCATTGGGAAGACAAATCCCCAAAAGATCGGGCCCTGAATTGGGAAGACAAATTCCCAAAATATGAAGAAGGGCTTAATTTTGCAAGTTTTTTTTGCAAGTTTTTATAATCAGTGGGATTTAACACTTTGAACATTAAAAAACAGCAGCTTGGATGTGGGAGGGCCAGAGGGTGATAAGAAAATGAATTCCTGTCCTTAAATTGCACAACAAACAGCCCCATTGAGATATAGCATAGAAGCAGCAGTTTGAAAAATGTCTGAGTTATATGGGAAGATGTATTTACTAATCTCAAAATGTATGCTGAAGGGGCAAGGACCTTTAGAAGATTTCTCCATGAACATAATACCTGGTGGCTGCCATTTCCCTCTCCTGTCCCTCAGCCTAGATACACTGACAACTGTGTAAATCAATGCAGTGTGGACACTCTCAATCTAGCTTGTTAATAGCATACCCCACACCTATGGTCTTTTGCGATACAGCCCCTCCAATCTGCCCTAAACAGGAGTTCTTCCAAAGCAGTACCATAAACATGACATTGTACAAGCAGGACCCTCATGGGCCAGCACCACTCCAAAGTGACTCCTGAACATGGAGAGGGGAATATAACTACACACATCAGTTCAACTGAGGCCCCAGCAGTGGGTTGGGGCAAACATCTGATATGACCACTGGCCTCACCCCCCAATGAAAGCCTCTCAGGGACATTGCAAGAAAGTGCCCCACATTTCAGTTTGACAGCAGCTCTAGAAAACATCTGGTTTGACCCAACTTAACCAAAGTGTTCCCAGACTAGACCATTAACAATATGGGGCCCAAACCATGCCTGAAAGAGGCAAAGAGAGCCATTGTAGACAACTAGACTGAAGGCAACCATGACCCAGTCACAAGAATAGGGTGCTTGCAAACCTGGAGGAAAGACTAATGGAAAACAATCACGCTGAACAGAAGAAACACAAAATAATAACATTAAATGAAGATAGATGTAGGGAACCAGTGACACCATCAGGCATAGTAACATTCCCATTTTAGGGATCCCAGAAGGTGGAGAGGAAAAAGGGGCAAAAAATTTATTTGAAGAAATAATAGCTAAAAACTTCTTGAATCCGGGGAAGGAAACAGACATCCAGCTCCAGGAGACACAGAGAGCCCCAACAAAAATAAATCTAAGGAGGGACACCTGGGAGACTCAGTTGGTTAAGCATCTGCTTTTGGCTCAAGTCACGATCCCAGGGTCCTGGGATTGAGTCCCAGGGTCCCACATCAGGCTCCTTGCTCAGCGGGGAGCCTCTTCTCTGACAAAGAAATAAATCTTTTTTTAAATTTAATATATTTATTATTATAAATATATATAAATATATAATATATTTTATATTTTTACTATTTTATATTTTATTTATTTATTAGATTTTATTTGTTTATTTGACAGAGAGAGAGCGATCACAGGTAGGCAGAGAGGCAGGCAGAGGTAGAGGGGGAAGCAGCCTCCCTGCTGAGCAGAGAGCCCGATACAGGGCTCAATCCCAGGACTCTGAGATCATGACCTGAATCCAAGGCAGAGGTTTTAACCCACTGAGCCACCCAGAAATAAATCTCCAAAGAAATAAATCTTAAAAAAAAAAATCAACCCAAAGAGGTCTATATCAAGACACATAGTAACTAAAGTGGCAAAAAAAGTAGTGATAAAGAGCATTTTAAAAGCAACGACAGAAAGAAATAATAGTTCTATACAAAGGAAACCCCATAAGGTTATCAACTGACTTTTTTGCACAAATTTTATAGGCCAGATGGGAGTGGCATGATTTATTCCAAGGGCTGAAAGAAAAAAAAAAAAAAGCAAAAACCTGCCACCAAGAATACTCTATCCAGCAAGGGTATCATTCAGAATAGAAAGAAATATAAAGAGTTTCCCCGACAAACAAAAGTTAAAGGAATTCATCACCACTAACTAAGCCTTACAAGAAATGTTAAAGGGGATTCTTTCAGTAGAAAGAAAACACCATAAGAAGGAGTAAGAAAAGTAGGAAGCACAAAAGCAGTAAGATAAAGTATAACTATAAAAATCAATCAAGGGGTTTATAAAATAAAAAGATGTAAACTATGCTGTTAAAACCTGGGGAAGAGGGAAAGGAATAAATTTAGTGCTTTTAGAATGGGTTCAAAGTGACCATCAAGATTTTATATATATATATCTATATATATATAGATATATAGATTTTATATATATCTATATATCTATATATATATTTTATATATATATAATATTTTAAATATATATTATAAAAGTAATGGTAATAAAAAGTCAAATACTAGTAATAAATAGACAAAAAATAAAGGAATCCAAGTATAACACTAAAGTAAGCTGGTAAACTGTGAGAGAAGAGAGCAAGAGAAGAAAGGAACAACAAAGAACTACAAAAGCAACCATAAAACAAGTAATAAAATGGCAATAAGTACATACCTGTCAATAATTACTTTGAATGTAAATAGACTAAATGCTCTAGTCAAAAAACATAGGGTGACTGAATAATAAAAAAAGCACAACCAATCCATATGCTACTTATAAGAGATTCATTTTGAACTTAAATACACATGCAGATTGAAAGTGAAGGGACGGATGGGGAGGAGCAAGATGGCCGAGAAGCAGAAGGTTGAGAGAGTCGGATCCCAGAAGTTCATCTAGACAGTTATTAAATCATTCTAAATGCCAGCATACTCAACAGGAGAGAGAAGAGAGGAAGAAGAGCAATTCTAGGAGCAGAAAATCGACCACTTTTGGAAAGGTAGGATGTTTGGAAAAGTGATTCCAAAGCGACGGGAAGAGAGACCGTGGGGGGAGGGGCCGGCTCCCTGCAGGCGCAGAGCCAGGGAGCACAAAATCGGAACTTTTAGAGCGGTTCCGCTGAGGGACATCCCTCCAGAGGCTAAGCCGGAGGTTCAGCCTTCCTGGGAACAGAGTGGTTTCAGCACCCGCGAGGTTACAAAGAGACCCGGGGTGTCTGAGTGCGGCAGAGCTCCCAGATATTTGGGTGGAGAAGCCGGCGACAGAGAAAGAGCCGCGCGGTGTGTTTTCAACTGGGGCTTACCATAGACTGTGGCCGCGGTCCTTTGAGTGGGGGCCCCACAAGGCATTCCGGAGAGACCCCCTCCTTCCTCCTCGGGGAGGAGCGGCCGGGGAGCGCGCAGCAGGAATCTGCTGGGTTTGGAGACTCCAGACGGGGCCGCGCGCCAGAGATAGAAACGTGCCGCCACTGGTGGCTGAGCTCGGAGCCTGGGCGGGGACCGGGAGATGGGAGTGATTGACTGCTTTCCTCTGAGGGCACGCTGAGGAGCAGGGACTCCAGCACTCAGCTCCTCCGGCTGGAGACTGGGAGCCGCCATTTGCATTCCCGGCCTCCAGGGCCATACAGAAAGCGTTAAGGGAACAAAGACTCCCGTGAGCGAACCTGGCAAATTGTGTGGCCCCTCCCTGGGCAAGGGCGGGGCAATTCTGCCTCAGGCAAAGACATCTAAGAACCAGGTTGAAAAGGCCCCTCCCCAGAAGATCAGTGAGAATATCCAGCCAAGCCCACGTTTATCAATCAGTGAGAACTGTGGAACTCCAGAGTACTTTTCTCTCTAACTCATCTATTCTTAGCTCAATAAAATGACAAGTTGGAAAAACTCACCACAAAAAAAAAGGACAAGAGACAGTACCGACAGCTAGAGACCTAGTTAGTGCAGACATCAGTAATATGTTCGAAATAGGGTTCAAAATTACAATTATCAAGGTGCTAGCTGGGCTTGAAAAAAGGATGGAAGAGATCAAAGAATCCCATTTGGGAGAAATAAAATCCCTTTCAGGAGAAATAAGACAAATAAAATCTAACCAAGATGAAATCAAAAAAGCTATTAATGAGGTTCAAACAAAAATGGAGGCTCTTAATGCTAGAATAAAT
Source organism: Nasua narica (assembly GCA_028533885.1). Classification (NCBI taxonomy): domain Eukaryota; kingdom Metazoa; phylum Chordata; class Mammalia; order Carnivora; family Procyonidae; genus Nasua; species Nasua narica. The sequence continues at coordinate 84,923,084 of CM052802.1, read as the reverse complement.
GAGACAGAAGAAAGAATTAGCGATATAGAAGACCAAATGACAAAGAATAAAGAAGCTGAAAAAAAGACAAACAACTATTGGACCACGAGGGTAGAATTCGAGAGATAAGTGATACCATAAGACGCAATAATATTAGAATAATTGGGATTCCAGAAGAAGAAGAGAGAAAGGGGTGGAAGATATATTGGAACAAATTATTGTAGAGAATTTCCCTAATCTGCTGAGGGGAACAAGCATCAAACCCAGGAGGTACAGAGAACCCCCCTCAAAATCAATAAAAATAGGTCTATACCCCGTCATCTAATAGTAAAACTTACAAGTCTTAGTGACAAAGAGAAAACCCTGAAAGCAGCTCGAGACAAGAAAACGGTAACATACAGAGGCAGGAATGTTAGATTGGCAGCAGACCTATCCACAGAGACCTGGCAGGCCACAAAGGACTGGCATGATATATTCAGAGCCCTACACGAGAAAAATATGCAGCCAAGAATACTATACCCAGCTAGGCTGTCACTGAAAATAGATGGAGAGATAAAAAGCTTCCAGGACAAACAAAAACTAAAGGAATTTGCAAACACCAAACCAGCCCTACAGGAAATATTGAAAGGGGTCTTCTAAGCAAAGAGAGAGCCTAAAAGGAACATAGACCAGAAAAGAGGAGAGACAATATACAGTTAACAGTCACCATACAGGCAATGCAATGGCACTAAATTCATATCTGTCAATAGTTACCCTGAATGTATATGGCCTAAATGCCCCAATCAAAAGACACAGAGTATCAGAATGGAT
>CM052802.1:84900944-84921795 GCA_028533885.1 Nasua narica | reverse complement strand
GCTAAGTGAAATAAGTCAGTCAGAGAAAGATAATTATCACATGATCTCTGTGATATGAAGAATTTGAGAGGCAGGGTGGGGGGTGGGGAAGAGAAATGAAACAAGATGGGATGGGGAAGGAGACAAACCATAAGAGACTCCTAAACTCAGGAAACAAACTGAGGGTTGCTGGGAGGTAGGCAGGGTAGGGTTATGGACATTGGGGAGGGTATGTGCTATGGCAAATGCTGTGAAATGTGTAAGCTTGATGATTCACAGACATGTACCCTGGGGCAAATAATACATTATATGTTAATAAAAAATAAAAAAAAAGAAAGAAAGTGAAGGGACGGAAAAACACTTATCATTTAAAGTGAAGTGAAAAGAAAGCTTGAGTAACAATACTTGTATCAGACAAAACAGATTTAAAATAAAGACTGTAACAAGAGACAAAGAATGATATGAAATAATCATAGAAGGAACAATCCAACAAGAAGATACAAAATGGTGAGTATTTCTACACCCAACCTGGAACACCCAAATACATAAAGCAGCTATTAACAATCAAAGGAAGTAATTGATAGTGACATAATAGGGAACTTTAACACACCACTTACCTCAATGGACAGATCATTCAAACAGAAAATCAACAAGGAAATAATGGTTTTGAATGATACACTGGACTAGATGGATCTAACAGATATCCTCAGAACATCCCTTCTTAAAACAAAAGAATACATATTCCTTTCAAGTGTACATTGGACGTTCTTCACAATAGATCAGGTTAGGCCACAAAACAAGTCTCAACAAATTCAGAAAGATTGAAGTCACACCACACATCTTTTATGACCACAATACTATGAAGCTAGAAATCAGCCACAAAAAAAAAAAAAAAAATCTAGAAAGAGCACAAATACATGGAAGTTAAAAAAACACGCTACTAAACAATGAAGGGTTCAACCAAGAAATCAGAGGAAATAAAAAAATACAGGGAGACAAATGAAAACAAAGCATAATAGTTCAGAATCTTTGGGATATAGCAAAAGCTATTCTAAGATGAAAGTTTGTAGCAATACAGGGGTACTTAAGAAGCAAGAAAAATCTTAAATAAACAATCTAACTTTACACCTAAAGGAACTAGAAAAACAAGAGCTAACAAAACCAGTAAAAGAAAGGCAATAATAAAGATCAGAATGGAAATAACTTACATAGAATCTGATATAACAGCAGAACACTTCAATGAAAGCATGAGATGGCTCCTTAAAAAGATCAACAAAATTGATAAACTTTTAGCCAGATCATCAAAAACAAAATGAGGACTCAAATGAGTAAAATTGGAAATGAAAGAGAAATAACAAGCACCACAGAAATAGAAAGTATTAATAGAAGGTGTTATAAAAAATTATATGGCAACAAATCAGACAAACTAGGAAAAATGGGTAAGTTCCTAGAAACATATAACCACCCAAAACTGAATCAGAAAAAAATAGAAAATTTGAACAGACTGATTATCAGTAATGAAATTGAACCGATAAGCAAGAAACTCCCAACAAATGAGTCTAGGACCAGGAGGATTCACAGGCGAATTCTGCCAAACATTTAAAGAAGAATTAATATTTACTGTTTTCAAATTAGTCTGGAAATAGAGGATGAAGGAATGCTTTGAAATTTATTCTATAAGGCCAGCATTACCCTGATACCAAAACTAGATGAAGACAATACAAAAAGGCCAATATCTCTGTTGAACATAGATGCAAAAATCTTCAGCAAAATATTAGGAAACTGAATTCAATAATACATGAAAAAAATTACTACAAACAAGTGGGATTTCTTCCTGGGTTATAAGGGTTGTTCAATATTTGCAAATCAATGGATTACATCACATAGATGAGCAAAATGATAAAAACTATATGATCATTTCAATAGATGCAGAAAAAACATTTGACAAAGTACATCATCCATTCATGACAAAAACTCTCAACAAGGTAGGTAGAGGGAACATATCTCAATATAATAAAGGCACATATGAAAAACTCTCAGCTAACACTGTACCCAATGGTAAAAAACAGAGCTTTTCCCCTAAGATAAGGAACAAGGCAAGGATGTCCACTCTCACCAATTTTATTCAACATAGTACTGGAAGTCCTAGCCACAGCCATCAGACCACAAAAAGAAATAAGAAAGTAAAACTCACTATTTGAAGATGACATGATACTACATATAGAAAACCTTTAAGACACCACCAAAAAAATAACTAGAACTGATAAATTCAGTAAAATCTCAGGATACCCAATCAATATAAAGAAATCTATTACATTTCTATACACTAATAATGAAGTAACAGAAAGAGAAATTAAGAAAACAATCTCATTTACAACTGCACAAAAAATTATAAAATACCTAGGAATAAACCTGTCCTCTGATAAGTACTGATGAAGGTAATCAAATATGACACAAAGGGAAAGATATTCCATATTGATGGAATGGGAGAACAAATGTTATAATGTCCATACTATACAAAGCAATCTAGAGATTTAATACAATCCCTATCAAAATACCAACTTTTTTTTCCTTTACAGAACTAGAACAAATAATCCTATAATTTGCATGGAACCATATAAGATTCTGAGTAGGCAAAGCAATCCTGAAAAAGAACAAAACTGGAGGTATCATAATCCCAGATTTCAAGATATTTTACAAAGCCATATTAATGAAAATAGTATGGTACTGGCACAAAAACAGATGCATAAAACAAAAGAACAGAATACAGAGTCCAGAAATAAACCCACACCTATATGACCAATTAATATATATAAAAGGAGGCAAGAATATGCAATTGGAAAAAGAGTCTCTTCAATGAGTCATGCTGGAAAAACCGGTCAATTACAAGCTAAAGAATGAAATCAGACCACTTTCTTATACCATACACAAAATAAACTCAAAATGGATTAAAATAATAAATGTGAGACCTGAAACCATAAAAATCCTAAAAGAGAACACAGGCAGTAATTTCTTTGACATCAGCTGAAGCAACATTTTCTTTTTTTTTTTTTTTAAGATTTGAGAGAACTAGAGAGAGAGCACAAGTAGGCAGAACAGCAGGCAGTGGGAGAGAGAGAGAATCAGGCTCTGATGAGCAGGGAGCCCGATGAGGGGCTCAATCCCAGGACCCTGGGATCATGACCTGAACCAAAGGCAGCCGCCTAACTGACTGAGGCACCTAGGTGCCCCAGAAGCAAAATTTTTCTAGACATGTCTGCTATAGCAAGGGAAACAAAAACCAAAATAAACTTTTGGGCTACATCAAAATAAAAAGCTTCTGTATAGCAAAGGAAAAAAAAATCAACAAAACAAAGAGACAACCTACTGAATGGGAGAAGATAGTTGTAAATGATATATATCCAATAAAGGGTTAGAATCCAAAATATATGAAGTACTTATATAATTCAACACCAAAAAAATCAAGTAATTCAATTAAAAAATGGTCAGGAGGTATGAACAAATATTTCTCCAAAGACCTATAGATTAACAGACACATGAAAAGATGTTCGACATCACTCATCAGGGAAATTCACATCAAAACCACAATGAGATATCACTTCATACCCATCAGGATGGCTAAAATCAAAAACACAAGAAACAACAGGTGTTGGTGAGGATATGGAGAAAAAGGGACACTCTTGTACAGTTAGTGGGAATGCAAACTGGTTTAGCCACTGTGGAAAAGAATATGGAGGTTCCTCAAAAAGTTAAAAATACAACTAACATATGACCCAGTAATTCTGTGTATTCACCCAAAGGAAATGAAAACATTAAATGAAAAAGACATATGCACCCATGTTTATTGCACCATTATTTACAATAGTGAAAATATTGAAACAACCTCATTATTCATCAACAGATGAATGGACATGGAAGATGTGGTGTATATATAAATAATGGAATATTACTCAGCCATAAAAAGGAATGAAATTTTGCCATTTGCAACAATACAGATGGATCTAGAGTATATAATGCTCAGTGAAATAAGTCAGAGAAAGACAAATACCATATGATTTCACTCATATGTGGAATTTAATAAACACAACAAAGCAAGAGAAAAACCACTCTTTTAAAAAAATTTATTTGAGAGAGAGCAGAGTGTGAATGGGGTTAGGGGGATGGAGAGGGAGAGAGAGAATCTCAAGCAGATTTCCTGCTAAGCGTGGAGCTAGGTGTGGGGATCGATCCCATGACCCAGGGAAAATGACCTGAGCAGAAATCAAGAGTTGGATACCCAATCGACTGAGCCACACAGGTGCCCCAACTCTTTAAAAACAGAGAACAGACTGGTGATTACAAGAGGGGAGATGGGTGGGTGGATGGATAAAATAGGTGAAGGGGATTAAGAGTGTACTTATTGTGATGAACACTGAGTTTTGTATAGAGTTGGCAAATCCCCATGTTGTACAACTGAAACTAATATAACACTATGTTAATTATACTGGAATTTTTAGAAATTAATTTTTTAAAAAGACTATCACTATTTGTCCAGAAATCTGTTATTCACATGATTCCTGGAAAGTCTTTCTGCACCTCTGTTTATACTCCTGATCAGACAAGAATGGATGTGCTAATATAATTCAGACTCCATCCTGCAAATAGCAAATGGTGTGAGTCAAGATGAGCTGGTTCTCTGCTCTGCAGTACCCTCCTCTCTGGTTTTCTTTCCACCTGTCTTTCCTCAGTCTTTTTGATCCTCATTGCTGCTATCAGAACATTTTCCTCCTAGACACAATCTGTGTCTAGCTCATGCTTGTAAACCTCTCAATTCCCAGTTGTTTCCCATGGAAGTTAATTCCAAATTCCTTTGTCAGGCAAATCAGAACATTTACACTTTGGTCTCAACCCTGTTTGCACCTTTTCTTCCTGGCCACTGTTATTCTATGCCCATATATTTCAGCTTCAGGACACTTTTAAGCATTTCTTTAAACAATGGCCTTTACTCTGCCTTTATCCAAACTGTTCCTTCAGCCTAAAAATGTTCTTTGCCCATTACTATCTCAGAAATGCTCATGCTTCTATAACCTTCTCAAAGACTGTGTAGCCTTCTGTGGAACATTCCCCACAAATGCTTGCAATGCTCCTATAGCCTTCTCTGGATCATCCCTCCGTTCCTGCAATGGGTTCATCATTCCATCTGGCATTCTCAGCCCTCTATGCATGTTGCCTCTCCACTACTCAGAGAATAAAAATTATCTTTGGTTTCCTGAGGGTAAGGGCTATGTTTTTCATCTTTCCTATTCCCAGCTCCAACCCTAGAGTCTGGCATTTTACTTAATAAGTGAATGAATTTATTTCAGGTTTGCAATTTATAGGCATGCTGTGGGAAGTGCAACTTCTAACACTTATATTGTGTGAACTTTGTTTTAGGTGATGGCTTTATAAAAGATACAGAGCTCTTATGAGGTCCTTCTACCACACTCAGACAGGAGCTCATTGGAATTAGGTTTCATAGACTCCCATGTTTATGGGACTTTATATTAAGGCAATGCTCTGGTCAAGAGATGCTCAACACCTGTAATCATAGGATGTTAGAACTGGAAGGGATCTTACAGAAGTCACCACCCTAATGTCAACGAATCAAATGGGGGAAACTGAGGTTAGGAAAGGTTGAGCAATGTAACACAAGAAGCTAGTTCCAGAACTAAAATTTGAACCTGAATTCTCCCATTTCCCAATACCAGGGTATTCACTGCTCTTTATATCCCGCACTAGCTCCTCTGTGACACTTTCTTTCCTGCTCATCAAGCACGAGGGTGGCAGAAAAAGGGGATGGACATATTCTGATTCTCTTACTTCAGATGAAAATAATCGGATATTGAAAGAAAATTGACTATGGTATTTTTCTCCAAATTGACAGTCTTAATTACAGCAGCCTGACTCCCTTCCTACTTCTCTACTTGGTGACCCAATCCAATTGTCTACTTAGTTCAAGGGAGTGCCTGGGGGAGAACCCAAGCCTTTTTCCTATACCTCCTTTAGCCCTCTGATTCTCACATGTGTCTTCTATGGTTTTGCCTTTTCTCCATTCTAAAATACTCCTTGTTCCTTTAGCAATTAGGCCTCATAGAATCAAGTATTTAATGTGCTTTTTCTAATGTTTACTCAGGAAAGGTCATTGCATTAGAGTTTTAAGGAGGAAAGATGCAAGGGAATCACATAATCTATAATAAGCACATTCTGTGTAACTTTCACATTTGGTATTCATGTGCAAATATTTATATGTACAGATATTTTTAAAAATAAGTATTGTCCATACCAGTAAATGGGTAAATGAAGTATGAAATAAAACCAGGGAGGGGGTGGTATTGAATTATATGATCTCTAAAGATATTTCCATGGAAAAATTCTGTCCTTCTTCCAGTGATGGAATCCAGTGAGAAAAAGCCTAATTTTTCACTATAGCTGTTTCATTGTTTCTCCTAGGTAAATAGGAAATAAAAACTAAGAGAACCACATTTAACTTTTCTTTTGAGTGCATGGGCTTTGGATACCCACCAATTTGGGCATGACAGTGCCTGTCAATCTCTCTTACACATTTCTTACAAATACATACAGTGGTTATTTGTTAGCATTTTATAAAGGCCATCAGTGAGAAGCTTGCTTTTTGGTGTCTGCCATAGGGAAATCCCATAGCACTCCTCATGCAGTGAAAACATGAATAAATTCCACTGTGATCCTAGCTTTTCCACCTTGGACTTCATCAGAACCCAATAATATAAGCAAATGAACACATTTCCAGAACATAGATTCCAGTGTCTAAAGCAGTAAAATAACTGGATTTACTTTAATGATAAGATAAATGGTACAAAATATATAATAATTATGATTAAACATAGCTAATATGTTTTAGCTAAGCTAATATAACTTAGCCGAACTGGCTAAGTGTTTAAAGTTTTCAAACGAGGGGGGAGGAGCAAGATGGCAGAGGAGAAGGAGGCTGAGATAGTGTCAGATCCCAGAAGTTCAGCTGGATAGTTATCAAACCATTCTAAATGCCTGCAAACTCAACAGGAGATAGAAAAGAGGAAGAACAGCAATTCTAGGAGCAGAAAATCGACCACTTTCCAGAAGGTAGGACGGGTAGAAAAAGTGAATCCAAAGCTACAGGAAGAGAGACCGCAGGGGGAGGGGCTGGCTCCCGGCAGCCACAGAGCAGGAGAGCACAAAATCAGAACTTTTACAGTCTGCTCTGCTGAAGGACATTGCTCCAGAGGCTAAGTGGGGGGAGGGGGAGTGTTAACCCTCATGGGAATAGCATGGTTTCAGGACCTGTGGGGTCACAGAGGGACCGGGGGTGTCTGAGGGTGGCAGAGCCCCCAGGTGTCGGACCAGGGAAGCCAATGGCAGAGATGGAGCCTAGCAGTAAGCAGCTTAGGCTTACCTTACACCGTGATCCAGGGCACAGTCAGGCCACGTCTCTTTGAACAGGGTCCCCACAAGGGGCAGCTCCAGAGAGACCTTGTTCTTCCTCCTCTGGGAGGAGTGGCACAGAATCTGCTGAGTTTGGAGACTCCAGACGGGGCCCTGCGCCAGAGATAGAAATGCTCGGTCACAGACTGGCTGAGCTTGGAGCGCAGGCTGGAGACCAGGGAGATGGGAGGGACTGGCTGCTTTTCTCTGAAGGCGTACTGGGGAATGGGCCCCTGAGCACTCCATTCCTCTGGACTGGGGATTGGGAGGCCGCCATTTTAATTCCCGGCCTCCAGGGTGGTACGGAAAGCGTTCAGGGAACAAAGGCTCCGGAGAGTGAAACAGAGCAGATTGCTTAGCCCCGCCCCTGGCAAGGGCGGTGCAATTCCGCCTAGGGCAAAGACATTTGAGAATCACTGCAACGGCCCCTCCCACAGCAGATCAGCGAGAATATCCAGCCAAGACCAAGTTCATCGATCAGTGAAAACTGCGGAACTCCAGAGTTAGGGAAAAAAAGCAACACATAGAATTCATGGCTTTTTTCCCCCATGATCTTTTAGTCTTTCAGAGTTGAATTTTTAAAATTTTTTTTCTTGTTTTATTTTTTAATTTTTTTTTTGTTTTTCTCTTTCCTATTTTGTCATTTTTTAACTAGTATCTTATCAATAACTTTTAAAAATATTTTCTAATTTCCCTGTTACATTCATATTTTATCCCCTCATTGTATTTAACTTTATTTTTTGTATACACACAGGGTTTTTTTTTTCTTTAAAATTTTGGGATACAATTTCTTCTAATAGATGAAAATATACCCTAAATCTAGCACATGGCTTGGTTCTGATCACATTTTCCTCTTTTATTCTTTTTTTTTTTCTTTTTTCAACCAACCTCTTATCAATTCCTTTTTTAGAATCTTTTTTAATTTTTATCTTTACACTCATATTACATCCCTTCATAGTGTTTACCCTTATTTTATTATATTTTTAAGTTTTTTCTTTCTTTAAAATTTTGGGAGGTAGTTTCTTCTAACATTCCAAAAACACGCAAAATCAGGTGTGAGGCTCTGTTCTAATCACAAGTCTAATATATATATTTCTTTTTCTCCTTTTTAATTTTTTTCCCTCCCCCCTTTTTTTCTTTAACCCCTAGTTTCGGCTCTCTTCTGATTTTTCTGGGTTCGTTGCTACCCTTTTAATATTTTGCTCTCTCATTGGACTGAAACTCTCAGTCTTTCCATATTTTCAGATCTTAAAACCTGTGACCTGAGGAACATGCTTCTAATTTAACACATATCCAGGGTCTGACTGCAATCCTCCACAAGGAGGATTTTTAACACATATCCAGGCAGGGCAATGGCAACTATTTTCATATCACTTTCTGCTTGTTCTTCTACTCCCCCCCAGGTCACTGATGTCTCTGTGAAAGGACTTTTGCATATGTCTGATGTCTAGGATTTTATGGCTGCTGCCCAGAGAATACATCCTTTGACAGCCTGACTCATGGCTAGAAGGGCTCGTGATCATGGGTTCAGTGAGATAGTAGCAAACAAGTAAGTAGTTCTTAACTTCTTTCAAGCCAAGGGTAAATGAAGAAGGAACAAACAGCAACACCAATGTCCAAGTCATGCCTGAAAGAGACATATTTACATACTTAGAAAGCTGCTGCCTGAGAATCTAGATTCCGATCCACCTGGATCTAGGTTCAAAATGAGAGCCTCTCTTTTGGGAAACTGACAGTTTTAGACACTTCTTCAATTACTGGGAACCTTTAATGACAAAGAAGGCAGCTTGGATAATCACAAAGTTTTGAGAGACAACCAAAAACTAGGGCAAATTGAACAGTAAGATTCATTCTCTACATATTTCTACTCTGTCAAGACTGGGAGAGTTGGCTGTTACATGTAATGCATAGGAACCAACATGGAATCAGAAACAATGAAGAAACAGAGGAATAACTTTCAAACTAAAGAAACAAGATTAAACCTCAGAAAAAGTCCTTAGTGAAATGGAAATCTTTTTTACTGTGAAAGAGTTCAAAATAATGATCATAAGATATTTACTGAGGTCTGGAGAATACTGCAAGAGTAAAGTGAGAATTTTAACAAAGAGGTAAAAAATATGAGAAACTACCAAACAGAAATCACAGAGATGAAGAATACAATAACTGCACGGAAACAGGAAAAATCTCAAATAAACAACTTTCCACTTAGAGAATATAGATAAAGAACAAAAAGGCCCAGGGTACCTGGGTGGCTCAGTCAGTTAAGTGTCTGCCTTTGGCTCAGGTCATGATCCTAGGGTGCTGGAATCGAGCCCCGAATCAGGCTCCCTACTCAGCAGGGAGCCTGCTTCTCCTTTCCCTCTGCCGCCACCCCCACTCGTGTTCTCTCTCTCACTCTCTCTCTCAAATAAATAAATAAATAAATAAATAAATAAATAAATAAATAAATAAATAAAATCTTTAAAAAAAAGGCCCAAATCAAATAAAAGAAATAAAAAGGATTAGAGCAAAAATAGAGACTAAAGAAAAAAAAAAAGGCAATGAAACTAAGAGCTGGTTCTTTGGGTGAGAAAAATTGATAAACCTTTAGCCAGACATCAAGGGGGAAAAAAAAGGACTAAAATAAAATCAGAAACAAAGGATAAGACCAGAGAAATAAAAAGAATTATGAAAATACTGTGAAAAATTATATGCCAACAAATCAGATAATGTAAAAGAAATGAATAAACTCCTAAAAGCATACAATCTTCCAAAGCTGAATCAGGAAAATATAGAAAATTTGAACAGACTGATTAGTAGTAACAAATTTGAATTGGTAATCAAAAAACTGCCACCAAATAAAACTCAGGACTGGATGGCTCACAGGTAATTTTTACCAAACATTTAAAGAAGTATACCTCTTCTTCTTAAAAAACATTCCAAAAAATAGAAGAGAAAGAAAAACTTCCAAATTTATTCTATGAGGTCAGCATTACTCTGACCCAAAAACCAGACAAAGATAATACAAAAAAGAAAACTATTAGGTCCATATCTCTGATGAACATAGATATAGAAATTTTCAATGATATTTCATAAAAGCAAACCATATTGAAGAACACTTCAAAAAATCTATCACTATGATCAACTGGGACTTATTCAAGGGATGCAAAGGTGGTTCAATATTTGCACATCAATCAATGTGAAACATAACATTAAGAAAAGAAAGGATCAAAACTTATAATAATCTCAATAGATGCAAAAAAAAAAGTTTGACAAAATAGAGCATTGATTCATGATAAAAACCCTCAACAAAGTAGGGTTAGAGGGAACATATCTTAAAATAATAAAGGTTAAATACAAAAAACCCACAGCTAACATCATCTCAGTTTTCCTTACAGGAAAAGCTCCAAGATTGGGAGCAAGAAAAGGACATTCACTCTCACTACTTTATTCAACGTATTACTGGAAGTCCTAACAACAGATAAGGGAGTGTATGGCTAGCTCAGTTGGTAAAGTGTGCAACTCTTGATCTCTGGGTTATCATTTCGAGCCCTATATTGGGCATGGAGCCTACTTTAAATAAAACAACAACAAAAGAAATAAAAGGCATCCAAATTGGTAATGAAGAAGTAAAACCCACTATTTGCAGATGATATACTATATATAGAAAACCCTAAAGACTCCACCAAAAAATTACTAGAACCAAAAAATGAATTTAGTAAAGCCACAGGATATGAGAGTAATATACAGAAATCTGTTGCATTTCTATACACTAACAAAAGTATCAGAAAGATAAAAATAATTTAATATTAAAATTTTTAATATTAGATATAATAAAAATCCTATTTATAATTCTACCTAAAAGGACAAAATACCTAGAAATAAATTTACCCAAGAAAGTGAAAGATCTATACTCTAAAAACTATAAGACACTGACGACCTGAAGGAATGATATACCATATTCATGGATTGTAGGAATTAATAGTTTTTAAAATGTCCATACTACGCAAAACAATCTACAGATTCAGTGAAATCCCTATTAAAACACCAATAGCATTTAAAATTATTTATTTATTTGAGAGCAAGAGAGAGAGAGAGAGAGGTAACAAGCAGGGGGAGGGGGAGAGGGAGAGGAAGATGCAGACTCCCCACTGAGCAGGGAGCCCAACTCAGGCCTGATCCCAGGACCCAAGGATCATGATCTGAGCTGAAGGCAGACACTTAACTAACTGAACCACCCAGGCACTCCACCAACAGCATTTTTTCCCCAAACAACTAGAAAAAATAATGTTACAATTTGTATGGAATCACAAAAGACCTCGAATAACCAAAGCAATCTTGAGAAAGATGCTGGAGGTATCACAACCCCAGATTTCAAGATGTACTACAAAGCTATGGTAATCAAACTGTATGGTACTGGCACAAAAATAGACACATAGAACAAGAGAACAGAATAGAAAGGCAAGAAATAAATCCATACCTGTATGTTCAATTAATCTACAACAAAGGAAGGAAGACTATGCTGTGGGGAAAAGACAGTTTCTTCAATATGGTGCTGGGAAAACTGTACAGCTACATACAAAAGAATGAAACTGGACCATTTTTTTTCACGATGCACAAAAATAAATTCAAAATGGATTAAAGACCTAAATACGAGACCTGAAACCTTAAAACTCCTAAAAGAAAACAGGCAGTAATCTCTTGGACATCACTTTTAGGAACACATTTATGCATATGTCTCCTGAGGCAAGGAAAACAAAGTTAAAAATAAAATATTGGGATAGTTTGTAGATAATAAAAAGCTTTTGCCTAACAAAGGAAACCATCAACAAAATGAAAAGGCAACCTAGTTAATGAGAGAAGATATTTGTAAATGACATCTGATAAGGGCTTAATATCTAAAATATATGAAAAAATTTATACAACACCAGGGAAACAAATAATCTGATTAAAATGGGCAGAGGACCTGAACAGACATTTTTCCAAGAAGAAATACAGATGGCTAAGAGACACATGAAAAGATGCTCAGCATCACTCATCATCAGGGAAATGCAAATCAAAACCACAATGACATATCAGCTCACATTTGTTGGAATAACTAGTACCAAAAAGATAAGAAAGAACAATGTTGGAATAATGTGGAGAAAAAGGAACCCTTGTGCACTGTTGGTGGGAATGTAAATTGGTGCAACAACTGTGAAAACAGTATGGAGAGTCCTCAAAAAATTAAAAACAAATACCATATGCTCCACTAATTCTACTACTGGATAATTACCACCTCCAAACAAAAATGCTAACTGGGAAAGATATATCACATGTATATAAGATATATTCACACCAAAAGCCAAAACAGCATTATTTACAATAGCCAAGATGGATAAAGATGTCACACACACTCACACACACACACACACACACACACACACACACACACACTGGAATCTTAGCCATATAAAAAAATGAGATCTTGCCCATTTGGAACTACATGGATGGACCTAGAGGGTATTGCACTAATTCAAATAAATCAGAGAAAGATAAAATACCCGTGATTTTATTTATATGTTGAAAATAGAAAACGAAACAAGCAAATAAAAAAAGACTCAAATACGGAGAACAAACTGGCAATTGCCAGAGGGTAGGTGGGTGAGGGGATGGATAAAATAAAGAGGATTAAGAAGTATAAACTTCCAGTTATAAAATACATAAGTTGGAGATGAAAATTACAGCATAGGGAATATGGTCAATAATATTGTAATAACATTACATGGTGACAGATGGTGACGACATTTATCATGGTGAACACTGAATAATGTATATTATTCATATACATATTCCCTATGCTGTACTCCAACTTACATATTTACAAACTGGAAGTTTGTACACCTAAAACTAATATAACCTTTTATATCAATTGTATTTCAATACAAAAAACCCCCACAACAATGGGGCAGAGGATCGGAGTTGACCTTTTTCCAGAGAAGATATAAAAATGGACAACAGGTACTTTAAAAGGTGATCAACATCATTAATCATCAGGGAAATGCCAATCAAAACCACAGTGAGATGCTAAGTTAAATAAGTCAGAAAGAGAAAGGCAAATACCATAAGATCTCACTTATATACTGAATCTAACCTCCCACCACCTTGCCAAACCCTAAACTCATAGACATGGTGAACAGATTGGTGGTTGTCAGATGAGGGTGGGGAATGGGCAACATGGGTAAAGATGGCCAAAGGTACTAACTTCCAGTTATAAAATAAATAAGCTATGGGAATACAATATACAGCATGATGACAATAGTCAATAATACTGTATTGTATATTTGAAAGTTCCAAGAGTAAATCTGAAAAATTCTCATCACAAGAAACAAAATTTGTAACTATGTGTGGTGATAGCTATTAACTAGACTTATTGTGGTGATCATTTTGCAATATATACAAATATTGAATGATTATGTTGTATAGCTGAAAATGTTTGTCAATTGTACCTCAATAAAAAAAAACCCAATGAAATATTTCCTCTTTCAGAATGTAGCTATTAGAAAAAAGCCAAGAAATAGCAATTATTAGTGAGGATATGGAGAAAAGGAACCCCCTTGCACTGTTGGTAGGAATGCAAGTTGGTACAGCCACTGTGGAAGACAGTATAGAGGTTCCTCAAAAATTCAAAATTGAACTAAAAATTAAAAATAGAAACACCATACCATACCAACAATTCCACTTCTGGGCATTTATTTGAAGAAATGAAGTCATCTACCTTGAAAAGATATTTGCACCCTCATATTGCAGTCTTTTTTTTTTTTTAAGATTTTTATTTATTTATTTGACAGAGAGATCACAAGTAGGCAGAGGCAGGCAGAGAGAGAGGGGGAAGCAGGCTCCCTGCTGAGCAGAGAGCTCAATGCAGGGCTTGATCCCAGGACCTGAGATCATGACCTGTGCTGAAGGCAGAGGCTTTAACCCACTGAGCCACCCAGGCACCCCTGCAGTCTTCTTTAGAATAGCCAAGACATGGAAACAACCTAGATGTCCATCGACAGATGAAGGAAATAAGATGTGTATATCTACAATGGATTATTTGGCTGCAAGAGGGAAATTTTGATATTTGCAACAACACTGACAGAACTCAAGGGTGTATGCTAAATGGAATAAGACGGAGAAAGACAAATACTATATGTTCTCACTTAGATGTGGAATCTCAAAATACTGAACTGATAGAAACAGAGAACAGATGGGTTGTTGCCAGAAGGGAGGTGTAGGAGGTGAGCAGAATGGGTGAAGGTAGTCGGAAGGAACAAGCTTCCAGTTGTAAGGTAAGTCAGTCCTAGGAATGTAAAGTACAGCATGGTGACTATAGTTAATAATATTGTATCATAGATATGAAAGTGCCTCAGGGAGCAAATCTTAAAAGTTGTCATCACTAGAAAAATATTTTAACTATGGGAGGTAATGGATGTTAACCTATTGTAATTATCTCGCAATATATACATACATCAAATCATGTTTTTATTGTATTGATCAAATTATTTTCAGCAAAAATTAAGACAGAGCATGTGAAAAATTGAAAAGCTATTCAAAAGAGGTCAGAATTTTCAACAATCTGTTTATTTGATTTGAACATCAGGTGGATGGGCTTTAAGAAGGACAGGCTTGACTCAGCACTGCTGGAAAATACAGTTAAGCACACAAACTGGAAGCTACAAATGGATCATCATGAACTCCATTTGACAATCCTTTTATTTGTTTTTGGTTTGCCCCTTTCCTACTTCCCTTAAAGGATGACACCTGGAAACCTTCACCAGGTGCTGTGTGCTCTACCAACTTGTACCGATCTACACTCCAAGGAAATGCCTTTACTACTTCACTGAGAAATACATCAGGTATGAATCCCAATTCCTTTACTTACAAACTACAAGATAAAGTATTCTCCAACTCATCCATTCCTTTCCCTCTCCAATCTCAGAAAATGAGATGCATTTCTCCTCAAGATTAAGTAAAAGTTAAATAGGGAGGCAAGGAGTGTGGGAAGCATGCCTGGCAGGGGTAACAGCATATAAAATGGTCTGGATAGGAGAAGGAACATGACAAGTTCAAGGAAGTGAAAAAACGTAGCATGCTTGGAGTGAGAGATCAGGCTAGGGTCTTGATCCTAAAGGCAATGGGGACCCATTGAAGTGTTTTAATTAGGAAAATGATATGGTGTTGTTTTCTAGAAAAAGCACTCTGGCTGCAGTGGGGGTCCAGAATGGAGAAAGCTGGAAGCAGGAAGACCAGTAATCCAAGCAAGAAATAATGGTGATTTCAACTTGGGAAGTGGCTGTGTGGATGATTCCAGACACATTTAGGAGACAGAACTGACAGAACTTGATGATTCATGAGGGTGGAGAGGATGACAACTAGGGTTTGACTTGTTCAAGCAAAGGATTGGTGTGGCATTTACTGAGAGAGAATACAAGAGTTAAAGTAGGTTGACATGCGGTAGCAAATGATAAATTATATTTCGGTATGTTAAAATTGAGGTGACTGTAGAACATCATATAGAGAATTTTAATAGTAGAATATGTGAACCTGAAGCTTAGGAGACAGATCTGACTGGAGATATGAATTTGGGAGCAATTTGCCTATAGATGGTACTCCAGCTATGGGACTGTCTAGAGAGTGCACAAAATTATTGCAGGGTTTAGGACAGAACCTTAACAAACAGCAAGACGTATGACTAGGCACAAGGAGAGGATATCGCAGAGGAGACTGGGAACTCCTAACAGAAAGATAGGAAGAAAGCCCGGACTGTGGGGTAGAAAAAACTAGGAAACGAATTCTCTCCTAGATTCCCCGGTGAAGGAATATAGCTCTGCCAACGTCTTGCTTTAAGCCCAGACAGACCCACATCAGACTTCTGACCTACAGAACGGCCTGAGAATAAATGTGTATTAAGTCGCCAATTTTGTGGTTGTTATAGTAGCAAAAGGAACCTAATAGAGTGGTCTTCAAATTTTTTTGTGCACATAAAAATTTTTCTCCTACACATCCGGTTAAATGTTCAAGATATTATAAAATGCTAACTTACCTTCATGTATGTTCCTTTTACTTAAAGCTGCAACATTGGTGGAGGCGCTTTTCCTCCTTCCTCCTTTAGATCATGAAAACACGCATTTGAGCCCTAGATCAAGACAAGCTGAAGTGAGTTCTCACCAAATGCTTTTTATTAAAAAGAAATGTAGAGAAGATGTGCCTCATAGCCTGCTGGCTTTTCAGGCTTGCCTTCTACATATCCCAAATATTTTAATTCTAGGACAGAGAGCTAATCCACAGAGCCTTGCCTTGAATTTGCCGCCTGCGTAAAATAAGATACTGCTGCCTTTGGTATTTTCCCTGTTCTCTCCACTTTTTGTCTTAGCACTCTATCTAAGGTGATGTATTTTTTGGCAGTAGTCCAGGAATGGAAGATGGGAAGTTGTTAAATGAAATTGTCATCACTCCTTCTGCCCCATATTATAAAATATCTAAATTCAGGAATCTCAACTCCCTTAGCATAGGTTTCCCCAAAAGCAGAGCCTGAGACAAAGGCTTACCATGCAGGGAGCAGCGAGGCAGGAAAGTAAAGGAAGAAGACGAGAGCCAATAAAGGAAGCTTTATCTGATTGGCTGCTGCTATATAAGACTGGCTTCTGGTTACCACGGGATCACCTGGGGAGCCTAATAAAATGTGTTTCAGGACCATCTCTCTGAATAAAGGGGGAAGACTTTACCCACCTGCATCATAGCTCCAGCATTGCCTTGAGGAGAGTTAACATCCTTAAGACTCAGGATTGCATCTGTGTGAGATCCCAGTCTCCCACAGCACCAGAGAAGTTGAGGCCAGGAGCTTCTAGGCTGTACCTGAAAGAAGTTGGTCAAAGTCAGTGCAGAACTGGACATGAGAATAAGAGGGAAGATGGAGAGGATTGGAAAAAGTCACAAGGCGTCTCCAGAGCCCAGGATTCTAGAACCATGCTGAGCTCTTAACAGAAATACTATAAGATAGGGAAAGACAGAAGGCCCATAATGTATTTCAGGTGCTTAATTGATTCAAGAAGGTTTCACTGAGACTTAAATCTTACGTTGTTTCTTTGGAGATTTTTATACCTCAGCAAAATGTATCCAATTACAATTAGGAATGGGTGAGGGGAATGCCTTTCTTTGGTGAAGGGAAAGTGGTTTTTTTGTTTGTTTTGTTTTTGTTTTTTTTA
This sequence comes from Nasua narica, assembly GCA_028533885.1. Classification (NCBI taxonomy): domain Eukaryota; kingdom Metazoa; phylum Chordata; class Mammalia; order Carnivora; family Procyonidae; genus Nasua; species Nasua narica. The sequence goes on along the minus strand of CM052802.1, from coordinate 84,904,153 downwards.
AGAGTGCGTGTGTGTTTGTGCAGGCATGCACGTGCATGCACACGTGCATACACTAGAGGGTGGAGTGGGGAGGGGCAGAGGGAAAGAGAGATCTTAAACAGGGTCTATGCCCAGTGGGGAGCCTGACACGTGGCTTGATCTCAAAACCCTGAGATCATGACCTTTGCCAAAATCAACAGTTGAAGGTTTAATTGTCTGAGCTACCCAGGTGCCCCAAGAAAGTGATTGTTAAAGGGAAGGTGGGAAAGAATTTTTCTAATGCTTGGACCCAAAGTGTATTCTCAGATAGATCAGCTTTAGGAGGTGTCATATGAAATTCGAGGGTCTGGAAATTGATTCCCTTAAGATTTTTCTTGACAACATATCTAACATCCTTCATGGGTTTACATATCCAATTTTGAAGCCATCCAAAGCCCAGGTGGAGAAATTAACCTTCAGGAAGAGGATGCAGTTCTTAATTCAATGCAGGGGAGGGCACAGGGTTTGTGCTGACCAATTCTCAGGTTTAATGGCTTGAAGTTGTCTTCCATGATCTCTAGATTCTTCCTCAATATCTCCACCTACTTCTGTTCAGCCTTCTTTAGGGATCCTCTCTGTTGTTGCCCTTTCAAAGTGGTGATACCAGAGTTCCACTCTTGGTTTTCTTCTCTCTTAACCTCCAGTTTCCATGTTCTCCAGGCAGATCTTACTCACTTCCATGATTTTGATTGCCAACTACACATGAACACCAAATATTTATATTTAGCTCAAAATTTTCTCCCAGAGCTACAGACCTATTAAGCCACGTGCGTCCTGCATATCCTCTCACAGATGGCTGTATTCAAAATATATTAACTCTTTGTCTCCCCTGTCGCTTCCAAATCTGCACTTCCCCTTAATTTCCTATCCTAGTGGGTACAGGTATATCCACATATTTCAACAAATAGGAAGTTGAAAAACAACTTGGACTTTCTTCTACACTTTGCACATTGAGTCCTGTTGATTTTAGGGATGCAAAGTTGGTTGAGCGTTGGGCCCTTGGTTTCGGCTCAGTTCATGATCTCAGGGTTGTGAGATCAAGCCCCCTTTATTCTCTGTGCTCAGCATGGAGTCTGCTTAAGACTCTTCCTCCCTCTCTCTATGCCCCTCCCCTACTGCTTGAGGATACTTGTGCACAATCGCTCAAATAAATAGAGAAAATTTTTTTTTAAGATTTTATTTATCTGTCAGGGAGAGAAAGAGAGTGCACAAGCAGGGGGAGCGGCAGGCAGAGGGAGAAGCAGGCTCCCTGCTGAGCAAGGAACTCAACCAGGGACTTGATCCCAAGACCCAGGGATCATGACCTGAACTAAAGGCAGACACTTAACCAACTGAGCCACCCAGATGTCCAAATAAATAAATCTAAAAAAAAAAAAAGGGTCATATTGATTTTATGTCCCAAATACTTTTACTTTCATCTGCTTTTCTCCATCTCCACACCACTTAGTCCAGGACTTCATTATTTTTTGCCTGGATCATTATAAAAGCCTCCAAATTGGTCTTACTACTTCCATTCACGTTAGTCCTCCATTGTACTCCCCAAATTGCTCCCCAAGAGTGATCTCACTAAAATGTAAATCAAAACACCTTACTCCCTTGATTAAAATTCACTGACCTTCCATTGCCAATAGGATAAAATTCCAATTGCTCACCATGACTTTTAAAGTCCTTCATGATTTAACTCTACTAGTGTTACTCAAAATAAGCAATTATGCGAATATAGTATTTTCCTCCTGGCATGCCCTTATAAATATAATCAAGCTTCATTAATATTGCACTGTGTTAAGGGGGCTGTTATCTGTTTTTCCCCACTTTGAGAAACAGAATCTTTTCTATTATGGGATATTTCAAACACATAGGAAAACAGAGAGAAGCACCAGAAAGTTTTGTTAAATCTTAAAACCTTGACACATTTCCTTCATATATATTTTCTTTGTTAAAAAAATAAGTTATGACTGATAGAGTTAAGACCCTCATCTGATAGAGTTAAGACCCTTATCATCCCTACCTTTCCATCCCTCCCTATCCAGAGGCAGTCATTCTGCTGAATTTGGCATTTATCATTTTATTCTTTTACTATGTTTCATATGTCTTCATAGATTCTTTATAATATTGTGTTGCGCACTTTTCACTTACTTTATGTAAGTGGTATTATATGGTATGCATCCTGCAACCTGCTTATTTGCTCAACAATGACTTTGAAATTTATCCATGTTGTTACATGAGGCTCTAATTCTTTTTTTTTTTAAAGATTTTATTTATTTATTAGAGAGAGAGAGACTGCGAATGAGAGGGGAGAACGTCAAAGGAGAAGCAGACTTCCCACAGAGCTGGGAGTCTGATATGGACTCGATCCTGGGACTCAGGGATCATGACCTGAGCTGAAGGCAGTCACTTAACCAACTGAGCCACCCAGGCACCCGAGGGTCTAATTCTTTTATTTTTAATTTTTTTTATTAACATATAATGTATTATTTGCCCCAGGGTACATGTCTGTGAATCATCAGGCTTACACATTTCATAGCATTTGCCACAGCACATACCCTCCCCAATGTCCATATCCCTACCCCCCCACCTCCCAGCAACCCTTAGTTTGTTTCGTGAGTTTAGGAATCTCTTATGGTTTGTCTCCTTCCCCATCCCATCTTGTTTCGTTTCTCTTCCCCACCCCCCAAATTCTTCATATCAGAGCGATCATGTGATAATTGTCTTTCTCTGACTGACTTATTTTGCTTAGCATAATACCCTCTAGTTCAATCCACATGGTTGCAAATGGCAAGATTTTGTTTCTCTTGATGGCTGCATAGTATTCCATTGTATATATATATACCACATCTTCTTGATCCATTCATCTGTTGATGGACATCTAGGTTCTTTCCATAGTTCTAGGATTATGTTGAACAGCAGTGGGGATAGTGAGCCTCGCTGCCGTGTTCCTGATCTCAGAGAATGATATTTGCTGTGGGTTTTTCATAGATGGCTTTGATGATGTTGAGGAATGTGCCCTCTATGCCGACGCCGTGAAGAGTTTTGATCAGGAAAGGATGTTGTACTTTGTCAAATGCTTTTTCAGCATCAATTGAGAGTATCATATGGTTCTTGTTCTTTCTTTTATTAATGTATTGTATTACCTTGATTGATTTGCGAATGTTGAACCAACCTTGCATCCCAGGAATACATCCCACTTGGTC
>CM052802.1:84864572-84900444 GCA_028533885.1 Nasua narica | reverse complement strand
CTGTATGTTACTGATTTCATGTCTCGAGCTGCTTTCAGGATTTTCTTCTTTTTTTTTTTTTTTAAAGATTTTATTTATTTATTAGGAAAGGAGAGTGAGAGAGAGCATGAGAGGGGAGAGGGTCAGAGTGAGAAGCGGACTCCCCATGGAGCTGGGAGCCCGATATGGGACTCGATCCCAGGACTCCGGGATCATGACCTGAGCCGAAGGCAGTTGCTTAACCAACTGAGCCACCCAGGCGCCCCAGGATTTTCTCTTTGTCACTAGGACTTGTAAGTTTTACTATTAGATGACAGGGTGTAGACCTATTTTTATTGATTTTGAGGGGGGTTCTCTGTGCCTCCTGGATTTTGATGCTTGTTCCCCTCAGGTGATTGGGGAAATTCTCTACAGTAATTTGTTCCAATATACCTTCCACCCCTTTCTCTCTTTCTTCTTCTTCTTGAATCCCAATTTTTCTAATATTATTACGTCTTATGGTGTCACTTATCTCTCGAATTCTTCCCTCGTGGTCCAACAGTTGTTTGTCTTTCTTTTTCTCAGCTTCTTTATTCTTTGTCATTTGGTCTTCTGTGTCACTAATTCTTTCTTCTGTCTCATTTATTTTAGCATCAAGAGCCTCCTTTTTTGTTCGAATCTCATAAATAGCTTTTTTGATTTCATCTTGGTTAGATTTTATTTCTTTTATTTCTCCCAAAAGGGATTTTATTTCTTCTGAAAGGGATTCTTTAATCTCTTCCATGCTTTTTTTGAGCCCAGCTAGCACCTTGATAACTGTCATTTTGAACTCTATTTCAGACATATTACTGATGTCTGTATTAACTAGGTCTCTAGCTGCTGGTATTGTCTCTTGTTCTTTTTTTTGTGGTGAGTTTTTCTGCCTTGTCATTTTATCGAGCTAAGAATAGATGAGTGAGAGAAAAGTACTCTGGAGTTCCACAGTTCTCACTGATTGATAAACGTGGGCTTGGCTGGATATTCACACTGATCTTCTGGGGAGGGGCCTTTTCAACTTGGTTCTCAGATGTCTTTGCCTGAGGCGGAATTGCCCCACCCTTTCCCAGGGAGGGGCTAAGCAATTCGCTCAGGTTTGCTCACAGGAGTTTTTGTTCCCTGAGCACTTTCCGTACTGCCCTGGAGGCCAGGAATGCAAATGGCGGCTCCCAGTCTCCGGCTGGAGGAGCTAAGCGCTTGGCCCCGCTCCTCAGAGCACCCTCAGAGGAAAGCAGTCAGTGACTCCCGTCTCCCGGGTCCCTGCACAAGCTCCAAGCTCAGTCACTGGTGGCGGCGCATTTCTATCTCTGGCACGCGGCCCCGTCTGGAGTCTCCAAACCCAGCAGATTCCTGCTGCGCACTCCCTGGCCGCTCCTCCCCGAGGAGGAAGGAGGTGGGTCTCTCCGGAATGCCTTATGTGGTCCCCACTCTAAGGGCCGTGGCCACGGTCTAGAGTAAGCCCCAGTTGAAAACGCACCGCGCGGCTTTTTCTCTGTCGCTGGCTTCTCCGCCCCGATATCTGGGAGCTCTGCTGCACTCAGACACCCCCGGTCTCTTTGTAACCTTTGTAACCTCAGGACCTGAAACCACTCTGTTCCTGCAAGGGCTAAGTCTCCTACTTAGCCTCTGGAGCAATGTCCCTCAGTGGAGCAGACTCTAAAAGTTCCGATTTTGTGCTCCGCAGCTCTATGGTTGCAGGGAGCCAGCCCCTCCTCCCATGGTCTCTCTTCCCGTCGCTTTGGAATCACTTATCCAAACGTCCTACCTTTCGGAAAGTGGTTGATTTTCTGCCCCTAGAATTGTTCTTCTTCCTCTCTTCTCTCTCCTGTTGAGTATGCTGGCTTTTAGAATGATTTATTAACTATCTAGATGAACTTCTGGGATCTGACTCTTTCTTAACCTCCTACTTCTTCGCCATCTTGCTCCTCCCCCCCGATCCCGAGGCTCTAATTCTCAAGGACTACTTAGTATTCCTCTTTAAGAATATACCACAGCTTATTTATCCATTCTTTTATTGATGGATATTTAGATCATTTCTAATTTCCTCCTATTACAACTAAAGCTGCAATAAACATTTTGCATACATTTCTCCTTGTGTGCACATGGGAGGGTTTTTCTAGGTTATATACCTAGGATGAAATTTCTAGTAGTAGGATTTGTAAACCTTAACCTTTAGCACCTTATTTTTCTCTAAAAATTCTTTTAAAAAAGTTAATATAAAATTTTCTCCAAAGGCAATGGAACCTTGACCCTACTAGTTGGGTATGGTCTAAGTATGAATCTAGTTCAAGTACAGAATATAACAAAACATACTTAAGATGATGTTTTTAAACTAGCAACTTTATGAGGTTTATAAGAGGATCTTATAAATGATTATATCTATATTTAATTATGAGAATTTCAGTACCTACTATCTGTTTTTTAGAAATTATTTTTATTTATTTTTTATTATGCTCAGTTAGCCACTGTATAGTACATAATTAGTCCTTGATGCAGTGTTCAATGAATCATTAATTAAGTATAACACCTAGTCTCATCACACCCCATGCCCTCTTCAATATCCATTACTCTGTTCCTCCATCCCCCCATCCTCCTCCCCCATGAAACCCCCAGATTGTTTCTCAGGGTCTATAGTTTCTCATGGTTCATCTCCCTCTTAGATTTCTCCCCCTTTGGATTTCCCTTCCTTCCCCTATGGTCCTCCATGCTATTGCTTATGTTTCACATATGAGTGAAACCATGTGTGTGTGTGCGTTTTGTTGAAGCAAGAGGGGAATTTAGGAGTTATGTGGTACTGGTGTCAGTGCTTAGCTCCTTCTTTCCAGGGGAACTGATATTGATGGTGTTCTAAAGAAGTGGCTCTCTTCTGAGTGCTCAGGTGCTATGAACCATTTCTGATCATTCCCATAGTAAGTCAATAAATTTTTATTGAGTGCCTTCTACACAGTTGGCACTATTCTGAGAGCTGGGGGTACACCAATGAATGTAACAGACAAAGCCTTGGCCCTCTTAGAACTTATATTCTGGTGAAGGCTAGACAGATAAATAAATAAATACACGCAAAAACATAGACTATATCAGCTGGTATACTTCAGTGTAGAAAAAGTAGGGAAAGGGAAATTAAGAATGCTAGAGTAAGGGGGAAGGGTCACTCTTCTATAATAAGCAGTCATAGAAGAGCTTGCTGAGGAGTTATTTATTTTTTTACTTATTTACTCAGTTTTATTTAAATTCAAGTTAGTTAACATAATAGTATATTATTAATTTTGGGGTAGAATTTAGTGATTCATCAGTTGCATGTAACATCTAGTACTCATTACATCAAATGTACATCAAATGCCCTCCTTCTGAGGTGTATGCCCACCTAATCATCCCATTCCCCCACCCACCACCCCTCCAGCAACTCTCAGTTCATTCTCTATAGTTAGAATCTTTTTTGGTTTGTCTCCTTCTCTGTTTTTATACCATTTTATTTTTCCTTCCCTTCCACTGTGTTCATCAGTTTTGTTTTTTCAGTTCCACATATGAGTGAAATCATATAGGATTTGTCTTTGACTTTTTTCATGTAGCACAATGCACTCTATTTCCATCCATGTTGCAAATGGCAAAATTTCATTCTTTTTGATGGCTGAGTAATATTCCATTATATCTTTTTTATCCATTCATCTGTTGATGGACATCTGGGCTCTTTCCACAGTTTGGCAAAGGTGATATTTCAATAGGTATTAAGGAAAATGAGTGTAAAGGATTTTTATTTTATATTTATATATATACATTTATTTATAAATGTATATATATAAATATATATTTATTTATATTTTATTTTATTCCATGAGGGGAAAGCATTAGAAACAGAGTGAAGAGTAAGTACAAAGGCTTGAAGTGGGAGACTGCTCTGCATGTTTGAGGACTGGAAAGGAGGCCAGTGTGGCTGAAACTAAGACTAAAGGAGTGGGTAAAAATGATAGGTGGTGAGGTAGGGATAGTAGTGGTGGGAGGAAATTATTGGTTTTGCTCTGCCTTTGGTGAGAGTTATTAGATGGATATGGGCAGAGAAATACCATGTTCTGATTTAAGTTTTTGAACAGTCATTCTGACTATAAGAACATGGGGAGACTCACTGTGGAGGGTATTACAATATTCTCAGTGAAGGGCGATGTGGTGAACCAGGATTTTGACAGTAGACGTGCTGAGAAGGGGTGAGATTCTGGATAGACTCTGAAAGAGATTTAGTATTGGACTGAATGTGGTTTGTAAGAGAAAGAGAAAAGTCATGAGTGACACCAAAATTTCTGCCACAAATGATGGAGAAATGGAGATACTATTAACTGAGGTGGGAAGATTATAGTAGGAACAAGTTGTGGGGGAAATAAGGAGTTTCTTCTGGGATATAGTAAGGCTGAGATTCCTATGAGAATTTCAATGTAAATGTTTAGTAGGCAGTGAGATCTATAAACCTGGAGTTTATAATTGATATCTAGGCCAGAGGTATAAATGTGGAAGTCACCAGCACATAGATGCTTTTTAAGAGTGTGGGACTAGGTGGGATATCCCAGGAAGTTAGTCTGCATAAAGAAAGAGGTCTGAGAGCTGAGTCTTGAGTTTCTCCAACAGTTAAGGTGGAAGAACATGGGGGAAAAACTGCAAAGGAGATAAAGTGGGGATAAGGGGGCTGGTCCTCTGAGATGGGAGGAAAGCCAGGAGACTTCTATCCCAGGAGTCAAAGGAATAAAGTATGTCCAGAAGGAGGATGTGGTGTATTCTATTAAATGTTGGTAGATCAAATTTTTAAGGATTGAAAATTGACTTTGGATTCAGCAACATAAAGATTACTGGTGACCTTGGCAGAAGCTATTTTAGCAAAGTGGTAGAGTCAAATGCTTATTTGGAGTAGTTCAAGGGAAAATGTAGAGAAGAGAAATTAGAGAAAAAGAAAATCTACAGCTCTTTCAAGGGAAGATTTTACCGGCAAGTCTCTGTTAATGCTGAGGTTCTAAACTTAAAAGGGTACCCACGGTTGGACAGCAACTTGACTCCTGCTGCATAATGCTTTTCTGTGTTCCTTGGTGATAGCAGTTTTGTGCACTCCAGTTACTTCCTTCTTCTCTGCCTTATCTGCATGGCCAACTCATATTCACCATCAACATTACACTTAAGCACCTCACATGTATGAATTGTTCAAATGGAGTCACTCATTCTGCACATAATGGATGTTTTTAGTGTAACAACATTGTACTATTATCATTTATTCCCCACTAGACAGTTACTTCATAAAAACAAATGTTGTGTCTTGCAGTGTCCCCAGTGCTAAGAACAGAGTCTGCCTAATACTTAGTAATATTCAGCTAATATTGTTGAGTGGGACAGAATTTTTTATTTTTATTTTATTAACATATAATGTATTATTTGCCCCCGGGGTACAGGTCTGTGAATCATTAGTCTTACATAATTCATAGCACTCACCATAGCACATACCCTTCCCAATTTCCATCACCCACCCTATCCCTACCCTCCCACCCCCCAGCAACCCTCAGTTTGTTTCATGAGATTAAGAGTCTCTTATGGTTTGTCTCCCTCCCAATCCCATCTTGTTTCATTTTTTCCTTCCCTACCCCCAATAACCTCCTGTCCTGCCTCTCAAATTCCTCATATTAGAGAGATAATATGATAATTATTTCACTAAGTGACTTATTTCACTCACCATAATACCCTCTAATTCCATCCACATCATTGCAAATGGCAAGATTTTGCTTCTTTTGATGGCTGCATGGTATTCCATTGTATATGCATACACCACTTCTTCTTTACCCATTCATCTGTTGATGAGCATCTAGGTTCTTTCCATAATTTGGCTATTGTGGACATTGCTGCTATAAACATTGGGGTGCATGTGCCCCTTCGGATCAATACATTTATATCTTTAGGATAAATACCCAGTAGCTGGGTCATAGGGTAGCTCTATTTTCAACTTTTTGAGGATCCCCCATACTGTTTTCCAGAGTGTCTGCACCATTTTGCATTCTCACCAGCAGTGTGGGAGCATTCCCCTTTCTCTGCATCCTCGCCAATATCTGTCATTTCCTGACTTAATTTTAGCCATTCTGACAGGTGTGAGGTGGTATCTCACTGTGGTTTTGATTTGTATTTCCCTCATGCCAAATGATGTTGAGCACTTTTTCATGTGTCTGTTAGCCATCTGGATGTCTTCTTTGCAGAAATGTCTGTTCATGTCTTCTTCCCATTTCTTTATTGCATTATTTATTCTTTGAGTGTTGAGTTTGAGAAGTTCTTTATAGATTTTGGATACTAACTCTTTATTTGATATGTCATTTGCAAATATCTTCTCCCATTCTGTCAGTAGTCTTTTGGTTTTGTTGACTGTTTCCTTTGCTGTGCAAAAGCTTTTGATCTTGATGAAGTCCCAATAGTTCATTTTTTCCCTTGCTTCCCTTGCCTTTGGTGATGTTTCTAGGAAGAAGTTCCTGCAACTGAGATCAAAGAGGTTGCTGCCTGTGTTCTCCTTAGGAATTTTGATGGAATCCTGTCTCAAATTGAGGTCATTCATCCATTTTGAGTCTATTTTTGTGTGTGGTGTAAGGAAATGGTCCAGTTTCATTCTTTTGCATGTGGCTGTCCAGTTTTCCCAACACTATTTGTTAAAGAGACTGCCTTTTTTCCATGGGACATTCTTTCCTGCTTTGTTGAAGATTAGTTGACCATAGAGTTGGGGGTCTATTTCTGGGCTCTCTATTCCATTCCATTGATCTATGGTCTGTTTTTGTGTCAGTTCCATACTGTCTTGATGATTACGGCTTTGTAATAGGCTTGAAATCTGGGATTGTGATGCAACCAACTTTGGCTTTCTTTTTCAATACTACTCTGGCTACTTGGGGTCTTTTCTGGTTCCATATAAATTTTAGGCTTATTTGTTCCATTTCCTTGAAAAAAATTGATGGTATTTTGATAGGGATTGCATTAAATGTGTACATTGCTTTAGGTAGCATAGACATTTTCTATGTCTTTTTCGAGCCCAGCTAGCACCTTGATAATCACCATTCTCAACTCAAGTCTTACATATTTCTATTGTCCATATTGATTAGGTCCCTAGCCATTGGTACTGCCTCTTGTTCTTTTTTTGTGGTGAGTTTTTCCACCTTGTCATTTTATCCAGATAAGAATAGATGAATGAGAGAAAAAAATACTGAAAGTGTGGCAAAGATCCCAGAAAAATATATGCTAACCAAATCAGAAGAGACACAAAACCAGTGGGAGAAGAAAGGGAAAAAATAAAATAAATAAAAAATTAAATATATATATATTAGACTGGTGAATAGAACAGAGCCACCCACTTGATTTTGGGTATATTCTGGTCTCTTAGAAGAAACTACCTCCCAAAACTTTAAAGAAATATATATATTTCTCCCAAAACTTTAAAGAAACATATATATGTATACACATATATGTGTATACACACACACACACACACAAAAGTAAAGGTGAACACAATGAAGGGATAGAATATGACTGTAAAGATGAAAATTAAAAAAAATTCTAAAAAAAGGAATCAATAAGATAAAAAGTTGGTTGGAAAAAGAAAAAAAAAAAAGAGGAGAGAATGTGATCAGACTGGAGACTAGAATAAAGCCAATCACTAGATTTAAGGTATATTTTGATCTATTAGAAGAAATTGTATCCCAAAATTTTGAAGAAAAAAAGGTTAAATACAATGAAGGGATAAAATATGACTATAACAATGAAAATTTAAAAAGATTTTTTAAAAAAAGGTATTGACAAGATAAAATAGTTAAAAATGTTAAAATAGGAAAGAGGAAAAGGTAAAAAATAGAATAAGAAAAAATAAAATTAAAAGAATTTAACTTTAAAAGACTAAAGAATCATGAGAGAAAAAGCCATGAATTCTACGTGTTGCTTTCCTCTAGTTCTGGAGTTCTGCCATTCTCATTGATTGGTGAATTTGGTCTTGGTTGGATGTTCTTGCTGATCTTCTAGGGAAGGGGCCTCTTTTTAAAAAAAATTTTTAAGGATTTTATTTATTTGACAGAAAGAGAGATCACAAGCAGGCAGAGAGGGAGTGGGAAGCAGACTAACCTGCAGAGCAGAGAGCCCAATCCGGGGCTCAATTCCATGACCCTGAGATCATGACCTGAGCTGAAGGCAGAGGCTTAACCCATTGAGCCACACAGGCACCCCAAGGGGAGGGGCCACTTGCAGTGATTTCAAATATCTTTGCCTGAGGCGGACTTGCACGGCACTTGCCTGGGGCTGGGCTAAGTAATCTGCTCCAGTTCACTCTCCATACCTTTTGTTCCCTGAATGCTTTCCGTACAGCTTTGGAGTATGGGAATGAAAATGGTGGCCTCCCAATCTCCGGTGCTGGAGGAGCTGAGCTTTCGAGGCCCTGCTTCTCAGTGCACCCTCAGAGAAAAGCAGTCACTCCCGTCTTCCTCGTCTCTGGCCGCACTTGGAGCTCACCCAGCCCATAACCGTGTTTTTCTATCTCTGGCGCACGGCCCTGTCTGGAATCTCCAAACCCAGTCAATTCCTGCAGTGTGCTGCTGAGCTGCTCCTCCAGGAGGGGAAAAGAAGGGATTTCCCTGGATCTTCAGCTTGTGGGGTCCCTGCTTGAAGTACCGGCCTGACTGTGCCTGGGATCACAGTTTAAGGTAACCCTGAGCTGAGAGCTCACTGCTTAGCTCCATCTCTAGCCAGTTTCCCCACTCTGTTACCTGGGGGCTCTACCACATTCAGACAACCCCGGTCTTTCTGTGACCCTGCGGGTCCTAAGACCGCACTGTCCCTATGAGGGCTCCACCCCGCACTTAGCCTTTGGAGCAACGTCCCTCAGTGAAGCAGACTTATAAAAGATCCAACTTTGTGCTCTGCTGCTCTGCCGCTTGCCAGGAGCCAGACCTTTCCCGTGACCCTAGTCTGTCTTCCTGTTGCTTTGGATTCACTTCTCCACACATCTTACCTTCCAGAAAGCAGTCTATTTTCTCTTCATAGAATTGCTGCTCTTCTTCTCTTCTATCTCCTATGAGTTTGTAGGTGTTCAGAATGGTTTGATAACTATCTAGCTGAACTCCTGGGACCTGATGTTATCTCAGTTTCCTACTCCTTTGCCATCTTGCTTCCTCAAAACAGAATTATTTTAAAGAAATGGAGGATTCAGGATTTCTCTTCTGTATCTGAATGTGTGCTTTACATTTCAGTAGGGGAAGGAGCAACACTTTTCATCTTCAGGAGAGCCTAACACAGAATTCTTTTTTTTTTTTAAGAGTTTATTTATTTATTTGACAGAGAGAGAGACAGAGATGACAAGTCGGCAGAGAGGGGGGAATCAGGGTCCCCACTGAGCCGAAAGCCTGATGTGGGGCTTGATTCCAGAACCCTGAGATCATGATCTGAGCCAAAGGGAGAGACTTTAACCCACTGAGCCACCCAGGCACCCCCTAACACAGAATTCTTATGAAGAGTTTGGTAAAACCTTGTTTCTTATTTTTTTATGTTCTTATCATAAGTACTTCCCTTTGAAGTTAGAGTGTTCTCAATGCCACACACTATGATGGGGCTTGCCTAGTGTCCTCAGTGTGTCCTATCATATTGATTTGTGGTGATGCTGAAGTGAATGACCTTGGGAGGTGCCTTTCCCCATGCACCATTAGGCCAAACTGAGGGCTCCGTTAGTTTTTCACTCAAGCAACTGTATTTTCCTAATGTGCCTTCACTGAGCACTGATGTCATTTCATTCCCAGAATCATTTCAGTTAGATTCCAAACAGTCTTTTATTGCACTTTGGAAGTCTTTTGAGATGACAAATTATTTCTATATTCAATCTGTTCTTTTTTCTGCCTCTTCATGGCTGACAGCCCCTGTGTGCTTTGTTTGGTGTGTTATTTGGCCAAGAGGGAGCTGTCCAAAATACAGTTTGACAGCATTCCTAAAGAATATTATCCTTTTGCATTTACTCTTCCTGTTTCTTCTTTGGTTTCTACTATTAATTAGCAAATTCATTTCCTGATAGCCACAATGAGGTTAGAATAAATGTACCCAGCTAGGTATCCAGCAAAGTCCAATGTATTCATAATAGTAACAAGAGACCAATTCTATTCTGATAAACACCATTAAAAGGAAAAGATAAATCAAATCTTATGGCCTTAGTCAGCAAGTTTCATTAAAAAAAAAAATCTAAGCTGAACCACAGCTTTAATTTGGAGTCTTAACTCAAAGTGACTGGTCTGTGTTTTTCTCAAGGGTTGGAAAGTCAAATCTGTATTCTGCTGGTCAGGCACACCATAAAGAGTGCCACCTTCACCTGGGTTGTTTGGAAAGCCCATAAGTCTTGGTAACTTGGTGGATTTCAATGCACAGCCATGAGTTCCACAGGGCATTAATTCTGCTCCATTGCTTGTCCATTTGAAATAAAAAGTGTCAGTGAATACATTATACTTGGGGACCTCTAAATCCCACTTAGTTAGTTGTCATTCTCGAGGTCACTGATCTCCTTTGCTATCATTATTTCAGTGTCCAGAGCACATTTGGAGTTTGCTGCTTTTATGTCCTTTTTGCTTTATCTTTGACAACTGCATCAGCTCTTACTCTTGAGGAAATTAACATTGCCTTTTGTTCACAGAGCAAGATGATTTGGAAAGGTCAATGGTTGTAGCACATCACTCTGGTATATTTCTACAAAGAAACATGCCTGCTTATATTTCAGTGATGCTGTGGGATAAAGGTCTAGCTTATTTGTGGTGAATAGCCATGTAGAAATGATCATCGTAAATTCATTGGTTACTGGGAAGAAACTGATTTTTTCTCAAAGATTTTATTAGTACATCTATTAGAGGGACTATGACCAAACCATTACCACAGAGTTGGCTCTGTGGAGACTGTGGGAGCTATGCCTGTTTTTATTCAGTTGCCTTCAGGAAGTCCTTCTTGAGTGAGAAAGTCACTGTTAGCTATTTTCAGCACACATAGGAAGTTAGCGAAATATCCTTTTCACTTGTTTAGGTCTTTCCTTGTCAGTGATTTAGGCTAAACCTTGGTAAATCTATTGTTTTATCCTACTTTCTCTAATAGTGGATATTATCTTATTCTATTGATACTACCAATGTTTAGGTCAGAATACAAATTATGAAGGATGGAATTTTTAACCAGGAAAAGTGAAAAACATAAGTCTGTAATGTTTGAGGGTAGATAGAGGTAGATAGAAATGCAGCTAGAGGTTGTAAGAAATTGTGTTTTCAGTAAGATGTGTCTGAATTGTACCGGTAGATCACCTGATCAAATATTCATATGTGTCAGTGGTGCATGAATGTTTATTGAGACAATGGTGGGTCAAGAGGCTTGGCATATGAGTAAGGAATACAAAGCAAGTATACAGGCATTGTTAATACCTACTCTTATTTTCATTTTGTGAGCAAGTCTTCCTAATATTCCAGTTATATGATGTAATTTTAGGAGAACCAAAATATAACAGTTCAAACCCATGGAATTAATTGCATTTAGCCTTAATCCCAATTACTGGAACTGTAAAAGTTTGGCCTTTTAACAGTTTGTGGTGCAACAGCACAGGGAGGGATGGTTAGGGTACCTAAATCGGCTAGTTCATGAGTGCCAACTAATGTGGATAAAATTCCTTCTGTGACACTTTGATGAAAACTGGTCTTCATTTGATCTACAAACAAGGTTAACATAAGTCATCATTCAAAGTAGGAGAGTTTTGAGAATAAGCAAGGGTGCTATCAATGATTACATTAGGACATTGGTCATATATTGTCAGAGATTTTATTGGAGATGAAATAGCTTTAAAATATTCTTGTTTTTATGAAAAGCTCTTTCTTCTTGTATAGTGTGTAAGAGAATTGAATTTACCTAACATAGGCTTGATCAAAAATAAGTACTTTTATTATAGAAAAGACTGGAAAAGTTTTATCTAGAACCAGTAAATATCGGACTATGGAAAGAAATGTTTGCTTTGGTTTTATCTTAATAGGTTAAGTCTAAGCCTATTAGGTTAAATTGAATTTTTAGAAACTCTTTATATACTAGAGGTATCAGCTCTGCCATGATATAAATTGTAAATAATTTTTCCTATTTTATCACTGTCATTTTGTCTTTTGATTTTGGTTGTACTTGTTATCTTTTTTGCCTTACAAAGCTTGCTTATTTCAATTTTTCAAAATGTTCAAAGTGACCTATTTTTGTTTTATTTTTTTCTGAGTCATGATTAGGAACTTCTCCCCCTCTCCTAGGTAGTAGAGGGATTTTCTCACATCTTACTCCTGTCACTTTTTCCCCCTCTCCTTCCCTCTGTACCCCCCCCCCTCCGATTTTGTGTTCCACTGCTCTACTGCTTGCTGGGAGCTGGCCCCTCCCTTGCAGTTTGTTTTCCCATTTACCACTTTGGATTCACTTCTCCACACATCCTACCTTCCAGAAAGTGGTTGCTTTTCTGTTCCTAGAATTGCTGTCCTTCTTCTCTTTGATCTCTTTTTGAGTTTGTAGGTGTTCAGAATGGTTTGATAACTATCTAACTGAACTCCTGGGACCCAACAATATGTAGGTCTCCTACTCCTCTGCCATCTTTCTCCTTCCCCAGAGCTATGCTTTGTAACAGAAACACTAGATTGGACTGCCTAGTTTGATAATTTCTATTTTTTAATATTGAAATGAGAGAATGAAACAATATTTTGGAATAGATATCAAAAAAAGCCATTCTGTAATGGTAGAACTTGAGTTAATTCTTAAAGAATAACCGAGAGGAGGCTAGAGGGTGAGGGGGATAAGATATTTCAAAACAAATGGGGGGAAAGACATGGAGAACAGCCATGCCATAATGGGTCCTTGTTGCCACATACTTGAGGAATTAAAACCTTCCTGAGAGCTGAGATAGTGTCGTGGTTAAGAGGATAGGCTGTAGACCAGTGCTGTGCAATAGAAATATAATGTGAGCCAATTAAAAATTTATTGTAGTGACATTGAAAAATAAAAAGAAACAGGTAAAATTAAGCATAATAATATATTTTTATTTTTCCATGGTTTCACTTTCTGTGGTTTCAGTTACCTGCAGTGAACCATAATTTGGAAGCAGATAATATTCCTTTTGATGTATCCTCAAAAGGCAGTAGCAGCCTCATGCTGTCACAATGCCTATATTATTCACCTCAGTTCATCTCATCACATGGGAATTTTGTCATTTCACATCATCAAGGAAGAAGGGTGAGTACAGTACAATATTTTGAGACAGAGAGAAAGACCACATTCACATAACTTTTATGTTTTACATTCACATGACACTTTTATGTTTTAGTGTATTGTTACAGTTGTTCTATTATTGTTGTTAATATATTACTGTGCCTAATTTATAAATTAACCTTTATCATAATTATGTACATATAAGAAAAAAAGGTATATACAGGACTTGGTACAATCCGTGGTATATAAAAAGGTATATACAGGACTATTAGGGGTCTTGGAACATATTCCCCACGAACAAGGAGGGGACTGCTGTGTATCCAAAATATCATTTCAACATGTAGGGAATATAAAAAAGTATCAAGAAGATATTTTATATTTTGTTCATCCTAGGTCTTCAGAATCTGATGTCTATTTTATACTTATAGTACATATCAACTTGAAAGCTAAATTTTAATTAAAAATACTTGACCTGTAGGGGTGCCTGGCTGGCTCATTTGGTAGAGCATGCAACTCTTGATCTCAGGGTTGTAAGTTTGAGCCCCATGTTGGGTGTAGAGATAACTTAAAAATAAAATCTTAAGAAAAAGAAATGTTTGTTCTATATTTAAATTTCATGAAATTTACATTTGGAAAATTATATTCACATACCCAATAACTGAGTTAAATATTGGTCCTTAAAATTTAATTAACTTAATAAAATAAAATAAAATAAAATAAAATAAAATAAAATAAAATAAAATAAAATAAAAACTCTAGTTTCTTCATTACATTAGCCAAATTTCAAATGCTCAATGGCCACATGTGACTTTTGGACAGTGTAACACTGATTTTCAAAACTAGCTTGCACCCACTACTTTCTAGTTATTTGGGCATGTTACTTAGCATTCCTATTCTTAGCTTCCTTACTTATAAAATAGATTAATAATACGACTTATTTCATAGGGGTGTTTTGAAGGTTAAGTCAGATAATTAGTGTAACACAATGTTGTGCATTATAAATAGTATGTGCTCATTGTTGGTTATTTTTTTTGACAGTTAGGGGTTTGAGGAGTGGAACTAGGCTGGGGTTGGAAAGAATGGCAAAATCTGTCTTGAATGTCCTGATTGATTGAGGTGAAGATGGGAGATCTCACGGATTGGAAGAAATAGATTAGAACTCAGGAGAGAGGCTGGCCCAGAGAAAGCACAGGGAATAAAAGAATAAAGTCTTGTGAATGTTCTGAGGACTACTATTGCAGTAATCATCCTCTTTTCTCTCTTTTCTACCAGACTGTGAAGTATTTGATGTTTCCTAGATATGGCTTGTGCAGTTTAGAAACTAAATTTTTAATTTTATTTTATTTTAAGTGCTTGGAATTGTGCCTGCCCACAGTAGTGGTTTAAAAAAATGTCTATTGAATAAACAAATTGAACGTACCAGGAGACTAACTCACAAGCAAATAGAGAACTGAAAACCTGAATATTTTAGAAGACTTTGGCCAATTACTATCGGATTATAAATAATGGTATAGTTCAAATTAAAACTTTGGTATACTTTCAGATATATCTTTTAAAAAGCATCAATTCTGTGTTAAAAGTTTGGCATATTAGAGGCATTCTGAGATGTTAAAAATGATTATTATGTGAGAGTTTGAAGACTGTGAAAGTCATGTGAAAGTCATATGAAAAGTACAAAAAAATTACATGGCACTCCTCCCTCCTAGCAAATCTTTCTCTCTCAAGAGGTGCACATCAGAGAATTCTATTAGTGGACAACAAGGAGGCAGTCTAGTTAGTGTGACATCGCTTCCCAATTTGGTGACATTTTTCTATAGCATTCTTTAGGCTATCTCATTTGACACTTTGGAACAGCTGCCGGGTCCTTTCCTGCTCTCTGCAAACAAGGTTGTCACTCACAGAGCATTCCCCTTACCTCGAGAAGGGAATGGAGGTTAATGACTTTGGAAATGGAAAACAGAACAAGCATCAAAAGGACTTTTAATACCAGGAGAATTATTGCAGAATAATTGAATCAAGTAAAATAAGAATATAAATAGACCATATTACAAGGCACATTTGTTAAAAGGTTTCGTATCAGTTGAAGTTTTCTGTTACCTGGAAAGAGTAATAAAAAGAAATAAAATAGATTGAAAATGGTTACCCTTGAGAAGCTATTTCTGACTTTTTGGCAGGGTTCCCCTGTGGCTACTGATGCCCATACAGTGTGTCTCATTCTTACTTTCTTTTCAACTTCGATTCTGCTTTACAAGTAAGACCTCTGATAGTTTTTCCCCCCTTAGAATATCTTTGATTTATCATTTAGTTTAGTGGTTAAAGAAATGAGACAAGCCTCTGCATCTGGGGAAAGGCTGACATTTTTAGGCTTCTGCTAGGTGGCCTTTTAACGTCAAATACTCTAACAGGAATCAAGAGCATTTTTGGGGACAGATCCTGTTCAATCTGAATCAGAAGGTGCTGGAAATAGGAAGAGAATGACTTTAAAAAAAATATTTTATTTATTTATTTGACAGAGAGAGAGAGATCACAAGTAGGCAGAGAGGCAGGCAGAGAGAGAGGGGGAAGCAGGCTCCCCGCTGAGCGGAGAGCCCTATGGGGCTCGATCCCAGGACCCTGAGATCATGACCTGAGCCGAAGGCAAAGGCCTTAACCCACTGAGCCACTCAGGTGCCCCAAGAATGACTTTTAAGAAAGAAACATAACGTCATAGAAACATACACAAATATGTGTATTTTTGGTAGAGACGGAAATGTAGTAATTTTGCATTATTGTGTTTAACAAACTTTTTAAATGTAAGGCATACTGATAACATATGTACCTTTTGCAAAAGAATGGCCAGTTTACTAAAAAAGGTCTTTTGATTTTGTGGTTCTTAGACTGAATATTATTTTATTTATTTATTTATTTAAGATTTTATTTATTTCTTTATTTGAGAGAGAGTGTGAGAACACAAGCAGGGGGAGCGCAGAGGGAAAGGAAGAACCAGGCTCCCTGCCAAGCAGGGAGCCCGATGTGGGGATGGATCCCAGGACCCTGGGATCATGACCTGAGCTGAAGGCAGATGCTTAAATGACTGAGCCATCCAGGCACCCCTATTCTTTGATTTTGTGAATCTCATATACCACTGTCATTATTATTCTACAAATATTAGTGAGAGTTTGATACATTCAGATTACTGTTCTAGACACTGGGTTTAGGGTGAAGAATAAAAAGACATGGTTTGCTTATGGAGTTTACAGTCTAGTAGGGGTAGAGATGCAATTGACAAGTAAATACATTTATAATTATAACTTGTAAAGAATTTATTAAAAGAGAATGAGAGGGGATTAAATTGGATGATATTTAATCTAAAATATATAAAATAATAAGAAACCAGTAAGTTAAAGAGCCTGGTAGATGGCACAGGGGTGAGGGCTCACTTTAGACAGAGAATGCAATTGGGGCAATTTGTTATGTAGCAATAGATAACTATTATACTGTTGTGCTCTTTCCATTCTACAAGTTGCTTTTTAGAAGACTAAAAAGGGAAGCTATTGCAGTATTCCAGGTGAAAGATAGTGGCAGCTGGTACTGTGTTGGTGGTATAAAACATAAAGTGCCTTGGTTTAAGGCACATTTTGGAGGTAGTCTCTAGAAAACTTCCTGTTGGACTGACTATGGATAAAGGTCGAAGGAGAAGGAAAAATTATGTATAATACTCTATTTAGTTTCAGTTTTGAGTATTTAGGTGGATGGGGATGCTTGGGAGAATAATTCTTTTGAGAATGAAAAGTTCTACTTTAGATATGTTAAGTTTAATATGTGTGAATGTCAGGTCGAGATCTCAGGCTGACAAGATATATGAATCTTGGGGTGTAAATGTGGGATTCTCTGGCATTTATATGGACTTTCATGTGCTGGGAGTAGATGAGCAATTTGCAGGACAGAGGGATGCCCTTGGACTGAGCCCTGAAAAGTGGCAACATTTGGAAGGCAGGCAGAGGAAGAAGAGTCAGGAAAGAACCTAAGGGGATGTAGCCAGAGAAGTAGGAGGAAGAGTGTCATATTGTGCAATCCCAAGAACCAAGGGAGGAGAGTATTTCAATAAGGAGAGAGTGATTACCAGACTGAATGTAAGATTGAGTAAAATGAGGACAGAAAAATGTCCACTGGAAGTGGCAAAACATGTGGTATTTAGTAGCAACTGATACAAGTAATATCAATGGAATGATGGTGTCAAAACCCAACTAGAATGGATTAAGTAAAAGATGAAATATGACAACATAGAGAAACCAAGAATCAAATCTGCTTTGAGAGATGTTGCCCAAGAAGATTAGAGAAATGGGATATCAGCCGAAGGGAGATATGGGATTAAGAGAATATTTTCAGAGAAATGGGATTAAGGCATATTGGTAAACTTCTGGGATTAATACAAAGAGAGGTAGAAATTAGTAATCCAGGAAACAAAGGTTGGAAAATACTAGAAGTAAAATCTTTGAGTATTTAAGAAGAAATGAAGTGCAAAGCACACGTGGAGATATTGACTATAGAAAGGAGAGTGGGTGAGACTTCTGTTGTGGATATAAATGCAAATTGGTTGATAGTTTTGGTGAAAAATCGTGACTAAGTCTTGTCTGATTGCATCTATTTTCTAGTGAGGTCATTGAGAATGATGACATGAATAGAGAGGAGAAGGAGACTGGGAGCCAGGTGCTGGAGTTCTTCATTAAATGAAGGAAAGAGAGGAAAAAGACTAGCAGAACAGTGGATGTCAGTCCTAATGAACTTTACTGTGAATATGTTTCTCTTCTTGTGTATTTTGCTTCCACAATGTAGAGGATAAAATATGCTGATGTCTTCTCCATATTTTCCCATCTGACTCCTTGTTACATTGGGAAGGTCTTGGGAAATTAATCAGAGTTATTTAGAAACATGGGTGATATTGTGCACAGATAACACAGAGAGCAGGAGGTAATGTCCATAGTACCTGGTAGGTTAAAACAATTTAGTATCACGTTACTTCAGTGGAGCAGGGATTTAGTTGAATGATTCTAGCTTATGTCTCTCATGAGGTTGCATCAGGCTGTAAACCAGGGCTGCACTATTATCTGAAAGCTCAACTAGGGGAGGTTATGCTTCCAAGCTCACACATGTGATTGTTAGCAGGCCTTAGTTTCTCTTCCATGGACTTCTCCATAGGTTGCTTGAATGTTATCCTGACATTCATCCAGTTTCTCCCAGAATGAGTGTTGGGAGGGAGAAGAGGGGACTACATAAGAATGTAAATACCAGGAGGTGAGGATCATTGGGAGTCATCATGGAGGCTGGCCATTACAGATGGTGTATTAGGTTTCCACAGTACACAGTATCTTTATCATTTGGCTCTGTGACCTTGGAAAAGTTAGCTAACATTGTTGAGAAGCAATTTTCTCATCTGGTGGGTCTCTATTAACCTTTCTCTAAGAAATTATTGGCCTTTATCCTAAATCTTGTTTACACAGATGGTTAAAGATGAAATTGCAGTTCTCATCTACTTTCTCAACTACTATGTTTTTCATTGGTGCCATCAACAATTTCGGCAAGATTATAGAAGATTTATAAGGAATATGTACTAGTCAATCAGCCATAGGAAAGGATTTCTAAATTTTATGAAGATATTTTAAGTAGAGGTTTCCAGTGGATATTTGAGAATAGTTAAACCACTGAAATCCGTCATATTTAGGCTTCTCATACCTTTTTAAAAATAACTATATCTCAATAATTCATATACTATGTAAATCACCCATTTAAAGTATGTGATTTCATGGTTTTTAACACCTTCGTTCAGTTGTGCAACCATCATCACTATCCACTTTAGAACATTTTCATCCTCCAGAAGGAAACCCATATCCATTAGCAGTCACTTCTTATGCACTACCCCCCAGCCATAGGCAACCAGTAATATACTTTCTGTCTCTATAGATTTGCCTATTCTGGACATTTCTTATATAATGAATCATATAATAGGTGGTTTTTTATGGCTATCATCTTTTAGTTAGCATGTTTTCAAGGTTTATCAATGCTATAGTATGTATTGATACTTCATTTTTTATTGCTGACTAATACTCCATTGCAAAAATAGACCACATTTTATTTATTCATTCAACAGTTTTGATAGACATGTGGGTTTTTTCTACTTTTTGGCTATTATGAACAATTCTGCTGTGAACATTCATATACAACTTTCTGTGTGGACATACGTTTTCATTTCTCCTGGGTATATATTTAGGAGTGAGATTGCTGGTTCATATGGTAACTCTGTGTTTAACATTTTGAGGAACTGCCAAAACTATTTTTCAAAGCAGCTGCATCATTTTGCATTCCTTGCAGCAATGTAGGAAGGCTCCAGTTTCTCTATATCACTGCCAAATGTTTTTGTCTGTTTTTTTATTATAGTCATCCTAGTAGGTATGAAGTGCTATCTCATTGTAGTTTCCTAATAGCTAATAATGTTGAACATCTTTTCATGCACTTATTAGTCATTTTTAAAATGACCAATTAAAAAAATAGAAATGTCTATTGAAATAATTTATCTATTTCTAAATCAGATTATTTGTATTTTTATTGTTCAGTTATAAGAGTTCTTCATATATCCTGGATATGAGTTCCTCTAAGACTTGTTGTCTTATGGTGTTGTAAGATATGAAATTAAGGTTCAATAGCATATACTGCCTTAACATCTGAAAAAATTAGAAAGGCTTTGAATAGCCCAATTTCTAGGTCTTCTTCCCATTCTCCTTCCATGTATAAGGTCCCTTAGCCAAACAACCCTCCATATCAAACAGAACAAAGGTAATTCTTGCTTACTCTTGAATGGCAGGTTTCAGTTTCCTGCAGACCCACGGATTTATTCAAACAAACCGGTTGCATCCTTTCTTGGGAACCAGGGGTCATTCTCTCTTCTTGATACTATGAAATTGTCCTCCACAGCTCCTGGTTGTACACTTTGTTCCAGAGTGCAACTCCCATGTGGCCCTACATGGCATAGTATCCTTCTCCCAATGGGCCATGAGTTTCTGTGATTAATGAACTGCTGTCAGTCTCATCTGCTTTGTGGCAGGTGGTGTATGTTTGGTCATCCCCATAACTTGGGCAAGAGTCCCTCCCTCACCAAGGAAGCAAAGAGGAAGCAATCAAAACATATTTATAATTTGCCTTATTTTATTTCTTTTCTGTGTGTTACTTTTCAATTTCTTTATGGTATCATTTGAAGAACAAACTTTTAATTTGATGAAGTCCTATTTTTTGCTATGTTTTGTTTTGGCCACTTATGTTTTTGGTGTCATATCCAAGAAGGCTTTGCAATCACTCAAGGTCACAAAGATTTACTCCAATGTTTTCTTCTAAACATTTTATAATTTTGACTCTTACATTTAAGCCCATGCTCCATTTGGAATAAATTTTTGTATGTGGTGTAAAGAATGGTTCCAGTGCAATTCTTTTGCATGTGAGTATCTAGTTGTTCAGCACCATTTGCTGAAAAGAGTATTTTCCGGCCCTTGAATTATCTTGGTACCCCTGTCAAATTTTGCCCATTATCTTTTGAATAGTTTTTCTGTACTTAGAGAAGTTGTCATTTTTGAGTCCTACATCCTTAGTAAAGAGTCAAACCATAAGTTAATAACCTTTCTTGCAACCAAAACGTAGCATATATCCTAGAATTCAGCCATCAGAAATACCTATGATACACTGCTACAGAGGAGAGCAATCTGAGCAAACAGGTCTCAGTGTAGCCTCCTGCTTGCTGGTGCAGTGGCCACAGTGGTTTTCCCTAGTCTTTGGTGAGGCCATAGCCATGGTAGTTGTTCCTTTACAGGCCAGCCCCAACATGGTTTTTGACATCGTACCCACGCTCATTCTTGACCTTTGTCCTGTAGGTCTACCGACCAACACATCTATGGATTATAAAAATATTTTTTGCTTTATCAGGCAGTGTCAAATTCTGTTGCTTACAACCAAGAGTCTGATCAATAAGCATGCTGAGGAGAGATAAAGTATAGGTAGATAAAGATTATAGGTAGTAAATTGCACTTCAGTTTTGCATAGACCATCAATCTGATGATCCCTATTGGCTTTTGAGGTGGAAATATAGAGGACATCCTTACAAAAAGTAATATCTGTTTGAGCCATTCAGATGCAGCCCTGGGTATACTGTCCCCTGCTAAATTAAAGGAAAGTGGTAGATTCTCCAGTCTAAAATTGCATAGATGCTTTATACTTTCGTCTCTGACTAGCTGTGTTCCATTCTTTTTTTTAGATTATTTATTTATTTATTTATTTATTTATTTATTTATTTATTTATCAGAGAGAGAGAGAAAGAGAGAGAGAGCGCACACAAGCAGGTGGAGTGGCAGGCAGAGTGGCAGAGGGAGAAGCAGGCTCCCTGCTGAGCAAGGAGACTGATGCAGGACTCCATCCCAGGACCCTGGGATCATGACCCGAGCCAAAGGCAGCTGCTCAACCAACTGAGCCACCCAGGCATCCCAGTGGTGTTCCATTCTTTTCATGCTTCTAATGTTTAGCTTTATCCCTTAGTTAGGCCTATATGATGTTCTTGGACCTGGTGGCATATACTCCCTGATTTGACTCTCATCTACTTCTTGAGGAATGGGACCCAGATGGAATTCTCTGACTCATCATATCTGAATTGGCTTGTTGATTAACCCTTGAAGATTTATTCCCTGGCTCCCAGTAGTTTGGTAAGTTGAAGATTGGCCCAGCCTAGCTCAGCCTAATCCATATTACTCCAGTTCTCTGGATTCAAGGGCATTCCAGTTGCTACATGGAGTAGAGTTAAATTGTATCTCATGAAAACATGACCCAGAGGAGGTAAAGCACCTACACTTGAGGGGAGATAGCAACCGTAATGAAAGGGGATGCGAAAGCAGCAGTAAGCACCTGGCAGTTACAGATCCTCTTTCCTATAGTCTCCTTGAAGGGGGCCCCTCGTTCTACTCCAGCTCCTTTCTTCTGGAAAAAGCATTAGGTAAACTAGACAAATGAGTTTATTTCCTCATGAGGATGTAAATCCTTAAGAAGTAAAGTCTGTCATTTGTTAATGAGTTGAAAGTTTTGGCCCTTTTTAAGTCTTGTCTGTGAGGAGATTAAACAAATATATGTCACTAGAATCCTCTATTCTCTAGAAATTCCATATTCTATATTTTGGCTTTCTCTTTACTGTAAAATCCACACCAGAGGGCTCTAGAGCCACTTTGTGGGAAGCTTAAGAGCTATAAATTATGGTCTGGGGATGAATTGGAGTGGTGTTGGGGTGAAGAAGGAGAGAGATTTCTCCAAGGATCTCATGAAGCTGCCAGGATTGTCCTCTTCAGCTGCTGTACCCTAAAATAGAGATGTATTGCATATTCTCTATCTGGAGAATTGAATTCTACTGTCATTTTCTTTTTGCCTCATAGACGGTCAGCTTAAATCTTTGCCTATGTTGTTAAAAACTAGAATCAGTGTGAACAGTGTCATTGGCAAAAGTTAGACATTTTTGAGAGCATGAACCAAGAAAAATAGATTGGTAAAAGTAATGTGAAATGGTCTTTATCAAAGTCATTATGTTTGATAGGTTTTTCTAAGGCATTAACCTCAGAGGTGTCTCTGAGAGATGCTTTCAAGATACAGTGCTCTTATAAAAGAAGACAGGAGAGTCAGTGGGCTAAAAAATAGACTAGGACCTGGAGAGATCCCATTTGAATTCCATTTCCCCACTGAATCTCTACGATACAGTTGGCAAAGTCACTTAGGCCATCATTGCTTCAGTTTTGCTGTCTGTAAATGGGAATAATCATTTCTTATGTAGTTTAATAGCTTATAATTTCATCTTAAAGAGCATTACACATTTAGTCAGGGAAAAAGGGCAGATGGGCAAGAATGCAAAATCTTCTTTTCCCAGCCCAGAGGAAATTCTCAATCCTCTTTTCCCAGCCCAGAGGAAATAATTACTTCTCTTGGTTGCATATCCTTTGAGGTCTGCAGATTATCTTTTTGCATTTCCAGTTTTGTTCTTTAGCAATGACTGATGAACATTGAGAATTCAACCAAATTTCACCAAGTTTCAATCTATCAACCTTCTCTTCCTGAGGTAAGATAAGTTCAATCATATCAAAACGTCAGCAAAACAAAAACAAAAACGTCAGCAAAATGGATATAAGAAATAGACTTCGTGTTACATCACAAAATTGTTAATTTGTACCACATGAAGTGGGTAAAATTTCAAACATGAATATATGTACCTAGGATACCACAATGGCAAACATTGGTCTTGTGGAACCTTGTAGAATATTTATAAATACCTCTCAATCAACAGTGTATGGGAGAATAATGTTTATGGGACAACAAAAGGAGGAGTGAGAGCAAGCTCCTTTGCTAATGGAAAAAGTCTCCTAATGTGCGTTTGAGAATTGGGAAAGACCCTCTCGGTGTGATGCTGCTTAAGTCTGCCAGTGATGATCATGGTGACCACACAAAGACTGGTCAGTTCACTTAAGCCTTTGTTGCCTTTGTGGGGTGGTGTATCTCCTAACCCACCCAGGAACTTAGAGGGCCTCTCTGGATTGGTTTGTTCATAAGGATCTTTGTGGAGAGGCAAATGTGATCCTTCTGGTATTACTACCTCAGAGTAGGGAGGGAGGGAGGTCTGGATTTCTGAGATGGCTCTACTCAGTTACCCTGACTGCTCATGGATTGGGAACTGCTTGCCTAGGAAAGAAAGAAGCATGGTGGGGGTGGAGTGGGTGGGAGACATTTTACACAGAATACCTTCTTGTGTATTTGAGTTTTAAACCATGTACAAAAATCTATTCCAAAAACAAATATAACTTAACATTGAGAAAATATTAAAATAACAAATGTCAGTAAAAAATCTGGCATCTCAGGTGGAGGTTAAATTGCTATGTAGAATTTTAAACTCTTGTATGTGGTTTAGTTCTCTTGAAAGCATTAAAAGATTATGACAAAATACTTACATGGGAAAACTGCTGTTTTCTATAATATTCCAGATTAATGACAAAAATCTAGAGATGTTGCTTTTATAGCAGATTGTATTCAAGGGCACTTGGATGGCTCAGTTAGAGATGTGTCCGACTTGATTTTGACTCAGGTTGTGATCTCAGTGTTGTGAGATCGAGCCCTGCACGGCGCTCTGTGCTGGGTGTAGAGTCTGCTTAAGATTCTCTCTCTCCCTCTCCTGCTTCTTCCCCCTCCCTCTCTTAAAAAAAATTGTATTTCAATATAGGTGTTATGGACACAGGATTCAAATCACCCTAACTAAACCCACCAAGGAATATAGAAGGCTACCCCTCCAACTGAGCTAAGAACTAAGCCTTCCTCCATTGAGTGAAATATATTCTATGTTATCTTCTCCACAGCAGAAAAGCTTTTCTAATTTTAACTACGTGTTTTCATTTTTAAACTTTATAATGAGTCTTTAGGCTAATGGGCAATTTTTGAGACTCTCTCGGAGATAGTGTCTGTCTCTTGGTTCATTAGGCTAGGCCCAATAGCATTTAGAATGTTATCTACTTCACAAATAGGTAATTTATTTAATCTGTAAGATTTGAATACAGCAACTAGTGGTATTAGATTGGAGTGTAGTTTTTCCACATAGTAGATTGCATCAATACTTAGCAAGGCATTAATGTGACTGCATTTATCCAATGACCTATATCTATTTTCCAAATATTTTACACTTTTAAAAAAAGACTTTATTTATTTATTTGACAGAGAGAGAGATTACAAGTAGGCAGAGAGGGAGGAAGGTGGGGGAAGCAGGCTCCCTGCTGAGCAGAGAGCCCGATGCGGGGCTCGATCCAGGACCCCGAGACCACGACCTGAGCTGAAGGCAGAGGCTTTAACCCACTGAGCCACCCACGCGCCCCTACACTTTGTTTTTAATTTAGGCAAAGAGTAAGCTTGTCTGCTAGAAAACACTTAAAATAGACTGTATTCTGTTAACTTTTTTTGGATAAGAAATGTTTTTACGGTTCTGGGCAAGTAAACATTTTGAATTTTCTACTTACCTATTAATTATTGAGATATCATGAGCATTATCCAGAAGTTAATAACTAAAGGAGCCTATCACATGAAGTTGTTCCCATGTTAATAACCCAAGCCCACATGTAAACATACATTTATCATGTACTCTTCTTGTATCCACATGCCTTTGCAATACTAAAATTAACTTGCTTTTGGGTATTTCTGAAATCTTTTTTTGATCTTTTCCTTTTATTATCTCTTCCTTTTATTGTTATCATCATGCCCCTCTTGCTCAAGAATTCTGAATCTGTCTTCTTGCCTTTTGTTCTATTGTCTTGTGGGTCAACTAAATTAACCAGAGGCTTGTAAGGCCATATTCCCTGTTAAATCTCAGTACAGTTCAACAGTGCAGTACAAATCAACGTTCCTGATTTCTGCTTTTCTCTCCAAACTGTGTGATGTTGATTAAATTATACACTTGACATCTACATTCTTAAAACAGTAGCACATTTAATAGGATACAGCATACGTTAATAGGATACAGTAATCAAAATTTCCCTCTTATTTTATTTTTTCTTAAGTTGTTTTTATTATGAATGATGACAACCATAAGGTAAAAATGTGTAAAGCATAAATGTACAGTTTTATAAATTATTATAAGGCAAAACAGTATTTAACCATCACTCTGGTAAATAAGCAGAACATTGCCAGCAC
This sequence comes from Nasua narica, assembly GCA_028533885.1. Taxonomy (NCBI): domain Eukaryota; kingdom Metazoa; phylum Chordata; class Mammalia; order Carnivora; family Procyonidae; genus Nasua; species Nasua narica. The sequence continues at coordinate 84,874,518 of CM052802.1, read as the reverse complement.
CCCAGAATCCTATCATGTGTTCCTTCCCAATCACATCTGCCTCTCCTCCCACAAATTAACCACTCTCCTGACTTTCGTGGTAATACCTTTTCTTTGTAGTTTCATCACCCATTGTATGCATTTCCTCAAATTGAAGTTTGGTTATGTTTATTTTGTTAACTTTATATGAAGGCACTTTGTAAGCATTTTGAGTCTGGCTTTTTTTTTTTTAAAAGATTTATTTATTTATTTGTGAGAGTGAGAGAGAGCACGAGAGGGGAGAAGGTCAGAGGGAGAAGCAGACTCCCCACGGAGCTGGGAGTCCAATGTGGGACTCGATCCCGAGACTCCGGGATCATGACCTGAGCTGAAGACAGTCGCTTAACCAACTGAGCCACCCAGGAGCCCTTGAGTCTGGCTTTGTATAGGTCAGTTTCCTGGCAGGAAACAAACAACATATTCAAAAGGAGGATATAAAACAGTTTCTTTTTCTTTCTTTTTTTTTTAAGATTTTATTTATTTAATTGACAGAGAGAGACAGCTGGAGAAGGAACATAAGCAGGGGGAGAGCATAAGCAGGGAGAGGGAGAAGCAGGCCTTCTGCTGAGCAGGGAGCCCAATGCTGAGCTCAATTCCAGGACCTTGGGATCATGATTTGAGCCAAAGGCGAATGCTTAATGACTGAGCCATCCAGGCGCCCCTATGAAAGAGTTTCATAAAGAAAATTGACAAGGGATGTTGCATTACCCCAGGGCTAACTCTAGTGGGGAGGTGGGGAGCCTTTACTACCTGTAGGCCTGCAAGGGCAAGCAATTAGGAACCCTGTATTCCTTATCACTGTAAGCAGCCTACAGCTGCTTGACAACTAACCTGGCCTTGGGTAGAAAGATGCAGCCACTTTATGCCCTGGCAGAGAAAGTCCATAGGGACAAATATCCTGACCTCCCTTCTCTTCTCCCTTCTCTCTCATCTGTCTCTTATTGGTGGGATCTGACCAAAATCCATTGAGCAGCAAGTAGCCGATTTGAAGAAATCCATACTGCTCGGGCTCCTAGGCATGGGAATGAGCAGAGTAGGATGGAGAGTGGACCTGGAGGGGCAAATGGAGTGTGTCTAGAACAAGCTTCTTTTTTCTATCTTGAGAGTTATTCACATTGTTGTATGTGGCTGTATTGTTTATTTTCACTGCTCTATAGTGCTCTATCATGAGAATATATTATTTATCTATTTTATGGTTGATGGACATTTAGATTGTATTTTGTCTTTGGCAATCATAACTAATGTCTGTCTCTTGCAGAACACAGGTATGGTTTCTAATGGGTATATACCAAGGAGCAGAATTATTGGAAAGTGTATTTAGTTTTAGTGAAAAATGGCAGAGTAATTTGTTGCACTGATTTATACTCCCACCAGCAGTTCTGAGGTTTCTATTGTTCCATAGAGTTGTAAAGCTTAGGTATTGTCAATATATTTAATTTTAGCCATAGTGGTATGTGGTGCAGTGTTATTTAGTTTGTATTTCTTTGATCACTAATAAGGCCACCTGTTATATGCTTTCATTGGCTGTTTGGATTGCCTTTATGTTCTAGTTTTTTGTCCATTTTTCTTTTCTTTCTCTAATACTTTCTTCTGTAATTCTTTTTTTTTAAAGATTTTATTTATTTATTTGAGAGAGAAAGAGAGAGATCACAAGTAGGCAGAGAGGCAGGCAGAGAGAAAGGGGGATGCAGGCTCCCTGCTGAGCAGAGAGCCTGATGCGGGGCTTGATCTCAGGACCCTGAGATCATGACCTGAGCTGAAGGCAGAGGCTTTAACCCACTGAGCCACCCAGGCACCCCTGTAATTCTCTTTCTTTTTGGGAAATTAATACAAAGACATCTCTGCCTAAAAGTTTCCTCATATGAATATTATTATTTATTAGAATGAGCTCCCACTCGGTATAACTTTTATGTATATATTTATATAATATCTATTTCAAAAAATTTGTTCAGAGATTCATTTTCCTCTTAGAAATATTGCAGTATGGTTTTTTTTTTTTTTTCAAATTTTAGCAGTCTACTATTTGCTTTTAGGATACTTGATGAGTTTTTGATTTTACTTTTTTTTTTTTAAGTAGTTTTCACACCCAGCATGGAGCCCAACGTAGGGCTCAAACTCACAACCCTGAGATCAAGACCTGAGATAGATCAAGAGTTGGACATTTAACTGACTGAGCCACGCAGGTGCCCTTTTTTCCTTTTATTTTTGAAGTTGTGCTTTTTTCCATTGCATTGTCTGTCTTTTCCTCATTTATATGTAGGAAGATTTAAAAAGTTTTCAATATACCTATGTGTATATAGGTAGATATACACATATACATGTTTTATATGTTTATTTGCCTCATGGTTTATTTTTCCCTTGTCTTAATAATGCATTTTTTATGGTCAGAAGCTTTTAAATTTATTATAGCCTCAATTTATCAACCTTTTCTTTTATAGTTAGTGCTTGTATGTTCTATATAAAACATAATTCCTGGGGCGCCTGGGTGGCTCAGTGGGTTAAAGCCTCTGCCTTCGGCTCAGGTCATGATCTCAGGGTCCTGGGATTGAGCCCTGCATGGGGCTCTCTGCTCAGCAGGGAGCCTGCTTCCCCCTTTCTCTCTGCCTGCCTCTCTGCCTACTTGTGATCCCTCTCTCTGTCAAATAAATAAAATCTTTAAAAAAATTCCTTTAAATTATTTCAATTTTTCCCAATTTCCCTTAATATAGTGTTTTATAGTTCTCTGTGTAGAAGACTTGCATATCTTTCATTAGTTTTATTCCTGGGTATTTTATATTTTTGACACTATTGCAAATAGTATTTTTTAAACTTCATTTTCTAATATTTGTTGTTATAGAGAAGCAAAATCAGTTTCTGTGTATTGACTTGGTATATAGCAACTTGTTTGCCAATCAGGAAAACAGAAACTGTTCCAAGTATTTATACAGATGGAACTCAATTCAAGGATTTATAACACAGATGATAGAGGAATTGAGAATTCAAAGGGGAGAGGTAATGGGGCAACCCAAATTATAAAAGAATAAATAGTAAGATGCTCCCACTTCTGGACCAGCTGAAAAAGAAAGGAGGTAGGTTTACTGAAACCCAGAGAGCACCATCATTCAGCTGAAGTGGAACCACAGAGAGCTTATGCAACAGGAGCGCTAGAAAGACTAGTTGCTGGAAATACCACAGAAAGGAGAGAGAGAGAGAGAGAAAGAGAGAGAGAGAGAGAGAGAGAGAAAGAGAGAGAGAGAGACCCCTGATTTTCCTGCCCCTTCGCCTACTAATATTTAGCTGCTGCCTTCCATTGGCTGAATGTATGTGGAAGCCAGAGGGCAAGAGAGATTGCAAAACTCTGTTCCCTTCTCTACAGTATAGGACCGGGGGGAAATGGGACACATCTAAGATGAATAGGAAAGCTGACCAGCTAATGTGTTACTGATAATTTGTCCTTCTCTATCTGAATATACACAATCCTATCTTTCACAAGTAATGACATTTCTATTACTTCTTTTTCAATCCTTATAACTTACTTATTTTCTTGCCTTGTTGCTCTGCTAGATGTGGGTGGATCATAGGCTCCACACACCAACAAAGCATTCTGAGTGGCCCTGAAGTATTCCTGCATCTATTGGCAGGCTCTTGGAGAGCTCAAGTCTGTCTGATAAGTCTCATTCTGTTTACCTCGTTTTTAGAATTATAGACTCATAGACTTTCAGAGCTCAAAGGGATAAAGAGGCCATCTAGTCCAGGAGTTGGCAAACTATAGCCCTTGGGCCAAATCCAGTCTGCTACTTGTTTTTGTAAATAAATTTTTATTGGAACATAGCCATATTTCTTTGATTACATAATAACTGTGCCTGTTTTTATGCTGCATTGACCTAGTTGATTAGTTGGACAAAGACCATGTGGCTCTCAGAGCCCCATTTATTTATTATTTAGCTCTTTACAGAATAAGTTTCCTGCCTCCTGATCTAGTCCATCCTCTTCATTTGACAGAGAGGGAAATTGATCCTTATATGGTCACCTATGGTCACACTGCTGTTAGCGGCAGAGTGTGAATTAGGTCACACACCTCCAGACTCCTAGACTAGAGTTTTTTTCACTGCACTATATAATTAAAAACCTCTCTCTGATCCACACAAAAGTCTGTGTCATAGCTGGTGCTTATCCTGGACAGGAATGTCCCAAAATGCCGATGGCGAGGGCTGGGCCAGTCAGTTGGAAGGCCAGCGTCAACTTGGTGGGACAACCTTCCTGACTGTTATGGCCTTTCTCTCTTTCATGGATAAGACTCTGATGATAATAGCTTTCTTTTTTCCTTGAGCAATAAGGGAAAGAAAAATACATAAAGAAAGAGGCCCATCTCTCCGTGTTCACAGCCCTCTCCCCATATGCAGTACCAGAATAATGTTAGATTATGTTTACTGAAAATACTAGACAATTTAAATTTGTTATTTTCAACTTGGAAGTATTGTGAGTGTTACTGTTTACTTGAAAGTTAAGATTTCCAAAGGACCCTGAATTATTATTTACTGTCCTTGTTGCCATTGTTCACAGCTCCCTAGGCATAGAAAACATTCAATTAAATTTTCAAGCCATGCTGTTTGGTGATGGATACAGGGAGAAATTTCTATTGAAAACAGAATGACCTCAAATTTACTTTTTTCAGTACTGAGGCCTCAGCTTTCCTCTCTTTGAAAAGGCATAAACAATTAATAAAGAACATGTTAAATTATTTTACATTTTTCATTTCTCACACTCCTTACTTTCCCACATCCCTTTTCTAATAAAACACAGGAGTCTTCAGATGAAAAGACTGATTCCAGGCTTCAACTAGTCCTTGTCCTCTTGTTTAACACTGCATTGTTTTGGGATATTAGGTGCTAATTATCATAAAAGTATTTACTTAATTATATATTCTCCTCATAAATGAGGACCTTTTATTAAGAGTGAAAAAGAACTTAATTTGATTTCTATTAACCTAAACCTGTCATTCTTTTACTGCCCCATAGGATAATTCTCTCTCTCTTTTTTAAAGATTTTATTTATTTATTTATTTATTTTAGAGAGAGAGACAGAGATAGCAAGAGAGAGCATGAGTGGGAAAAAGAGGGAGAAGCAGGCTCCTGCTGAGCAGGGAACCCCTTTTGGGGCTCAGTCCCTGGACACTGGGATCATCACTTGTGCCAAAGACAGATGCCTAACCAACTGAGTCACCCAGACACCCCAGATAATTCTCTTGTTTTCGAATTCTTCCTGCTTTGATATCTTTGTAAAGCAGGAAAATTAAAAAAAAAACCAAAGCATTGAATTTATTTTTAAATTTCTGTTTATTTACAGAATTAAGGGAAGAGTTGTTTTCTTTCTCTCTCTGAGTGCTTTCTTTTTTCACTGATTTACCTTTTCCCTTAGACAAACCAAGAGGACATGTCTTAGTGATAGGGAGGTAGATGGAGTGGGGCTACCTGCATGGTTTCACAGACCTCCCATAATATTTTCTGCTCATCCTCTGAACTATTTTTCTCAGTTATCTCTCTCAAGGAAGAAGTGAGAAGAGACAATCTACGGGGTTTGCTGTGTTATTTCCTAACTGAGGAACTAGCAGTTCCCTACTACCTAAGACTTCACTATGTCATGGTTCCAAAAACCAGGATTTTTGATTTGACTCAAAAAGAGAGGGGTAATAGGTACTATTGAGTTGAGCACAAAATCTAGTGTCCTTTCCCCCCTGTTTCACATGGGTCTTCCAGAGCCAACAATCTGTATATTTGATTCCCTATTGACTGTGGAATGGGAAAGTCACAGGTTTTGCCCACTTATTACTAAGATGAGGCCACAGTTATGGCAATGTCCAAATTTCAATCATTTAAGATTCTGACACCTTGACCGAAGACAATTTAGCTGGTTTTTCCTCCCAATAGTTCCTCCTTGTTGATTTTTGAGAATCCTCAATGCCTTATATAGCTCTACAACTCTTAGTTCTGGTCATTGCCCACAGCTGCTGTTGGCAGAGGTAGGACGTCACGTTATCTTGCCTGCAGAACTTAAGGCTATCTTTAGCTCTACAGCCCTGCCTCATTCAGTTTTCTTCTCTCAGTGTTGGTTTTGCTGATGCCTCAATCACTGCTGAAGCCAGGCATCCAAGAGCCCAGGGCCACTTTGCCACTGATCTGAAGGACCAAAGATCTGTAAATGGACATATGCAAATAGAAAAGGATAAGTTTCCTTTTATGCTGTACACTCACACCAGTTGTAATCTCTCCCTCCATATGATACTTTTCCCACTTGTCTTGCTCGGATAATTAGTATTTGGGTAAGGAGCTCTATTTAACATCTTGCTGGCTTCATGGAGGATTTCAGCCAATGTATCCATGTGATCATGACATTATGGATTGAGGGAACATTCCTTCTATCTGAATGATGTCTAGTAATATCCTATAGGTGTCAAAGTACTCAGTGGTCTCTTTCAATTCATAAGTTGCCATTCTCACACCCCACCATTCCCATTGCCCTCCTCCATCCAAGAGGTTCACATGTATACATAGCAGTTGGATGGAGACAAGTACAAGTATTTGTTAATTCAGAGGCATCTAAGAGAAGCTTGGGAATGGACTGGGAGAAAAAGGGTTAGGACGTTTGACTTGGAAGCAAATGCTTAAAAAGGTGCCACCTTTGATTAACTTCTCTCTGTGTCTCAAAATTCTGTATTTCTATGGATCCTTTTCATACTTTTTCATCACAATCTTAAGGATTGCCTCACTATGTCACCTTAAAAAAGGTATCATTTTTGGAGAACGTACTTATAGGACAACTGGGGCCCTTTCTCATCCCCCACCCCAGTTACCTTCTGGACTACTCTGCCATATGCAGAAAAAACTCCTGTTTATCAAATTTGGTGCTAAAATCTTGACTTTTAGGCCAAATTCCTTAATCATATATGATCAGAAGTTCTTTTTTTTTTTTAAAAAAAAAGATTTTATTTATTTATTTGACAGAGAGAGAGAGAGACCAGAAGTAGGCAGAGAGACAGGCAGAGAGAGAGGGGGAAGCGGGCTCCCTGCAGAGCAGAGAGCCTGATGTGGGGCTCTGTCTCAGGACCCTGAGACCATGACCTGAGTCGAAGGCAGAGGCTTTAACCCACTGAGCCACCCAGGCACCCCATAGAAGTTCTTAATTTTTTAGTGCTGTGGACTTCTTTGGCACTCTGAATCCTGTGGACCTTATCCAGGATAATATATTTAAGAGCATAAGATAAAATACAAAGTATTATAAAGGAGGTTAATTGTAATGAAATGCAATAAGTGTAATGAAACCCAGTTAAGCAAATATTTTTTAAATTGTGTTTCTGTACACATTCAATAACAAGATCCAGTGGTAGCTCTAATAACCAATTTTAGAATGGTGATAAGATAACATTTTAAATTAACAGCAACAACTATAATATGATATGAAAATATCTGTGTTTTCTAGTAGTGACAAAGTCAACAATACTGTTAACACCATTTTGGTTTGTAACAGAAGGAAATGCTATGTTGCAGTTAAAAATCAGTGAAAATTTTTTTTTCCCTATCCAAGTTCATGGACTCCTTAGATCTGGAGTTCATGGATCTCTGATTAATATGTGAGCTCTGTGCAGGGTTTCGATAGTCTTTTGTGTACTTTGCTGTTGGTCAAGTTCTCTGCAGTCTGTTTGAAATGCTGTAATAGCTACCACCCTTGAAGGGGATCAGAGTTTCCGGCCCCCTGTTTCAAGTAGAATTTATAGCTTCTTAGGAAACTAGAGGATGTGAATGGATACACAGGGAGGGACTGCTGCTTGGCTAAACTGATGTGAAGATTCTAGCCCTCAAGGACAATGGGGCCTAGAACAGTGGGGAGGAGATTTGTCATCCTCTTTTCTCTCTAGCAGTATCTTAACCCAGCTAATATCTTAGCAGTATCTTAACCCAGCTAATGTCCCTTGTAAGGATGTTAAGGCCTCCTGATGCTTCTCTCCAGGCTAGGGTAGCCAGAGACCTTACATAACCCCTATCTCCCGAATAAAACTGGATCTATTGATGTTTTCTCACCCCTTCTTGTTCCTTCCCACCTCTGTACCTTGCTGTGTGCTATCCTTTCTCCTGACATGGCCCCCTTTCCATCCCTGTCTGTCAAGAGATTTGGGATCTGGTGGGATTTATTTCTTTTCCTTCAATTAAATATTTTTTCTCTAGCAAAGCTACCAATTTTGTTGTAAGTATATACTCATCTTATGATGGGAAAAATATGTAATATTTATTTTAAAACATTTACCAATCTTTTCAGGCCCCATTCAAATCCAACTACCTTCGTGAAGCGTTCCCTGATATTTTCAGTCCCAAAGGGATTCCCATTCTGAGTTCTCATTGCCTTCTCTGTGCTTATCACATTCTGTGTGGCAGTAGTGTGGACATACTTATTGAATAAATTGCTTATCTGGTGATTTTTTTTCACATTGTGTCTCCTTTGAAGAGAGTGCTTATGTGTTTACTTATTGCCATATTCTCCCTAGGAATTAGCCCAATGTCTTGCACATAATATCTTATTTTGTCATATTCCAATGAACTAATCTTTCACATGTCCATGGTAAGCACTTAAGAAAAAAAACACTTATGGCAACATTTTGATGATCAATAACATTCTGATTGAATTAATATCAGTTTATCTTGAAAAAAAGCTATTATTCACTATAATTAGAGCTATTCTGGCAGACTGGCCTTAGCCCAGACCTCCTTGCTATATATAACCAAGGAAGAATTTTTTGCTAATCAAATTGGTTAGGTCATTTGTTGGGCATGTTAGGAAGGAAGGCATTTTCCACCTGCCTACAGGTAGGGCTATAATTCATCCCTACTCTGGGGACTCTACTGTCTTAGATTGTGCTGGGAACACATGAAGGGTAGGTGGAGAAAACAGGAGCCTAAACTCTTTTCCAATGTAGCTTTTACCAAAGACCCATTGTACTGGGCATATTGAATGTCTTCCCAGCTATAATTTACGTTTTACTTTGAGTCTCAGTCTTCTGTATATTTTACACATAATGCCCTCTGTCCAGTTTTTCTCAGGGAGGATGAATGAACAAGACAGAACCTGGTCATTTCTAGGTGTTGCCCCAAAAGTCATCAGAATTTTGTCAACATCTCATCCCTAACTTTAATGTCACAGAAGAAAACTATAATGGGAAATTGGATTTTAGAAGATCATGAAAAATCACCCCATTTTATAATATTGGTGGTAGAAAGTAATGTTTGCTAGCTCCAGACATGGCAGGTTTGGGTTGGATTTTGAGATTTATGCAGTAAAAGGAGATCCAAATGACATGAACTTTTCATGATGGCATCTCTCTTCCGTGTTTAATAATGAGGAGAGCAGATTGGGCTCACCAGGGTGGGTTGGCTACACCTTGATGAAGTGATAAGAATCTTTGATTAGAGTTGCAAGTTCTATATCCAGCTCTGTAGCTGCTGGTGGTGGTATCATTGTGGCATTTCCAGGTGACTCTTGGTGTATACCTCTTTCAAATTCAATAAACCCTATGTTATTTCCTTTTATATTTCCTTTTGTTGGAGCTGTGACCTGGTTTTACAATTTTTTCCCCATCAAATGACATGAATAAAAATCCATTAATGTAACAGAAAACTGCAAGCACAGAGTATCCATGGCATGGTTTTGTAAATCTCAAATGTTCAGAACTTAAACTTTTTATACAATAAGCCATATTTTTGAGTTCCTCCCTTTTGGGAGTATTGTCTTTTCAGCAGTAGGTAATATCATGGAAGTTGGGGATAGGTTAACCAACTGGTAATATCTAGGGATTAACTCAGCAGTTTTTTTGAGTGAAAGTTTCTTAGAATTTCATATATATATATATATATATATATATATATATATATATATACGTATATACATATATATATACATACGT
>CM052802.1:84841179-84864072 GCA_028533885.1 Nasua narica | reverse complement strand
ATATATATATATATATATATATATACGTATATACATATATATATACATACGTATTATATATATATGTATATATATATACATATATATATATTCCCCCCCCCCCACCCAACAATGCGTTGTAGGAAGCAGGTGAAACAGAAAGAAGATTGTGGTCAGTAGAAAACGAGACATTGATTGCCACGGACATAATTTTCTTCACCTTCAATAATTTGTTTTAAACACAAATAACTTTTATATAAGTTCATGAGCCTTAACTTCTCCTGCAGAAAAAAATATTCTGTTGAATTTTTGTTCTTGTTTTTTTTCTAAAATGAAACCATAAGTCATTTTCAGAATACTGGTAAAACTAGAGAACCAAATAGGGTGCTAGATATAAGTACACTTGGCCCTATAAGTTATTGAGTGGTAAGAAAACATTTGCCCATATTGGAAATGGCTAAGTGGGAAAATGATGGGCTTTTTCCAGCTGGACTCTACAGAGAGTTAGCCAGATAGCTCCAGATTTGTATATCCAGTTGTCTTCTTCATGTCTCTTGTTGGGTATCTCAAAGGTACTACACTCATCACACCAGAAGCCAGACTTGTGGTCTCCTGCCTCAAACCTAATCATCTTACTATATTCCTTCCTCACTGAATGATATAGGGAAAATGTGGCAGAATAATGCATTAAAATGTTGACTTGTGCTTTTTTCCCTCATGTTTTTTTTCCCATTCATTTAAAAATTGTGTGACACTCTCACATGCAGTGAGGACTCCCTAAATGTAACCTGAAGCCTTAGGGATCTTGGCTGGGCCTCAAATAGAGTGGCCTGGAGTCTAAAGATGGTTTTTGGAAATGGCTTAAGCCAGTTGCAGAGAGAGGAGTTGAGAAGGGGAAGGTTCTTGAGGACCAGGAGAGAAGAAGGAAATTATCCCAACTAGGAAGGGAGGATAAAATTCTGTGAGGATCTCTGCAGGGGACCTATGTGGTGCTTCCATCGCTGTGTCCCTAGGAGGTGGCTAGCCCTTGGGAGAATGACTGTATGTCCCTCACAGCCTCATCAAAGTTCCCATGACCTGGAGGTAGTAATACTATAAGAGTTCAAAGGGATGAAGAGAACCAGAACAAGGGACAGCTTGATGTTAACCAGTGTGGACAGACAACCACTGAACCAGGAGGAGGATTTCCTGACACAACCTTGGAGAAGAACCAGTGTGACTGGAGAGGAGAGAGCAAAGTGGAGAGTGGTGCAAAATAATTGAGGGGGAAGCTTCCTTGCTATGTGGGCGTGTCCCCATAACCTGCTCAGCATACAGGCTTCTTGAAACAGAATGCTAGGTTGGTTTCACCTATTATTCCCCTCAGGGAAATGGTTTTCTTCCTGAAAGTGAATGCCATGGGGGTCTTGTGATCTACTTGTGTCTTCCTTTCCTTCTTCACTTTACCCTTTCCTCCCTTCCTTCCTTCCTTCCTGAAACAAGTATGCCTATAACCAATGTTTATTGAGGTCTTCCTAGGAAACAAAATTATCAGGTCGTGCGAGTTAAAAATTGTGTGACTTTGGGTTAAGTCATCTAATCAAGCCTCATTTTGTTCATTAATAAGTAGAATGATAATAGTCCTTCCCAAGAAGACACCAGAGAGGGATACTGTCTGTGAAGGACCTATCACAGAATCTGACTGAATACACGGTAGTCAATACAATACATGCTGGTCATCATCATGGTTCATTGTGCTCTCTGGCATGCAGTAGACATTGGGACAGAATGGTAAACAAGCCAAGATTCCTGATCTCATGAAATGTTTACAGCTTTTGCTTCCACCTTGATTCAGGCTCCCTGGTCTGATATGCCTCCTGGCTATGCTATAGTACATTTCTGGATGAGTATATTCTTGTGCTCTTATAATAAAGTATCCAAAGAATGGAAAATGATTTGTAAAGGCTTAAAAAAAAGATGAATCTACCACAAGAAATTTTATTAAAGCAGGAAGAAATTTTCAATTGAAAAAATATTAGTTGAAAAAAATATTAGCTGTGTTCTTTTTGTTGTTCTTGGAGTTTACCATAAGACATGGATGTGAACTTTAAATAGTTTATAGTTTGAATATGTAGAAATTTTTTTAGGCTGTAAGTTAAAATAAAATCACTGGCAACAAACAGTCCTTTCAGAGATAGCACATGATTATTCATTAGTTATGTTACTCTCTGTCTTCTCCATTTGGAAATACTGGCATTATTTAATGCTTCCAAAATTTAGGTAGTTTCAATTATGGTCCACATACAAGTTTGCCATAAAGCTAATGAAATTTAAGCTCTAGGACCCCTTACTTGCACTGCCTTTCCTAAAATCCTGTTCCTAGTTTCATTGCTGTGAATGGTATTATTTTTCTTAAAAAAGAATTAAGATTAGACTTAAAAGCTGGAATGATTCCTGGTTCTCCACGAAGATCTTTTTTTCACCTTGGTGGTAGGCAGAGCCATTGTTTTTACTATGTTCTTTCTAATGTGAACCATGTGGCTTACATCACAGTCTTATCCCCTTCCTCCTCATGGAGCAGGCAGCTTTAATTTTGGCTTTAATGATGCTTATATTTCACTACTTCTTCATCTAGGATTTCCTGGTGTTGAGGAAAAATTAGCCTTTTAAAAGATATGCAAGCAATTCTTGAGAATATTTTTGTTGTTTAAATTGTGTCTATGTCACTTTTCAACCTTCCCTGCATCCAGTTCTAGTTTTTAAAGAGAACCACTGTTAACCATTTGTGTCTATTTCTCCAGACCTCTTCCCCTGCACTTGCATAGATGTACTCTTAAAACATTTAAAATTAAAATTGAGTACTCTATTAATAAACAATCATGTCATGTATATTGCTCTGCAAAATCTTTTATTTGACAATATATCTGCTATATCATTCCAATCAGTATGTATAGGTCTATATCATTTTTTTTAAAAGATTTTACTTATTTATTTGACAGAGAGAAACAGAGAGGGAGGGAACACAAGCAGGGGGAGTGGGAGAGGGAGAAGCAGGTTCCCCACTGAGCAGGAAGCCCCATGCAGGGCTGGATCCCAGGACCCTGGGATCAAGACCTGAGCCAAAGGCAGTTGCCCAATCAACTGAGCCACCCAGGCGCCCCTACATCATTCTTTTTAACTCTTTTTTTTTGTTTGTTTCTTTTTAACTCTTAAGTAGTTTTCATGGTTCTTCTAATTAACCATCCACCAGCTGAAAATATTCAGGTTATTTCTCATTTTTACCATTACAAATATTACTGTATCAAATATCTATATAGATGGATTGGTTTTGGTGCTTGTATAAAAATTTCCGTGAGGTAGAATTGTTGGATTTCATTCAACACTGCCAAATCATTCTCTTTAGGCCTTTACTAGTTATATTCTCTCTAATAACGTATTCCTATTGAATTTAAAACCGGAAGTGGGATTGTGGGTTCCTACATAATGCATTTATATGTTTGAATTTAGATATTTCCAAAAGAGTATTCCAAAATGTTTGTACCAATTTACATTAGCATCAGCAATACGTGAGAGTTCCAGTTCTACAACTTTGCCAGTATTTTGTATTGTCACTTACTAAAATTTTTGTCATTGTGGTAGATGTGTTATGGTATCTCACTTTTATTTTAATCAGCATTTTCCTGCTGACTAAAGCAGTTAGCCACCTTTGCAGATATCCATTGGCCATTGGAATACACTTCTTTGTAGAGTTTCTGTTTGTCTTTTGTCCATTTTAAAAACAAATTAACTGTCTTATTCTTATTGATATGTAGGATATAAGTAATTTTAGGATTATATATATTGTATATTCTTTTGGTTGCCTTTTCATTCTTTTAATAGGATATGTTGATGAACAGAAGTTTTAATTTTAATGTAGGTCAATTTATCTGTCTCTTCCTTTGTGGTTAGTGCTTTTTGTGTCTCATTTAAGAAATCTTTGCCTGCACTCAAGATGATGAGGTTATCTTCTACTTTATCTTCTAGATATTTCACCTTTCACATTGAGATCTACAATCTATCTGGAGTTGTTTTTAGTGTATGGTATAAGCTAGGAGTCAAGATTTATTTTATTCTCTGAATATCCAATTGATGTAACACTATTTATTATAAAGACCATTTTTCACCCCCTCGCATATAGTGTTACTTTTTTCATAAATCAAATGACTATGAAGGTCAACTCCCTAACCTATTCCATTAGTCTATTCTCTATCCCTGTGATATGATCATACTTTCTTAATTAATGAGCTATATAATAAGTCTTGATATCTGGTAGTATATGTCCTCCAATTTTATTCTTCAAAATTATCTGATCTATACTTGACACTTTGCACTTTTTATAGAAGTTTTGGAAATAACCTTTGATTTTCTACAAAAAAAACCTATTGGAATTTTGTAACAGCTTTATTGAGGCATAACTAATATATTATAAACTGTACATATTTAAAGTGTAATTTGTAAGTTCTGACAGATGAAAACACTTGTGAAATCATTACCACAATCAAGATAATGAATGTATTCATTACCCCCAAACTTTCCTTGTATCCCTTTAGAGTCCCTCCATCCTATCCCCCTCAGAACCTCCATCTACAGCCAGCCACTGATATTATAGATTATATAGATTTGTTCGCATTTTCTAGAATTTTATATTAAAAAAATAGAATCACACAGTATATACTTTTTCTTGGTCTAACTTCTTTCACTCAGCATATTTATTTTAAGATTTATCTATCCTGTTTTTTATCAATAGTTTATCCCTTTTTATTGATGAATAGAATTCCATTATACGGATTTGTTTATCTATTCCCCTGTTGGTGGACATTTGGGTTGTTTCCAGTTTTTGGCTATTGTAAATAAAGTTACTAAGAATGTTCATTGGCAAGACTTTGCATGGACAAACACTTTTATATTTCTTGAGCAAATGCCTGGGAGAAGGTTAGGTGATTAGTAGGTATATGTTGAACTTTTTAGGAAACTGCCAAACTGTTTTTCTTTTTTTTTTTTAAGATTTTATTTATTTATTTGACAGAGAGAGAGATCACAAGTAGGCAGAGAGGCAGGCAGAGAGAGAGGGGGAAGCAGGCTTCCCGCTGAGCGGAGAGCTCCTGAGGCTCTATCCCAGGACCCTGACATCATGACCTGAGCCAAAGGCAGTGGCTTTAACCCACTGAGCCACCCAGGTGCCCCTCCAAACTGTTTTTCAAAGTGGTTAGCCATTTTATATCTCCACCAACAATGTAGGAGACTTTCAACTGCTTGAGATCCTCACCAGAACTTGGCATGGTCAGTATTTTTAATTTTAGGCATTCTAATGTTAAGTGTTTTTAATTTGATTTCCCTAATGATTAATGATATTAAGTATCTTCTCATGTGCTTATCTGCCATCTATATATCTTATTTGGTAAAGTGTCTTAAAATATTCGAATATTTTGTCTAGTTTTTATTGATTTATTTTTGAGTTTTGAGAGTTCCCTATATATTGTGGTTAAAGGCCTTATCAGATATATGCTTTATAATTATTTTTCCTTATTTGTGGCCTATTATTCTCTTAAGAATGTCTTTCAAGAGCAAAACTTCTTAATCTTTGTGAAGTCCAATTTACCATTTTTTTTCTATTATCAATCACACTTCCAGTGTTGTATCTAAGAAATATTTCTCCAATGCAGAGTTACAAAGATTTTCTTCTGCATTTTCTTCTATAACTTTTATAGTTTTAGTTTAGCATTTAGGTTTACTATTCATTTGGGGTATATGGTGTGGGATATGGGTCAAAGTGGATTTTTTGTACCAGTGATTACCCAATTTGTCTATCTTGACACCAATATCAGACTCTCTTGATTACTGTAGCTTTTTTTTTTTTATTAACATAGAATTTATTATTTGCTTCAGGGGTTCAGGTCTATGAATCATCAGTCTTACACAATTCACAGCACTCACCATAGCACACACCCTCCCCAATGTCCATAACCCAACCACGCTATCCCTCGCCCAACAACCCCCAGCAACCCTCAGTTTGTTTCCTGAGATTAAGAGTCTCTTTTCCACATGGGTTTTTGAGTAAGATTGTTAATTTCCAGCAAAAAAAAAAAAAGACATTTTCTAGAATCATAATGCAAATACAGATAAATTTTGGGAGAATTGACATCTGAACAAAATGAGTCTTTTAATCCATAAACATGGTATACACATCCATTTATTTAGGTATCCTCGAGTGTATTTTAACAATACTTTGTCATTTTCCATGTACAAGTCTTGCACACCCTATCACAGGTTTACCCCTAATTATTTTATATTTTTGATGTTACTGTAAGTGATATTTTTTGTTAATTACAATTACAATTTGTTCATTGCTAGTATATTAGAAATATAATTCATTTTATATATTGCTCTTTTTCCCCAGTAATATTGCTAAACGCATATTAGTTCTGATAGTTTTTCTTTAGATTTCTTGAGATTTTCTACATAGACAAGCATATAGTCTGCAATACAAAGAGTTTTACTTCTTCCTTTGCAATCTAGATGCCATATATTTCTTTTTCTTGCCTCACTGCACTGCCTAGATTCTCCACTACAGTTTTCAACAGAAGCAATGAGGATGGACATCTTTTCTTTGTTCTTGATATTAGGAGGAAAGCATTTACTTTTTCATTATTAAGTAAGATGTTAGCTTTAAGTATTTTGTAGATGCCTTTTATCAGGTTGTAGAGATCCTCTTCTATTCCTAATTGTCTGAGTTGTTTTTTTTAATTTGTAAATCAGGGATAGATGTTGGATTTTATTAATGAGATAATCATGTGGTCTTTCATTTTTAGTCTGTTGATAGGGTCAGTTACATTGACTGATTTATTTTTGCCTGCTGGAATTTTGATCAGGATTTTTTTAAATCTTAAAAAATAAGGAGGATTAATATCTTTACAATAATAAGTTCTCCAATTTTAGAAACTCGATAATGTTTTGTAGTTTTCTGTGTAGAGATCTTGCGCATCTCTTTCTCTTCCTTCCTTTCTCTCTCACTTTATCTCTTTCTCTCCCTCTCTTCTTTCTTTCAAATCTTTTAAGAGTAGTTTGCCTACCTACATGTTTTAAAACATGTGCACATATTTTTGTTCTTCTTCTGTCAAACAGTGAGGTATATATCTTCTCCCGCAAATCTGGGCTGGCCTTAGTGACTTGGTTGTAACCAGTACAACGTGGCAGAAGTGATGCTATGTGATTTTGAATGCTAGGTCAGAAAAGGCCAGCTCTCATCATTCTGTTTTAAAATTTTGCCATTAAATTATCTTTCAGTGATTCAACCTTTACAATGGTGCCTAGCACTAGACTCTATAAATATGTTTAAAGTAACTTTTCAAGTAGTATCTTGCTATACCTCTAGGGACTTGATAAGGCTGGAATGGGGATGGGGATAGGAATGGGCGGAAGAGAAGGAATGGAAGCAAACCTTGAAAAGGAAATATTTTTATTATGATTTTGCATATGGGAAAACTAATACCTAGAGAAGTAAATTACTTGCCTGTATAAGAGGTAGAGCCAAAACTGAAGACACCAGCAATACTTGGTTCCAGCATCCTTCCTTACTATGATTCTTAAAACCAGGCAGAACACCTCATCAAAGAGTATATGATTAAAATGTCGTATTTTCTCTGAGGATATTTTACTAAAATGTTATTAATTTAAATTTCAAAATATGCACTGTATATTATGGAGCAAGTAATTTGCTCTCATTGAAAAAGATAAAACAGGAGAATTCAAAGAAATAGCATTCTTGCAGATATTTGGACTATAACTCCAAAATCATCAAGTTACAGCTTCTATTTTGGTAGGAATTTTCAAGATTCATTATTCTATGCTTGGTTACTTCTGATGCAAGGAAAAAATGAAGTAGTTTTGTGCCATGATTTTCAGGGCACTGATTATGCAATTCTAAGAATTACTAGTACTCTTTTAGTATTAGTATCCTGGTATATGCCAAACTTTGTGCTTATCACTTTTTCTCATTTATAGTTACCATATTCCTATAAAGTAGGCGATAGTATTATGATATTCCAGGTGAAGCACCTGAGTCTCAGAGAAGGTATATAATTTGCCTCATTTTCACAGGCAGAGCAGGGATTCAACGACGGGTCTGTTTGCTTGCAAGGACTGTTCTCTTAACCCCTAATATTATATAAGCAATGGCTTTCTTGAACTGAAACTTGCTGTTTAATTCATCAGGGTGGGAATATTAGTTGTAGATGTGGGCAATACTTGATTAGACTCAAGGATAGACTAATTCTGCATTCCAACATGGTTGAAAATGGGACCATCTTGTACAGGTTGGATCTCTGATCTCCCTGGATAGAATTCGTAATTGCTTCAGAGTGCAATTCTCAGTTCCTCTCTGATTGGCCAGCTTGTTTGCAGTGAGGTATCATACCTATGTGCACATCTGCTCAGCCATCTGTAGTGTAAAAAGTTGTCAATCATTCTTACCTCAGGGAAACCATGAGACTTCAGTTTTGGAAAATTACCGTCCTGTGGAAGGATAAAGCAGGATGCCAGTGGTAAAGATATTTTAACAATGTGTCTCACTTTAGATAGATTCCTAGATATATAGAATGTATTAGGATTTTAAGGTACACAAATAATCTCCTAACCTGTAAAAGCAGTTTGTTTTATGTCTACTGGATCACTAGGTCATAGTTTTCCTTCCTAGGACAGACTGTATTACCAAGTCTGACAGTCAAGTTTTTCAGACCAAATAAAACTGAGGTGTCACTGGTATAATAGTGATATAGTATAATTATATCATTATAATTATAATGATATAATAAATCATTCAAACCAACTCTATGAGATCTCTATTTTGGGGAGTTTTGATTGTGGCACAGAATGGGGTCTGGTGAAAAGGGGTATAATGAGCTATAACTGCTGGTAATTCGGTAGTTTCTCAGAAAGGCCACCAGACCAGTTTAGTGAGGTGGTAAGTGTACTAGCTGGTGATTTATTTTTTCAAAACGAGCTAAAACTACTGCCCATAGCATCGCCACACTACTTCTACTGTTACCAAGCCAATGCACTTTGAATAACTTTATGTCCCATATCCATCCAATCAACCTAGAATGACTTTTCCCATTTATTTGAGTCCTCTATCACAAATGTTGAGGGTCAGTGTCCATAGGGAGATTTTTTCTAACTTATAGTGATAATTCTCAAAGTTGAAGGAACTAGACAGGGTCAGGAGACCCAGGGCTACTTCTTGTTCCAGATTTGCAGTTTGGGCTCATTTGGATATATTTTCATTATTTCCTGCTACCTTTGTAGACAGAATTCATAGCTTGTGGTTATATAAATGGAAACTACTCTGGTGACATGATGTGACCTTCCTCTTCAAACCTGGCCCTTTTCCCAGTCTCAATGAATGGGACTGTCATCTACCCAGTGACTCATGCCAGAAACCTGTGAGCTATCCTGATACCTTCTCTACTCCCCACACTGTATTCAATCCATCATGAAGTCCTTCTATTTAATTCTGAAGTAGCTTCTTACATGGCCCCCCTTGCATGTTCTTGCCCCCCCAGTCAGTATTCTCCACACTATAACCAGAATGATATTCTCAAAAGTTATCTGTTAATGCATTAATTCATCTCATCAATGTTTTTAGTGCCTACCATGTGTGAGGAACGCAGTGTGGAATAAGGTAGATAAAGTTCTTTCCTCATGAAAATGCAAAACAATTTGTGTCAGGCTCCCAACTCCTCCTCCCCAACTCCCCAACACTTCATGTTAAAACACATCAATAGAGTAATCAAGAGAGTAATAATTAATATATCAATAGAGTAATAATCACATCACATCAATAGAGTAGTAATTAATCTGAGATTACAAACCAAAGTATTTCCAATGGTGTTCATAATTAGGTCCCTATTCTTCTAGCCTCACTTTTGGTCAACATTCACTTCATTCTAACCACACAGCCTGGTTTCTAAATATGCCACCTGTCCTGCCTTTGCATATGCTCTACTTTTTGCCCAGAACAATTTCAGCCTCCACTACACATCAGCCATCCCTCATATCTCAGTTCAAATGTTCAAATCCCCTTTTTTAGGGAATCCTTTTTATAGCCACCAAACAAACCCACATCTTTGAATTCTATGCTTTCATGGTACCATGAAAATTTCTTTTGTGGCAGACATTGTGGTTATTCTTAAGAGTAATTGATTAATGACTCAACCCCCACAAGTCTTTAAGCTATGTGAGTTTTTGGTTCACCATTTGTAGCCCCAGAGACCAGCATACACTAGTGTAATAAGGGCTCAAAATGGTATTTTTAGAATAAATCGTCGTTTAAACAAATACACAGACTGGGTCTTATAGCGTGGGCCTTCACTTGCTAATCTAATCTTGGGTTGGCCACATAATACTGATGATGTTTGAGAGCACAGTCTCTTAAACTAAATATATCCAAGAAGTAATTCCATCTCCTCCCTTTATTAGCAAATTATTCATTCTCTGAAGTCCTTGGTTTTGGCACCAATTTCAAGGGGTTGTTGTAAGAATTAAATGGAGCAATGACAAAAACTTCTTGGCATAGCGACTGGTCTGTGGTAAGCACTCAATAAGTGATAGTTAAAATAATAACAGTAAATCATTGTTGCTTAGCATGGCCTCTGTTTGCACGCGTAAAGTAATAGTACTTCTTGGCCTTTCCTGTTGTCAGTGGGCTATATGTAAAGGACATGTTCCATGGGGAGAAGGCCTTCAGAAATCATTTATCTTAGTATTTTGAGCTCCACTTCTATTCAGGAGGATTAGGTATTGAGAAAGAGACTGCTATTGTCCCCCAGTATTTATTCTTTCCTGTTGTAGTAATAGAATGTTTAAGGACACACACTACCCAGAAGAAAGTTGACATTTAACAGTCTTCCTTGCACTTGGGTATGTCCATTTGACTATGTTCTGGCCAATGGGATAATGCTTGTGGCAGTTGTGGGAATGTCCTCCAACAGACAGCTGGCATATACCCCTGTCTTTTTTATTGTCTTCCCTTTCCTTCTACAGTTTGGTGGGAATGCTGGGATGATGGCTGAACTTGGAGACTCCATCTAGGATTACTAGGTAACCATGGGAATGGAGGCAGGCAAGGCAGAACTGCAAGGTAAAGTCTATATTTCCAAGACCTTTTTAGGTAAAAAACTTGCTCTGTGGCACACAGCCACCACACAACTCTGGACTACCTCCCTCTCAACTTTGATATCAGAAAGAAACAAACTTCTGTCTTGTTCAAACCACTGTCATAAGAAGTTTTAGTCACAACCTAAACTAAATCTTTGCCAACACAGGTCTGTGCTATACAAGACACGAAAGGAACAAGAATCATCTTGTCTTCTTCTAAAGCCTTGTGAGGTACTGATTCTGACATCTGTTTACCTCTGAGACACAGGAACATAGTGTAGTGTTCAGGCTCCAGCTCTATAAAGCCCTAAAGAATCATTCTGTGCTTTTCCAGGTCCACGTCAGTGTTCTAATACATTATTTGGCTTATTGAGCCATTCATTCAAAACTAAGGATTTGTCCCCTTACACTATGGAGCAGGCACTGTTTTAGGTTCCTCAGGTACATCAATAAGCTAAGCACCTGAACTGAGCTTCATCTGAATAGATTTCTCTTACTTTTGAGGACTTCCCTGTTTTCTATAGGAAAGACAGTCATGTTTTTAGTTGCTATTTCAATCTCAACTTTTTGGTTTTAGAGGGAATTCTGTATTTTATGTGGAGATTTATAGTTAATATGAGTCTTTAGCTTCTGAAGTTTAGTTTGTGAAGACATGAAAAATGGTTCTCAAGATATTTTACAGTCAGAAATTTGGGCATCATAGCTTGAGAGGAAGCTTGAGTCACAGGTCATGTTGATACTTGCATGTCTCATCTGGACAGGCATTTCTTCCTCTGTCCTTGCCATAATGTAGATCAGCCACTCTGGCATATAGAGATGGAGAGGTCAAGTGATTATAGCTAAAGTGACAGGCCACAACTCCCGAGTGGCTCACCAAGGACGCACAGGCCACATGGTTTTCCTTACTTTGGGTTCAAGTCCTAGTCTCCTCTTAATGACTTTGGGCAGAATGTCCACAAAAGAGGACCTCTGCTTCTTCTTAGCCTTTGCCATTCCACACCAGCCCAGGAGAGAGCATGCTTCTCTCAGTATCTTGGTACCCAGGGTTAATCCAGGTAACCTCGTGTTATTTTTAATTTTTTTTAAAGATATTTATTTGACAGAGAACAGGTGGGAGGGAGGGAGAATCTCATGCAGATTCTGTTCTGAGTGTGGAGCCTGACAAGGGGCTCTGTTCCATGACCCTGAGATCACCACTTGAGCTGAAATTAAGAGTCAGACTCTTAATGGACTACACCACCCAGATGCCCCTGTTATTTTTCATTTTAAAGGAATCAAACTTTCCTTCCTCTTGATGCCTTCAATTGTTATTTATCCAGTGTACTGTAGATTCCAGTGTGCTGTAGAACAGTTTCGAACATTTCTTTGTTTCCTTTTCTAATTCAAGAAGCTGGTGCACCTTGTTTTTCTTTGACTCAGAAAAAGAGGATTCCTGTTCTGTTTTACAAAAACAAACTATCGAGTAGGATAGGATTGCCAGAGAGAGGAAGATTGTATGCTTATTCTCTGCACTTTGATCATACCCAAGATATGGCAGGACTCAGAGAGGCTGCCTCATAGAATACCAGAGAACATAGACCCATAGTTCCGCAGGAGGCTGTGTTTAAGCTTCCCCTATCCTTGAGTGGCTCAGAAGCAGAGACCAGGGAACCTGATAGACCACATAGGTAGATGTAGGATAACTTAGAAGTGACCAATGACAGGAAGCCCCATCAATGTTGGGCACCCTCCAAGATTTAGCACTGGCACAGTGTTAAAGAGTGTGCACAGGGAAAGCCCCAAGAATGAGCCTGGTTGGGGATGGGAGCTTGCAGTTGAAATTAGGGCGAACTACAGAAAAAGCAGGTGTTATTTATTGCACACCTTTTTGTGTACTAAAGTATAATGGATAAGAGTGTAGGCTCAGAACTGGCTCTGCTGATTACTGGCTACGTGACTTTGGACAAGTTAGTTAATAATGATAGCTCTATCTCAGTTGTCTCATCTGTACAATGGGGCAATCATAGCACGTACAAAGTTGTGAGGGTCAAATTATTTATATACTGCTAGGCACATAGTAAGCATTCTATGTATGAACAGTTGTTAAGATCAACTATTTATGGAAGATATGTTTTTGTTAGCTAAATTGTTCTTTATAGATTTTTCAGTAACAGAAGAAAATACTTTGGAAAAGAAATGTAAAGCTATAGTATTAGGAAAGCATTGATTATAGAAAAGCAATAAGAATCTAAGGTAATAATATTTGAAGTGATTTTAAAAAATGATATTGAGAAATGGTATTAAGTTCACAGAAATTGACATTTTCTGAGAAACACTTGTTTTGGTTCAGTAAGGAGTACTTGTAGTAAATAATTCTGTGTGTTGCAACATCCACTTTTATTTAATTTATGGCCAAACATTGTAGTAGCTGCTTCTTCTTCCCTTTGCAAACCAATTCAGAAAACACCCCCTCATGAGCCCCATCTTCCATGGAAACCTCTGCCTTCTGGCACTGAACCAAGTACCTCTGCTTGAGTAATATAAATACCAACAAATCCTTGTTTCTTGATTGATTATTCCTGAAACCTCTAATGTTGTCAGGAGAACACGTCGGTCATGTTCTGCATTTTGGTCCAATGCTAAGAGGTCTAGTTCATAATGGTAAACCCTTGCTTGCTATTTAGATCCTTATCCCTATGCACTAAGGGCAAAGCACCTCAAACTTTAAAGTGCACATGAACCACCTGAGAGTCTTGTTAGAATGCAGGTTCTGATTCAGAAGGACTGGGGTGGGCCCAAG
Source organism: Nasua narica (assembly GCA_028533885.1). Taxonomy (NCBI): domain Eukaryota; kingdom Metazoa; phylum Chordata; class Mammalia; order Carnivora; family Procyonidae; genus Nasua; species Nasua narica. Next base: position 84,850,145 of record CM052802.1, on the reverse strand, counting down.
ATTCTGTATTTCTGATAAGCCCCCAGGTGATGCCCATGCTGCTGATTGCTTTGAACCGCCTAGGTTCTGAGAGGAGAAATATACCAAAAGGGGTGTATGAGAAGGACTGGGACTGGAATAGAGATAGAAAGTATATTATGCTTGTATAAACAAGTCTCAGCTAAGTGCGTTATTTTATCTTTTAGAAATACAAGTATTCGGGGCGCCTGGGTGGCTCAGTTGGTTGAGCAACTGCCTTTGGCTCAGGTCATGATCCCGGAATCCCGGGATCGAGTCCCATGTCGGACTCCCGGCTCTGTGGGAAGTCTGCTTCTCCCTCTGACTTTCTCCCCTCTCATTCTCAGTCTCTCGCTCTCTAATAAATAAATAAATAAAAAAATCTTAAAAAAAAAAAAAAAAGAAATACAAGTATTCAAGTAATCGTACAAACAATTCCTCCCCTCCTGTCCCCTCCCAATTTCTCTTAATACCAAAAATAAGAAACATGCTTTAAGTGTTTCATTCAAGGTTAAAGTGCTATAATTTAAAAAAAATATGTTCCTTGCTTTCCATTTACAGAAATCACAGCAGTGGATGGTTTTAAGCAATTAAATGAATCACAGGGATTTCAGTGGATTGCAAAAATGGAAAAAAATTCATTAAAATCTCCTCCTTCCGATAAAAAGCCATGTGTGTTTTCACTGGAGAATTTAAGGGTAAAGAAAAAAGTTTGAGGGGAGTTAGCCTATTGATTTTTGCTTAATAATACCAGAGAAATGAAGATAGATTATATAGGGGAGGAAAGCTTTTCCCTTCTTCCCTTCGAAGTTCTTTCACTGGTTTAATAATTCAATTGACATAAGACAGATTAACAGGAGAAAAAACCCAAATTTTATTCTGTATGTACGGGAACCCCAAAGATATAGGATACTCCTTGATAGTCAGGCAATTGAGTCTTGTATGTCAGCCTGAGTAATGAAGAAGATGGTAGAGGTGTGGGACTTCAAAGGGCAGGAAAACAACACACAGGAAAATAGGAGAAGTAAACGTTGGGTAAACAAATGTGTGCCATGCTGTGGGGAAAAGTCTTTCTGTTGTAAAAAGTTATCTCTGGCAATAGCTCTCTTCCTGGTATGGGCTTCCTATCTAAATTCTTTTAGGTGTTTAAGGGAGAAGTAAAAAATGCTCTTTCTCAATCTGTTAGGCCTCGATTGCCTTTAGTTCAAAATAATCCACACGCCAAAGTGGTGTATTTTGGGTCATGTTTTCTGCTCTGCTCATTTGCCAAGTACAGATTCCTCTGGCAATTAGGAAGGGAATTTTAAGAAATCACAGCAGCACAATATTGAAACTTACCCAGTAGCTGTTATTGATTCATACATGCAAACAGATTAAAACGCCCAGGAAATGTAATTATTCCCTGACAATTTTTTCCCACACATTTAAGCAACAAACATACACCATTTCACTTAGCTTCAAAAGCTTTTGTTTTAAAGCAGATTCTGATCTTGCTAGAGTAAACTCTTGCTTTTCCCCAATATTCTAGCTGGCTTATTGTTTTTTTTTCTCCCCAAATTTGTTTATTTTAATCTTTTGGCTTATTGTTTTTAAAAAACTGAAAAATATACGATTTGTGCATTAGTCAGGCTTAGGCAGAAAGATGTACAACGGACTTTTAGGGCCAAGATTTTTTTTCTGACAAAAATTTAAGAGGTGATGGTTGAAGGCTTTGTCATTGTTTTTCTATGCAAGTGAGTTTTTATGTAAAGTGTTGTTATTTGATGGGGCACACAAGCTTTTTGGAAGTTATGTAATCACAAAAGAAAAATTGTACTGAGATACTTACCCAGAGATGCACATGCTGAACTGATGTAGAAAGTTAGTGGAGAACATAAGCAAACCCGAGTCATACATATCTATCAGTCTGAAATAAAGGAAGATTAATGTTTTGTCCACGCTAATGCTGTCAATTTGATCTATTCAGTGTTTAAAAGAAGAAGTAAAAGAAAGAAAAAAAGAAAGAAAGAAAGAAAGAAAGAAAGAAAGAAAGAAAGAAAGAAAACCTAGGCAATTCAATGCAAACAATAAGTTAAGTATTTGACCTGTTTTAAATATAAGCTGTTCAATTAAAATGGTCAGTTTGGTTGCAATACGTAGACAAATTTTAAATAATTCTCTAAGTTTACGTAATGAGAAAACTAGGTTAAACGTGCCAGTTTTTTATCTTTTCATTACCCACATGTCCCGTTGATTGTGTTAACTGCTAAGCTGACTTTTCTGTTATATATAAAAATATGATAAAACTTTAATTACATATTTGCTTCTCTTGAGTAAGTCACTTAGAGTTAATCAGATTCAAATCTCCTGTTCAGTGTTTTACTAATCTATACTTTCTTGTTTGGAATTTAGACTTTTTATAACCTAATTAGGCAAACAGTGGATTTCCCTTTTTTTTTCTTATATAGTAGGCTCCTTAGTGTCAGTCACTCAGACATTTAACCCAATTGGAGAGAACTCTGAGTTTAGGAAAACTAATTTCTAAGCTAAAGAGAATTAGAATCTGGGTGATACTCTAAAGACAGCGGTAAATATCTAGGTATTTTAGCTCCCTCCCACACCCCCACCTTTTTTTTTTTTTTCAGTGAAGAAGGAAGTGAGGTCTATCTTTAAGAGCAGCTACAGAAATGATTAAGGTTTAGGAGGACAGTTGGACTCAAAGCCTTCTGTAGAGATACTTAGTATATTGTGAGGATCTGGCTGGTTATGTCTTAATCTCCTAAATGGATTCTATGCCTTATTTTTAAAAATCTGCTTTGTGTTAAGAAGCATATTTAAGCTCTGGTTGCCACTGTCATGTTCCTACCCTGCATTTTGATAAACTCTGAGGTATGATGGGAGGGGGGAGAGAAGATTGGGTGATGAAGCAAAGGGATGGTGTGGATGTTTGGGTTCCAAATTATCATTCAAATAGACAAGCCTTATTTTAGGAGACATGGGGAAGTCTTCAAATGGACTCCATTTGAAATTTCAATAAAGCGCTGTATAATTGTGAAGTGGATGAAGGGATATAACAGTAAGCAAAAGGGAAAAAAATCTCTTTTTGCAAGGAGGCTACATTCTACAGATGAGAGAAAGACAGCGAAGGGCATAATATGTGTATTTGCATGTATGTGTATCTATATATTCAAATATAAATGCATATAACATATGTATAGGTATTTATGCACATATACATGCATTACACATATACATATATGTATATTGTACTTAGGTATATGTTTACTTCCCTAAATGTATGCATACATGTATTCGTGTATGTTACCCGGTATTAAGTATGGAGAAAAATTCCCGGGAAGATTAGCAAGATATGTTGGAGGATGATGCTTGTAATTTTAAATAGGCTGATCCATGCCTCCCTTAGGAGGTGACATTTCAGGAAAGATTTGAAACACGTAAAAGTATTAGCCATGCAGATGTCCGAAGATGATTCCAGGCAGGAGACAAAGCAAGTGCAAATGCCCTGGATGACACGTTCCTAGGAAGAGCAAGGAGGTCGGTGTGGTTAGTTAGAGTAGTGAGTGTGAGAGTGCGAAACAAGTCATAAAAAGGTAACAGGGTAAACGGACTGAGTGGTGCCTTGACAGGCATCTTAACACCTTCGGATTGTTATTTTGAGTGAAATGAGAATTCACTGAAATAAGTTTCAAGCAGAAGAACGATATCTTTTAAACTCTATCTCTTTGGTTGCAGTGTTAAGAACAGCCTCAAGAGGAGCAAAGGCAGAAGCGGGAGACCATGGGGAGGCTAGTGTCATAATAAAGGGGAAAGAAAATGAGTTGGATGGCGATGCTAGAGATGAAGGGGGTGAGAAGTGTTCTGGCTCTGGGAACATCCTTTGAAGATAGAGCCAAAGGAATTTGTTGATGTTTGGGTTTGTAAGGCAAAAGAACAAGATGTCAAGGGTGACTTCAGGCTTTTGGCTCAAACAACTTTTTCTCATTATGTTATGTCCTTTTGTATTCTAATTTGTTTTGCTTCAAAATCTATTATAAATAAATTAATGCTGCTGAACATTTGCCTTTTACTTTCAATCTTTCTTGGCCTCTTTTACCAGCTTATAGTTGGCTTTTTTTTTTAAATCCAGACTCAGATTTTCTAAAATTTACTAGGTTACTCTATTTACATTTACAATGATTAATGTTATTTTATTTCTCTCACCTGATTTTGTGCCTTCTATAGATCATATTTTTCTTTTGCTTCTCTCCCTTCCATTTCCTATTGTATTGATGACTTCTTTTTATTCCTTTATTTTCCTCTAGTGGTGTAGAAGTGTTATATATTTTACACTTTTTTTTTGGTAATTATCCTTACATTTGTCACATACCTTAGTTGACTTAACAAAGTCTATAAAGGTAATCAGTGTTTCTCTGCTATTCCTAAAACATATCAGGACAGAAAAGACTTCTACTTCAATCTATTTTACATATGTATTTTCAGTATTTTGTTTTAAACTTCTCATAATGGAATTTTCCACATATTCACGAAAGCATCAGGAAGAGTAGAGTAAATCCCACGTACTCTTTGTTCAGCTTTAATAATTATAAGTATATACCTATCCTGTTTCATCTGTACCTCCCTTCACATCTTCCACTTGTCATTGGATATTTTAAAGCAACCCCCAGACATTATATTATTTTAGGTGTAAATAATTGTATATGCTTTCTTGAAGATAAAGATAAATGGTCCACTATTTTAGTTCCATCAAGTTAGTTATTGTTATTGTTTTACAGAACAACACCTGTTTAGATTTACCTGCACACTTACCAATGTTATTGCTCATCTTTGCATTTTCAACCCATTCATTCATTTCAGCTCCAGTTTCCTTCTTCCTAAACTACATGTTTTAGTAGCTCTTTCAGCAAAAGTGAATGGTATAACTCTCTGTGACTTCTCTGAGCTTTTGTCTCAATTTTTGTGTGTGTGTGTTCCCTGTTGAATAATATTTATCTGGAAATAAAATACTTGGCTGACAGTTATTTTTCATAACATTTTGACGTTATTTCCCCATTGCCTTCTAACGCCTATGGTTGCTTTTGTGAAATCAGTTATCAATCTAGTTGGTGTGTCTCTCATGTTTTATCAATTCCCTGCTATATGTAGCCGTGGATTTTTTAGCTTGTTTATCTTAAGCTTCTTGAAACTAAGAATTCATAGATGTAATCAATTCTAAAAAATTCTCAGCTATTATCTCATTAAATATTGCCTCTCTCCCACTCTTTCGATTCTTCTCCTGGGAAGTTCTGTTTAAAATATATTGGACTTTCTTTGTCAGTTTTCCATGACTTTTCATTTGTCTTTTATGACTTCCATGTTGGGGATGCAGTAATTTTTTCAGATCTATCTTTCAATTCTCTGATTTTCTTTTCAACTGTAGATTTCATTTCTCAAAGCTTTATTTGATTTCTTTCCAGAAAGTTACTGACTACCTGTTTATTTTCCCAGTAAAATAGGTGATCAATCCCTTCTCTTATCCCTTTAAAGATGCTGTTTTTACATTCTCTTTCAGGTCATCTTTCAGTTATTTCATGGTCTTGCTGCTCTAACCTCTTGGCTGTGTCTACTGACAAACCCAATGGTGTTTGTCCCTAAGTGATCGTGACTCAGTTTAGGGGAGTTTATTAGATTGCTTTTGGCTTTTGGTGGAAATTCTCACTTGAAGCCTGCAATGTGGAAGAATTTCTCCAGAGCAGTTTTGCATGTCCTTTTGGAATATGATCCGTGGGCACAGCTGAGCCAGGAGTGATTTTTATGGTAATTTCTCAGTTTAGAGGTTCCCAGACCACAAAGGTAGAAGCAATTAAGATTGTAAAACTGTAGACTTACAAATCCAGGGGCACCTGGGTAGCTAGGTAGGTTAAACGTCAGTGGGCTTTTGATTTTAGTTCAGGTCTTGATCTCAGGCTGCTGGGATCTGGCCCTATGTTGGCTTTTCTCTCCCTCTCCCTCTGCCTCTCCCCCTCCCCCTGCTCATGCTTTCTTTCTAAAATAAATAAAATCTTTTTTTTTTAAAAGACTTGCAAATCTGGAATTTAAATTGATTAGGGAATACTTTTCTTTCCTTTTTTTTTTTTTTAAGATTTTATTTATCTATTTGTCAGAGAGAGAGCACAAGCAGGCAGAGTGGCAGGCAGAGGCAGGGGGAGAAGCAGGGGGAGAAGCAGGTTCCCCGCTGAGCAAGGAGCCTGATGTGGGATTTGATCCCAGGACCCTGGAATCATGACCTGAGCTGAAGGCAGCCGCTTAACCAACTGAGCCACCCAGGCATCCCTTTTCTTTCCTTTTTTTAAAAATCTCGAGTCCAAAGTTAGGTAAGTTTCCCTGTTGTTTACTACCTGGAATATCTTGACTAATATTTAGCTTCCAGTGGACCAGTAAAAAACAGACATGACTGGGTCAGACTCTACTCAGGTGTAAAACAATCAATCCCTTTGGAGTGAGTTGTGTTCTTCAGGATGTTGTAGTCAGTACTTCAGTCAACTGGGACACCATGCAGGGCATGGAAGCAGTAATCAACTAGTATCCTGAAAGCAGTCCTAAGTGAATATTACATAACAACGTGTCACAGGAATTGAAATTGTGAGGCAAGATATCTTTATGATAAAATCATTTAACAGGGCCGGCCTTGGGCAATATTACAAAATAGGCAAGGTTGGTCTTTGTCTCTTTCCCTCCACACCACTCAATGCCAAGCTCCGTAGTCACCCGGGGGTAGAAGTCCTGTACCTTGTTCCTGGAGAACGTTATTCTTTGCCAGCTGCCCCCGTAGAAATTCTTACCAGCTGGTAAGAAGTCTCTCTCCACATCAATGTGGTAGGTAGATAGAAATTTTAATGAGTCTTCTAAAGACTAAAAACGCTTTAGAACTTGAAGGGATGGATTTTTAGGGGAAATTAAAGGTAACAGATGAGATAGCAAGAGGTGAGGGGGCACTTTTCCAGAGCTTCCATAATCATATTTAAATAAACTGCTCCTTTCTCATAAGGATGATTAAGCTTTTGAGATTTATGTAGAAATTCTGAGGACCACTTAGAAGAATTTTAGTATACTTGCAGGTACTATATCCTTATTTTAATTTATTGAGCATCTCTCATTTCTGAGATACTGGGCTTGTCACTCTAGCATACATTAGTGCTTCAGTGAAAGCTCATATTTATCCTCTGACATAAATAATCTCATTTACAGATGAAGTAAGGGGGTTGTATGAATGTATCAAATGAGTTGTGAATGAACACATTTCCATACCATGCACATGGGAAACATTACCAGGTGTTCCCTACTGATCACGAAAAATGCCAGTGTCATTTCTGGGGTAGATTTTGGTGGTGAACTCAGAACTTAGGACTTCTGTCCCTCTGTGTTCGAGGCCCCAAGGGATTCTGACAAGATAAACAACCTAGGGAAGGGGGGGGAATAAGTTATTATGGTTCATTTAATGTATTTCCTATCATCTCCATTGCTAGCTATTGCTAGTCTAGTTCCAAAAAGAGTGGGTTGTAATTATATGTGTGTTTGTGCTCATGCATATATGTGGCTATGTGTATGTATGGGCATGTGCGGATATCTATATATGAATTTTTGAATTGCTGTTTGCAGAGTCTTGGCCAATTGAATCCAGTGACTTTTAACCCGGCCCAAGTAGTTTTAGAAATGTTTACCATTACCAAAGTATGCAAAGTCTCTAGTCTTTCTTGTCAATCAGTTGGACCTCTGCAATTCTACTGCTTTCCCTTCCACTTTATAAAGTTCGTTAGTGTTTGTAGGATTTATCTGATGGACTTGAAGAGAATTCTAGATACTGTAGCACCTGTGAGTTTCTTGTAACACATCATCTCAGGCTTTTAGACTGAGAAATATCAAGAGCTTGGAGTCATAGAATGGAATTCTAATCTGGCAACATACTGACCATGTGACCTTTCAGAATTTCATCTGTAAACCAGGGACCATAATATCTACCTCTCAGAAATGCTGGAGAATTGGAAATAATATGTTTTAAGGACCTAAAACAATACCTGGAACATAGTAGGAGTTTGAAAAAAAGGTCTCTATCTCTTTCTGTGTTCATCTTATGAATAAACTATTACATGCTGAAGGCATTGAGCACAGTGTCCTGCATGTAGTGTTCCACACTTATTTTTGTGGACAGATACAAAAATTTATTTTATTCATTTTCTGTATCTAGTATACATACTTTCATAGCATTCAATGGACAACTGTGGGTACTGGTCCTTAAATATGAGAAATTCATGTGGTCCACCAAGAAAGGCTACTGCTTCTAGAATTTGTTCATAATGCAATGTCACAAAAGTCTCTCAGTTAAATTAGCCACAGCAACTTCTTTCAGGACATGTCTCCAAAGGCAAAGGAAATAAAAGCGAAAATGAACTTTTGGGACTTCATTAAGACAAAAAGCTTCTGCACAGCAAAGGAAACAGTCAACAAAACAAACAGGCAACCCACAGAATGGGAGAAGATATTCGCAAATGACACTACAGACAAAGGTCTGATATCTAAGATCTATAAAGAACTCCTCAAACTCAACACTCAAAAAACAGATAATCACATCAAAAAATGGGCAGAAGACATGAAAAGACACTTCTCCAAAGAAGACATACAAATGGCTAACACACATGAAAAAATGTTCATCATCTTTAGCCATCAAAGAGATTCAAATCAAAACCACACTGAGATACCACCTTACACCAGTTCAAATGGCCAAAATTAACAAAACAGTAAACAACAAATGCTGGAGAGGATGTGGAGAAAGGGGAACCCTCCTCCACTGTTGGTGAGAATGCAAGTTGGTGCAGCCACTTTGGAAAACAGTATGGAGATTCCTCAGGAAATTAAACATACAGCTACCCTATGACCCTGCAATTGCACTACTCAGTGTTTACCCCAAAGAAGCTGATGTAGTACAAAGAAGGGCC
>CM052802.1:84818716-84840679 GCA_028533885.1 Nasua narica | reverse complement strand
GGGGCGGGGTGAGCCTGGTGTTGGGTATCGAGAAGGGCACGTACTGCATGGAGCACTGGGTGTGGTGCATGAACCATCAATCTTGTAACACTGAAAAATTAAAATAAACGTATCTGGAGAGAAAAAAAGTCTCTCAGTTAAAAATTCTTCTTTGTTGTGTGAAAAATTCCTTTTTGTGTTTGTGAGGAAAAAGGTTTTTGTTGGTGTTCACAAATTGATATGCTTTAATATCTTGAAAATTTGAGCCATATTTTAGAGGAGACATTTTCAAGTTTTGTGAACATTATGTGTAATAATTTTCTTAATTTCTCTTAAGAGCATTTTGGAAATTTTGGGTAATGTTTCTAAAGTTGGACCAAGGATGCCCGATAGAGGTGAAATACATTTTTCTTCTTTCCAGCTTAGGGTGGACTGTTTCCACATATTAAGTGAAACAAGATCTTGACTGATGCAGTCTGTTTCAAAAAAACAGGTCAAGGTTTTCTGACATTGCTCTGAGAAAGAGGAATCAGACTATCTTGAAAAAAAAATTGAGATGTCAGTCTTCTCTCTTTTACATGGGAAAAATCCAGCAAGTGTATGTTTATTATCTCAGGGTCTGAAGACTCAGACAGTGCAGGAGAAACTCTGCTTTAGATGCTCTTAATGTCCCTGACTCTTTCAGGAGGAACACAGAATTTCTGAACTCGGATTGGACCTGTGTGTGACGAGGATGACATGCATTCTCGATTTCACAGGGTCACTTTCATAGCTCAGTGCCTGCAGGACAGAATACAAAATAGGACCAACATACCTTACAACAGCTGTCCTTAAAATATCATTCTGGACATTCCAAGGAAAAACTCTATGATGGAAATAAGACCTCCGGCAATGCTTACAAATACAAGTGATTCAAATCGCACCAAAGAAAATTTATCTTGCCAAATGTCTATGGTAAGCAGTGAGAACTATTGTGAGAGTTTATATTCAGTGAGAGCGGATTTGTGATGCACAAGCTGGGTCATTAAGTGCTTTGGAAACACAAAATGGCAATGTGGATCTCTTGCCATATTGTCAGTTCCTTCAGGGCAGGAGCTGTGTATTGTTCACCTTTGTGTCACCGGGAGGAGCTCTAAGACTATACGCTTCACGTGGCTGGCATTCATTAACCATCTGTTAATTGGATGAGTGAAAGACATATTGACTACACTGTCAAGGGACAGGCTTCTGACCACATTCAGTGGGGCTATAAAATATGCCAGGTGGAGTTCTGGAAAGATCCCTGGGGGAAGTAGGGCAGACACATATTATATCATATGGCCCAAAATGTCAAGGCACTTAACAGTGACTGCTAATGGCTCTGGACTGAGTTTTCTCTTTTCTTTTTTTCTTTTTCTTTTTAAAAGATTTTAATTATTTGCAGAGAGAGAGAGAGAGAGCACAAGCTGGGGTTGAGGGCGGGGGGAGCGTCAGGCAGAGAAGCAGACTCCCCGCCAAGCAGGGAGCCCAGTTCTGGACTTGATCCCAGGATACTGGGATCATGACCTGAGCTGAAGGCAGACACTTAACCTATTGAGCCACCCAGGCATTCCTGATTGAGTGAGTTCTTAAAAGGACTGTGACTATGTGGTTTTTTGTTTATTTGATTGCTTGTTTGTTTGTTTGGGGGGGGGCAGGAAACTGAGTGTATTACATAACATGTAAATTAATAAAGTATCTACATTGTTTTTATCTTGATGTTTCTTGACTATAATTCCTTTGAGAATCACATTCGTGCCTTACTCTGTTACACTGAGACAGAGTGTTGTATAATGGATGAAAAAAAAACGGACTCTGGGCCAAACTGCCTGGTTTAGAGTTCTAATTACTGTGTGACCTGGGCAAGTTACATAACCTCTCAGTGTCTTGGTGTCCTTTTCTGTACTAGGAGATTGAGGATGAGAGAAAGTTAATGCACATGAAAACATCTAAAATGGTACTTGGTATATAGTAAATTCTCCGTAAAATGTAGCCATTTGACAGAACCTTATACTTGTCAATAGAATGGAAGCACAAAGATTTAAACTTAATGAGCATCTACTGTCTGCCTATTGCTTTGCGTAGCTTATTTGTTATGAAGCCAAGTTTTGTATGAAGCAGGTCTGTCTTGCCTCCTATACAAGGAGATCTAGTAACTGCAGGGCTAAAGTACCTGTATGAGTTTCCTAAGCCTGCTATAATAAAGTACTACAAATCTGTGGCTTAAAATACAGAAATTTGTTCTCTCACTATTCCAGAGTTCAGAAGTCTGGAATCAGATTCAATGAGTTGAAATCAAGGTTTCAGCAGAGCTGTGTGCCCTCTGGATGTTCTAAAGAACACTCCATTTCTTTTTGCTCCCAGCTTCTGGTGGCTGCCAGCCTCCTTGGCTTGGGTCTGCATTAGTCCCAGCGCTCTCTCCATAGTCATATTGCCTTCTCCTCGTCTCTGTATATAAAATCTCCTTTCGGCTCCACTAAAAAGGAAACTTGTGATTACATTAGGGCCCACCCATATAATCCAGAATGATTTCCCCATCTCAAGATCTTGAATTGTAATCACATCTGCAAAGACCAACTTGTGGCTATCTGAGGTAACAATACAGGCTCTAGGGATTAAGACATGGATATCTGTTGGTTTATAATTTTCTTGGAAGCTTACCAGGTGTAATCTGAAATTGGCCCCCATACATGAAGGATAGGGAGAAACCACAGAAAGAAACAGACCACTCCAGACTGGTAGGCAGCAGGGAGCTTATGTATGAAGCTTGTCTTGGTGGCAAGACAAGCAAGACAAGACAAATAGATCTCTGCACCTGCCTGCTGATCTTAAAAGTTTATATAGAGGCTTTAACTGGGTTCAGTCATGTACACCATCCAGATGGTCTCAATACCACATTACTATCTCAAGGCTATGTTCTTGAGGGAGCTTCTAGGAGCCCAGAGGTCAAGTGGAACCCATATTACAAGGACAGAGGAGGGGGTAAGTTGCCTCCATTTGTCCAGATCTAGCTCATAGGTCAATCAGAAGTCACATGGATAACCTTGCAACCATATATTTTGGGATGTCATTTTCTTAGCCTACCACAATCCCTCATAAGGCTTTCCCAAACTATAAATTCTAAGATTATAGTAAGACTCAGTACACTTACAAAAATAGCCTCAAAATGGGTGTTAAGGAGCCTAAATAATGGAATACTTCAGCATTGAGTATCACTAAATTCAAGATAATCATTGTTCCTTTTCATTATTTATCTTGAACCTTATTTTAAGCTAATTGAAAAATTTTCTGGTACAATTTGAACATAATATAACATAAATTAGATTAATCTTATCTTTTTATATTTCCAACTATTCTATTATATTGACACAACTGATATTGTCTTTATATTATAAAACAGAAAACTGACCTTTAGTGAAGGAGTTCCTTACCCAAAATCAAAACTTTGAAAAGAGCAATGAAAGCAAAGTCTTTTGACATCTAAGCAAGTAGTTTTTACATTTCATCATAGTGACAAATTGCTTTCCTGGAAAGAGCTTCTGCTTTTCTTTTTAAGATTTTATTTTTATTTATTTATTAGAGAGCATGAGAGCATGTGCAAGCGGGGGAGGGGGCAGAGGAAGAGGAAGAGAATCTCAAGTGGACTCCATGATGAGTGCAGAGCCCAGCACAGGGCTGGGTCTCACAACCCTGAGATCCATGACCTGAGCTGAATTGAATGCTTAACCAACTAAACCACCCAGGCACTCCTTATGTTTGTTTGTTATAAATCTTTTAAAAAAATTTTTAGGAAAAAAAAAGAGAAAAATCTTTAGAAAATGCTTTAGTGATAAAATCAGTCATTGTATGTATGTATGTATTTATTGTCTTTGTATTTTAGATAGGATAAATATTGCTCTGTGTGGGGAAAAAGTAAAGAATGAGAAAGGAATGTTGTAAGGATTTTTTTCTTTTTTGCTTTATAGTTGAATACCTATATTTTTTAGAAAATACAGATTTGCTATACCATAACTGCTAGGGAGTTATATTTGTAAAAATCAGGCTAATGTTGGTTTTTCGAGCTGCCCATGTACAACATAAGCATGAAAACACTGACAAATGTTGCCTGGCTAGGGTGAAAGCCTGAAGTGAAATATTGGCAATCACAGAAGGATGGATGGCAAGAAATAGCTGACAAAAAGAGATGGGGCCTAATTGTTGAGTAGAAATTGGCAGCCAGGCTGTGAGAGAGGGTCAAGTCATCATTATGTTAGTCAAAATTTTGTTTCCTTTATTTCACCTGTTCTCCCAGTGTCTTGTAATATTTTCACAAGTTAGAACCAACACAGCCATTTTAGAATCAATATTCTCAAAGTGTTTTAAAAAAATTCTTCCTTGTCACAAGAATGTGCTCTAACCATGAAAATTCCCTAGAGACTGCCCTTTAGTAAATTCTCCATCCAAAAAAGGGAGAGGGGAAAGATTAAATAATGAAAGTCCTTATTCATGAATTTTAAAAATTATAATGTAGATTGAAGATAGAGAAAATCTAATGGAACTGCAGTAAAAGAAAAATAAGCACATTGTGAGATTCAGTGTATTTACCATTTATGTGAGGGAAGTGGAATTTTCTCTACCTATTTTGGAGAAATAACACGACATTGGCAAAGAACAATAAAATGAGGCAAAACAAGAAAATAATTGTCCCAGGTGTTCTCTGGATATCCCTACATCATGTATTGACTGCTAAGTGACTTTATATTTTAAAATCCATCTAAGGACCAAGAGAGAACTAAAATAACATATGAGCTCTCTGGTGAGAAAGGGGTTCTATAAATGCAAAGAATAAAAATTCATTAGATTTATAAGTGCTCTTTCAGATAAAAAAGGCTCTATGTCAGTTGAACATTTCCTCATAGGAATATCATAAACATATTAAATGTCAGCAAGTGTGGTTCCTTAAATGGCCAAGCAAAGTACATTATTCATAAAAATGAGGCAGACATGATTTGTATAGATGCTGTAGTTTTTCTTTCTTCCTTTTTTTTTTAAAGATTTTATTTATATATTTGACAGAGAGAGAGCGCGCAAGCAGAAGAGCTGCAGGCAGGGGGAGAGGGAGAAGCAGGGTCCCCACTGAGCAAAGAGCCCAAAGTTGGGCTCAATCCCAGGGCCCTGGGATCATGATCTGAGCTGAAGGCAGAAGCTAAACCAGCTGAGCCTGCCAGGTGCCTCAATGTGGTAATTTTTCTTAAAACCACACACAAATAAACATATACACAAAACCCACTACCACGTCACCTCCCATTTTATTATTGTGTCTCTATCTATCATCTATCTTCTATTTATCTATCTAGCTATATTTATTTTATTTATTTTTTAAATTTAATTTTGGTTTTTCAGTGTTCCAGGATTCATTGATTATGCACCCCACCCAGTGCTCCATGCAATACGTGCCCTCTTTAATACCGACCACCAAGCTCACCAAATCCCTCACCCCCCTCCCTTCCAAAATCCTCAGTTTGTTTCTCGGAGTCCACATTCTCTCATGCTTCGTCTCCCCCTCCGGTTTCCCCCAATTCACTTTTCCTTTCCTTCTCCTAATGTCCTCCATGCTATTCCTTATGCTCCACATGTAAGTGAAACCATATGATAATTGACTCTCTCTGCTTTACTTATTTCACTTAGCATAATCTCTTCCAGTCCCTTCCATGTTGATACAAAAGTTGGGTATTCATCCTTTCTGATGGCTGCGTAATATTCCATTGTATAGATGGACCATATCTTCTTTATCCATCTGTCTGTTGAAGGGCATCTTGGCTCTTCACACAGTTGGGTGATTGTGGCCATTGCTGCTATGAACATTGGGGTACATGTGACCCTTCTTTGTACTGCATCTGTATCTTTGGAGTAAATATCCGGTAGTGCAATTGCAGGGTCATAGGGTAGCTCTATTTTTAATTTCTTAGGGAATCTCCATACTGTTTTCTAAAGTGGCTGCACCAACTTGCATTCCCACCAACTGTATAAGAGGGTTCCCCTTTCTCCACATCCTCTCCAACATTTGTTGTTTACTGTCTTGTTACTTTTGGCCCTTCTAACTGGTGTAAGGTGGTATCTCCGTGTGGTTTTGATTTGAATCTCCCTGATGGCTAATGATGATGAAAATTTTTTCATGTGTCTGTTAGCCATTTGCATGTCTTCTTTGGAGAAGTGTCTGCTTATGTCTTCTGCCCATTTTTTGATGTGATTATCTGTTTTTTGAGTGTTGAGTTTGAGGAGTTCTTTATAGGTGTAGGATATCAGCCCTTTGTCTGTAGTGTCATTTGCAAATATCTTCTCCATTCTGTGGGTTGCCTGTTTGTTTTGTTGACTGTTTCCTTCGCTGTGCAGAAGCTTTTTATCTTGATGAAGTCCCAAAAGTTCATTTTCGCTTTTGTTTCCTTTGCCTTTGGAGACATGTCCTGAAAGAAGTTGCTGTGGCCGATGTCGAAGAGGTTACTGCCTATGTTCTCCTCTAGGATTTTGATAGATTCCTGCCTCACATTGAGGTCTTTTATCCATTTCGAGTTTATCTTCGTGTATGGTGTAAGAGAATGGTCAAGTTTCATTCTTCTATATATAGCTGTTCAATTTTCCCAGCATCATTTATTGAAGAGACTATCTTTTTTCCACTGCATATTTTTTCCTGCTTTGTCAAAGATTATTTGACCATAGAGTTGCAGATCCACATCTGGGCTCTCTACTGTGTTCCACTGGTCTACGTGTCTGTTTTTGTGCCAGTACCAAGCTGTCTTGGTGATCACAACTTTGTACTAAAGCTTGAAATCAGGCAACGTGATGCCTCCAGCTTTGTTTTTCTTTTTCAACATTTCCTTAGCGATTTGGGGTCTTTTCTGGTTCCATACACATTTTAGGATTGTTTGTTCCAGCACTCTGAAAAATGCTGGTAGAATTTTGATCGGGATGGCATTGAAAGTATAGATTGCCCTGGGCAGTATAGACATTTTAACAATGTTTATTCTTTTGATCCACGAACATGGAATGCTTTTCTACCTTTTTGTTATTTTAAATGACCTCTGTGGCAAGATCTGAGAATAGTGACCCAGAGCCCAACGTATCTTAGTCTGTCAACCTATGATGAAAAATTCAGTTTCCTAAAATGACTGAAGGTAATGGGAACTCTTTGAGGAGTAAATTTCAATGGTTTAGACTGTTGGTCTAAAATACGGAATCAATTAACTTTGCTGCATAAAAACCACTGTAATCTCAGTAGCTTAAAATGATATGGTTTATTCTTGATCTTGGTTACATGTTGTGGGGGTCCATGTGTCTCTTATCTCCTAATGGATCATACTCTTTTCAGCGTGATGATGGAAGCCCAAAAGTACATGCCCAACCATATGAGCACATTTGAGATCTCTAATTGTGCCAAATCTCTTACCAGCAAATCTGCTAACAATAAAAATTGGCCAAAGTGTGTCATCTGACCAAGCTGAACATTAGTTAAGTGAGGATACATATGCCAGGAAGTGGGGGGAAAGACTGAATATTTCTTTTTTTTTTTAAGATTTTATTTATTTATTTATTTGAGAGACAGAGAAAGTGAGAGAGCGCATGAGAGGAGAGAAGGTTAGAGGAAGAAGCAGACTCCCCATGGAGCTGGGAGCCCAATGTGGGACTCGATCCTGGAACTCAAGGATCATGACCTGAGCCAAAGGCAGTTGCTCAACCAACTGAGCCACCCAGGCACCCAAGACTGAATATTTCTGAATAATCCAAATTACTACAAATAGAAAAACTCGCCTTTGCCTTGAGCATACACAGCATGGAGAAGAGCAGTTCCAGCCACAGTGTTACATGGTGCCTAATGTGATTTCCCAGACGGCGTTTCTGGGGCAAGCCAGTGCACAGCAATGGCCACTTCCCAGCTGTCTCTGCAACCTCCATTGCCCCTGTCTGCTGTGACCAGGGAAGGGAAACACCAGTGGTTTCTATGGGGTGTAAAGAAAGAAAGTGTCCTGAAGTAGAAAGAGCTTGGGCTATGCTATCAGAGATCCATGGACTAAATTCTAGTTCTGATAATTACCAGCTCTATCACCTTGGAAAGATTATTACTTGTGAGTCTCTTTTCCTAAATGCAAGCTGTGAGAACAAAATTATCTCATGAGTGATATGTCTAGTGCTATGGGAAATGAAAGCAGAAGAAAAACTATTAAATTTCTTTACTACCTGTAGCCCATTGACAAGTCCTTGAAACAGGCAGAGTGACATTCCTCTAGGGACTCAACTGTCTCAATGTTAATACTTTGCTAAAGGCAAAAGGCAATCCTAGCCTGACCAACCCCCAACCCCCTACCAGTGTCCTGTAAGTCTACTTAACATATAAAAATTCCTTTGGAAACTTCCTTTGTCTCTAAACCCCCCCCAGATATGTTTTGGCAACCATCCTCCAAGTGTATGGCCCACTGATATACATCTGAGGGGTCTCATGACTAAGGTTTTATTAGATGGCAATAAATGACCTTTTCCCAACAACAGCTAGTGCCCTCAAGGTCTTGGAAACCTTGCTTCCAAAATTCCTTAGAGACTTATGCTATCCCTAACCCCCTCCCAACTTGAAAGTGTATGATGGGCCACTCTTCATGACCCCAGTGCAGCTCTTTATGCCCATGGGCCCTGTCCCCATGCTTTAATAAAATCATCTTTTTGTACCAAAGACATCTCAAGAATTCTTTCTTGGACATCAGATTCATGTCCATATCATGACCCTAATATCGTCTTTCCTACATCATCTACATCTAGCAGGGTACCTAACCCAGAATATGTGCTCAATAAACATGAGTCTCTTCTCCCAAGGACAAAAGGGGCTTCAAAAGGAGTAAGTAGAATAAGTAATGTCAACGTCTGTTGAGACAACCATTTGTCTCTGTATTACTGCCTTGTTTGGCACTTAACTCTGGTACTATATTTTATTTTTAGTGTGTTTCTATCTCTGCAATTACGTTAAATTTTTTTTTTTTTTTTTTTTTTTAGGAAAGGTTCACATTGAATGCTCTGTGTCTCACACAGTACCTAGCAGAGTGTTATCCTTGTGAGGCCATGTCAGGAGAGGGACATAACTTGCCCTTGGAATTAAGAGATGTCTATACTAGTCTTGGATCTTCCATCTTGAGCTGGCACTTTCTTTCTCTGGCTTTCTGTTTTCCATCTCCAAAATGGAAGTTGGACTCCAGCCTCTAGAACTATGCCTGACACGTGCTTAATGAAAATGGATACATGAATAATCCCTATTCATTCCAAGAGATTCTAAAATTCTATAGTAAAGTTGACTTAAGGCAGAGGAATAAGTGGATGAAATTTTTTAAATAAAATGAATTAAACATTATTTCCAGCAGGACATTATCAGATTTCATATCCTTCCTTCTCAGAAAAATAGTAATTTGAAACAAATGAAATCCTGGGGAAAAAAACATTGGCTGTGTGAAAGATAGATGTAACTATGTTTTCCTTTTGAAGTAACTTATGATTTCTATTTAGCCATCAAAACAGAATCTATTCAAGTAACATCTTTCTACGTTCATCATGTTGACTAAAACCCTAACTATAGTACGCAATTTGGTACATTTGGTCTGCTCTGATGACTTACAGCTTTTATATGATATGGACCTGTTGGATACTGAATAACTTTCATGGGTTCCCTATTGACTCTCAAGGTCAAAAATTCCTGTATCAATGAAAAATGCATTTATCACCTAAATATAGGGATGTTCTTTGATGTTTTTTTCCTCCAAACAAATTGTCTATGAACCTAGTTTTGCTATAAAAACTTGAGAGAAATATATCTAAACTTCTTGGTCTATTAAAGGAGCCAGAGGAATGTTTGAAACCAGACCGTTGTGCTTTCTTATGGAATTCCTGGAAGATGATTTATGGAGTGTTAGTCAGTGTTGTCGGTTTTATCATTCTTCCGACACTTACTTACCCTGGGAGACATTTCTTTCACTACCCATATGAAACTCTGAAGACTTTTGGAGAGATAAGGAAGAATGGAGTATCTCTGCTCACTCTCTCTCTCTTTCTCCTTGCTGTCTGGAGAAAAGAGGCCAGCAATTTCTTTGAGACCCATGGAACATTTTTTAGTTGTCTTAAGCTGGATGTTTTAGGCAGTCTTGCATGATGATAGAGCCTGGGATCTGGAGTCAGAGGTGCCTGTGCTTAAGTCCTGACTCCACCATTTGGGCAGCTTACTTAACCTTTTTGTGGCTCAATTTTCTCATCTGTAAAATGGATATTAGAATTGCTCTTGTTGTGAAGATTAAATGAGTTATTTTATATAAAGGGTTTACAGTGGTGTCTGGCACAAGTAAGCACTATGTAATTACTTGCTATCATTATTATGTCAATAGACTCTTTCCTGGTTTATTGTTCCATTCTGGTTGCTTGAGTCCAGTTACTACTATGGTTACAAGTTTGTCAATATCTTTCCTTTTGCCTTCTCACCTTCCGGTCATTTTTAGAAACAGTCATTCAAAATTGGGGAAAAAACAATAAACTCTTTAATAAAAGCAGTTCATCAGACAGGGGGAAATTTCTAGGCTATTTGGAATGGTTACTCTCTTTCTCCAACGTTGTTGTACTTTATGTTTTCCTTTGGGCAGCAAACTCATTTTGAAATTGTAAAAAGAGTTGTAAAGCTTTGGTCTTGCATCAGAATGACTTTTGATGCATCCAATTTGCATGTTGAAAGTCATCTTTCCAGGAAACACAAAGCCATCAGTTGGGGAAAATAATCACTTCTCCAATTCGGTGTCAGTAAAGAATTTCCTGCAGCAGGAATGAAAGACACGCTTAGAGGATGCATCTGATAAGAAACTAAAAATGATCAGATTTTATTTATAATGGAATTCACAATGTATTAGGCACCTTTGGGCATCATCGTGTGCTCTTCATTAGTTTCTCACATATGTTCTGTTGTCCTTCATTAAGATGTCTCATCTTTTTCCTTCTGGAGAATCAGGGCAGGAATTTAAGCTTCCAGGGCACAAGCAAAGCCACCTATTGTACAGATTCTTCGTATTGTTGCAGTATGAGAACAGATTAGAAAAGAAGAAAAAGATGCAACGTTTAAAAAAAATTGGAGTGTTGTAAATTGGGTCAAATATTTGCCTTTCAAACTTAAGGTCTTTGAGGGCAAACGACTTATTTGACAAGTGTCCTGGACGGCTTTTTAAAGTAGAATACAGATTACCTGGACATCTTGCCAAAAAGAACGGTTTGCCTCCCTTGCCAAAAACAAAGCACACAAAAAACACACCAACACACACTTTGGAGACAATTAATGTTCCTAAAATATCTATTTAGAGGCAACCTGTGATCTTTGATATTATGTGGTGGAGATACTTAATGTCTGTAAAAAAAACTTCCAGTTTGGCATCTGTGTTAAAAACAAAGTCTAAATGGGGGTAGAAGGGAGGGCTGTTGGAGATCAAGAGCAGATGGCCTACTTTTTAGGACACTCCTGGGTTTAAAGACTATTAAAATAAAGAAATCCAGTTTGAAAACAAAACAAAACACAAATATTGTCCCCACAAGTCTGATGGAATGCAAAAATGTTCCTGTCTTATACTCGCTGATTCCTTTCCTTAAATTTAGAATGGAAACAGAAAAATGGAGACACAGTCTTACTGCTGTTGGGTCCAATTCATGTGACCTTTTCACATCTCTATGAAGGTAAATGCAGAAGGTGAGAAGAGCAAGCATTTATTCTTGAGTAGCATTTAAAAATATCTGCCTCTTTCCCTTCATTTTCACAGCCAGATCCTAATCAACTTTCCTCAGGGCTCTGGTAAAGCTCCTGTGTCAGCCTTCCTGCATGTCCTTTCTCTTGCAGCAGCAGAAATAATTCTTCTCTCTTAAGGGTCATTTTGACTATGTCATTCCTCTTTATTTGAATCCAAATTTGCCTCTCAATTGCTTTTTTTTTGTGGGGGGGTCAGGGGAAAGACTTTCAGGCTTACTTTTAAAAACTTAAAAAATACAATAAGTCATGAAAGACAAAGCAAGAGCACACTACAAATTCCCCATAATCCCTAAACTGGTCCTCATATTGGTGTATGTATCTGTGTGTGTGTTCTACCTATTTCTGTGTAACAGTAACAAAAACCTAACACTTAGTGTCTTGACAAACAATTGCTTTATCAAATTTCACCACTTTTTGGGTTAGGAATTTGGGTAGATCTTGGCTGAGTGATTCTTCTGCTCCATGAAGTGTTGACTGAGGTCACTTGGTAGTACTTAACTAGGCTCATCTGGAGTGTCCAAGACCATTTCACTCACATGGCTGGTGTTTTGACCATGATGGGTCCAAAGGACGCTTCTCCCTTGCCAAATAGTCAGAGGCATGTCACATGGTCTCTCCAGTAAGTACCTGGAGTTCTTACATGGTGGCTCAATGGTCCAAGAGCAAATTCCCAGAGGTAGGGAGTGGAATCTGCTGGTCCTAGTGGGTGAGGAAACTAAATGTCACTTATACTGTATTCTATAAGGAGTCATAGAGTCTGCCCAGATTGTCAGGGAAGAGAGTCAAAGAACATCTTTAACATGCTATAGTCTCTCTCTTGGTCACAAATTATAAATATTCCTTCTCATCTGCAAAATACTTCTATCTAAGGTCACATACCATTACATAAGGTCTCATACCATTACACAAGGGCTTGGTAAGCTGTGGCCCACCACCTAGTTTTATAAATAAAGTTTTATTGGAACACAACAATGCCCATTAATTTGTATATTGCCTATGGCTGCTTTCATGTTACAATAGCAGCACTGAGTACTTGTGGCAGAGAACTTATCACTTGTAAGCCTAAAATATTTACTATATGGCCAATCCCTCCTATCAGCTTAAAGTGGATTCTATCTTCTAAATTAGGGCAAGGTACAGATGAGGCTACTTAAGTACATTTCCTCAAATACAGTGACTTTCTATCTGAAGACCCATGATCAATTCAAGAGATATGTTAGCTCCCCCACTGTGTGTATTCTCAATACAAAATGGTGGCCCAGAGATAGGGTAACCCCAATAGATGGTCCCATTCAAGAAGGAAGGAGAAGCACATAGCAGTCACTATTCCATCACAATTTTAAAATCCAGCATCACATTTTCCCGGTTCCCAGATTATGGCCCAGTCTTGATCTCTAGGAAGGCTTTTCCATGGCTCTTGGCTCTACTTTCTGGGTTTTTGGTTCTGCCAAGTTTATTCTCCCTGTTCTATGTAGCCCATGTTTGAAGATGAGAAGTTTTGTACCTGCTTCTTGCCTAAGGAGGTTGGAATCCAAAGGAGTTTTTTCATTTTGAACTGCTTCTGTTCTTTTCAGTCTAAGCTTATAAAATCCTTTATAAACTTTGTGGATTTCTTAGGTACTCATTTATAATAAACTTCTTTAGGCAAAAACCACACCAATATTTGTTTCTTAGGCCTTTAGCTCCCTGTGAGGTTGCTATGGGAGAATGCCCTTAGGATTCTAAAAAGCCCTAATGCTTAACTGAAAAGATCTGTGAATCATACCCTTTAGATTCTTAGAAGTTCTCCTAGGCACACTCTTAAATATTTCCAACGTCTTAACAAATGATCTTGCAGCCATGCCTTGAAATCCTTACCCTGAAGTCTTGATTTACTGATGACACCTGGGGTTTGATCTCTGCCTTGAAGCTATTTGCTTGAGAAGATTTTGCTGGAAGATTTTGCTGGGAGAGACTGAAACAATTTTTATTTTCAAACCAAGGAAGTTCTGATTTCCTCAAATTTTCTCTAACTTCTGCTTGAAAACTTAAGAGATCTTTTAAAAGTTCATCTATCTTTTCTGGTATGTTGTCATAGTCATCTAGAAACAAGATGGCACTCTCTACATTCTGTCCAGTAATCTCCCTGCCAGATCTATGAGTTCATTAGATACTCTGTTTCCCAAGTGACCACAGGTTCTAGTATTGCCAGACTTTCTACCACCACATATTATCTTCCCACTTCCTTCAAATCCTTACCGATGGTCTTCCCAGACTCTTTGAGCTTCTGTTTCTTGCCTAGTCCTAGAGCCAATGGCCCATATTTTACATTTGTATAAGGCAGCATTCCATTTCCTGGTACTAAGTTCTTGTGTATCTTCTATATTTGATACGTAATCACTGACATCATTCCTTTATACTTATATTCTCCTACAACTTGATAAACTCTCTCTACTGCATACATACACAGTTTTAAAATGACTCTTATTTTCTCTCCTTGGTCTTCTGCTACAATGACCATGTCTTTGGAATATGCTGACTGAGTTAAGATTTATGTGTTAAACAATCCCTAAGTCAAATAAAATTGTTTACACTCAAATTATTTCCTAGGATTGCTTTCTTCAATCTCTTTTAATGTTGCAACTTGACAGGATAAACTTGAAAGAGAAAAACAAAAGGAAATTAAATATAGTACCAGAGAAAGGTCACGAGCAGCTACTGCTTTATCTCTGTCTAGTTTATGTAATACTTTAAAAAGTGCTTAGTACTTAAATATATCATTATAAATAGCAATCACATGGACTCTTGCTTTTTTTAATTTTGATTTTAATTTTTTGGTTCTCTAGTCTCTACACATCTTCCAACCTAATAGATAGACAAGACTGAGAGATTAGCAGGTAAATGTGAATTGTCTTTCCAAACAACCAGTTGTTTCTGGGTTGCAGACACTGTTTTATGTCAATAAGTTTTGTGTTAACTTAATTCACTACCATCATTTTTGTCAGGCTTTTTAGGGTGGTGTTTCTTGAGGAGGGTTTAGGATGGAAATGGTAGGGAAAAAAGAAGTAGAAGGAATTAGAAGAAGTATATATCAGAAAAAATATCACCTAGAAAGCTTTTCCCAAAATATATATACCTAGACATCTTGAAAAGAATCACTATATTAGAGAAGTTATTGTTTTATCAATGTCCCTTTGTAGTTTGATAGACCGAGTAGCATCTTCTTCAATAATTGGACTTTTAATTCTACATTACCAGATAATTCCACCAGCTTCAAAACTTTTTCAGCTCATGGTTGGACACTGGATTTGTGGTCAGAAGAACTTTCTAGTACAGAACTTTGAACAAGTTACTTCCACTTCTTTGGGGGTCCTCATTTAGCACCCATCCTTCTTACCTTATAGAGGAATTTCAAATACCATAATGGATATAAGTACCTGAAAACTCTTAAGAGTCCTGAGGGGCCTTTCAAAGGGCATTTGAAAGGCTTTCCTATGGAAGAATTGTCCATGTTGCCTTTTGTCCTACAGGTAGTACAATCTCTAATGATACTATATCAATTTTACTGTCAGCTGCAGCCCCACGTGTGAGTGGCCAGCTACTCCATATTTGGGAGTGAGATACTAAACCATCATGAAAGACTTCTAAGGAGGTGTTCAAGTCCAGTCAGGAAACTGTTAGTTCCTTTTTTTTGTCAAGGGTATAGAAGGGTGAGTTGGAGTGTTAAGATGTTTTTTTGTAAGGGCCTTTTAGGTGTTTTGAGTCCCTACTCACTTAGTGACATGGGACAGGGGTAAAGAGGGTGCTTCTCTCTCTTCTCAAGTCTAGGAAGAGGTGCTTCAATGGACCTCTCTGGAGAATGAGACATGCTTCTCTTGTTTGTTTATTCCTGAAAAATATCTCTCAGCTGAAGATTAGGGCCATCTGGCTATGACCATGGAGAGAAGAGAAGTAGTTACAGTGGCAGTAACCTGCTCAGAAATTGGAATTTTAATACTGTTTGACCAGACTGTTGCGCTTCTTCAGTGTTTGTCTAGCTAAGGGTACAGGAGTCTTTCTTCCGAACTGGCTGAGGTCACATATTGAGGAATCAGAAGAAGGTTATACTGGGTCTTGCCCGAGAGAGTCATAAGAGAAGGATATGGGTGTCCTTCAATTGTATAGAGGCTGAAAGGACAGTAGAAGTTCACAGCTTTCACTGTGTCAAGGGAATGTCCAGTGATGGTGGAATGCCAAGTGGCTTCAAAGACTCTATAAAGTGTGTTATGAAAGAAAAGCCCAGATTTAAACATCTTCCAACAACACCAAAATTATACCACTATAACTTCAAGGAAGCAGAGGTAGCTTACTGAGTGGCTGGGAGAAGTGCCATGTGGGAAAAGAGAGAACATTATGACCATATCATCCCCCTTTGGCACTGTAGGCTGCCAGCACAAAGCAGGACAAATTGTAGGTTAGAGGGAGAGGAGGAAAAAAACTTTAATTCCAGATGAAGTTGTAAGTTTGTTCTTACTAAATCAATGTACATATATTCATATTATAGTGTATCAACACCCATAAAATTAATATAATATGATGTATATAGTATGATATCATATATATATAGACAAAGGTTGTGAGGATTTACCAGGTGTTTATAGAGGCAGGAAAAGGAAAGTAGCAGCCATTCAGAGTAGGCTTAAATGAGCAGTTGGAGGAAAGAATAGTTATTTCCTGTTGCACCTTAGAAGTCTTACTTGTTCAATGCAATGACTGCACAGAAGATAGTATTAGGACGTGTGGATGGAAGCTGTAGGGCTTATTACTAAGAAGACACTGAGAACTGTCCACAAAAGGTTTCCAATAGAAAAGTTTTCTTTGACAATTATAAAATGTGATGATGACTACAAAATTAGGTCTAAAGAAAATGTTATAAGTTTGTACACTATCAGTGTTTATCAGTTCTTTTTTCCCTCACCTTATTTTGTAAGTGCTATTGGCTGAGGCTAATGTAAAGTGCCACATTATTCCACACTATTTTCTGGTCCCTCCTCCACAGATGACATATTGATTTATCTACTAAAGTGTTTTTCTAGTTTTCACATATGTAGGCAAAAATTGAAAACAATATCTCATTTCAGAAAACCTACCAGTTCTTTTAGGAAGTGAAATCATCCACAGATAATGAGGGCAGAACCTTCTCCCATGCTATGGACTACATTTCAATTCCCAGTGATCATCTGATTAGTCCTCAACTAACACATGTGGACAGTGAACACAATAGTCTTCTCACATGGCTCAACTTCTGAGAGTCGGTCAAGGTAAGGGTCTCACATTCATCAGGACAGAAACTGATAACAATTCTGTAGGAAATATCCTTCAGAGACTATGAGAAGTCTTATTTTGAAAAGCTCTTCTCTGTTACTGTTTCCAGACACTAAATACTGCAAAAGGTTTTCTAACTGAATTCAGCTGATTATTTGTTAAACAAGCAAAGTCCAGGAATAGAAAAAGAGATGTAGAATTATTTTCCTTTTTTTTTTTTTCTTTTTGGATGATCCTGAGCTTTCTGGAAATGGTCTTCGGGCTTTTCCTTTAATTACATGCCAGCTTTCCTTAAATAAAGGAGAAGTTTTGCTGATGTTAAAAATCAATATGGACACCACACTTCCCTATAGAGTCTCCTTAGCCCCTGGTGTTGCAGTTTATAATGTGGCCTTTCTTTTCTTTAAAGAAACTGCAGGCAAATGATTCCTTAGTTTTAAAATAATCCTGTCTTACAAATTTCTTCACAAAAATGAACAAAAGTTTGACCAATTCTCTAACTTTATAGTCTTCAATAAAAAAAGTTCACTCGAGTAGACGCATTTTTAGAACATCTGCCCAACCCACTGTCCTCCTCCTCTGACAGCTGGACTATCACCACCAACCTATAATGTTTATATACCACTCTTGCCCTTGGGCTATAGCAGACTAGACTGGACTGGGGTAAACTTCTAACCGAGACCAGTCAATTTAAATTTTTTTACTGGAAATTTGGAATTGGACTTTAGAAATGCAAGTTAATTTCTTCAGTTGTCTTGCCCGAGGTGACACGAATTCCCAAACAGATGCTGCTTTGTTTGGGGTGGCCATTTTGAATCCTACAGGTTTTCAAAGAAAAGAAAAACTAAGCCAACATCTAAGACATAAAGAGATGACACCACATGGATAGAGAGAGTGAGAGCCAGAGAATATGAGAGAGAGGCTAAAGGGCAATTGTCTTGATGTGCTTCCTCTTCCTGGTCCCAGTGTTATGTGATACCAACAATGGGCTTTTGGTTCCACAGGACACTTCAATGTACTCAAAATAATTTTTGTTCTTTTTGCTCACTGGACTAACTGGGTTTCTATTATTTGCAAACAGAAACTGAAAATTTACTGAGATATCCAATTACAAAATCAAATTTTGACAGCTCAACAAATTATTTGGCTTTTGTTATCAGTAGATGGTCACTTAGAGATGTGCTTCTGAGGCCAACTTGGTAATCTCAAAGAATGTACTGTTTATATTCTCTAAATTTCTATTGTTGTTTATACCTTTGTCTTAAAATCTCTGTGGAGTACACTCATTATTATTATAGGAAAAATGACCTTCTCAAAAATGTCATTAACCAGTATTGATATCTATCACCGGCACCAGGGCTCCTCTAGACTATCATCTCCTGTCAGCACCAAGATGTCAGAAAGGGGAAGGTTCAAATCCTACATCTTCTACTTACTACTGTGTGATCTGTGGTAAATTATTTAACCTAAGATTCAATTCCTGCATATATAAGATAAAAGTGAGATAATAACATCAACTCTAGATTAATCAAGTTTGAGAAGAAAACCCCTCATCGTGGTAAAAACAACTCTGGATTACGTAGCAACATGTTACTTGATTTGTAGAGTGAGGTCAGGTTGCTGCTACTGATGTGCATTTTCCCTTTCCTCCTTTAAAATATAAGATCTTTGTATAAACACAGAGAACACCCTGATGGTTACCAGGGTGTGGGGTGGGATGCGCAAAATGGATGAAAGGAAAAAGGAACAGGCTTCCAGTTATGGAATGAATAAGTCATGAAGATAAAAGATACAGCATAGGAAATATAGTCAATGATATTGTAATAGCATTGTATGAAGACAGATGGTAGCTACACTCGTGATGAATACCACATAATATATAGAGATTTGAGTCACTATATTCTACATTTGTAACTAATGTAATATTGTATGTCAATCATACTCAGGTAAAGACAAGTTTTTAAAAATATATAGGGTCTTTGTTGTTAGTGGGTCCATGGTCAGCCAGCTGAATAGTACAGTTCCCACCCTCCTTTCTAATAATCACATTGCTTTCATATCCTCCAAGCTATACATAGGCACCATTTCAAGGAGTTTACATGTATTACCTCAATTAATACTCATAACAACTCTACGAGATGGGTTAATCTTTATAACAATCCTGGGAGATAAGTACCAATGTTACTCACATTTTACAGTTGAAGAAACTGAGGTCTCGAGCGGTCCAGAGATGAGGCAGAACCAGTGTTCAAAGCCAGACTCTGTGACTCTAGAACCTGTGTCTTCACCCCTGAGTCATGCTGTCACTGTAGTAAGTTGACTGGAACTTCATAACCTCTGCTTTCAATTAGACATAGGACAAAATTCAAACCTTCAGTGAAGAAGAGGAAAAGAATCCTCTAGGTTACTTGAAGATAGAAAATTAGTTAAGTTTCAAAGTTGTTTTTTTTTTTTTAAATAATCCACACAATTCCATAATTTGGTGGAAACCATTGTTTATTCTGAGGAGTCTCCCTTCTGGTCTTTTCTCTACTTTATGTATAATATGCAAACATCTATAAGTATAAGGCTTTCATGTTTTCTGTGAGATGCAGCTATTCCCAAAAACCTCCCATAATTTAAAACTTGCATAATTCAAGACTGATACTGACAAAGGATTGCACATAGCACAACATGGCACATCCATGTGACTAACATATATGCTGTTTAAATTTGCTCTGAAATTATGAACTCCTTAAGAAATTTTTAATTTGAGAGAGATTAATATTATTTCAAGTTATATGCATAAACTGATACTTCATTAAAAATTTTATGTGACAGTATTCCAAATTCACTTAATTTACCTCAGAGTAAACTTATGATCACATGGACATCTTGGAATACTATTTTTATGTTTTCTACTTCTTAAATTTGCATTTACTTTTAACCTTTCCCCTTTATTTTCATTCAATTTATCCATATTCTTCTATTGGTTTGAGTGAAATTCTTAGTATTTTTTTCTCTTCTTTTTTTTTTTTTAAAGATTTTATTTATTTATTTGACAGAGAGAGAGATCACAAGTAGGTTAGGTAGAGAGGCAGGCGGGTGCGGGGGGGATGCAGGCTCCCTGCTGAGCAGAGAGCCCGATGTGGGACTTGATCCCAGGACCCTGAGATCAAGACCCGAGCTGAAGGCAGAGACTTAACCCACCAAGCCACCCAGGCACCCCCTGGGCTTGGTCTTGTGACAGATGTGGGAAGCAGGGGCACCTGGGTGGCTCAGTTGAAGTGTCAGACACTTTATTTTGGCTCAGGTCAAGATCTCAGGGTCCTGGGATTGAGCCCCACCTCTGGCTCCTCCTTCAACAGGGAGTCTGCTTGAGGATTCTGTCTTTCCCTCTCCCTTTGTTCCATGTCCAGCTTGGTCTCTCTCTAAAATAAATAAATAAATAAATCTTTTTAAAAAAAGATTTCTAGTGTTTCCTCATTGCCACTCAGTCTTTGTTAAGAAAATCTTGAATTTATTATTTTATTTTATTTTTTATTTATTTAAAGTAGGTTTCACTCCCAATGGTGGGGCTTGAACTCATGACTCCGAGATCAAGAGTCATATACTCTACTGACCATGACAACCAGGGACCCCTAAAATCTTGGCTTTAGATCTATGTTATTATTAAGCCTTTTTGCTCTAAGAAACCTCTTTTTGACATTTGCCTCTAGTTTTGTAACCAGATTTATAATTACTTAAATATCTCATTTTAATTGGTCTCTATGTTCACTGCCTATTTGTTTATGCTGACTTTCCTGGGCTTGAGAGGTTAGTTTAATTTTTTTTGTCCCTGTTTGTCTTCAAATAATTTTTTTCAAGAAGGATACAAGGGTAGTATCTTTCTGGAGACTTTGTATTTGATCACCTTTAGTGAAAGATCATTCAGATAAGAATTGAAATTTGGGTTACAACACCTGAATAGTTAGCCCCTGAATTACTGAGTATTGATTAAACACTATTCTGAGTGTGTCTGTGAGGGTGTTTCTGGATAAGAAGAACATTTATACTGATAGATTGAGTTGAGCACATAACTTTCTCCAAGGTGAATAGGCGTCATCCAATTTGTTGAAGTCCTGAATGGAACAAAAGGCAGAGTAGGATAGATTTTGCTCTCTCTGCCTGACTGTCTTATAGCTAGGGCTTTGGTTTTTTCCTGCCTTCAGACTTCAACTTTGTCTGGAACCATTGGCTCTCCTGATTCTCGGGTCTTGGAACTTGGACTGGAATTAAACCATTGGCTTCGTAGGTCTCCAGCTTGTTCACTGCAGATCTTGAGACTCATCAGCTTCTATAATCATGCAAGCCAATTATTTATTATCTACCTATCATCTATCTATCTATCTATCTATCTATCTATCTATCTATCTATCTAGGATTTGAATTTGATAAGATCAATGTCCCAGAGGCTGAGGAGTGGATTATAACAATCTCATAACCTAGTATCAGAAGAAGTATTTGTACTAGGTGTCAATGGGTCTGATGAATAATTTGTAGGAATTGTTTCAATGATGGGGAAAAACAAAAACATGAGACCATATTGGAGTCTTTAAGGGTAGGGACAAACTTTGCTTATCTTTGAAAATCTCATGGCTCCTGGGCTTGGTACCTTTTTACTGATATGCACTCAATAAAGGCTGGTTCCTTTGAGATACATCTTTGATGATGGAGCATTTTTCTTCTGTGAAGTTTTTTCAGTAACAATAGAATTGTCTAATAGATGATGAATGAGTGGTAAAGTGCAATGTTTTGGCAAATTAATAAGGTAAGTTTACTTATATCAATCTCCTTATCCCAGGATAGACATTTCCTTGAGTGGCAGTGTTTTTATTTATAACTGGCTTGACTACTAGTAAGAAAGTCACAGCATGTAAATG
>CM052802.1:84800238-84818216 GCA_028533885.1 Nasua narica | reverse complement strand
GAACTTTGCCTTTTCAGAACTCAAGTTTATTCATATCAATATATCTATAGTAGACAATCCTTGTGTAGTCTTTGTTCAAAGGAAGTGTTATTTGTTCTGTAATTTTCTATTTCATGTCATTTTCTCACAAGTCTCACAAGATGATGCTAACCTGTTTAAAACTGAGATGTCAAAGAAGGCCTCCGTGGAAGTTAATGAGATTCTTTCATGATGTGCCCTTCACGCCATATATGAAATTATGTGGCATCAAATAACAAATGTTTGGGTGACAAGGAGTTAATACTCTTCCATCTACATAAAAGTTCAGAGCTTGAGTATTATACGTTGGTAATCAGGGCAGGATGAAGAGGGTCTTGATCTGGTCAAGATAAATGTGTTCTCCCTGCCCCAACCATTGTTATCAACGATGGCTCCGCTCTAGAACCTCCTAAGCTGGTTTAGAACATTCCCAGTCATCATTCCTAAAAGTGAAATATTATCTGCTATGTGCATGAGCTCTTGAGAGCTTTCATAGCTGTAACTAAGTACGCATAAAGGTAGCAATGCTTCCAACTCAAGTTACATGCTGGTTTGTTTTGTCAAGCATTCAAAAAGGGTCTGATTAGTGATTAAAAGTGGATTAACAATTTGGGTCTCTTTCTTTAGGAGTATCACTCTTATTTCTTTGCAGAGTCTTGGAGCCATGCCTCGGGGCACATGCTCCAAGCTGCTAGCTCCAGTTTAAAACTCCGGATTGAGCGTTCCATATTAAATGTGCATGTTTGTTTTTGGATTCTTGAGCTTTGCCTGGGGCACCCTCTCTGATTAATGATCCCAAAGGTTTAGAAAACCTCTGCCCAATCCTTTCTGATTTGTCAAAGGAAATAAAGAAGGTCTCATTCTGAAAAAGGCTTTTTGTGGTAAGTGTCACATTGTCTGCGGATTTTAAGATTTAAATACATTTTCTTTTTTAATGTGATGGCTTTACCACACTAGAAAGATGGGATGTTTGCCTATACCCACCATTCGTTCACATTTGGCAGACAGAAACCTTGATGTAGTAAAGGAAAAGATGGCTATTTAATAGCTCTTTTATTTTCCATTCAGATCACACACACTTTTACGGAAAGAGGCCTCACAGCACGGAGTCTGATATTACAGCAGTGTTTTCAGGAAGCAATAATTGAATACTCCTCATTAAACTGGTTCATAAAAGAATCCTATTAAAACCAATACAAATAATAAACCTTGAAAATGCTGCTTTAAATTCCAAGAGGGTGGTGGAGATATGCTACAGTAACAGTTTTCCTGTTCATAGAGTGATTTTGAAAATCTTGTGTGAATTTTTCTGAGGCAAGCAGGCAGCTCACTACTGAATA
Organism: Nasua narica; assembly: GCA_028533885.1. Taxonomy (NCBI): domain Eukaryota; kingdom Metazoa; phylum Chordata; class Mammalia; order Carnivora; family Procyonidae; genus Nasua; species Nasua narica. The sequence continues at coordinate 84,816,858 of CM052802.1, read as the reverse complement.
AAGGACGCAGGGAACATTTTAAATGTATTTAATCCAAGCCTGTGCCTTTTACAGTCAGTCTTCTCCAAGAATTTATTCCTAATCCTGACAGGATACCCAACTGAAAGGCTAATTATCTTTAATCACTTAATTAATAGGTAATTCTTACAAAGAGGCTCAACACCTGAACCCACCAAGTCCTCTTTGTATGGACAAATCCAGCTGGTTCGATGAACTAACTTCACTCAGTGAGAATTTGGCCAAACTGAATATTGTTGCAAATAGTGGTTAAGTGTATCCAATTCAAAAATAATAATGAAAAAGTTATTTTTTGCTCCCGTTTTAATCAGAGTCAGCTGTGGAAAGCCCCAGAAGCACAGGGCATATGGCTCACCTCACCATCCCAGATGGTGCCGCTGGCCCAGCCTCCCCAGTGGCCACTCTGGCAGCCTTCACTCCTCCGCTTGGCCACCACCCTTTCTCCTTAGCCTCCCAGCTGCGCTGCTGCTTTATACTGGTCTTTCTCAACAGTCCACCCTAATTTTCTTTTATCTGTCAGTGTCTTCTCTTCTTAGGGTTTTCCTCAACTTTTTCACTCTGCTCCCAGACCTGTTTATAGTCTAACCTCTGAAGGAGATAAAAATTCATATGGACAGACATTTGGGTTTTAGCAAAGAGTTACTAATGCATTATCTCAGGTAAAGATCTCAGAGAGCTGGAACGATATATCTTAGATGTTTATACGCTCTAGTTCAATGGTTTTTCAGGTTTTCTGATCTAAAAAGTATATGAGACCTATTTAGCTAAACACTTTTTGTTTTCCTTTTTATCCTCTGAGCCATGTTGAGATTGTTGTTATCACCAACATAATAGCCATTTGATAGAAAAACTGGAAAGTCTGTAGCATTTCTTCTTGTTTGTTTCAAGGAGTGTTGTTCTTTTCCGGTCGCCCCATCCCCACGCTGGCCCCGTCACAATATATTTCGTTATTTCTCATTACATCTTGTAACTAATTATTGTTATATAATATCTTTTTTTTTTATTACTCTTAACCTTTAGATTCTAGATCAGTGGTTCTCAAACTACCTGCTTCAGAATAACTGGAGGACTTTTATAACTCAGATTGCTAGATTCCATCCCCAAAATTTCTGATTTAGTAGATCTGGGGTGGGGCCAAGGAATTTGCATTTCTAACCAGTTCCCAGCCATTCTGAGGCTGCTGGTCCAGGAAGAGCACTTTGGGAACCACTACTCTAGAGATAAGAGAAACTAAAGGGGTTAGGTGTTCTAGTTTGAGACTCAATGATAATGCCTCATTCACCACCTTTCCAGCTGGTAGCCTCTCAGCAGAGAAAGCTCCCTAAACTTCAGTTTCTTCAATGTTAAAAATGAGTTTAACAAAACATTCCTAGCAGGGCTGTTAAAAAGAAGAAATGAGATCATGTTTACTAAGCATTTGAAAGAAAAGTGATTGTGATGAGCGCTTTTGTTGTTATCACTTTTTATTTCTTCGCTAGAACTCAATTTTCAGGACTTCTAATTGAATCATAAAGGATCCTTTCAGAACTCAATTTGGTTAAGGAAAGTGTGTATCTGTATAGAATATGAGAAAATAAAATCCCTTTGGGAGGACCCTAACAAGAAAATGATTCCAAAAACTCATCTGGACTTGCACAGGAATAGCTAAGAGAGTTTTGAAAAGAGGTTCCTCTTTTGATTTGGGTTTTACCCCACCAGATATCAAAACATATTGTAAAGTCACAGTAATCAATACAACATGGTTTTGGCTTAAGAAAAAGCAAATAGATTGGATAGAGTAAAAAAGTCTATCATACAGAGACACCACATATATGCATATGTGATTTCAGGTCTGTAGAAAACAAGCAACTAAATGATGTTGGAACAATGAGTGATTGATTTTTAAAAATTGATATTTGCTTCATACCACAGAAAAATAATTTCTGAGTGGGTTTCTAAAATCTAAACAGTACTGAAATTTCTTTCACTGTGTGTGATACAGCATGTTTCTTTAATCTTGGGAGAGTGAAAAAAAATAAAGGTAAAAATGTCATCTTTGAATTGACATAAATTTGAAACTTCTGTTTGAAAGGGTATTTATTATGATTGAAGCTGAAGGACAAAACAGAATGGAAGAAAATATTTGAATCTATTACAGAAAAGGATTAAGACTGAATGATAAACCACCTTTTCTTTTTAAAAAATTTTAAAAAAGATTTTTATTTATTTGTTTGACAGAGAGAAACACAGCAAGAGAGGGAGTACAAGCAGGGGGAGTGGGAGAGGGAGAAGCAGACTTCGAGCAGGCAACCAGATACAAGGCTTGATCCCAGGACCCATGACCTCAGCGGAAGGCAGATGCTTAATGACTGAGTCACCCAGGCACTCCTAAAACCACCTTTTCTTTCTTTCTTTCTTTCTTTCTTTCTTTCTTTCTTTCTTTCTTTCTTTCTTTCTTTCTTTCTTTCTTTCTTTCTTTCTTTCTTAAAGATTTTTATTTATTTGACAGAGAGAGAGAGATCACAAGTAGGCAGAGAGAGAGGGGGAAGCAGGCTCACTGCTGAGCAGAGAGCCTGACGTGGGGCTCAATCCCAGGACCCTGAGATCATGATCTAAGCCAAAGGCAGAGGCTTTAACCCACTGAGCCACTCAGGCGCCCCTAAAACCACCTTTTCAAAGTAATAGGAAAACAAAGCACATAAAGTACAATGAAAAAAACAAAGCATATCAATAGCCAATTCAGAAAATGAAGAAGAAATATAAATGTCTGATAAAGATTGATAAGATTTAGTATTTTCAAGGCTATGGAAACCTAGTCATTGTCACCTAATGTTCATGGAAATGTAAATTTATAGAAATTTTTGGTAAGCAAATTGAAAATGCATATACCCTTTGAAGCAGTGAGTCTACCTCTAGAAATTCACACTTTATTTTACACAACAGAAATACTTTCTTATAGACACAATAATATGTTCACAGGAATATCTATTGAGGTATCAGTGTAATAAATACTGAAAAATTAAGAATTTGCTAGAAGTCTTCACCCGATAGCAATGTAGAGGTAATAAGATACTTGTTTGTCTCAAACTGGAATCTGGGAGGAAAAAATGTAAAAGAATTCCTTCATATTTATATTAATCAGAAAAGGTCAAAACAATCCAACAGAGAAATGGGAAATAGCCATGAAATTTGTGGAAGAGGAATCTTAAATAGCTAATAGATAATGAAAAAAATGCTTAATTTTGCTAGTGACTAGGAAATTACAATGTAAAATCAAAACGAAGTATCTGTCACGTAGGCAAAAGTCATAGGACAAAATGTACCTATTATCTTAGTCCTTTTGGGCTGCTATAACAAAATACCACAGACTGGGTGGTTTATAAACACCCAAATGTATTGCTTACAGTTCTTGAGGCTGGGAAGTCCCAGATCAGGGTGCCAGCATTGTCGGGTGAGTGCCCTCTTCCAGGCAGAAGACTTCGTTTATTCTCACATCGTAGATGGGACTAGGGATTCTTGGGAGCCTCTTTTATAAGGCACTAATTCCATTCATGAGGACTCCACCCTCATTATTTAAGCATTTACCAAAGGCCCCACCTATTAACACGATCACATTTCAACATATGAATTTTGGGGAATACAAACATCCAGATCATAACACTTGTTATTAGAATTTCAGGACCTATGATGGGAGAATGAGTGGAACTACTTTGGACAGTAATATGACAATAACTAGACAACTTTAATATACAAAATTTATGGATCAGTAATCCATCGCTACATTCATACCTTAGAGTAGCTTCCGCACAAGCACACAAAGATGTATTTGCAAGAGTGATAATATCTGATAATATTTGTAATAGTAAAAATTAGTAACAATTTAAACGTCCAGTAAGAGAATAATGTATAAATAAATTATAGTGTAATCAAAAAGTAGAATGATATATTGCAGTGAAAATTAAGGAACTAGAGCAATATATATCCACCCAGGTAATTCTTACAATATAATTTTGAACGAAAAGTGTAAGTTGTAAAGGAATACATACAAGATGATACTGTTCCTATAAAGTTTAAAAACATGCAAAATAATACTGAATACTGATTTAACAACATATATATTTCTATATTTGTAGTGAAAGAAAGAAAGAAAAAGAAAGAAAGAAAAGAAACAAGAATATGGGGATGATAGACACAGATTTAGAATAATAGCTACCTTTGCTGGGGGTGTGAGGAGGTAATGTTGTGGGGCACACAACATGGAACTAAACTTGTCCAGTGGTAATGTAATAAATGCTGACATAATTCACAATATTTTTTCAATCCTCCAAAATGACAATTAGGTAGATGACACATAAACCTGGGGAAAGGTTTTGATGATTAATGAAAAACAACTCAAGTTAGAGGTTATAGGAGCACGTGGGCAAAAATTGAAGGGTAATGTGCAAAAATAGATATAATTTTTCTGGTTAAGTGGTCTGACCATAATTAAAAATTAGTTGTCTTTAATATTGATATATCAAATTATCAATTTTAACATTTGTTAAATTCACCTAAAAATTAAAGCAAAAACTCCAAGGGCTATGATATTGATCTGATAACTCAATCCAAATCTGAATAAGTTGTCACTTGGAAGAACTCTTACATCTCAGAGCCATTGAAGTAAGCTAAAGTTTGAAACATCTACCTTGAGGCACACATAATTTTTGTTATGGCTGTAGTATATGTGGGACATTGTATTTCAGCAACTTTTGTATAAATTTAAAATTTTTCTAAAATAACATATAAACATATTCATGTGGAAAAAGTAAATATGCACCAAAAATCCTACAAAATAAGAACAGTGAGGAGAGAATTATTGAATTGTGTATTACAACATATTTAAAGCTTTAAAGCAGATCTTTATTTATGTGTATTTAAGATCTGTGTATTGAAGATCTGTATTTAAGATGTGTATTTAAGATCTGCTTTAAAGATTTTAAAGCAGATCTTTATTAAAAGAGTACGATACTGGGACTCACACCTGTTGGGATGGCTAGTATCAAAAAAAAAAAAGCAAAAGACAAGTATTGGTCAGGATGTGGCAAAACTGGGATACTATTATGTTGTTAATGGAAATGCAAATGGTGCAGTTGCTGTGGAAAACAGCTTGGAGTTTCCTCGAAAAATTAAAAATAAAACTACCCTATGATCCAGAAATCTTACTTCTGGGTATTTATCCAAAGAGTTGAAATCCAGGTCTTGAAGAGATATTAGCACTCTTATGTTCATTGTAGCACTATTCACAATAGCCAAGATGTGGAAATTACCTAAATGTCCATGACAGATGGATGGATAAAGTGTAGTATGCACATACGATGGAATATTGCTCAGTTTTAAAAAAGACAGAAATTCTGCAGTATTATGCAACGATAGGGATGAATGTGAGGGACATTATTTTAAGTGAAATCTGCAGTCACAGAAAGATAAGTACTGCATGATTCCCCAGATATGAGGTATCTAAAATAATCAAATTCATAGGCTTGAAGACCGGAATGGTAGTTGCCTGGGGCCTGAAGCAGGAGGCAATGAGCAGTTACTAATCAGCAGGCATAAATTTCTAGTTAAGCAAGATGAATAAGTTCTAGAGATCTACTTGGCAACATTGTACCTGCAGTTGACAACAATGCATTACATGCTTACACATTTAAGAGATTAGATTTTCTGTGAAGTGTTCTTATCACAGCTAAATAAAGAATACAGATACTGGCACACTAATAGATAGACCACTGGGTCAAAAAGAGACCCAAGTATGTACAGAAATTAGACCCAAGTAAATATAGAAAGTAAGAAAGGATAAGGTTGCATATTAAATTACTGTGATTTATATCCAAAAAATGTCCAAAGAGATGGACTTTTAAATAAATGGTGTTGGAACAATAGGATAATCTTGAAAAAGGAGAAAATAGAGTTCATATTCAAAACATGCATCATCATAAACTCCAAACAGATCATCTATTTTAGTGAATTTATGATTTTATTTATTTTTATTTTATTTAAATTCAATTAATTAACGTGTAGTGTATTATTAGTTTCTGAGTCAGAGTTCGGTGAATCTCATCAGTTGCATAAAACACCCAGTGCTTCATAATCTGAACTTATAATTTTAATCGATTCTCTTTCCTAGCTCCATCCACTGAAAGGGCCAAGATGCAAGTAGCAGCTTGCAAGCACTGAGATCGTAGTTCCTAAATACCACTCCCACTAAACAGAACCAGGACTTTCTGGAATATTGAGTGATTCCAGCTCTTGTGCTGAGAAAGAGCAAAAGATAAACCTGGAACATCTTGTGTCAGAGAGCAAGGAAGTGCTGAAAAAGTGAGGGAACGTGTCAAAGAACACAGGGACAACCATCTGACTTGCTAAATTTGAAAGAGTAGGAACATCAAAAATAAATAGTGATAGTGGGACACCTGGGTGGCTCAGTCCGTTAAGCGTCTGCCTTTGGCTCAGGTCATGGTCCCCGGGGTCCTGGGATCGAGTCCTGTATCAGGCTCCCTACTCAGCAAGGAGTCTGCTGCTTCCTCTGCCTGCTGCTCCCCCTGCTTGTGTGTACTCTCTCTCTCTCTCTCTCTGAAAATTAAATAAAATATTAAAAGAAAAGTGATAGTAATAGCGCACCTGGATTGTACAGTTGGCTAAGCGTCTGACTCTGGATTTCCACTCAGGTCATGATCTCAGGGTCCTGCGATGGAGCCCTGCCTTGGACTCCACACCCAGTGTGGCGTCTGCTTGAGATTCTCTCTCCCTCCTGCTTGTACTCTCTGTTTCTCTCTCTCTAAAATAAATAAATATTAAGAAATAATGATAGGAAAGGATTATAGCATATTGATTATCAAATATATTTGATACGATAAGGAAACAATCAGACAAATACAGATTATGGGACACTTCCTAAGATTTATTGTCCTGGACTCTTCAAAATATGTCAGTGTAGTGAAGGCAGGGTATTGTGAAAGTTAAAGGGAAGTAAAAAAGATAGGAAAAGCTAAACGAAATGCACAATTCTTGATTGGATCTTGGATTTAAAAAACACATTTAGAAAAGACATCTTTGTAGGCGATCAGAGAAATTTGAATAGGGATTGTATATTAAAGAATATTGTGTCCATGTTAAATTTCTTTGGTATGATAATGGTGTATTTATGTAAAAGAATGTTCTTGTTCTTAAGAGATGTATGGGATGTACTTAGCTTCGAAGTATAACGATATCTTTGGAATGGTTTTGTCAAAAACTGGATGTGTCTCCATGTGTGTTGGGGGGAGGGAACTAGACAAAGCAAATGGGGGAAGACTTTAACAACTGGTGGACCTAGGTGAAGGACATATAATGTTTTCTGAACTTTTTTTTTTCAATTTCTTATAGCTTTTCAATTTTTTAAAGTAAAAGGGAAAGCAATAAAAGAAAATTCACCATCAATTCATTAAATCATCATTTAGACATATAGGAATATTTATAGCTTGTGCAATTATTTCAAATTCTTTATAAATTAAAGCAAGTGTAAGAAATATACAAGCACATTAAGGAGTAAATGATGTAAATAGAAACCATCTGTCTCTTTACTTGACAGATGAAGAAGACACAGGCCCACAAATAAATTAACTTCCCTAAGGTCACACTCTAATGTATATAAGACCATTTTTGTGAGATTTATACAGCAACTGAACATCAAATATGGTCCTTTGAATAGCTGAAATTTTCTTTCCAGGCTATTGGCTTGAGGAAGCTCATTGTATTACACTTTATCACAGAGAGCAGATCTTTCAAGGATTTTGTTTTTCTTTTTCTTATATCCGCTGTTTTCCTCTCACATTTCAGCAGAGATTAAAATATCAGTAGGGATGTTTTCTATTTGTTAACTGAGTTCTTCATAAAATGGTGAAGGAATCGGAAGTCCATTAGATCTGTTGAATCAGGCAGGAATGATGCTGAAATGAACAATAAAGCAAGAGTGTTAAAAAACAGATTCTAGGGGCACCTGGGTGGCTCAGTGGGTTAAAGCCTCTGCCTTCGACTCAGGTCATGATCTTGGGGTCCTGGGATAGAGCCACACATTGGGCTCTCTGCTTAGCAGGGAGCCTGCTCATCCTCCCTCCCCCGCCTGCCTCTCTGCCTACTTGTGATCTCTCTCTCTCTGTCAAATAAATAAATAAAAAACCTTAAAAAAAAAACAGATTCTAGCCAGGATTTTAATATTTTGAAAATGTACAAAATCTCTTCCTCTGCACTAAGCAAGGATTCTTCTTCCAACCATGGATCATCATGGATCATGATGTCACACACCATTATTAATAGCATGTGCCTGGACAAAGGAAAATGACGCATGGATTATTCCCAATGTGCAGTTGGACTCCTGGGGGCATGTGCTGATCTGACCTCTACTGGCTGTGTGACTGGGCAAGTTCCTTAGCCTCTCTGGCTTCAGTTTGCTCAGGTGTAAAAGAGGAATAGGATATCTAGTTCACATACTTGTTGAGAAGATTAAATGAGAATGCTCACAGGATGGGACCCTGTACAAACTAAACACATAGTTATTTTTCATTGAGCACTATTTTGCTCTGTGCTAAGGGAAAAATGTAAGAAACAGTACCTGTTCTCTAGGAAGAATAATATAATTAGAAATATAAATTGTACACATAAGAATGGGTGGTAATATACAAATGGCCAAAATGAGTCCTGTAGGTAGGTGAGGGTTAGTAAAGCCAGGGTTGTGGAGAAAGATTCCCTTGTTTGTTGAAAGAGTTGCTTTGTAAAAGATGGACAGGAATTGGCTAGAAAGGAGGGGGAAGACATTCAATGTGAAAAGAACTTCAGGAAAAATCTTAGAATGGAGACTGAGCTTGACATGTTGTCAAAAGAATGAAATCATAAGTACTCTAGAATAGAGTATAGGTCTTGACGGAGAAGTCAGAAGTAGGTAGTGTGGAAATCAAATACAGAGCATCTTAGCTAGAAATACTATGTATTTTACCCAAAAGGCAACAGGAATCCTTAGAAGATGCTTAGCAGTGAGAGAACTTGAGGAAAAAATATTTTATGGAAATTGAAGATGTACTGGGATAACTGAAATGATGAGGAGAAAAGAAACTGGAAGCAGAGACACTAGCTAAAAATATTGTCTGCATTTAGTTTTTCTGAGGAAGATGATTTGGACCTGTTGTATTTAGCATAATAGTAGAACACATACGCACGGAAATTCTTAGTTACTGACTGTGGTTTTCAGATGGTTCTTGATTCTCATCCCATTTGAGGCCCTAGCTGGACATGTGAGCAGATAAGCTTTTCTCCAGCCTTCACATTCCTGCCTTCTCATCTGTGAGCTCTGAAAGCCTCCTCTCCTCTTGGGCAACTGTATTAGGTTGCCCTTGGGAGATGGCTGAAGGGCCTTATTTTTCAGTAGATCTGTTTGGTCATGGCCCACAACGTCTGCTAGGCTCAACTTACATGTGACACTGTGCTCAATTCTTTATATATGTTTCATAACTGGTAGGGAATTACAACGTGAAACACCTGGTAATTTCAATAAGGGCTTTTTTTTTTTTTTTAAGTAGGTTCCATGCCCAGTGTGGAGCCCAATGTGGGGCTTGAACTCATGACCCTGAGATCAAGACCCAAGTAGAAATCAGGAGTCAAATGCTCAACCAACTGAGCTACCCAGACAGCCCTCAACAAGGGTGTTGATGGCCACTGGGGAGGTGGCCGACAGACATTTATAGTGGTCTAGGGAAAGAACAGCATTTGAGAAATCTGATAGCTAGGTATTTTTCTTTGCCTTAAGCTACTTAAAATCAATGGCTTATGTATGTATCAAGTTCCCTTGGACGTGCCAAACAGTTGAAAATAACCTCCGAGGCATGATTTTCTAATGAATATTAAATCTTGCCATAAGCAACCTATCTCAATGGAAATACCAGCCTTGTGGAGCAGAGAACTTATATCTTGGTGTGAAAGTCAGGGTGATTTTTCCTTTGGTAGTTTGTTTCCTGGCCTGAGAAAATATTTGTGTATAAATGTGTAAGGGGAATTACAGAAGCAGAGCTAAAGTTTATTTTTTCTGAGCACGTGTTAATATACTACTACTAAAATCCAAAGGTCTGACTATTTGAATACATTAATTAAATATTCCTGGAAATCTCCATCTCAAAATTAGTCAATACTTATTGAAATATATCTTTACAACAGAGGAAAGATGACACAAATACCATTGGAATGGTTTCACTGGTCCCAAGTGTGTGCTCTCTGGGTACCCTTCCCTCTTAAAAAGAAATATTATATTTACTCCTCAGAGGTTTATTCTAAGAGAATGAGGGAAGCAAACAGGAATGTTTACATATGATTCGAATTGTTTATTTTGTTAAATATTTGCGTCTCTGCCTATGGGTTCCACAGGGAAACGGAAATGGGCATTTTAAAAGAAAAGGATAAATTAGAATCGATGAATTTAGATGACCTAATTTTATTAAAAATTCAGAAAGTAGGATAAATTGGAAGCAAAACACGGATAATTTAATTTTTGTTGTCTGCAATAAGAGAATATTTCATTCCCTACTCTCGCTGTCTTAGAAGGGTATTAACCGCCATGTGCAGCTTTTCGAAAGCAGCTGCGAGCCTGGATATCCCACTTACTTGCCAATATTTTATGACCAAACAGATGTGTACGCAAATCACACCTGTTCTAATTCCAGAAGCTCTGCTTCAGTCAATCACTTTAAAATAACTTCTGTCTCTAAGACATAAAATGTACTAAAGAATCTTGAAGGCTGGACAATGAAGGTGTCAGCAGCCCCACGACCAAGGGCACGGCTGAAACATATGGTCACATTTTCCATGCTTTCATGGGACTCTAGGGAGCACTCAATGGCAAATCAATGAAAACTTCTTATGGATGGGAAAGTGAGAAGCCCAGAGAATGTGGTGGGGGCAGGGCAGGGAAGACAAGAAGGCTCATCTTGCTCTACAAATGCTTTCCTTTTGCTCCTCTATTCAGAAAATTCTTGAAGTCCTAATGGCCTTCCGTGAGCGAGTCAGGGCAGGTAAATCTTATTTTGAAAGTCAAACTTGTCCTCTGAGAAAGTGAAAGTTAAAGTACTTGCCATTTAATTTTTGATTACTCCTAAAATATTTTTGTGTTTTTCTGGCACAAACCAGGTGTCATAACCCAGAAAAGCAGACTGATACTTTTCCTATAATGATATACTAATACGATAAGATTCTCCTGGTTCTATCACCCACATCCCCTGATACCACTGTTTAGTTGGAATCCAGAGTGCTAAAAAAAATTCTTTTTTTTTTTAAAGATTTTATTTATTTGTCAGAGAGAGAGAGAGAGAGAGCACAAGCAGGCAGAGTGGCAGGCAGAGGCAGAGGGAGAAGCAGGCTCCCCGCTGAGCCAGGAGCCCCATGCGGGACTCGATCCCAGCACCCCGGGATCATGACCCGAGCCAAAGGCAGCTGCTCAACCAACTGAGCCACCCAGGCATCCCGTTAAAAAAAATTCCGAGGAGTTTTTTTGTTTTTGTTTTTGTTTACGGATAGATAAATTGATTTTAAATGATGAGGGGCATATATAAACTGTGTTCTGACCCAGGTCCCTGTACTTTTCTTTTTCTGTACCTGGTCTCGTGTTGATTCTGCTTGGTAAAGGCAGACTGGTGCGTATATGGTCAAAATGTTCTGTGCTCTCTTTGGAAACAGTAGACTTACTTTCCACTGCATTCCTTGCATACATTTAACAGCGAATTGTGAGAGCCACTGTGTCTGTCATATCTGGTATTTTCGTCCAGAGCAGACCCATTCATGGTAGACCCTTTAGTTATTCAGCTGATTATCTCACCAGTAGACACAGTCGTTGTCCTTAAGGGTTTCGCATCCTTTACTCTTCAATTGTCCTTTCCTGTATCATCACTACAAATTCTTTGATATAAACAGAGAGCATGCTTAGATCTTACCACAAATATATTCCGATTTTGTTCAATAAACTTTTTTTTAAAGATTTTATTTATTTATTTGACAGAGAGAGACAGTGAGAGAGGGAATACATGCAGAGGGAGTGGGAGAGGGAGAAGCAGGCTCCCTGCTGAGAGGGGGCTCTATCCCAGGACTCTGGGATCATGACCTGAGCTGAAGGCAGACGCTTAAAGACTGAGCCACCCACGTGCCCCTATCCAATAAAATTTTATTGATAAATACCCTGAATTATTTTTTTGGACCTCAAAGTTTACACCCAAGATGAGATCTCCCTCAAAAAGTTTCTACTATGTGTTCTTGAGTTTTAAGATATAAAACTGCAATTCCCTTGGAAACAGGTTTGTGCAGAATGCAGTCTGAAAAAAAGCTACAACTTCAGTTTTACAGTGCGGGGATTATTGTTATTCACCATGTGTACCTACATCTGTGCAGGAAACAAAAAGGCCCAGAACAGCACAGGCTTCCAAATCCTGAAACAGTCTGTGGGACTCTGTAGACGCAACGATGTTCCTACCGTCTAGCTAGATCTGTTCTCTGTGGTGTCATTTCCAGGAGCAATGAGCAAGACGAGGGCTCCCCTTGTCTTTAGTCCCTCATGTACAGATGTGGTGGCTAGGTAGTACAGACTGGGAAGGAATTTGGAGGGTGAGAATATTCAACATAAGGGTGATTTCATAGCTGAAACTGTCAGGATGGCCAAGGGATGTTTTTAGAGCCTTTTTAATCTTCCTCTGTTTGCTTCTTAGCAACATGCCCCACCATCACTGTCCATTTATCTCTTACCCTTCTCTCTTTTCACATGCAAATCCTGTGTTGTTACATGTTTATGTAGCAATACACCAAAACTAAGACTAGGGTAGCAGTTTCAGTTAATGTTATTATGAAGCAGTATTTATTAATGTACAAGTTGATGGCCATACACAGCATTCATGATTCATTGATTTCTCTGACATCTGAAAAGGATCTGGGATTCGATCTGTACTAGAACACATCAGTCCCTTGGCTATAATCTGTGGTTACCAGGCCAGAGAAAATAGTATCATGCAACTATACTTTGAGCTCTGAGAAACAGAAAGGACACGGTTTTGAAATATCTCAGATTGATTTTGGTGGTTTTTTTCAGTGGGGCTTGAGGTGACTGAAGGAAGATAAGAAAATTCTGCAAAAAGGAGCAGACCAATACTGTGGACATTCTTGCCAATTACAGGGAATGCCCCATGAAAGGTTACTATGTATGTCTCCTATTGATTTGAAGATGCAGTTTTGCTTGCTAAAACACCAGAAAAGATGACCATGTTTGTAACAAAAACAGAAATGTCCTACAGGCAGAAAATTCTGAGCTTGTCTCTAAACACTTGTCCTGAGTCCAAACTTAATATAACTGTTGAGCACAGTCTAACACCACAAAGGCATAGCTTAGGAGACGGTGCTATCCCAAACTGCAATAACATACTTACGGAAAATGATAATGTCTCCCCCACCCAAAACAACATCTACCCTAGCCTCAAAATCATCTGTACTTTTTATAATTATTTACTTCAGGCCTGAAAGTAATTAAGTGAAATGAGTAGAATCCCAACAATTCTGCTTACCATAGCGGTTCAATAGAGTCTTTTCAAGCTGGAAGTTATTGGCAGTGGAGGAAGGAGGCAGCAAGGACTGGTGAAGGGCTCTGGGGAATGGACCATCCAGAGGCACAGGTGGATAGCCACCATGGTCCATTTACTGTATCTGCTGGCACCTCTCCCAGTACGGCCTCTGCTCATATTGCCATTCTCACACCTGAGTGGTTGATGACATCGACTGGGGACAATGATTACAGCCGTCAGGATGAAGTGTGCCTGGCCAATAAGAGTAAGTCAACGCGAGCAAGCTTCGTCAGTTAGATATTGGAATTTTTCCTATAATGAAAGCTATGTCCTGTTCTAGAACTTATCTGTCTATAGCAAATTTATGGCTTCCTGATAAATTCATATTTTTCCAAAAAATCAAGGAAAAGACAGGGCCATTGAATGTATTGAGTTTACTTTAGCACTGGTTTTCATGAGGACCCCCAGTTCTGGGCTAGTGTATTTGTTCCGATTTGTTGTCCTAGTTTTTTGGCTTGAGTTTGTCTTCAGTTTTAGGACTTTGCTTTATGACGATTTTCTTTCTTTTTTTTTTTTTTAAGATTTTTTATTTATTTGTCAGAGAGAGAGAGCGCACAAGCAGGCAGAGTGGCAGGCAGAGGTAGAGGGAGAAGCAGGCTCCCGCTGAGCAAGGAGCCCGATGCGGGACTTGATCCCAAGACCATGGGATCATGACCTGAGCCAAAAGCAGCTGCTTAACCAACTGAGCCACCCAGGCGTCCCAATTATGGCGATTTTCATTCAGATGTGGAACAGGCAAAATATACCGAATGCTTTTCATGCAAGAGAGTGGTAATTCGAATTCTTAAAAAATTTGACAAGATACTATGGCTCTGTGAGATTCAATTCTGTTTAGTGACATAGATGATGATGTGTGGTTTGAATTGCTCTTTCCGAAGATACAATTTTTTTCCTTTTGCTGAGAGCCTGTCTTTATCAGAAAGTCCAGAAATATTCTTAGTGTAACACATGTGACATATATTTGTGTATAAATTTCTCCAGGTATTTTATGTCATAGAATATTATCATCTGGGATTCCCAGAACTCCCAGAAATATTTTAAGCAGGATAAATATTTTTGCCTTTGTCAAATTTAAACATTTAACATCAACCATGTCATATGATGTTTTATATATGAAACTGAGTACGTGCATATGGTAAAAACTTTGAAAGGTACAAAACAGAGATTCAGTGAAAAATAAGTCAGTACCCCAGCCACCCATTACTCTTCCATAATCTCTCAATCATTTTTTCTCTATGTTTATATATAGGTACAGATAAAACAAATATTATGTACTCTATCGATATCTAACTCATTTAATCAATCCTCTATTGATATTTATGTTGTTTTCCATTTTTTTTAATAAATGGGATGCTGTGATGCTGTGTATTTATTTATTTAAAGATTTATTTATTTGAGAGAGAGAGAGCACATGCTTATATGTGCTTGTGTGCACAGGGGGAGGGGTAGGGGGAGACGGAGAGAGAGACTCTCAAGCAGATTCCCAGCTGAGCACGGGGCTTGCTGTGAGGCTTGACATGGGGCTCCATCTCACAACCTTGAGATTATAACCTGAGCCAAAATCTGGAGTTAGCAGCTCACCCAACTGAGCCACCTAGGCGCCCCAAGTGATGATGTGTATTAGAACACTCTTCCCATAGGTATCTATACCATTCACTTCCTCCTTTCATTTAGATCTCTATTTAAATGTCGCCTCCTTAAGTACCTTGTATAAAATAGCATCCTTCCCTCTTTACTTCCTACCCCGCTTACCCGATTTTTTCTTCATGCCACTGCTTGACATAATCTGTATTTATTTATTTACAGCCTATCTCCCCAACCAACATTAGCTTCATGAGACTCTCCTATATTTGCCGCTCTATCCCCAATGGAAGTTTACACGCAGCTGGTGCTCACCCACTGCTTATTGAATGAATAGGTCATTTTGCACACTTGTGAAAATATTTATAGGAAAAATTACTAGAAGTGGAACTGCTTTGTTAAAAGGTATGGGCACTTGTAATTTTGACATGTGTTGCCAAATTGCTTTCCCTGGAAGTTGCAGAAGTTTACACTTTTATCAGCAATGTACTAAAAATATCAAACTTCGTTTTTTTCCAAGTTGAAGTAACCTAAGGTGTCGTGGTTTCTCATTTTAGTTATAATTTGTGTTTCTCTATTATAAGTAATGTGAAAATTGTCAAAAGTTTTTAACTGTTCATGATGACTGAACATGTATGAAGTGGTTCATCTAAGCTTTCTCAAAGACCTGAAGATCTTCCTGACATTGCCATTCTGATACTAGAAATTACTTAATCTTTGCCCTCCTGGGACCGAGGTACATAGTAGCTCCTAGTATTAAACAGTGGCTGGTAAAATCAGGCATTAAACTTATTTCCTTAATTGCAGTTCCCAAGTGTTCTTGTGAAGATGTCCATTTCCCAGGTATTTCCTGCTCTAGCCTTTAACTCTCAGGGATCATAGAATTTCCAGCATTCAGAGAAAGCCTCTTCTTTCAAAAACCCTTAGTATCCTTTCCCTATCAAGTGTCCTATACTCCACTGTCAGGTAAACAGCCTGACAAGCCGATCTATAGGTAAATTTTGGTAGTGGTTTTTGACTTTTAGATTTCTTATGCAATAAAATTTATCTAACTTTCCTTTTACCTTATGTCATTTGATAGTCTCCTACTTTCAGGCCATATTTAGGAAACCAGTTTTTACCACCAGGAATGCCAACATCAAGCAGTGTATACTAGTATAATGCTTAAAGACACCAAGGATTTGATATATAATTGGGTCTGAATAAAAGAGTGGCATCAAATCATTGTGCTGCTTCTTAATTAACCTTAACCCAGCATTCTTTAGACTCCCCTTTTAAAAATATTTAGATGTGCTAAGCCCACATATTTGAAAACAGTAAATAGTTTCATTGACAAACAAAATAGGAGTTTCCTGTGGAAATCCATTCTCGGGCTTATTGGATGAAATCT
>CM052802.1:84779584-84799738 GCA_028533885.1 Nasua narica | reverse complement strand
CTGAGCTGAAGGTAGATGCTCAACCAGCTAAGCCACCCAGGCACCCCTAAGTTTTTTAATTTTAGACATTCTCATAGGTGGGTGGTGGTATGCAGTTGTAGTTTTAATTTGCCTTTCTCTGTGACTAATGATATGAACATTGTTGCATGTACTTACTTGCCATCTATGTATCTTCTTTGGTGAAATGTTTGTTAAAATCTTTTACCATTTTAAAATTGAGTTGTTTATTTTCTTTTTTTTCCCCCAAATATGTTTATTTTATTTTTTCAGTGTTACAAGATAAATTGTTCATGCACCACACCCAGTGCTCCATGCAGTACGTGCCCTCCTCAATACCCACCACCAGGCTCGCCCAACCCCCCACCCTCTCCCCTCCAAAACCCTCAGTTTGTTGCTCGGAGTCCACAGTCTCTCCTGGTTCATCACCCCCTCTGATTTTCCCCCATTCACCCTTCCCTTCCTTCTCACAATGTCCTCCATGTTTTTCCTTATGTTCCACACGTAAGTGGGACCATAAGATAATAGACTCTCTCTGCTTGACTTATTTCACTCTTCATGATCTCTTCCAGTCCCGTCCATGTTGATACAAAAGTTGAATATTCATCATTTCTGATGGAGGCATAATACTCCATTGTATAGAATGTACCATATCGTCTTTGTCCATCTGTTGAAGGGCATTTTGGTTCTTTCCATAGTTGTTTGTTTTCTTATTATTGAGTTTTGAGAGTTATCTTTTCAATGTAATGTAGATACAAGTTCTGTATTGGAGCTCAGCTTTGCAGTTAATTACTCCTAGTTTGTGGTTTGTACTTTAATTTCCTTGTGCCTTTCAAAGAAGAATTGTGCTATTCTCCTTATTTTTGTGCCCCTATAAGTAATGTGTATTTTTCTTTTAGCTGCTTTTAAGATTCCCTCTTTATCATTGGTTTTGAGCAATTTGATTGTGATATACCTTACTGTAGTTTTTTTTCCCTCAAGTTTTTAATGCTTAGTTTGTTGAGATTCTGAGTCTGTGGTTTTAGTTTTCATCAAATTTGGAAAATTTCAGCCATTATTTCTTCAAATACATTTTCTGCTTTCCCCTTACTATCTATTCTTTGGGGACCCTAATTACACATATATTAGGTCACTTGAGGTTGTCTGAGATCACTGATTCACTTTTCATTAAATATTTTTTTCCTCTCTGTATTTCATTTTGTATAGTATCTCTAAGTTCGCTGATCTTTCTTCTGCAATATAAATCTGCCTTTAATCCCATCCAGTGTGTTTTTTAAGTCAAGCATTGTAGTTTTCACCTTGGAAGTTTGATGTGTGTGTGTTTTTTAAAGATTTTTAAAGTTTATTTATTTAGAGAGAGAGTGTGTGCAAGTGCAGGGAGGGACAAAGAGAGAAGGAGAAAGAAAATCTCAAGCAGACTCTGTGCTGAGCACAGAGCCCAATGTGGGGCTTGATCTCATGACAATGAGATCATGACCTGTGCTGAAATCAAGAGTTGGACGCTTAACAGACTGAGCCACCCAGGCACCCTGACAAGGATCTTATTTTGGATTTTCAAGTCTCCATTTAACTTTTGGAACATATGGCATAGTTACAATAACTGTTTCAATGTTGCTGTCTAATAATTCTAACATCTGTGTCAATTCTGACTCAATTGATTCTCCTCATTATGCGTTGTACTTCCCTGCTACTTTGCATGACTGATAAACTTGGATCGGATGCCAACCATTGTGAATTTTATCTTGTTAAGTGTTGGATATTTTTTATGTTTCTGTAAATCTTCTTGAGCTTTGTTCTGGAATGCAGTTAATTTGCTTAGAATCGATTTGATCCTTTCATCTTATTTTGATTTGTTAGGTGGATCTGGGGTAATGATCAGTCTAGGACCAATTATTCCCCATCACTGAGGTAAGACACTCCTGAATATTCTACCCAATGCCTCATTCATTATGACATTTTGAAGTCTGGCTGTTGTGAATAGGCTCTCCTCCCAGTTCTGGGCAGACACCTAGCGTTGTTCCCTTTAATTATTTCAGATGGTTCTTTCCCTGGATTTGGGTAGTTTCCCCACATACCAAGTGCTGATCAGTACTCAGCTATATACTCAAGAAGGACTTGAGTTTTCTGGATTTCTCTCTTCATGTAGCTCTCTCCTATCTGTTATTCTCTTATGAGCTCTAGCCTCTTCAGTCTCCCTAGAATCTCAACCATGTCTCCTCAACCCAGAGAGATTATTAGGCTCAGCTTAGGTTCCTCCTTCCTGTACCCAGGCCTGGAAACCCTTTCAAGCAGTAAGTTGGGCAACTGTAGGGCTTTCTTCATTTGTTTCCTGTCTTTCAGGGGCCACAGTTCTTCATTCCTCATGCAGTGTCTTAAAACTTGACTTCCTTTATTTTATCTGTTTTTGTTTTTGATTGTTTCAGGCAGGGCATTACTTCATCTTGGTTAGAAGTGTAGGTCTCCAAAAACTAATTTTCTAAACATCTGATTTTTGGAGAAGAATAATGTAATATTTTTAAGATACGCATAAGGAGATAGGTAAGTGCAATATTTCTGTTTACATAGAGAATTTATCCTAAGGTACAATGTTAATAGTTTGGGTTTCCCTTTAATTTCTTCTGATATTGAAATGATTATTATTTAATATATGTTAAGCCTTCTAGATATAGGCACCATAGCTATATTTTAATTAATCAAAGTCCTGCCTTGAGGAACTTGAAATCTAATGGCACAAAAGATATATAATATTGGAGCTCAAATACAGAATTAAAATGTAAGTGGGTAAGGATAGCTAATGTGGAAATGCACAAGGCTCAAACTTTAATCTTCCCTTTTTAAAACTTTCTTTAAGTGGAAGAGTCAAGCTACAGCATAATAATGAAAGGAGTGATTATTGAGATTTATGAGAGGAGATAAATTATGTAAATTCCATAATTGGAATATTGTAGGATGATCTTATAGAAATAGAAAAGATGAGATGACCCTTGGAACAACCTCTGGAGGTATTTGGGTGGGTATTATTACCTCAGTTTTAAAGAAGACACTGAAGTCTTATTAGAAAAATAGTGGATTCTTTAAAGACCTACTTCCCTGCCTGCTGGAATGGAGCTGGCCACACCTTCCCTGAGCCCCCCTAGTTGTTTCTTTCTCGTGCCAACTGTGAGATCACACCAAACCTAAACCCATAGTTCACATATTTTGATCCCTTACTACAATGTATATAGATTGATCACACAGAAAAAAATACATATTTGGGGAATACGATGTAACCTGGAGGTGGTAGGTACTTCCAAGAAGTTGTACTTAAGAGTTATGTGTGCTTCTACTTTTGAGCTGTATAACAATTTTGTGATTTTGACACAGTTGCTGAACTGTACTGTATCTTATCTATCTTTGAATTTCTATTACTTAGCATGGCATTATACCTATAGTAAGGAAGCGGTCAATAAATATTAAGTAAATGAAAATATGAATACTTTGAATTTTAGAAGAATGAAGCTAAAGTACACTACCTTTAAACTTAAAATAGCTCAATTCTTCTTTATTCTTTCTCAATATTTCTTTAAGGAGAGGCAAACATTTGTAAAGAAATACAAGAGTCAGAGCCTCCTAATCTCATATCTTCAATGTTTGAAAGAGTAACAGACGATTTATTGTTTTATACCCTTTACTGTTTTTCATATCTACTTTTCCTTTTCTTCCCAACCACATACAAATTACAAACTCAGTCTAATCACTCCCCACTATCTCCATCATTGCCCCTTCCTGGAAGCCATCTTGACCTTACCTACCTTCTAGCAAATAGTTTCTCTGTTTCTACTCTTGCCTTTTTTCTACTCTTGTCTTTTCATGATCTGTTCTTTCCATAGCAGCCAGAGTGAATTTTAAATGTATCTTATCACTCCTTTGGTTAAGATGGTTTTTGATGTCTTTCCATCAAACTGAAACTAAGTTCTAAATTCTATTTTATGACCTATCGAGCCCAGTAGGGTGCACTGCGGCCACTGCTGCCACTCTGCCTGTTTCTCCTAGCAAATCTCCCCTGCCTGACTCTGCTTCTATTGGCCTGGGTGCTCTCTAAACCCTACGTGTAGGGGCGCCTGGGTGGCTCAGTGCGTTCAGTGTTTGCCTTCCGCTCAGGTCATGATCTCCGGTTCCTGAGATGGAGTCCCATATCAGGCTCCTTGCTCAGCTCCCTTTTCCTGCTGCTCCCCCTGCTTGTCCTCTCTCTCTCTCTGGGACAAATAAATAAATAAAATCTTAACAAAGCAAAACAAAACCCACTAAGTATGTCTCACTTGCTGTCACCTCTACTTGGAATGCTTTGCCCCATTTTATGCTGAAGTGATTTGGATAATGATTATCTCCAATAGAACAAACATATAAAGCTTACAATGGACTCCACTGAAAAACAACACACATTTGGACACATATGTTATATGTCGAAGAACCATCGCCATCACTTCTAGTTGCAAAGCTTGTGGAAATAAAGATGGTTTCCTCTCATTGTATAATAGAGATGGTTTGTGGTCAAGGAGAAGCCATTCCATGGTTCATGAGTACCTTGGGAGGCTGGCATTACCATTTGAACCATGAACTCCCCAGCATCTCTATTGGTAAAACACACAGCTGTCATTCCTTCTGTCTCCCTCAGTGTGTTGTCACCTCCGCAGTCAGCATTTTTTCAGCTTCAAAGAGCATCCTTAGGAACGGACCACCTAACCTTCCCTCCAAGGTCAATTGCAGTTCAGTTGACAGGGACAAAGCTATTACAGCTATGTTACACGATTTGTTTTTTACTCAGATCCATTTTACACCATTAATATGGGCATTGCTGTTTTGCTAGAAAGAGGAGGCTATGTTCAGGGAGAAGAACATGAAAAATGACCTGGGGAGAAATAGGATCTTTCTAACAAAGAGATATATCAATGTAAGAACTTATTAAAAACATACCATTTGTAATGCACAAATTGTAGTCATTGCAATGGCCATCATTGTTATTCTGAACTGCTTCTCCAGACTTTCAAAGGAGACCAGTGTCCTCAGACAGTCTCTTTTGTCAATGATGGATTTTTCTTTTTATGTTGCAGTACTATAGGATCTGTTCCTCTGCTTAGTTCAAAGGGCTGCACTTCTGTTCATCCCTGTTTTCACCAATTTTCCTTCCATTTTGTCTCTTCTAAGCTGGTTACAGGAGTTAAGAATTTTTTTTCCCTTTCTGAAAATAAACTGAACAAAAATCACCTTTCTGCTTTAGGGAATTTAAAACTTTCATTAAAATATTAATAAAGATATGATCCCTATAGAATCTCTGTAACAGTCAATTTTGTTTCATGTCAGAATGTTTTGACACCTTGTGTTTCAATGGCTGTGGGTACTATGCATTTGTATGACACTCAGGAAAATGACACCTGTCTACCTCAGTGGACTTTTTATATACCTGAATGAAGAGTTTTTGGAAATATTTGGCATCTCCTTTCCAGGGTAGAAATCACCACTGAGGCATCATTTGAGCTAGTTCAACCAATAGGCTGGTAATTGTGAACAAGTAGGAGTAGATAGACTATGCTGCTGACTAGAAATCAGGAGTGGTATTGTTTAATTTGAAGGAAACATCTGTGCTGGTGTTAGAGTGACAAGTCCAAAAGCAATAGTAAGTGGAGGGAAGACAATCTAAGATAAAAAAAGAACTGTGAATAATGTCAACCTTTTATTATATAACTGTAAACTGAGGGAGTAGTATAATCAGTGGCAATACTTTCCAGTGTAGAATACATGATGCCTAGAGCTCAAGTCATGCAAGGTATTAAATGCTATTTATTTTTTAGAGCTAGGGCTATGATGGACTGAATATTTGTGTTCAGTCCTATTTGAAACTCTAAACTTAAGTGTGATGGTATTTAAATAGGGTGCCTTGGGAAGTATTTGGGGTTAGATGAGGTTAATAGGGTGGGGCCTTCATGATGGGAGTAATGCCCTGGTAAGAAGAGACACCAGAAGGATAACTGTCTCTTTCTTTCTTTCTCTCTGGGCACACAAAGAAGAGATCATGTAAGCACATTATGAGACGTGCAAGGTAAGAAGAGAGGCTCTAGAAAGAACATACCTTATCAGCACCTTGATTGTGGACATTCCAGCCTCCAGAGCTGTGAGAGCTATGTTGCTTAAATCACCCCGTGGGTGGTATTTGGTTATGGCAACTTGAATGGGCTAAGATGGGCTATGAGAATGTGTGTTTGTGCATATGTGTTTGTGAATTTGGCATAGCAAGAAGAGAATCTAGTACAACGTTTTCTTATTAAAACTCTCTCATGTTACTGAGGTTGCCCAATCTCAGTCTCCCACCAAGTAATGAGTTCCAACTTGAAAAGGAGCAAATTATAAATCCTGCTCTCCTCTCAATCAATGCCTGTTATTTATGTTGTCTTGGATCTCTTTGTTATTGACACATGGTTTTTATTTTTGTTTTTAAAGTAATGGGGGCTCAGAAGATGAAGAGCAACTCACCATTTTCCTTGATGGGCAACTCCGATAAACTTTTAGGTTAACTGAAGGGATGTTCAGTAAGAATCAAGGGAAGTCCTTCCTCCTTAGGGAAGTTCAGAAATTAGACAGTGGGTGATTGTTGTTGGAGAGGGTGAGGGTTGGGAGGAGAGGAGTAATTTGGTTCCAGGAGCTGATATTGGTAAAGTGGCAGATCTGGTCCTCTCCAGGCATGCTTCATCTCTAACTCCTCTGCATTTGTCTTGCTCCAAGACTCAATCCTCTCCTTTGATTTCTTTTCCCTGTCTAGCAGCTTTCATGAACCACTGTTTTAATATTTAGCCTGCTGGTGAAGAGATTGCCTAATGGAATCAGAGGTAATCTACCCTGGGATATTTTGGAGAAGATGGTGGTTTTGTTTTAATGGTAGCTTTAAGTTACTCTCATTTCCCCACCCCCTGCTAAACATAAGTAAGAGTTAAAAGTGCTCAACAGCAGATGTTTATTGAGTCACCGCTATGTACTACACATTGTGTTAAGCTTCAAAGTACAAAGGTGAATAAGGCCTGGTCTCCGAACTTGAAGTGCTTTCATTCCAAGTTGTGCTAGGAGAGTGAGTGGAATAAGGCACTAAGTAAGGAAGTAATAAAAATAAATAATAATATCTGATATTTTCCACCTGAGGAAGGAGAATTTCATTCAGGGATGGTCAGAGGGAGGATTTAATAGGATTTTACAGAGAAAGTAAGAGTTGAATTTGGGGCTTGAATAATAAAAGTCTACCAAATAGGACTGGGCAATAAGAGCCTTCCAAGGCAGGTAGGTATGAAAAGATTTGTAGTGTTCAGAAGCTGAGAGTCTGGCTCTAAGAATTAAGTGGGTTATGGGACAGAGAGGCAGGACATGAGCTTGGAAAGTTGGGTAGTATCTGGATTGAAAAAGGCCTTGTAAGACAGGGTTGGAAGGTTCTCCTATCCCAATCTTGGCAACAGGAAACCACCAAGAGTTTTAAGTGAGAAAGTATTACAAGAGCTTTTTTTCCTCAAAACCCACCTAGGCTGCATGTGAAGGATGGACTGATAGGGTTTAGGGAGATAAGACTGGAGCTTGTGGTAATGTTTGGAGTGATGAGGATGCCACAGTTAAGGCAATAGGAATGGAGAGAAGGAGCCAGATAGTTGCCAGAGATAGACTTGATAGGGCTTGGTGGATTGAGAAAGGAAGAACAGTTGGTTGGGTTTGCCAATCTGCAAGAGTTTAGACCAAGAGAGGGTAGAACTGGTTAAAAAAAAAATTAGGAAATACATGCCTTCCATTGGGCATGATGAAAACAAACTGATAAAATCATTTATACCTGAAGACACTTAAATTTATATGATATAAATATATATGAATATATATAAATATTTATATGACATAGAATATATATAAATTTATGTCACATATCATAAAAAATAACTTATATCAACAAAATTCTTAGTGCAGTTGTGGAAAAGAATGACTAGTTTCCTTCTGTATCCAAATATTTTTAATGGGTATACCCTACCTTTAAGAACAACATAGAAGAGTAATCTGTGCCATATTGAAACTCATACAGCAAGTGAATGGCAAAGTTAAATATCATTTAAATTTAACTTTTTTATGGAATTGTTTATTCAAAAATATGTTTGAATTGGCCACTAGCCAAGGTATCATTTCAATAAATAGTAACCAAAGATTATACTTTGGAGCATCTTCTCTCCATCCCTTTTTTATCATCAATCTATTATAATTCGACTTACATACTTTTTTAAAGAGAGAATTATAAGTTGGTAAACATGCTTTCCAAGGAATCATGGGAAAAAATATACTTTCCAAGTTCCACTTAAATAAACAAATCATCTCTCTTTTAATTTTGAGAACTCATTACTCATGAGTTCCAGAGGTTTTCATAAATTTCTGAGCTTGCAGATTCACTTTGAGACACAAAAGAATAGCTTTATGACATCTTTTTCCTTGGTCTTAATTAAAACAACATAAAATTTTATTTTTTAAGTGTTTTAAGATATTTCCTTCTGGAATAACATTTAATTCCTTGCCAAGTGTTTTCTTTCATAGGTCTTTATAAAAGCAAAACATGAAAAATAAAATAGTTTAACATTTGTCTGGCAATATTATAAAAAGTTATGCATTTTATTGGTTAGTAAAATTCTCACAATAAATACCCAACTATTTACCCTTTCACTTCATCCCATTTTTTTCTATTTCTTTTTAAAAATTCATTTATTTTTCATGCATTAAATATTTATTATTTACTATGGTACATGTTATCTTTCTGTGTTTCTGCTGTTTACCCTCCTTTCCTGCATTTTCCTTACTTCTGGTCTCCCATCCATTTTGTCAGACAAGGTAGTAGGGCTGGGAATAAAAATGGTGAATAAAGTATGATTTTCATTTTTAAGGAGTTCATAGACAATATACTTACATGCCTGTATATCCAAGTTATTCACACTTGTGATTTCTTTGTGATCATGTAAAATGTATTGATTTTTAAGACCAAAAGTAATTACTACATGCAATCACTAAAAGAGATCTTGGGTATTAGAGTATGTGAAATCATGTCTCATTTAAATAGGCAAAAATCACATTCTCTGTTTGCTTAGTACTTCTCAAATACAAAAAATTTTCTTAATTATAAGTGAATTTTAAAATAACAAAATTTTAAGTTAAAAGTTTTCTTTGAATGTGTATTTTTGTAAGGAAAATAATGTCAAAAATTTGTCTTAAATTTAGTCTCTTAAAATACTTGAGAGAAGGGATTTTTTATCCAAGCTATTTGTATTTAGTAGCACATAGTAAAATAATGAAGAAATGCTACTTGTATTTGTGATCTCCATGTATTTTTTTTATTCATTCATTTAATATTTATCCTCTGTGCTTTGCTCTAGACACCTCTCTAGAGATTGGGACTTCTTGACATTAAGATGCTTATAGTTCAGAAAGACCCGAAAAAGTCGATGTTATGTAGAGATGTGGAACTTGTATTACTAGTGTTTAAATATAAAAATACTGGTTCAAAAGATACACTTTTCACTTTAAAGCAAAAATCAGGGTGTTTGTTCTTCTATAAAAAATATTTTATAATATTCTTCTTTGAATTACAAAAAAGTGATTCTGAAAAATGTATTATTTTAAATGTCTTTTTACTTGCTTTTAATTATTAAATTCCAACTCCAAATATGTTTACTGAAGACTGGTTATATAACTTTGCAACTTTGGACCAGACTAATATGGCATGACCAAATGTTAATTCATCTGTCTTTGGTGATCACAGTACCAAGAAACTATTTTATGTTTAGTTAGACTGATCAATTTTAAATCAGATTAAATAGACAAAATGTTGGGATTTTTTCTAAAGCTAGTCAGTCAATCACCATATGTACATTGCTGTGCTAAGAAACACAAAATCTCTAGAAAATGGAGTATTTTCAAGGAAATATGCTGCCCAACTAAATTTATAAGCACTGATAACTCTTTTTTTTAAAGATTTTATTTATTTGATAGAGAGAGACCACAAGTAAGCAGAGAGACAGGCAGAGAGAGGAGGAAGCAGGCTCTCTTCCAAGCAGAGAGCCTGATGTGGGGCTTGATCCCAGGACCCTGAGATCATGACCTGTGCTGAAGGCAGAGGCTTTACCCCACTGAGCCACCCAGGTGCCCCAAACGCTGATAATTCTTATTAGAAATATTTATTGATAGAAATATTGATAAGGTAGTCAGAAATTTATCCATATAAAAAGTACCTGGCCAGAAGAATTTAAGAGCAATTTCTATTTAAAATAAGGAAACAGTTATTTTATATGAAAAGATGGAGGGCTTACCAATACTGTAAGATGTGTATATCAATAACAGGAAAATTGAATGAGGATACCACAAAAAGAGGAAAACACATATCTGTTTTATTTCTAAACATAAGCACAAGTAGCCTTAATAATGTATTAAAAAGTCAAGCCCGCCAAATATACTTAAATTTGAGATATCGTGAGCATTGCCATTAAAATCAGAAATTATCACTGGTAATATTTTTCAAGTGATCTAAGCCAATAAATAGAACAAAAAATAATCAATAAATAGATCAGAGACACACACAAAAATATGTGAGGAAAAATGAGTAATTTTGGACATTAAGATTTTTTTTTTAAGAGAGAGAGAGTGTGTGTGTACACGAGCCGGGGATTGGGGGACAGGAACAGACAGAAAGAGAGAGAGAATCTTAAGCAGGCTCCATACCCAGTACATACTACAAACCTGAGATTATGACCTGAGCTGAAATCAAGAGTTGGATGCTTAACCAACGAAGCCACCTGGGAACCCTGACATTAAGATTTCCTATTAAAATTTTTAACCAAAACCATTAGGACTTTTAAAAGAATTAAGGAAGATGGCTTGTTATTCAGTCCCCATACAAAAATCAATATACTTCAAAGATATCATCATTTAGAAATGGAATTTTCATCAATGTAATTGATAAAAGGATGTCCTTTAAAATAGTCAAAAAGTGGAGCCCCTGGGTGTCTCAGTTGTTTGGGTGTCTGACTCTTGGTTTTGGTTCAGGTGGTGACCTAGGGGTTGTGAGATAGAGAGCCCTGTGACTGGTTCCATGCTCAGTGGGAAATCTGCTTGGGATTCTCACTCCCTCTGCCCCTCCCCCAGCTTCCACATATGTGTGCACTCCCTCTCACACAAATAAACAAATAAATAAACAAATAAATAAAATCTTTAAAAATAAAACAGCCAAAAAGCTTAGAACATTCAGAAATAACTAACCAAAATGTGCAAGATCTACATATTAATTTCCTATCATTGCTGCATTAAATTACCACAGAATAAGCATTTTAAGGCAACAAAAATTTACTGTCTTATAGTTTTGGAATCCAGAAGTGCAAAATTGGTTCATACAGCTGCATTCTTTTTGGAGGCTCTAGAGGACAGTATATTTCATTGCCCCTTCTAGCTTTTAGAGGCTACCTGCATTCCTTGGCTTATGACCATTTTCTCTTATCTTCAAAGCCAGCAAAGCATGACTTGGATCTCTGCTTCTTCCGAGACTCTTCTGCCTCCTTTCATTTTTTAAGGACTTTGATTACATTGGGCTCACCTGGATAATTCAGGATACTCTCCCCATTTCCTTAACTTAATCACATCTTTAAAGGTCCTTAACTTAATCACATCTTTAAAGGTCCTTAACTTAATCACATCTTTAAAGTCCCTTTTGAAAAAAAAAATAAAGTCCCTTTTGCTATGAAATGTAACACATTCAGGGATTTGAAGCATTAGGATGTGGAAATCTTTGGGGGTTCATTATTCAGCCTATTGTAATCTATCTGAAGAAAATAAGAGTATTATAATGTGGTCATTAAAATTGTTCATTCTAAAGTCAGACTAGTTGAGTGGGAATCCTAACTCTATCACTTAAGTTTGCTTCTTTTATGATCTGAAAAAAATGATCTTTTATGATTGATGTAATTTTGCTAAGCTTCCTTTTCTTATCTGTAAAGTAATAATATTTGTTTGTTACTCCACAGAGAATGATTTTGGGAAATAATAAGATAATCCATATAAAGAGTTTGGTACAATTTGATAGTTTAAGAAAATGTATCCATACTTACAGACATTAAAGAATTCTTGGTAAATATAATTATGTTTATAAATTCCAACAGAAGACTTGGAAGAAAAAAATTAAGGAAACATAATAGTATAAAATAAGATGATAAAAGGAAAGTAAGGAGTTAAATTTCAGAGACATACAGAATAATTCCAGAAATTTCAGCATATGATAATAGCCTTCCAGAAAGAGAGAACAGAAAGATTAAACAAAGAAAGTTATAAATGGAATAAAAAATGTAGTTTCTCGCAAAGAATGAAATGACTCTTCAAATGAAAGAGAATTATTGAATGCTAAATTAAATGAATGTATGGCTTTTCAAGGGAAATATTGGATTCTCAAAAGCAGTGGAGTATAATGTTAAAAAAATGCACAAAAATGAATTTCAACCTCAACTTCTATACCTAGTCAAACTATCACTCAACATGAAGAGAAAACCATTTTGAGACATGCAGAGACATAGAGAGTTTGCCTTTAATGAATTTAATGAATTAAATGAATTAAAATGAGGGAATAAAATAAGAGAGGAATGTGACATTTGGGAATAAAAAGAATCACCTAAGGCAGGTGTCTCAGGCAGTCTCAGGCAGTCTCAGAATGAGAGCTGTGGATCGGACATAGAATGTAATCAATCTAAGTGGGAGTAGGAGGAGAGAGGTCTTGTTAATTCATAATCTCTCGTGTGTTGCCTTACTCTGTATAATTCAGAACAGCTCACTACCATGTCTTCATTTCATGTAGCAGAAAGGAAAAGGGAAAGAGGAGGACCTTTCAAGTACATGATCCATATGCAGCTCACATTATTTTTGCTCACTATTGGCTAGAATTTGGTCATACCTAGCTGAACCTAATCACACCTGCTGGAAGGGAAGCTTGGACTCTCAACCCTGTGTCTTAAACTATTTCATATTCTATCTGGTCTTGAATAATATTTGTTAAATGCTTACCATGCGGCAGACACTGTGACAAGTTCTTAAATAAACTCATTTTTTCTTCAAAAACAATCATAGAGGTATTGTCCTCTTTTTACAAAGGACTCAGGAAGCTGAAGTTATTCTCCCAAGATCACACAGCTAGTAAGCGGAAGAGTTAGGACAAGAACTCACATCTCTCTGACTCTAGTATTAATGATCTTTACTGCTAAACTATACTGCCTTCATCATGATTGCCAACTGCTGCAATGAATTATGGTTCTTGACCACCAGAGCAGTACTCTTGGTGTCACAGATGAGGAAGTGTTGCACCCCTGCCCTGTATTATATTATTGGGAGCCATGGTTTCCTGAATGGATATAAGGAGACACTGATATTCAAGTTCCTTTGGGTAAAGAGCTTCTTTGTACACTGGGAGTCGTGGGGTGTAACTCTCAGCTATCTGGGCTATAATTACAGTTTCAAATATATAAATTAGGGGTGATGGAAGTGTTTTTTCACCTCTTATCTCCACAATATGGAAGTGCTTTAGACATGACTTGTGTGCTAATCATTTCTCAAAACAATTCATTTGCTTAGTATTTGGAGATAACTTATTTCCCAAACTGGATAATTCCTTCATTGATATTCTTTGTTTAAATTCTCTTAAAACTTTGAGTCTTTTTCTGTTTTCAAGAGTCTTTTCACTGGAAGGCAGGAGAAAATGAATCAGGACCAGCTATCTTGTTGCCTCCAAACTTGGAAATTTACCCAAGGCTAGTCATTGTGGAGCAGCTATTAAGAGAAAGATAGCTGAGCCACAGCTTTTTTATATTCTCAGCAAGTCCAAGCAGATATAATTTGACATCAGGGCAGGGAAATTACAAAGAAAAAAGGAAAGACTTTTACAAAATGGCAACACTATTTAGCGAGTACTTTCTCAGAGAATTAATGCTTACCTGTTGAAGAGGTCTCTACAGCATTATGATCGTGTATGTATTTGTGTATGTAGGTATGCAAATATTTCAATGACTAGGAAAATAAAAAGATGTGAATGAAAGTCACCTGGTGGAGAAATTTTGGAGGGCACAAGACTTGAAGTGTCCTCTGTCCCAGAGGTCTTTGGAGTATCAATGCTATATTATACCTCATTCTTCAGGCCTATTTGTCAAATGCAGAATACCATATACCACCACTGATCACATGGCTGGAGCCCTCCAAGATTTTATTCAAATTAATCTGATTTGGGGAAGTGCGTGGAAAAAAGAGATGAAAACAGTACCTGTGGGCATACAGTGGGATTTGCCATGAGGTGGGTCTCCCAGCATACATAGGGCTGGGAGTGGCATGGAAGGGATGTGGATGCCTGCAGACCTCAGAAGAGCAGAGAAAGCTTATGAGAGGGAAGTGACCAATCGAGGATTCCCAGGGAGGTTTATTTCTCCAGACGTTTATCCTTTGGACTATGAGAAAAGCTGTGTTTACTGTACAGTTTCAGTTTTCTCCCATGAATGGTTCTCTTTAATTTCTTCAACCCTTGAGTAGAGTTGACTACTCCTGTATAGCGGGGTGTGGTAGAGTTGTTAAGGATAAATTGAGAGTAAAGGGAAATATGTGACTTGCCCCATATGCTCCCCAGAGATATAAGAAAGGAACAACCTCAATCCCAGGTGCCTGGGAGGCACCAGGCAGGTCCACTCTGCTGTTCTAAGTGTCAGAGACAGCCCCTGCTGGTTTGAGAAACTGCGGAGCGGGCAGTGCAGGAAGGACTCACAGAAAACCCGCCTCTTCTTTCCTCATGTAACAGAGGGAAGTGATGCTTGCAAGGGGGGAGGAGGACAAGAGGGGGTATACTTTGATATAAAGTGCCTGTTTACTTGTCTGTTTTTTGCATTGTTTTGATTTATGACCAGTTTCCTCATAAGATTAAAAAATAATAGCTAGGTCATTGTGGTGATCATTTCATAATATATACAAATAGCAGATCATTATGTCGTACACCTGAAACTAATATAATGTATGCGTATCATAATTCAATAAAAAAGATTAAAAGATAATAAACGGTTTCTTCTGAGAATAACTGCCATAAAAACTTGCCTCGATAAAATATCACTTTTCTCTATATATGTTCTATACAAAGAAACACATTTTAAAGAGATTTCTTATGAGGACGTTTGTACCTGGAATGAATGTTTATATGTCCTTCCACAAGTACAATCCTGGTTAAAAACCAATATGCTTAGATTAGCACTTATACCACAAGTTGAAATGATACGTACCTAGCTTCCCAAGCCTGTTGAAAAACAGGCTTGGGGAGATTTTGTCAATGATTTAATAGTCTTCAGTAGTGTGGGCTGTGGAGCATCTGGAATCTTTTCCTCCTTTTTTGGATTGCATAATTTTGGATTTGTTTTGCTATCTTTCCTGGTGTTTTGCTCATTGTCTTATCTTTTTTTTTTCTTTATCCAAAACCACCCAATAAGGGACAACTTAAAATCTGAAATGTGCTTATCCTCCTGACTGCTTTGTTTCACCCTTCTGACTTCCCTGGCACTGGATTATAGAAAGAAGTTTATTCTCATCATCAAGACACACTGGTCCTTGTGAGAACTCATTCTCAAGGCTAACCTCTTATTGATGTCCCACTGTCAGAAGAGTTACTTGGCTCCATTGAAAGTAATCTTGTGTTTTTTCCAGCTACAGTTACTGCACAGATATGAGATAATGAAGGTCTTAGAGTCATTTTATGGTCTACTTTCCATGTTCTCTGAGTCAAGAAATCTCTGGGTCTTGATTAAGATGCTCTCTCTTTTACCCTTAGGATCTAAATTGTAGTTTTCAAGGGCACATCAGATGATGTGACTAATCTTGGAAATTCTTTCCATGTTGAAAAAGAACAGGTGTTGTGTTGAGTAGGAAAATCCAAAAGTAACATTTACAAAGGTCTTGTCCTTGTATTTTGTAACTGAGTCTCACGTGGGAGACAGTGGGTAGCAGCGATCAGCATCTTTCCCAGGTGAGGTCTTCCGAGTAAACTGCCTCTGGTAAATGTATTGAGAAGTGCTCCTGTTAGGAGCTACACCCTTCCACAGTCTTGTTCAATGTGCGGGGACTAGGAATTCACGCTGATACCTAGAGAGTTTGAGAGTCACCTGCCCTCTCAATTTTATCCTAAACCAGCAGAATTTTTACTTCTGCAGATAGAGAACACAGAGATCTTTTCTAGAGTCATCTGCTAGTTTGGATCCTGTGCAGTTAAAAGTTATGTGAGTTAGTGTAGTGTCACAGGCATTGATAAGAAAGCTATTTTGAGTGATTCCATTATAAAGTGACATACTGCCAGTCTGCACGTCAATGATTAACCAAAAGCACACAGGTATATTCATGATTGCCTTTGGGTCTTCCAGGGAAAGTGATGCTAGTGGTTGCAAGAGATATTCTAAAATCTCTGTGGCATTGCACAATAAAAACTCATTTTTCACTCACATCAAGTCCAGTGGGGTAGGATGAGCTTTGTTACATGCTGTAATTAAAGAATTCAGACTTCTTTTATATTGTGGGACCAACATCTTCAAACATAGCCTCTAAAGTTACTGCACAGCAGGAAGAGAGAAGGACTAGAGCAGGCTTTGCAGACTTTTTCTGTAAACGACTGGATAGTTAATATTTTGCATTTTATGAGCCTCATGGTTTTGTTGCAATTATTCAAATTTGTTGTGATAACAGAAAAGCAGCTATAACCATAGCTTTGTTCCAATAAAACTTTATTTACAAAGACATATGGTGGGTTGGGTTTAGCCACCGCCAGGCTATAGCTTGTTGACTGCTAGATTAGTCTTGTGTAGGCTATATAGATACAGAATAGTATATATTTCTCTTACTCATACTGTTGGCCAAAAGTGAGTCACATGGTCTTAGCCAAACTATGAGAGAGTTTAAAATGTAGTTTAGTTGGATGCCCAGAGAGAAGAAAAGGATATTATGGACCCTAGGAATCTCTGTTACACTTTCCTTTCCTTTCCTTTCCATTCCTTTCCTTTCCTTTCCTTTCCTTTCCTTTCCTTTCCTTTCCTTTCCTTTCCTTTCCTTTCCTTTCTTTCCTTTTCTTTCTGTTCTTTTTTAAAAGATTTTATTTATTTGATAGAGACACAGTGAGAGAGAGAACACAAGCAGGGGAAGTGGGAGAGGGAGAAAGCAGGCTTCCCACAGAACAGGGAGCCCAATTCGGGCTCAATCCCAGGGCTATGGGGTCATGACTTGAGCTGAAGGCAGAACACCTAATGACTGGGCCACCCAGACGCCCCTCTGTTACACTTTTCAACAGCTTAATGTGAATTAGCTTTTCCAGGCAAACCAGAAACTTCTCATGATTCAGTTTTATGGCTAGGATGTTAGATTATCTAAAGTTATATATTTTCTATTGTAGTTTTTGTTTGAAAAGCCACTATAATGACAAAGCTCCAGAAAAGAGTCATTCTATAAGGTATATTATATTGCTTTCATGATCTTGGTCTTGATGTTTCACCGAACTGGAGGAAATCTGCCTTTAATTAGAAGAAAGTGGATGAGTGCTGTGTGAATCCCCTCTGGTAGGGTGTGGAGCAGAGGAACTTCTATAGTCAGAGATTTTCTCAGAGACTCAACTTGAGGAGGTTGTCTTAGGCTTTTGAGATGCTATAACATAATATCATAGGCTGGCTGGCTTACAAACAACAGGAATTTATTTTTCACTGCTCTGGGGGCTAGGAAGTCTAAGATTGAGGCACCGGCAGGTTTAATGTCTGGTGAAGACCCACTTCTGGTTCATGGACAACTACCTTTTCACCATGTCCTCACATGGCAGAAGGGGGGAGAGAGCTCTCTGGGATTTCCTTTATAAGGGCA
Organism: Nasua narica; assembly: GCA_028533885.1. Taxonomy (NCBI): domain Eukaryota; kingdom Metazoa; phylum Chordata; class Mammalia; order Carnivora; family Procyonidae; genus Nasua; species Nasua narica. Next base: position 84,781,819 of record CM052802.1, on the reverse strand, counting down.
CTAAATCCAATTTGTGAGGGCTCCACCTCATGATCTAATCACCTCCTACAGGCACTACCTTCTAACACCATCATACTAAGGATTAGGATTTTAATGGGTGAATTTTGGGGGTGACACAGTCAGTCTGTAGCAGAAGGCTAGGAGAAGCAGGGTAGTTCTAATCAGCCCTCTCTCTTGTGACTATTTGCATAGGGTTTGAAGACCCCTGTTTATATTATTTTTATTTCATATAATAGTTAAGTCCTCAAAGACAAAGAGTGCATTTCTCTGGAAAACTTTTCTTTCTTTTAATATTTCTTTTAGATGCATCATTCTTCACCAAGTGGCTGGTTCTAACTGTGTTTTAAATGTAATAAGCTAACAATAATCACTTAAGATAGCAGAGATGTAGATGATAGCCCACTAATTTCCAAATGCAATCTAAGTTTGCCTTGAGCAAATTAATGTGATTTTTTTTTTTTTACATTTTAGTAATATCCTCTTTTCTTTTGTTTAATTGAGGACTAGATCTTCTCCCAAGTTCTGAAGACTAGATCTTCCCCTAAGGCCAAGTTGTCTATATGAGAAGTGTAGTGTTCATTACAAAAATGCAGAGAAAGAGTAAGATAATGGCCAATTTTAATATGCAAAATGCGCTTTCCAAGTAAATCTTGAGATGCAAGGAAAACCATTTTTTAAATTAATTAATTAATTAATTAATTAATTAATATTAACATATAATGTATTATTTGCCTCAGGGGTACAGGTCTGTGAATCATCAGGCTTATGCATACAGAAAACCATTTTTTTTTAAGATTTTATTTATTTATTTGACAGAGAGAGAGAGAGATCACAAGTAGGCAGAGAGGCAGGCAGAGAGAGAGAGGGGGGAGAAGCAGTCTCCCTGCCGAGCAGAGAGCCCGTTGCGGGGCTCGATCCCAGGACCCTGAGATCATGACCTGAGCTGAAGGCAGAGGCTTTAACCTACTGAGTCACTCAGGCGCCCCCAGAAAACCATTTTTATAAAATTTATCTCAGTATAAATATCTAATAACCAAATAGGAAAGACCCCCATGCATAGAATTCTGTCATATTTTAACATTTTTGTCAATGATAGAAAAAATACAAGTCTTGTTGCTTGATGGTAGGAGGGAAGACTAAGGGAAATGTTTTCAAAGCAAAACTTATGGGATTTGTGGAAGAGGAAGAGGTGGGAAAAATGGGAGTTGATCAGGTATGTGCTCCAATTTCCCTTCCCTGGGTTTTTCTGTTTGGATTCTGGAGATTTCCATCTCTCACCTTCTAATTTCCCAATTTACTCTTGGCTTCAGTATGGCATAGTTGAATATACAAGTGGCTGAGAAGTGGGCCAGGGTAAGGGCTACAGAGTGGATCATCTGAGCTGAGGCCAAATGGGAGGTCCAGTTTACTTATTTTAATTTTTTTAAACCTTTCTCGAGGTATACAAAAGATTGTACTTATTTAATGTATACAATCTGATGAGTTTGGACATATGTGGACCTCCCTGAAACCATTACCATAATTAAGATAATAAACATAACCTTCAACTCCCAAAGTTTCCTTGTGTCTCTTTGTTTTGTGTGTGTGTATGTGTGTGTGTGGGAAGAACACTTACCATGAGATCTGCCTTCTTAATAAAGTTTAAGCATACAGGGGCGCCTGGGTGGCTCAGTGGGTTAAAGCCTCTGCCTTCAGCTCAGGTCATGATCTCGAGGTCCTGGGATCCAGCCCTGCATCGGGCTCTCTGCTCAGCGGGAAGCCAGTTTCACCCTCTCTCTGCCTGCCTCTCTGCCTACTTGAGATCTCTCTGTCAAATACATAAATAAAATCTAAAAAAAAAGTTTAAGCATACAATAGAGTATTGTTTACTACAGGTACCATGTTGTATAGTGGATCTCTCGAACTTATTCATCAGGCTACTGCATCTCTATATCCACTCATTAACAACTCCCCATTTTCCCTAACCCTCGGCAACCACCACTGTATTCTATGCTTCTGTGAGTTTGACTATTTTAGATAACTCATACAAGTGGAATCATGCACTATTTGTCTTTTTGTGCCTGGCTTATTTCACTTGTTATAAAGTCTGGGAAGTCCAGTTTAAACCTCAACGGAGTCTAACCACTAGTGCCAACCAAGCTGAGGCTGAATCACCCCAGGAACACTACCAGACCCTGACTTGGAAGCAAATAAAACTACAACTTATACCTGACACTGTGTCATCTTTAAATGACA
>CM052802.1:84751120-84779084 GCA_028533885.1 Nasua narica | reverse complement strand
GCAACAGGATTACCTAAATATCTCCCGTCTACTGGCAAGTGGTCCAGAGGACCCTAAGCCACAAAGACCACTGTGGTTGCTACTTCGAATGGCCACATTTCCATAGATTCCTTTGGTGAAGAGAAAACAAACCCAAATGTGTTTAGACAGTTTATGCATCAGCTTAAAGCTTATATCACTTTCCGTTGAGGCCCAAATTCCATGGGTGGTATGGACAAGGGCCCAGGGGGATACTGCACACACAGGGCTATTGGTCACAGATGAGGAACCCTGAGATTTTTAAAAACCTGTAAGCTTATAAGGGGCCGTTGGCAAACCTGCCCAATCTTTGCCCCCAAGGAAGACATTATTTTTATTACTTTGGAATACAAACAAATCTCCTCTAAGGAAAGCAGGAAGACTTTTTATCTTGGAGCAATAAAATAAATCTGCTATCTGACCAGGAGAGGGACATTCTCTCTAGGTTCTGTGGCTGTTGGTTATGCAAACATCTTTGAACAAAACCGTTATTGGGCAACCATCTACATACAATACACTGGGCTTGGCATTGTGCAAGAAGCAATAGAGACTATCAGATCTGGATTTGAGTTTGAGTTCTGCTACTTACTAGCTGGGTCATCTTGGGTGAGTTACTTAAAATCCCTGTAAAATGGGTGATAATAGTTTTCCTCACCGGAGAGCTCTTGAAAAAATTAAATTAGGTAGTGTTTTTATAGCACTTAGCCCTGTACTTTGATAATCCTAATAACAACAAGTTCTAAAAGTTAGGGCTGCCTTAGGCTGAGATTAACAGAACACTTGATCAGCAACAGTTTAAAAAAACTAAGGAGTTGGGCGCCTGGGTGGCTCAGTTGGTTGGGCGGCTGCCGTCGGCTTAGGTCGTGGTCCTTGAGTTCCGGGATCGAGTCCCACATCGGGCTCCTGGCTCCGTGGGGAGTCTGCTTCTTCCTCTGACCTGCTCTCTCTCACTTTCTCTGTTTCTCAAATAAATAATTAAAATCTTAAAAAAAAAAAAAAACTAAGGAGTTTTTTTTTTTTTTTCTCTCACATAACAACAAGGCCAGAGAGAAACAGCCCGGATCTGGCTCAACTCCTCACTAATGCTGCCTGTCCCAAGCTTGCTCTGCCTTCATGGGGGCTCTAAGCCGGTGGCTCCTGTCTTTATGGTGGCAAATGGTTGCCGTTCTTCCAAACCTCTACATCTGCAGTCCTGAAAAAAGAAGGTAGAAAGACCAAAGTCCTCTGCTTGCAGGCTTTGCATTTTTATTCTGGAGGGAATGCCCTTCGTAAGGACTTCATCTGCATAGTCATTGGCAGGTTCTGGGTTTCATGGCCAGTCTTCACTTGGCAACTGGATGTTTTTAGTTGGGTACACGGTGGCCCCAAACAAAACTGAAATTCTGCTTGATAGGAAGAAGTGGAATGGATACTGGTAGTCAACAGGCAAAGTCTGCCCCAGACATGATCCCTGTGTGCAAGCTGTTCTAATATGGTGCTTCAGTGAGCAATAAAAACTTTCCTTCCTGGCAGTCACAGACTGTGGTTGGTGTGTGCTTTTTATTAGACATTTATATTTAAATTTGAAAAGGTTAATTCTATTCAATCCAGTGGTCAAAGGACAGATATATTCCCAGCTTCCAGATTTCAGGCACTATGAATAGCATATTTGGTGAAGCCTGAAAATGGAACAGAATGAACATATTACAGTTAATTAGACCTACTGGAAAGCCTTATTGCCCCTAACATAGGTAGCCTAATTACTTTATATTTTAATTTCCTCATCTTCATTAACAGGTACTAAGGGGCATCTTCAATCAATTGGCTCTCAGCATTTTGGCTTAAAGCTTCTGTTTTCATCTTTATATTATAAAGAATTGGTCAACTGGGTATCAAGTCATTCTGTGTAGCCTAGTTTTTTGGATGTGAATTAAACTATTAAGTTCAGGATTATTTATTTCAGTGATTTTTGTCTTTCTTAAATGTTACTAAAATGTATTTCAGAGTCCTTAATGAAAAGATACTAAAATAACCTATCCTAATTTTGATGGTTCAGAATCACCTTTGAACATCAGTCATTATGAAATTTTATAGTCATGTACATTGATATAAAACTCTCTTCTTACTTGCCTTTTTCTCATAAAATGAAAACTCTTTCATTGTCAGACTCTTTGGGATGGTGTAATACTACCTCCCTTCAAGAGCTTTCATCATCTTCAGAGAAGTTATCAGTGCCTTCACTGTCACTCCCTTTGCTTCTGACTTTTCATTCTTGTTCAAATAATTGTTGTCAATAATTATATATTTAACAATTCTATAGTTGGGCCACAAGCATCTGTCTATGAACCTACTTCCACCTTCCCTTCTCATTTGTACTCATTTCATTAATAAGTTGAGAAAGGAGACCTCGCTTACCATTTCGAAGAATTTTAGAGGTGTTTCAAATGGGCTTATTCCAAAGTAGAGGTTTGTAAACATTTTCTGTAAAGGGAAATGAGTACATATTTTAGTCTTACAGTCCCTGTCACATATTTTCCTCCTCCTTCTGTCAAAAACAGATCATGGATCTGACTTGGCCTGCAGCTAAATGTTGCTGAAATTTGCTCCAAAACATAGTTCTTTACCACTAAAGTAGTGTTTTCCAAAATATTTTGAAAGTGGACTTTTATTATTAAAAAACCTTTGAGAATGTACTCAGAGTATAGGTATTTATTTTTATTTATAAAATGTTCACATGTTTTTATCCAACTGATATTATGTATATTATAAAACATGCACAAAAATAGAAATTAAAAAGCATAAGATAAAATGTAGATACAAATAAAAGCTCTAAAAGTTCTTTCTGTGCCTCAGGAGATAATCTTGCCCACTTCCTGGAGAATCTGCATTTCATCTTGGATTTCTCTCTATTAGAGGAAAAAGATGACACTTCTCACATGTCACCAGCCCTGCAATTTTCTAGAAGATCTTAATATCAGCTTTTACCTTGAGTCTACTTAAACCCAAGGGAACTTGATTCATTGGAATCTGCCAACATAAAGGTTGAAAAACATTACAAGAATAGACTTGAAAAAAAAAATCAGTTTTCTAAAACTATTCAGAGAATAGACTATCATCAAAAGAAGCTCCTCAAGACCATGAAATTCTCCTTTAGGATCATGATTTATTAACTATCTTTCACTGGTGAATATACTGTCTTCTAACGTGATATCTCACTTGAAATGCCAAGGCCACCTTTCAGGGAACAGCACACAACACAGGTACGTGCATTTACTTATAAAACTGTTGGGACTTTCTAGTGAGTGGTAGCCTGGAACCCAGGGAACTTTCAAATTGTTTTCTAAGCACCATTATGGAACATGTCCTGCATCAGACTCTGAGATTCTTAACTTTGGCTTCATGGACTCTGTAAGTGGCTGTAAATTAATTTCAGTGTATTGATGAACATGTTAAAATTTTTATGCAAAATAGAGCATATGGATGTAATATGAGCTTATTTCTGGGAATATGGCCGTAACTATCTATTTAGGAGACAGAAATCACACCAGCTATTTTATTAGAGAGAATTTAATACAAAGAACTGCTAACTAAGTGTAAAATTATTAACAAGGTAATTGAAAAGGCAAAAAGAGAATTCTGAGTTATCAGAGAAATAGCTGATTTCAGGAAGCTGCTGCTACTCCTAGAGTTGGAGGAAAAGAGGACAGAGGCTGGAGGAGCCACCGTCCTTTTGTCCTGTCCACCAGGCACCTCCTGTCCTGTTAGGGGGAACAGCGGAAGCTGGTGCCAGCTCTTGGAGGGGGCCACAAAGAGGTTGGTTTTGAGACCGTTGGGATCTCTTCTGCACACTCAACCGCAGTTTTCTAAACAAACTGCCCCTGCTGGGGTGACAAAGCTACTGGGGTGACACAGCTGCTGGGGTGACAAAGGATTGCTTGGTGTGTCCGGTCCCAGGAACCACAAGGTGACCGGAAGCCAACAGAAGATCCCGCTTCCTCCTGAAGCGCCCCCTGTTGGCGGACTCTAACAGGCATCAGCCGGCGAAGTGGAAATGTGCTTTGCAGTGTTGCCAAGTTGGGTGGATTTAAAGCTTTAAAGCTCAGGACCAGTGACCCAAAGATTTAATGAAATCCTTAAGGGAGACTGGAACTCCTACGGTTAAAACTTTTGCTGTTTATTTCTTAATACTTGGGGGAGAGGATTATTTTATGTATGGAGGTGCTGCTTCCCAGATGAAGGTAAATGAGAATCTGAATATTCCAACGTATTTCATTTTCTGGTTTCCGGTACTACATAATGCAGACAAACTGGTAATTAATCCATCATGAATGTTCTGGAACTAAACTTCTGAAATTCTGTGGTGAAGTCCCATTTCTTTTCACGTGTTGCATCTTCTCTGTCTGGAAAGTCGTTTCATTTCTGAGGACCGTGTAATGCACAGGATCTGTGATGCTCCCTGGCGCCAGGATCTCCCAGGGATCTGTGTGTGTGCTGCTCCTGTGCGCTGCTGACCATGATGAATGCAGAGGTTAGAGAAACCAGGAGAGCTAAGCTAGTCAGGGCAGCCCATCCCCCGGCTGGTTAAGTGGTCCTTGTTTAGCAAGAGGGCATCTCTCTCAGGGGATGAAGTTGGGAGACATGAGCCGGAAGCTGCCCAGCAGCCCTGTTCCTTGCAGTGAAGAGGAAGCCCCTTTGAAGAAGGAAGCAATTGAGCCAATCCAGTGAGAAAAGCAGGGAGCAGTGGCAGAAGTCCCGTAACTTTCCAGTCTTGGTGCCAGCGTCCCTGTAACAGCTACACGCATGTGGACACATTTGGCTTGCGTGAATCAAGCCTATTTTCCTTTTCCTCTTAAGCTTGTTCGAATTGGTTTTCGATTACTGGTACCTGTAGAGGGCTGCCTAAATTTTGTGTATACCCTTTTGTGTATACCCTTCAGACCATTCATCTCTCAGGGACTCTGCTGCCATGGTGGTAACGGGGGTGATGGAATTAATCTCCAAGACTGTTTGGGACGTAAATGAGAAAATGTATGTAAAGCACTTAGCATGGTGCCTATCATAAAGTGCACACTAGAAAAAAATTGTCGTGGACTCAGTATTGTATCATCAATAGCCTAGTTGTCATAGACTGTGCCGTGTATAGCAATTCCTCCCTGTGCCTCTTGGGCTAGTCTACCACACCATTTGGTTTGTCCTTTTCATAATATCTTGACACTGTCAAGGACCAGTATGGTTCAGGGAGATAATTATTAACCCACAACAGCAATGCATCATTTCTTCAAAGACATTCACCTAAGTTTAGTAGTGTAGGTGTCTGAGGGGGCAGCATCCCTTTAGGCGTTAAAGTTATTTAATTTTCTCTTTTTCTTTTGCTGTGCTTCACTGCTGTCCTTTCGTCTCTACCCACACTATCAGCTACTGAATCCCCGTTATTTCTAATGGGTGAGGTCACCAGCTGTCCCTTTGAGTCTGTTTTCTCTTAAGTTTTCCTTTTGTTATATTTCTTCCAAATCTTGTTCATCTCTTTTGCTTCTTGGCTTCTCATGTGAAAAGTTTCATTATGTATATATGTACGTATGTATGTATTGTATCGTATTTCAGAAGATCAATGCAATCATTTCTATGAGAATTATAACTTATGCAGGCAAGCATATTCTAACTGGCATAAGATAGGAAGCTAAATTATAATCAGAAGGTTGCTTGATGACCTAGGAATCACTGTTAGAGACATGAGATGACCCCTTCCCCACGACACAGCTGTTTGATTCAGCCATTATTGCTTCAGGCTTGAGAGGATAAGAGTACTTTGCTCTTCAGAAATTATTTTTGAATTAATATCAAACCATGCAGCTAAAGATTTTGCAATTGCTGCTACTTAAAATGAATAATTTGAAAATAAAAATAGAACAAAATTGTTTTATGTGTCCAAACAACTATCTTTGCCTCATAAATACAAAGAAATGAGGATGTACTCAATTCCTAAACAGAACAAAAATAAAAAAAAAAAAATCCAAATCAACAAAGCAAGTGGGAGTGAGTGGTGTCTGGGAAGATTTCTTATAATAATCAATAAACAGATTTTTATTAAGAAGGCAAATGGCTTCCTTTGTATAAGCTCTACCCAGCTTGGCCAAGTGTAGCATTATCAATTTAATACTTTCAGGCACATAGTCGACTAATTTAAATGAGTTGATCCAAATTGACCTTCTTAGATGACTGAAATAACGGCTGATTGTTCAGCTATTTGAATTATATAGGCATGGTTCAAGACAAATTTCAAGACGCATTTGTGCACTGAGACAGTGGGGTGTAATAATATATCTACATTTCTGTCCCGTGCCCCAACTCTCCTATGCGTTCTAAGCTCCTACATTTAGTTGCCCACTGTAGAGTCCACATAAATGACCAACAGATACAAACACATAACACATAACACAACCAAAACAGGATTCAAGACTTCTCCTCGCAAAACCTACTGCTCCCCTTTTCTTTCCCATTGCACCAGAATCTTGACATATTCTTGATATCTCTATTTTGCTCACATCCTACAGGGCCCATCAACTGAATTTTCAAAGTATATCCCAGTTCCAGAAATCACATAAGCCTAAGTATTGTTCCCAGACTCAAAATGCTCAAGATGTATTTCATACACACAAAATTGCACTCAGGTGATTTTTTATTTTCTTATTTACATTTTCAATATTTCCTGTAATTACCATATGTGATTTTTATAACCTGAAAAATAATTCAGTTTTACATTTCTGATTTTATAAGAAATATAACATTTTATATACAAATTAAAGCATTTCTTAGTACAGCTTTGCTTTCTTTAATCATTTGGTTTGGTACACATATCCTGATGCTAATTTCAGAGGCTTCCTTTTGTTTTGACTATTTCTATTACCAGTTAGATAAAAGATAATAAATACTCGGCGACACTAGGAGACAGCATAGTATAGTAGGAAAGACATGGATTTTAAACCACAAGACCTAAGATCTAGTTTATCTGACAGTGGATTAACTAAGTAGTTTTAGCTAGTTGACTCAAATTTTCTGTCCCTCAGCTTAAAAAAAAAAAAAAAAAAGGAACTAATAATATTTGGCTTATCTACCACATAGAATTTTTATGAAGTTCAAATAGCTATTTAAAAATGTTCAAAGTGCAAAACACTCAATGAATGTTAGTTAAAAATAATAGAATTATTCTATGGTCAAATGGTGAGTTATAAAATCTACACATGGAGTGATGAATTACCTTAAAACACCAAAGTCAATTAGCGTTCAATTGAGTATTGTACTTGTCATATGCTATCTTAACCCAATATCCATATGTGTAGAGGATGGTTAGATTAGTGGATGTCAGATGCTAACTGACTAAAAATTAAAATGACAGATGTTGAGTTGGAGCAGCCCTGCTCATCAGAGAAGACAGCTGTACACAGTTCAGAGAAAAACTCTGCCTTATTAAGTGGATGAGCTTTCTTCTAAACCTTGAGAGAGCAGCTAAGAGCTTAGCTGTGTGGGTGGACATAGTGCCCAGGCATGAGAAGGGAGAGAGGCTGACCCTGTGGCTCTGTCAGAGCAGCCGCAGGCTGACCTTGAGAAAGAGGGCCCTCTTGGCTGGAGGATCTGGGAGAAACTTGGTTTTGCCAGTCCTATAGCACTGTGGGTAATGGTGATGAGGTTTAAGGGAAAAAAGCTCTTAGCCCACTAGGAAAATTTAGAGTTGGGGCCTCAGAAGAAAGAACACGAGAAGTTTTGAGATTTTATTCAGTTTAAAGCAACCCAAAACTTACTAAATACCAGACATATTTTCCATAGTTCCTGTATTTAAATGTTAACATATTTGATCTTTAGCATGCACTTTTGGATAGGTGTTTTTGTTTTTTTTAAAGATTTGTTTTTGTTTTTTTTTTAAAGATTTTTTTTTTTTTTTAATTATTTGACAGAGAGAGAGAGCACAAGCAGGCGGAGTGGCAGGGAGAGAAACAGACTCCCCACTGAACAGAGAGCCTGACAGGAGGCTTGATACCAGGACCCTGGGATCATGACCTGAGCCGAGGGCAGGTGTTTAACCGACTGAGCCACCCAGGTGCCCCGGATAGGTATTATTATCAGTTTACAGATGGGAAAACTCGGGACTCAGAGGGATTAGAGAAGTTGCTCAAGATCACCCTATTAATAAGTGACCAATATGAAACTGAAATCCAGTTTGGCCTCTTTACACTACATCCTCTTGAATGTTGGTGAACTTCTACATAATTAAGGCCTAGACTCTGTTCATATTAATGATTTTCAAAGAGACACCTGTGAATTTTTTTATGGGTGTTGGCAGTCTTTGATACCAGGGAATAATGCTATTGTAAGCAATGAATCCTGGTGATATGTGGAGCTCCTCTCTTTAAGGAAGGACACTAAGATTTGTGGCTTTGCATCTCTGAAAGATTATCATGATTTTTTTCCAAGACAGATTATTTTCTTGATAAAGAAACATTTTTCTATTTTTTTTTTAGGAGCTTAAACTCACAACCCTGAGATCAAGACCTGAGCTCAGATTAAGAGTCAGACACTTAATTGACTGAGCCACCCAGGCACCCCAAAACATTTTCCTATTTTAAAAATGGTCTTTACAACATTCCCCCCAAACCTCACAAAATCAGTGTATATTAATGTAAGAAATCGAGATTTTTAGCTACACTGAGAGCTCCAGATGGTTTCATTCAGGTGTAGGGAAATGGCAGAGCTGCCTGTAATTCACAACCTGCTTCATGAAGTCAGGGACATTATTTTACAAGGACACTGCTTCATTATCACTTTTCTGCTCCAAGTCACAAAACAGAACACATGGTTTCAATGAGATCTTTTCAGCCAGGGGTAGCTTCTTTTCAAATGCTTCAAGACAAGACTTTTGTGTTGGGGCAAATCCAAGAGTTAGTAAAATTCCAGCCTTTTTAAATCCAGTCTTTTCATGAAGATGCACATCATCTAATATATCATGGACGGATGTAAGATATTCTTTGAATTTTATTGGCTTCATGTTTTTATTGGAAAAGATCTTTTAATAAAGCACTGAGACTTTTGTTTTTAATTTATGTTCAATTATAGAAGTAAAATCTAAAAAAATAGGAAATTTATCATACTTTATCTAAGTTCTATAAAACAATTTCTGAAAATCTATGTTTTACATCTAAGTTCTATAAAACAATTTCTGAAAATCCTATGTCTACAAAAATAATGGCAGTTTAAGATCTCTTTTGTTCTTTCCAAAGGAAAATTATTCTATATATCTTAGCAAGAAAACAATAATGAATATAAATTAAGTGACCATGTACAGTACAGATAGTATACTGCTATGCTATATTATCTGGAGTCAACACTACTTTAATAACTTAGTTTGCTATAAATAGGATATACATCACAAAGTCTTGTTTGATGTTTATCACAAATGTATCTAGAAAAAATTAAAGACAAAAAATTTGGCACCTGTTTCATGTGGTCCCCGAAGTCAATCCATGTACCTCATGTCACAGTTTAAGAAATGATGTTTGGGGTGCCTGGGTAGCACAGTTGGTTAAGCGTCTGCCTTCTGCTCAGGTCATGCATGGTCTCAGGGTCCTAGGATCAAGCACTGTATTGGGCTCCCTGCTCAGCAGGGAGTCTGCTTTGCCCTTTCCCTCCTCCCCCCACCCCATGATTTATGCATGCACTCTTTCTCTCTCTCTCTCTCTTAAATAAATAAAAAAAATCTTTAAGGAAAAAAAAAGAAATGCTGTTTTAGGGAAAAACCAAACATTAGATATAGTATAAGAATAGCTAGTTATTGGGGCACCTGGGGGACTCAGTCGTTAAGTGTCTGAGCCTTTGGCTCAGTTCATGAACTCAGGGTCCTGGGATCGAGCCCCACATCCAGCTCCCTGTTCAGTGGGAGGCCTGCTTCTCCCTCTCCTACTCCCCCTGCTTGTGTTTCTTCCTTTGCTATCTCTCTGTCAAATAAATAAATAAACTCTTAAAAAAAAAACAGCTAATTACTGAGATCGGTAAGATATACCCTTTCTATTGTAAGAAATCTTAATTGTGTAATTCAGTTGTATAAGTCAATTGCCTTATCTGGTTGAAACCAAGGACAGAAGATTCCCTACTGTGTGGCAGAATTAACAATCTCTTTATTTAGAAAATAGTTTATAGTTTGCAGTGTGTTTTCAGGTAAATTACTTTGTATGTGCTAAGATTGTGTTTCAGTTATCTGTTCTATGTAAAAAAAATACCTCCAAATTTGGTGGCTTGAAACAACATTGGCTCTCTCTTGTGGTTCTGTGTTGCTGCTTTTGGTGCACATAGTGTTGGCTGGGATCACTCATGCAGCTGCAGTCAAATAGAAGCTTGGCTGGGACACTTTGGTTCTTCACATGGCCTCTCTCTCCAGCAGAATCACTGGGACTTCCTTACAGAATAGCAGCTAGGCTCTTAAAAGGAAGTGAGCCAAGAGGATGAGACTCAGTGTGTAAGCCTCTGCTTGTGTCATGCTTGCTAATATGCCATTGGCCAATGTGAGTCATGTGGCTAGCTCCACATGTGAGGAAACTTTACATGGGCGTGAATTCTGGGAGGTGTGGTTTATTGGAGGCTGCCAATGTCAGACTCTCCTATAGGTTGCTGTTTATCTCCTACTATCTGTGCACCTCTGCCTTTTTCCTAATTTTTAACAGGATGCATGGCTACCTAGAAGAAACACTGTTTCCTACACTAACACTTATCAAATTGTGGTTGGGAAGCTACATTTTTGGGCAATGGGATTTGAGAAGTGTTGTGTGTGGACTTTTAGATAGTGTCTTTGCCACGCACCCATTGCCAGGTGATGAATTACCCCCAATGCTTAGCAACCGAAAGCAACAAACATTTCTTTCTTTTTTTTTTTTTTTTAAGATTTTATTTATTTATTTGACAGAGAGAGATCACAAGTAGGCAGAGGCAGGCAGAGAGAGGGGGGGAAGCAGGCTCCTGCTGAGCAGAGAGCCCGAGGTGGGGCTCGATCCCAGGACCCTGAGATCATGACCTGAGCTGAAGGCAGAGGCTTTAACCCCCTGATCCACCCAGGCACCCCAACATTTATTTTCTTGTTCAGATTTTGAGAGTCAGGATTTGGGAGCAGCCAATCTGGATGACTTTGATTCAGAGTCTCTCATGTGGTTGAGAAGGGCTACCATCATCTGGAAGTTGACAGGCTGGAAGGTCACTTCCATGATGCCTCACTCATACAGCATTGGCCAGAAGCCTCAGTTTCTCACTGGCTCTTGGTGGGAGGCCTCAGTTTCTCACAATGTGGACCTTTCCATAGGGTTGCTTGAGAGGCAGGTGGGCTAAGCTCATGTCGTGGAAGTTAGCTTCTCCAGAGTGAGAGGGTATGGGAGAGAGGGAAGAGGAGGATAGAGGAACCAAAATATCTTTTATGACCTAGCTTTTTAAGTCACATAATTTCTGTGTTCAGTTGGTCACACAGATCAACTGTGAGGGTGGAGGAAACTACACAAGAGTATGAACTCCAGGAGGCAGGAATCTGGATCACCCTGGAGACTGCCTACCACAGTGTCATTAAAGGTAAGTTGTATGTGTTTTTTCTTATTTTGAGCTTCTAGTATTTATTAATACTCTAAGCAGTTATGTGAAACAAAGCTGAGCAAACCAAATTCTATACAAAATGTTCTCCATAGTGTAGCTAAGCTCCAGTTTATTCGTATTCTTCATTTTCATTAGGGAAAAAAACCAAAAGAAATCATTTCTTAAAACTAGAAACACTTATGACAATATTTACTGAGAATTCTGTTCTCTAACCTGCTAGGAGTGTTTTTGGATTGTTTGAAAACAATTTAGAGAACATATCCTGAAACAGAAACATTGCTGTCTTATTCATATTCATTGCAAAAATAATTACAGATTATTGTTGGCAAACTCATCTTTTTTTTTTTTTAAACAAACTATAAATGGGGCAGTGTAAACTGTGTGGTATAAAATGAATTTTTGTATTGACCAGTTCTGCTCTTGCTTCCCAGCTGTACTCACAGTGGAGCTGTTGGTTAAATCCTATCTTCAACATGTACAAGAAAAGTGATACTGATACTGATACTGTTTCCATAATTATGAAAGAGAAGTCATATCCCTTATGCTGGTTTTTCCCAATGTAAATTTTGATGATTTGATTCTAGCAGTGGGTGAAAGCATTGACTTTAAGTTAGGTATTCATGGTTTTGTGTCCCAGTCTGGTCTTTTTCTAACCATATGTCTTCACATGCTCTAATAGGCAGTTCCCTCATCTATAAAGTGGGAATAACAATACATCACAGTAAGATAAGATAAATAAGGCTTCTAGTGAACATACAATAAATAGAACTATACTTGGCTAAATGTTCTTGAAATAATTATTACATTTAGTGAATATATTTGGCTTTGATGAATGTTTAGCATATTTCCTATAAGACCTTCCTTTAAGCAATCTCTTGTGTGCATGTGTGTGTACGCATGTGCATGTGTTTAAAAAGAAGAGATTAAGGCCCTAGATGAGCTGAGATTAAGATAGCCTGTCTCTTCTATTGGAAAAATTCTTTTAACAGCTTGAGTTGTGTTAATATAGACAAATAACTAGAAACCATCTATCTATCCTTTTATCCAAACAGCCAATCATTTAACCTATATTTGTAAGGGATCCGTCATGTGGTGAGCACTAAAAATGCAAAGAGTAAGATATTTTCCCTGCCTTCCAGGATTTCCCCCAAACTTGTAAATATTTTTATCAAAGTGAGATAGAAATAAATAATCAAAGCAATGTGTCTAGTTGCTCTATTTGTCACGTGGGCTGCAAGCTCCATGTAACACTAGTTACTTACACAGGAAGAAGGACCTAACTGCCCCGGAGAAGTTTCATCTGGATCTTGAAGAATAACAAATAGTTCCCCAGATGGCTAAGGTAAGGACAAGGGGTGCTGGGAGGAGAGATGGAACTTTCTGGGCAGAGGCTATAGCCAGTGAGAAGTTTAGAAGGAATGGAAGGACATGGTACTTTCTGAGGAACCTCCGTAGTTTACAATGTCGGAACTGCAGAGTGCTTCTAGGGCGGCAGGCAGGGCGAAGCTGGAGAAGTAGAACAGGCCAGCTCATGAATGAGTTCACATCCCACGAGAAGTGTGTGAACCCTGCCTTGTAGGTACTGGTACACAGGAGAGCGTTGGCACGTCCATCCCGGTGGCTGTGTAGGACATATACTGTAGGGACCCGGCAGGAGGCTGCTACAGGCCTCCAGAGAGTCATGGCAAGGGTTGTGGATGTAGCAGAAAGAAAATATGTCTGACTGGGCTGTGGTGGAGGAGGGGAGAAGGCAGGGAGGGGAATGGTGGTAAAGAGAATGGAGGGAGAACTGGGTATGGGGTATGGGGTACAGGGGGAGATGGCAGAGTCAGTCCCTGAGAAGGAAACATAGAAAAAGGAGTAGGTATATGAGAAGGAAGGGATGATGTGTACATTTTGGATGTGACAAATCTGAGGTGCCCAAGGTAATTCAGGTGAAGATATCCTGTACTAGTTTGATACATGAATGTAGCCCAGGGATGGAGAGAACTGGAGAGACTCTAAGTTCAAATCCCCTTTCAGCAAGCAGCAGAAATGCACAGCATTGAACCTGGCTTTTTGAAAGAGTCCTGCTCTACTAGGCAGAACTCTGATTTGGTAAGGTCTGTCTTTGATCTCCTGACCTTTTAGTGCACATTATTGGCTGCTATTTTAGTCTGGTCCATAGCTACCTTTTTAGACCCACTTTCTACTATTTTTTCACATTTATATTTTACACCAACTACATCAAACAACAGGCAGTGTTATAGTTTCATGAATACATCATGCTATTCCGACTTTAGTGGGTTCACATCTGTCTTTACTGAATTTTCTTCTTTTTATATATAATTAAAATTCTACTCAATCATTACTTCCTCTAGGAAGCCTACCTGGATTGCCTGTCCTTTTTTAGATAACTTCTGATGCCCAGCTCTTAAGTTGGAGGGCGTGACCAACCTTATATCATTCCAGGACAATATAAGTTTTCCCTGCTCTCCAAAAGTAGAGCATCCTTATGAAACCTTTCAAAAGCCTAAATGGTATAAAAAGAAGAAGCAGTTACCATTAGTTTATGTAGAAAAATTCTTGAGTGTTCCCAGACCCCAAGTATAACTTCTCTTAGGCTTTTCTGATACCTTAGGACACACCTTGCTAGGATGCACCACAAAGATCAAGGTAAAGCACAGAGGCTCACTTGACACAGTTCACAGCTAAGGGGGCTTGATGCTGAGACACGGCGTGTAGTTCCTGGGGGAGGCGCTTGGCGGCGCCCCTCTGCCGTTCGGGGTGCGGGTGAACGCTGCTCTAATGGCTCTCTGCAAAACAAACACTGAACGCTGTTGTTGCTTTTTGCATTCTTTTGTAAAAGCGAAAATCTTCTTGAGATTTCTTTCAGCTAGGGAAAACAGGTCCTAATGTAGGGCTTTCCTAAAAAGTGAAGTGCTGTAATGCGAACTTTTGGAAAGTGGGAGATACCTGTATTTATAAATATCATATGTTATGAATTTAATGTTTTATATAAGTAAATTTACTTGTTGTGTCAAGTGTATACTTGACACTATACCATGTAAATGATTTACCTGAAAATATTAATGAGAGGAGACTATATACTTATCTCTCAGACCCACTTTCTTTAATAAACAATGTATCAGAAACATTTTTCAGGTCAGGAAATACGTGGGTTCACACTTCTGTAAAGCTAAAAGGTATTTTGTTTATGGTATGCATTTACTGTATCCAGTGGTTTCTGAATAGTACCTATTTCCCCCTCCTTCAGTATTTAAATGTACTTCTCTGTCTTTTCCCACAGATTGTAAGGTCCTTGCTGGTAGGAGGTAACTTTTGTTGGGAGACAGTTCTGCATGGATTGCTTGTTTCCTGTACACATTGAGAGTGACGGCACTGACAGCCTTGGTCTTGGCTTATATTTTTAGGCATGTTTGTACAGCAAACTGCCTCAGAAGATAGTGTCTCTCCCCGGAGCAGAGGGCAGGCCTGCAGATTGATTATAGAAAGGATAATATTTCCCCTCCAGAACAAAGGCTAGGCAGGTTTGCTTGCAGCCCATTATAAGAGATTTGGGTTTCCTAGGCTCAGAGTTCTGGATGATGATCCAAAGCTCATGGAACTTGAGGAGTAAGTAGAAGCGATATAAGCAGAATGCTTAGGCTTCTTGCTGCTCTGTGAGTAGCAAAGTCCATTGTCTCTGAATTAGCAGTGTAGTGACCTTTGGTAGCATGGAACTGGCAGGGTCAGTGGTCAGAGTGCAGTTAGGGTTAAATCTCAGACTGTCCACAGTTTATCTCTCAGCACTTACTGTTACTAATATTGCTAACAAAGCTAACACTTAGTAAGTGTGTACTATGGGCTAAATATTACATGTATCTTCTCTTTCAGCTGTCATGCAATCATGAGTAGAATGTTATTTCTGGATTTTATAGATGAACAAACCACTGGAGATATAGATAACTTGCCAAGATTGCATCATCAGGAGGTAGACTGGGTTAGGAGTCAAACCCAGGTCTTGGGAGTCCCAAGGATTACCTTTGCATGTCATTACGGAATAGCGTAACGTATAAATCATCCTAGGAACCTCAGGATGAGGAATGAATACTTTGGCTTAAAGAAAACACGGGAGAAGGGAGATATTTTTGAGTAAGGAGGCCTTCCTCATACTCCTCAAATTAGATGATAGAAGACAAACCCTCAGTATGGATGTCTGACTTGGCTGAGGGAATAGAATATATGTGTAGGACATAACCCTGCTTTCAAAGATCTTGTAGTTTTGTTGGGGGGTGACATTTACCCAGAGGAAGCAATTAGAAGGTAAGACAGTATTTAATTAAGTTCTGCACTGAATGGTTCAAGCAATAAGCAAATTACAAGTTGAAGGAGAAGAGAGATCAATGCAAGATTCATTCCGAATCTTGAGATTTACGTACAAAGGAGGCAGGGCTTGAGCAGAGCCTGGAGGAAGGGAAAGTCAGTTTCAGGGAGGGTCAAAAAGCTGAAGAAAAAATTCAGGAGAAAGTAGTGCACCTGATATGGGCTTCGGGAAAAAGTACTTTCTGTGTCTGCTTTTCTCCATATATGAAAAGAACCATTTGCGGTTTTGAATCTCTTAAAAAATCACAACATACAACCACTGGAAAAAAAAAATTCCAAAATATATTCACACAAAGAAACAAAACCCACCATGATATTTTCTCATTTGCACTTAACTCAGAGTTTGGGGGCCTTTTTTCCTGGTGTGGATGTTGCCACAGGCTCCTGACATTCTTAACTTGATTGGATCCCTGCAGTGCCGTCTACTTCAGACTACCTTTTTTAGACCACTTGAAAGTTTTTCGATTTATTCAGCAGAATATATCAGCCTGTCAGCTTTGGAGAGCTGGTGCCTGCAGAAGATATATCTTTCCTCTGCAGGTGGCACTGGCTGCCAATTTTTCTTTGCAGTGAGCTCTTGTTCCGAAGAAGCCCTCTGTGGTTTGAGCACCAGTTACATTTGAGTGGAGCTCCTTTCCTGTCTACCGCTTTATCTGGATAATGGCTCTACCTGCTGCGTGTGAGTGGAGAGAGGAGCCTATTGTGTTATTTCTTTACCTTGTGATTAGCAAATTACTTTTTGCTTAAACTGGGTCATCCTATCTCCTTTTTTCTTGCTGGAGCAATTTATCTGCCTCTATCATTTCCTAGATGTTGATATCAATGTCACTTTGCTTCAGATGGTGTCCCTTGAGTCCTTGAAGTTCCTGCTATCTGTCTTCTTTTTGATTATTCACCATCCACTGTGCAGAATCGCTTCGCTCTCCTCCTGCTGTCCATCCTCATCACATAAGCTATCTGGTTCAGCTGAACTGCCATGAGCCTTCCCCTCTGGGCTTCGGTAAGGAAGCAGGAAGATTTCCTCTGGGATTTTCAGAGACCTCTAGAAGGTGCCTCCATTTACTCTTGATAGCACACGACTGAGCCTGAAAGTAAAACATACCCACTGCTGTCAGTTTTACTAACTGGACTTCGTAAGATGACACTGACATCAAAAGTAATAATGCATGAAGGAAAGGGCCTCTCTTTTGTTTATGGGTTTTCCTCCTCTAATATTTTTCTGTCCTTTCTGAATGTCAATTTCCTTTTTTTTTTTTTTTCTCTTCTGCACAGCAAATTACTAGGAGATTAGTTCAATAAAAAAATATTTTTTTTGCCAAATGAATTATAACTCTAAGCCGAGTTTTGAGGCTTACTAAGTTCTAGTAATGGAAAAGTCCCGAAGAGACGGTTGAGCCTCTTTCCTCTCTTCCTAGAAGGGAGGGCCCTCAAGGATCCCAGAACAGATGGGTCTTGAAGCTATTTATTATAGGTATTTTGTAAAACAGGGGCAGGAGGAGAATCTGGCTTATAGTGGATGGCTCTGTGTTTAACAAGTAACAGTTAGCAGTAATGAGGATTGTACACTATTAATAAAACAGCTAAGAAAAGGACTAGAGAATTATGGTAGCTAATGGTCTGAAGAACATTTACTATAAACCTGATTTTATGATACATTTTAGAAGAGCAGTTTGATCATAAATATTCACTCTCTTGTGACATGTTGCACATAAAGTCTGATCTCAGGAACATTTTTAAAATACCTTTTAAAATTATAGGAGACAAGAAAAGGCAGCTTTCATATGCAAGGGAAAGCTAGGTTTTTGCTACCCTTGGAGTAGGAACCCTTAATCAAATTATTTCTACTAAAGATTTACCCTTAGGGAAACTCATAGTAAAGTGAAAAGTTCAACTCACTGAGAACATTTTAACTTCTATAAAAGAACTAGACATTTGATTGGGTGGTAAGTGGCTCATAGGTGTCTTGTTTTGGATTTTATTATAATTACAAGGAGTTTTTGCTATTTCCAGAGTTAAAGTCCTTGATCTTTTAGTTCTACCATCTTTTTTTCTTCTGCTGCTCTCAGGTGATGGCAACCATTATCTCAACCTTCCTTGAGAGAGCTAATGTTAGTGACAACTCCTTCACTCTACCCCAGGCATTGTGGACTGGGCCCTATTTCAAGCATAGCCAGGAAAATTAATGCAGAGATAGTTTCCTGCTAATACTTCTATAGTTCCTTGAGGCATATTTTAATCTAGGATTAAGTAAGTGTGGTTTTCCTTAAACCAGAAATAGAGAGGAGAACCTAATTGTATTGCTGCTCAAGTTGCTGGGTTTTTTTGCATTTTTTTTTTTTCCTCTCAGGAGTAATTCATTATGTACTTTGAATTGAGCAATGAAGAAATGTGCTGAAGAAAGGAAGATAAAAGGGATATTTAGAAATTTTAAGCTCTCTCTAAGTCAAATCTTCAGTGTGGGACTTATTATTTTTAGCTTGTCGTGTATTCCCAAAACATAAAGCACACTTGTATTCAGAATAAGTATGAAAACAGTAAAATATATCCTAACCATATATATGTACATATATATCTATATATGTATATATATACCTTATTTATGAGTTACTTGATATTTTCTACGATATCTTTTCTTTCTGTCATTTTGTAGGTCAATGATCTGTAAACTATTTTAGTAATAAATTTGTTGGTAAAATATTTTTAGAATACATTCCCCAAATATCTTTATATATATTTACCTGCTTATATATTAAATATATTCACCATTTTACCACTATATTATGTGCATTAAAAAACATATACAGAAAAAAACATACACAGAAATACAAAGTAAGCTAAGCATAAATAAATAAATTATTTTAAATATCTTGTCAATCAATGATGGTATCATTTGTTGATAGTTTATGGCACTACAAGGAGTTAAAATGGGGCAATTGCTAATCATAGTAAATGTAAATCTGTATTTCAAATACCATTTTTGATAAATTCAATTTCTTTTTGGTAGCCAGATTATTATTATTTTTTTTTTGCATTCTGTAATGAAAATTTTGATAAATTCAATTTCTTTTTGGTAGCCAGATTATTATTATTTTTTTTTGCATTCTGTAATGAAAATAAATGGGAGAGTATCCACTCTCCCATTTATTGTTCATCCATGTTTACATTGTTAGTATTGTATTCAAGCTGCGGTCTTTGTAGAAGCATTTTCACTTTTATTTTATTTTTTAAATTTTTTTGAAAATTTATTTATTTGAGAAGAGAGAGAGTGTGAGAGCACAAGCAGGGGGAGCAGCAGACAGGAAGGGAGAATCTGGCTCCCTGCCAAGCAGGAAGTCCAATGCGGGCTTGATCCCACCATCCTAGGATTGTGACCCGAGCCAAAGGTAGCCACTCAACCAACTGAGCCACCCAGGCACCCCTGCAGTAATATTTTTAAATTACTGTCTAGTTTATAAGAGTTCTTTTGATAAAACTAGAAAAAAAATCCATAAATCTACATAGCTAATCACACTTCAGGTCCACTCTGTCTACTACACTATAGGCAAGCATACAGGTGTGACACTATTTTTAACCCCTCCACATCAGGGAACAACACTTTTCCCTCAAGGTACCTCATCTCCTATTTGTGACAGACTATCTGATACATGGATGGATGAGAATGTGAATATTTTTCTGAATATTAAGTGCTAGAATATTGATAAAGCTTAATTTTTTTATGAAAAAAAATGAACAGAAATGTTAATATTTTCTTCTCAACTCATATGGATTGCCTGTGTACCCCCTGGTAGGAGTAGGGAACACTATCTTGGAGACCACTTTTGATAATGTGATAGAATTGATAACCTAAAAAAAAGCTATCTATTTACTTTATTTTATGGTAATGGATGTAAAGACAAATGTCATAGTCAAAAAATCTCAGTAGGTCCTCAGTAAAGTAGCTATGATTCCTGACAACTATTTAGAATCACCTCATTTAACTCCACTACTGTATGAATTCCATTAAAGACAACTTTTTAGGGAGGAGAATTCCAGCAGTTGAGTTCCAATTAAGCTGTTTAAAGTACAGGTCAACTCAGATATGCATTTGCTGAGGCATAGTGTTAAAACCATTAAGTAACATCTATGAGAAATGCTATCAGCCTCTTAGAGACCTAATGTGTCCAGATAAAATAAAATACTCCAGAACTGAGCTTGTGAGCTACAAGATGGTTCTAATGAAGATACAGCTACAAATGCTCTGAGACTGTTGGAGTGCTGAAACATTTACTAATGTAATTGATCTCAAAAGACTTGCAAGAAAAACGGGCGTAAAAGAGATTAAAAGCGTTATTTTGGAGAGAACACCTAAAACAACACTTTTGATTACTTCCCCTTGATTTTAGATTGCTAAAGGGACTTGTTTCTCACATAAGTTTTACTATTCTACATAACTATAGAATTAGAATTAATTTCTTTGTAAGTAGTTTCTTAAAACCTCAGGGTATATAACTCTGGGAAAGATAACAGTAGCTTCCCTTAATCCAGGAGTAAACATGATACAGTCTTTTCTCTATTTTTTTCCTCTAAATATTTTATACTTGCTTTCTAAATTTTGAAGCATAAGCCATAGCAGAAACAGTGACTATATATAGAGACAACAAAAGGTCCCCCTAATGTTATTGGCAGGAACAATTGATGTTAAAACCATCTTCAGATTATGATTTAGGAATTTTGGAGATGTATCCGAACTATTCAAGTTTATTTGTTCAAAAGAGGCTAGCACAAGGAGGTGTAACTTCTTAAGATAGAAGTTTTTAAAATTTTCATCCTGTCACTTTTTGTGTCATTGTGTAAAAACAGCAAGTGTATTTTGGAATAGGTACAATGAAGGCTCTCATCCTCAAAAGCTTCTTGATAATAACATCCTCTTCTTTTTGACTTACGTTGTGAGGCTTAGGCATTAAAAACATTGGGTGTATTCCATTCACATATTATACATCCCTTGGACATCAAGAGGATTTTGAATTTTCTTACCGTGCAAGAATCACATATATATATATGTCAAAGATATATATATCTTTGACATATATATATATATTGTTAAAGCGCTATTCAGCTTTTGTTCCTTTAGCATTTTAGAAAATGTATATCAAAATCTATTAGTGCTTTCTATGACCTTCCTACAGATGAAGTTAAGGCAATAAAAAAATTCCACCCCAATCAATTCCAATTATTGTTATGAAAGTACTGTGTAAACTACTGTAGAGTTGTACATTTTAGACTTTCCAAAAGGCTTAATTAAAAGGCTTATATTGATTACTGATCAGTAGCAAAACTTTGGAAATGTCCATGAATCCTCATATTCCAGAAATTGCTGGAAATGTGGAGGGGATTAAAATTGAAAGTCTTATGGAGGATTCTCATTGTGTATACTTAATATTTCTTCTCTGTAGAGTATGTTATATCCTCTATAGAGACTTCAATTTTAATGATAGAAAATAGTTGCCAAGCATGGTTGACCTTCAGAATCATGGCGGGTGGGAAATAAGACCCCCACCCCAGCCTCAGAAATTCTGTCTCAGTGATCGGTTGGTGAGAGTATCTGGAGATGATCATCTGTTGGTGAATCAGTATTTTAAAACTCTCCCCATGTGATTCTGGTAATAAGCCACATTTGGATTTAACTATAGAGGTTGTCATATTTCCTACTTTAGCAATTAGAAAGGGAAGGAAAAAACCCAGCTTCATGATTTTATAAGGGCAAAATTTCAGGCAATCTTAGTGTCAATACATGTAATAGAGAACATTTGCTTCAATAGGCCTGCTGTTTATTACAATATTCCTGGCAGAAATACTGTGGCTTTGTTCCCAGGTAAAAATGCCTGGCAGTCTTAATGAAAGGGTATGAGAAGACAGCCACAGACCCTCAGAAAGAACTAGAGGAAAGCACACCTCCCCTCTTTCTGATCCTGGTGGATGATGGGCAGGAAGATAGAGGGAAATAGGAAAGTCAGTTAATAGGATGTCTGATTCTCTCCCTCCTCTCCTTTAACTTTGATGTGGAGGAGGTTTACTTCAGTTCAACGAAATAATATGGGAAGCAGCCCAGGGATACAGAAGTGTATGGCCTGCTTCTATGAACTTATTAGGAACTACAAGAATTTAAGAGAAAATCAGCCTTCATTCAATGCCATAACACATGGGGGATGGCATAAGTCAAAGAGAAGAATAGTTAGATGTGTAAAAGGAAGGACAATTCAGGTATTGGGACTCACACAAATAGAAATTATGTAAAATTATAAAATGAGATTCTAATTACCATATACCGAATTTACAAAAGAAATGGAAAATACCAAATTTTACATCTCATGGCCTCTCATTTAGGGGCCCTCATCTACCTCAAGACTAGGAAAAGGTAGAGAAAGTGTACATAAAGAGATTGTTGAGTGGGAAAGGGAGGTATATATGTATGCATGCATGCATGGGTCTGTGAAGGGGGAGGTGTTTCTATCTCTTTCACTTAAGGCTGTTTGAGAGGGGCTTTAATGGGACCACTCAGAGTTTGAAATACATTCCCAGCACTTGGCTTTTGTAAAGAATTGTGCCTGTCTATGACAGCAGGGTAGGGGTGGCAGTGTGAGAACTGGCTAGCTCTCCCAAGAGCTTCTTGGGACAAAACATGTATGTTTCCCCTGGTAGCCCATGTGGAACAAGATCTTGCCCAGAGTTGGGAGGATTAAGGGTCTTTTAGTGGTGAGAGTCCAAATCAAATGAGACACTGTGAAAGTTAAGGGCCCAGGAAGGGCATTAGTCAAAGGGATAGAAGTGGAAGTTCTCAGTTAAGGCAATCTCTAAGGAGCACATGAGCTCCCCTGTAAAGAAGAGTCAGTGTTAAATACCTTTCCCAGAAGATATTCTCACCAGAAAAGAATGGGACCTGCCATTCCCCTTAATCGTTTCTTCCTCTGGTCCCAAACTTGGAGAGTTCTAAATTTTCCTTCTAAGCTCGCAGAAAAAGAGGAGTAGGATTAAGCACAGAAAGAGGAGGACCACAACCTTCCTTTACCACTGCAAGTGGGCAGCTGAGGCCCCAGCAAAGAGGACAGAGGAGGTGCTAGTTAAAGTCATGTTTTGAGTTTTGATTATCATATGGAATAGCTTAATTTATCAAATTAGAAAGCTTGTGAGTTGTAAGGACTGAAGAATTGCTTCTAAGTGTCAGAGTCTTAAGGGCAGGGGGAAGAAGATTTTCTTAATCTAAAAAATGTTTGAAGAAAGAAGGATGTGTTAAAAAGTTGTGTTTTGATCACATTGGGCTTGTTCGATATCCCAGTTTCAGATAGCTGGTTACTAAAGGGATCTGGAAACATCTGTGTGCTCTGGGGAGAGCTGTAGAGATACAGAGAGGTGGAGTCTAGAGGCATAGCACTTTATACTATAGGACTGGAGCCAAATGGGTAAGTTCAGGGATTTCAGTGATTAGACCAGCAAAAAAGAAAAAGTCATCCCTCACACCAAAAAATAAAAATAAGGGCCCCTGGGTGGCGCAGTTGGTTGAGCGACTGCCTTCGGCTCAGGTCATGATCCCGGAGTCCTGGGATCGAGTCCCACATCGGGCTCCCAGCTCCATGGGGAGTCCGCTTCTCACTCTGACCTTCTCTCTCTCACTCTCTCTCTTTCCTAATAAATAAATAAATAAATAAAAAATCTTTAAAAAAAATAAAAAAAAATAAAAAAAATAAGTAGGATTAAATATTTACCTGAATAGTGAAATTCTGGCTCTCTTTCCCAACCTCTAATCCCTTGTATGTCACACTACTCCCCATTCACCTGATGCCATCGTGAAGAGGAGGAAGGGAGGGATGAATGGGACATGGAAGATTTGTTGGAATCATAAAAACAGACTGAATTACATAAAGAGAGAGCTTAGATTATTATGGGAAACTAAGGTTAATTGCATTGGACTAAATTTTAGTTTTTCCATGCTAAATAATTACCAGTAGTTGTGGTGTTAGTAACAATAGTAGTGAAGAGTGGGTGTTCAGAATAAGATAGATGGGAAACAATTAGCATAGTGTGAGTGAATTTTTTACTTTTTTCTGATTCTGGTGTATTTTATTTTTTCTGATTCCGTTTTTTTTTGAGGAAGAAGGTAAATCAGACAGCAGGTAAATCTGCTGTGGTAGAAACTCAATGCTTATTACTTTCACTGGTTTTAGGACAGTGTTAGGAATCCTATATAACTGTGTTTCCTGGAACAGAGGAGAAGGAACCTATCTATGTGGAAGAGAAGAAAAACTGTACTAGACAAGAATGGAGGACAGTCATAGAGTGTTTTTTTTTTTTTTATACTAAGCAGTCAAAAATAATCAATGGTTCCTTTGAATTAGCTCTGTTTTGCCTGGGTCAAGGGCCAAGTGTATTCAATTTTCATTACCACATTTTTTTTTCAGAGAGAGAGAAATAGGAATGGAAATAGAAATAGATTGATTGTAATAACAAAAATAATTTTCCTTGATTTTACCTTAAGGATGGAGGCAAAACTATTGATTTGCAAAAATACATAGTTTTGTCAAATCATTCTTATTTGATACTTCCATTTTCACATTTTCATAGTTTTTCTTTTTTTTTTTCCTGAGTGGAAATAAAGGACTGAAACCTCACTCCACAAAAAACGTGAGACTACTGAACATCTTGGATTTCCTAAAAGAACCACAGGGATTCAAGCAGTCTGAATGACCTTAGAAGTGCAAGCTACCTTGTAGATGTCTGTAGGATGGCAGGATGTCTATGAGTCACAGATATGGATTCTTTTAAGAAATCAATCACTTTGGGTGATCAGACTGTATTACAACAGACAAGGCATGACCTTTCTCCTGGTTAACCTATTTATTTTTCCCTCCTGTGTTTATTAAAGAGTCTATTTTCAAGGTGGGGAGGGTGATAGAGGCATATAATTTAGACTGACAAATGGGTAATAATGCGGCTCTTTTTCTAGAATACTTTGATGGAATTTTTTTGGCTTTAATTTTGAGATTTTGTTTTTAAGATTTTATATATTTGACAGAGAGAGAGAGATCACAAGGAGGCAGAGAGGCAGGCAGAGAGGGGGCAAGCAGGCTTCCTGCTGATCAGAGAGCCCGATGTGGGGCTCGATCCCAGGACCCTGAGATCATGACCTGAGCCAAAGGCAGATGCTTTAACCCACTGAGCCACTCAGGCGCCTCTATTTTTTTTTTTTTAAAGAAGAAAGAGAGGAAAAAAGACAAAGGGGAAAATTACTGTATGAGCTTATTGGAATATCATGATCTTGCATCCACATGTATCTAAAAAGCCATTAAACATCCTGATTAGTTTGGGAGATGGTGTAAAGATTGTTACATTTCCAGTTGCTGTAACTAAACACCAGATGCAGTATTTGTCATGGTGAAATGCACCTATCAGAAAATATGGGAAAATTTTTATACACTGCAGTGGTTGATTTGGCCTAGGTATTGGACATAATGAGATTTCTTTTAAAGGAAAAATATTTGAAAAGATAGATTCTATAGAAGGGATGGCAGCTCAGTGGTAGATGAGACCACAAAGGACAGCATGGAATTTCCTAGACCACACATCATTTTCCTTACTGAATGGTCACATTTTACATATGTTAATGACTTTCCCTCTTATCTATAAATTGAGAAACACCCTTAATAAGTTTAAAAAAATTAAAAAAAAGTTTCCTCAGTATGCTAATTGACATGATATATATTTTTGAAGGTTACATTAACTGTAAGGTTCATATATATATTTTTAAATTTTATTTTTTCAGTGTTCTAAGATTCATTTTTTATGCACACTCAGTGCTCCTTAATACCTACCACCAGGCTCACCCATCCTCCCACCCCCCTCCCCTCCAAAACCCTCAGACTTAGTTTCTCATAGTCTCACAGTCTCTCATGGTTCGTGTCCCTCCTCAGATTTACCCCAATTCACCTGTCCTTTCCTTCTCCTAATGTCCTCCATGTTATTCCTTATGCTCACAAGTAAGTGAAACCATATGATAATTGACTGTCTCTGCTTGACTTATTTCACTCAGCATAATCTCTTCCAGTCCCGTCCATGTTGATACAAAAGTTGGGTATTCATCCTTTCTGGTGGAAGCGTAATATTTCATTGTGTATATGGACCACATCTTCTTTATCCATTAGTCTGTTGAAGGACATCTTGGCTTTTTCCACAGTTTGGCGATTGTGGCCATTGCTGCTATGAACATTGGGGTACATATGGCCCTTCTTTTCACTATATCTGTACCTTTGGGATGAATACCCAGTAGTGCAATTGCAGGGTCATAGGGTAGCTCTATTTTTAATTTTTTGAGGAATCTCCACATTGTTTTCTGAAGTGGCTGCACCAACTTGCAAGATTTATATTAATGTTTAATGACTATAATTCATTATGCTCTGAAATAAGGATAAGGTGATGTCACTTGGGTCAGGAATGCACATGGGTGTCATGAAATCTTACTAAAAGAGCCAGAGTGGGCTTTCATTGCCAACTGAATTTTCTGGAGATGGATCCTATGTGATATACTCTGTTATGTAATAGCTGCTTATTTCAACCTCATTCTTCTGCTTGCTTACCTTACTCCATGGCATCTTTGGAAAGTTATTGAGGGGATCTTTGACTGAAAAAGTGGCTCAGAAATCCACTTATCAAAACAACCCATGTGACCTAACCATACACTTGGATTAGCAGAAGTCTGTAGGAGGCAGAATTTGAGGAGACAAAGATGGGTCCTAGAAGGTTCTCATCATCTCTGTCCAGGCTACCTGGGGCCTTGATTTTTGAACTGAGTAGGGTTAAGGAACTTCATAGGAAGAGAGAGGCTAGTACTGTCCTGAGAGTGATAGCATGTCTCAGCTACTCTGTCCTCCAAATGAATGTTAAGGGATGTTGTGGTTTTATATTTGAGGTTTTGTTTCATAGATTTTGGGGGCAGAGGGAGGCTAGAATTATTGCCTTGAGTTCTACATAGTTGAATTAAGGACAATGTGTTAGGAAATCTTTAAATTTAAAATGGGGATCTTCTTAAAGTTTTGTCTGAGCAAAGGGCAGGTAAGCATCGATCTTCCCAGATGTTAATAACATACAATGGCACATATTTGTTTTTTAATATATTTAAGCATCAGATATTTTAATAATATTAAAAGTAACATATATGACATTATTTATAAAAATATGCATGACATACTTATAAAGATGATTAGAAGATTCTAATTTCTCACCTCAACTTATAACTTATAAGAAGCATACCAAGTATATTAGGATGAGCACACACAGTGATCTTAATGTTTGAATTGTGGTGTGATTCCAGAAGAACGGCTGAACCCTACAAGGATGTCTTTGTGGAATTTCATTCGTTTTGTTGGGAAATATAAGCCTGGAAGTGGAGTGAGATGTTCTCTGGGCAGGGAGATTAGGGAGCATAAATGTAGCCAATGGTCCCAAGGAAAAATTTGCCCATTAATCAATATTTGTTTCATGTTTCAAAGAAAGTATGGCTTCCTTAAAATAGTTTTTTTAATTGACTCAAAAACATTTTTTTCTCCCCAAATATGTTTATTTTAATTTTTCAGTGTTACAAGATTGATTGTTCATGCACCACACCCTGTGCTCCATGCAATACGTGCTCTTCTCAATACCCACCACCAGGCTCGCCCACTCCCCCACCCTCTCCCTCCCAAAACCCTCAGTTTGTTGCTCAGAGTCCACAGTCTCTCCTGGTTCATCACCCCCTCCGATTTCCCCCCATTCACCTTTCCCTTCCTTCTCACGATACCCTCCATGATTTTCCTTATACTCCACACGTAAGTGAGACCGTAAGATAATTGACTCTCTCCGCTTGGCTTATTTCACTCCGTATAATCTCTTCTAGTCCTGTCCATGTTGATACAAAAGTTGGATATTCATCCTTTCTGATGGAGGCATAATATTCCATTGTATAGATGTACTACATCTTCCT
>CM052802.1:84660515-84750620 GCA_028533885.1 Nasua narica | reverse complement strand
ACAGAGGGATAAGATGGGAGGGTGGTTATAACTCCTTGCAGTCGATGAAGGTTATTTCAGGTCCTCCTGGGTTGATAGTTATATTAAACCTCTCGTTGTAATGTTAAGTAGTTAAAAAAAAATAAAAGAAAAAAGAAATGTGAAAGCAAGTGAATACTAAAATAAAATAAAAAAAAATAGAGAGAGAATAAGAAGGAGAAAACAAAAACAAAAACAAAAAAAACCCTTGTATGTATGAAATATACAGGTTTGAGGGTATTACCAGGAGCTTAATATATTGATTTCCCCTGGCGTTGGGGGTTTAAAATTTTATGGGGACCCTGTGGTTATAGTCCTTTTGTTTTTTTGGCTGGTCTTCTGGGGGAGGGGCCTGCCACGTTGTTTTCCAGTCAGTCTTGCTTGGGTTGAGTCACCCTGCCCCCCAGTGAAGGGGCTGAGCTCTGTGGAAACCGGTTTCTCAGTCTTTTGCTCTCTGAAGGTTTTTGGCCTTTTGTAGCTTTTTCACCTTTTCAGGGAGTCCAAGCAATGAATCTGCCCAGAAGCACTCAGACCTCCAAGTTGCACGAAGTCGGAGTCTCTGCTCCCCCCTGTGTGGTTCAGACCACACACTCCCCTCTGTGAAATTTCTGCTCACAGCGCAGCCTGTTCGAGGTGGCGCGCGACCCCAGCCGCCTTTCTGCTGCTCCCAAGTGCGGACCCTGGAGGCCTGCGGCGGGCCGGGAAAGTCGCGACCCAGCCGCCTTTCTGCGGCTCCGCGAGGGATACCCCGGAGGTTAGGCTGCTTGCCCGCATTCTCTCCACGGCCAGCGGGGATCGCTCAGGCTCTGCAGCACGTCGCGGATGTCGCGGTGGCGGGCGCACACAGAGAAAAGCTGCCGCTCGTGGACCACCGCAGACTCTCTAAAGGCGCTTGCAGGTGCGCGCCCGGCCCACAGGTTGATGCAGAGAGCGGAAAGCTGCAGGTTCAGGAATCGCGGACTGGATCCCCCCACCAGTCTCACTCTGGGGCGCTCCTTCCTGGGAGAGTGGGTCCAGGCCAGTGCCTGCAAGCACCCCCTTCCACTAGTTACTCCTCCGAACTTTTTGCCCTTTTTAAGTGTTTTTAACGGACTCTACGTTAATGCTGGTCCCCCGCCACCGGGCACTTTCCTTTGGGGTATTACTGTCCTTGGTTAGCTTCTGGTGGCTCCCTCCCCCTTTTATTTATCCTCTGATATCAGCTCGAGTGATCCCACTTTGCTTTTACCTCTCCACTGCTGTCTTCTGCTCTCAGAGAGATCCTGGAGTGAGAAATCTTTCTCCTCAGGGTGATTTCATGGGTGTTCAGCATGTTCTGGTAGATTTCCAGCTCACTTTTGGGGACCGGTTGCTGCAGGAGCTCTTACTTCTCCGCCATCTTGCCCCCCCTCAAAAACATTTTTTTAACTATGTAAAGTTACATATTTCTTCCATCTTCCTCTTATTCATGCACTGTGTTCACCTACTCGCTCTGGTAATCATTGTTACATGTTTTTAATGTATTTTTCCTGTGGCAGATTGTGTTTCAAAAGATGGTCACAACACCTCCCACCTCACCTGCTCTTTTGCAATGTGATGTTGCCACTCCTCCATTGAGAGAGAATCTATGTCTCCTATCAGAATTCAGGATGCCCACTGTTCTAAGCATTTTATAGGAATTAACTCATTTGAATTTTACAAGAGCCATATGAGGACGTACAATTATCATCCCCATTTTAGAAATGAGACAGTCATGGTTAAAAGCCAAAAGGTTACTTAGGGTCAGCATTCATAAAGTTGAAATTATAATATATACAGAAAGAAAAAGAAATTTTAATTTATGCCACAGCCCATGATCAAAAGGAACACTAATAAACTGAAAGCACTTGAGAAATATTGGTTATTATTAGACTTCAAATGTTTTATTTCTGCTTTTAATTTTGTATTTTAATTTTTTGCCTTATATTTTTTCTAATTCTCATAGTATTTTTATTGTTTCAAAATATATTTCCCATTCTACTTTTTATAGTTTTACTATTATTTACTTTTCTCTTTTAATGCTTAATTCTATTTCTAAACCTGAATCCTACATATTTTTACATTTTCTATTTTTACATTAACATTTTAAAAAATCCATTATCTCTTCTGTTTTATTCTACTGGCATAGACTTTACATCTCAATCTCATGTCTATCTCAGTATTTTTAACTCTTAATATTTAATCCTAATTGAGAATTCAGTTCATTTCTCACTTTTTAAAAAAGTTCTTTTAGCTATTTTCTTATTGCATAAAATATATTAAATAATACATTTTTAATCAATTACCCTTTATTTCTAGTCTTCATGGTGAGAGTTCTTAATAAAGTTCCTAATTTGTCTAATTAACATCACCTAGTACACAAGAATTATTCCCAGAAGCCTGTAAATTTCTACCCTGAACTGGATGATCTTAGCTTTTAGATCTGGGACAAAATTCTGTACCTGGGGCAATGAATTTGACAGATTTTAAAATACCTGGTTATACATTATGAGATCCATCATTTGTCCTATATTATGGAAAGTGGGCAGTTGGGGTCATGAAAGAAATGACACTATGTAGTAATATCGCTTGAGTTTTTATATCATACAACTGTAAGAGAAGTTTGAACATTCAGTTCTCCATATTCACTGTTTTGGATTTTTCGTTGTTTGTGCTGACAGGTAGAAAGGTTGGCTGAGATTGGGATTGGGTTTGCTGTTGAGATCCTTGGTTCATATGACAGAGATTTCTCTTAACATTTACCACTACAATCAAAGTGCATTTTGTATTTTTAGCACATGCTGATTGTCTTGATGATAATTTATTTATTTTACACACCTTTCTGAATTCATCATCACTGGTCACTGATTACAAAGACTTTAGTGAAACTAAAGGAGGCATTTCCTAGAGTGATTGCAGTGAGTCCTGTATGGGCCTTCCCCTTTATAGGAAGATGCTGGAACATTAATGGAGACTTTAGCCACATTTCCTCCCTGAAAACCAGCAATATAGATAATTTAATGTTAAACCATCTCTGCTTATATCCTTTTAGGATGGATTCTTTGGACTAAATACTAAAAGACAATATCCTTTATTTTCATCATAGGAAAAAAGCCAAACAAACCAGAATCAATATTACCCAGGGTTAGATTAATGAGATTAGAGGGCAGGAAAAACTAAGAGGAACAAAGGGGTCTTAACATATATCGGTTACTAGCTGTTATCACAGTTTATGATTGTAGCTTAAGGAGAAATTTTGTATATCCTGTCAACAGTTTGATAAGTTAAAAATGTTTTGATACACGTGATATCCTAGAAATGGAGAAATCACCTTTTTGCTTTGACCAAGACTTTTAGGTAGCAAATAAAATAAAAGCAATACAAAACAAAATAAAACCACAAAAAAGAAACGAGTTGGTGATTGATATGTGAAACAAAAGTCAGAAGCATCACTTGCGATTTTATCAAATTCAAATCGCAAATCCTAAAACCCTATAAAAAAGCTGGCAAAATAAAACTATGTGGAAAGCTCCATCAAGCTGAACAGTAAGAATGGATTTTGAAATATAGTTACCTGAGGTAGAATTTTGGGAAGTGGGGCAGAGGATTGGTGGATTTGTGACATGTTTATATTTGTCAGCTTTATAAAGGAATATTATCTGCCTTGTATTTTGTACTGAACTGTTTCCCTATGCCTCCTCATATTCTATAGCTGATTTAAGGATTTAACTTATTAATGGAAGGTTTTATGTCTTTTGAATTATTCAAAGAATTCAGGTGGTATGTTCCAATCCTTGTCAATTTGTTTATTAATGCCAGAGTTTATCTAAATATAATCCATCCTTTTGTTTTTTAGAGGAAAAATTGCAGACCCGTTTGTGTGTAATAAATTCCTTTGACAATATAGACCATGTCCTTCTTGGTGAATTGCAAGTTTGAGTTCTTCTGTTAATGTCCATCCTAAGAAAACAGGCAAGATTTAAGCATAGCTATTCTGCTATTGACTTACACTCTCTACCTTGTAGAAACATGTCTTTATGATAATATAAGATTGTTCGCAGTTTCGACATTGTAGACAAGAATTAATTGACTTTCAATTTGTGGGTAAGACTTGATTATTGATAAAACAAAATTGTTATCTCTTCCAGTTATTAATGCTTATGTTTAACTGTGCTTTAAATATTATCAGAATGAATGAACTGCTCCAGGTCCCGAGTTCACTTCTACTCACCCCAAGGTTGCAGACTGGTATGAAGGAGTGCAGGTGCCCTCAGTGACTATTCAGTGGTTCCCACTGAAGAGTGGAGCGCTCAGCTTGCCACTGAAGACTGGTCTGCGGCTCCCAGTGCTCAGGCCACTGAACAGGTAGGAACAACCATCTTGTGGTCTTAAGTTGCTCTTCTAGAAAGGCAAAGAAAATGGAAATAAGGTTGATGGAAAATAAACAGTTTCTAATTAAGATAAAAAATAAAAATATAATGTAAGAGCTGGGGTTGTTAGTAATGATCTGTTGATTAATCAGATAACAATTGCTTTTGTGCAGAGAAGAGGGACAGAGTTCTGATTCTCAGTAATTTGTAACACAATATATTGATAGCTGTTTTGGATTAGAGAAAATAATACCCTCACATAAAATAAGAAACGTGATGATGATAGTAATGGTGACAATTTTTGTGGGAAGTACTTAGAATATTTATTGAAGAAAATGAATGAAATCATAATTTTGTTTTTGCTCACCAAATTATTACCTGATCTAAAGTAGTAACAATTAAAAGAAAAAAAGCTGAAAACACTGTAACACTAACATGATAAATGCCAGCCAAATTTATTGAACACTTCATATTATAGGAGCCACTATTCCTAGGGCTTAATATATATGATATCATTTAATTCTCACAACTCTTTTATAGAGATATTATTATTATTAAAGATTCTATTTATTTATTTCTCAGAGAGAAAGAGAGAGAAAGCGAAAGAGCAGCACAAGCAGGGGGAGGGGCAGGCAGAGGGAGAAGCAGGTTTCCTGCTAAGCAGGGAGCCAGATGTGGGGCTTGATCCCAGAACCCTGGGATCATGACCTAAGCTGAAGGCAGATGCTTAGCCAATTGAGCCACCCAGGTGTCCCTATAGAGATATTATTATTCCCATTTAAAAAATGAGGAAACACAGGGAGAGACAGATTAAATATACTCAATGTCACTCAATAAGTGACAGTGTTAGAATTCAAAACCGGGACAGTTTGACACCAGAAAGTAAATACATAGAATATGATGGAAAGCTAAAGACTTGCTAAGTTTAGTAGAAAATTAACTGACTTCAAATAAAAATCTGTGACAATTTCATTAAGAGATTCTTACACTTACAAAAACATTTTTTTAATGTTAAGGCAGTTCAGGTTCTCATTAGTAACAGTATCCTTTAGTTGGAGGTACTTAATGTACTGCTTTTTTTTTTTTTTTTGGTTCAGTGGAACTGATGTAGCTCTAATTTCTTCCCCATCAAAACACAACTCTGGTTTATTTCAAAGTTGTATTTTAGATTGAAAGAACACATTTAAATTTTGTTTTCTTTTTATGCACACCTTCCTTTGATGTTGCCTTCATAGGCAATATATCTGCTCTTGGCTTCTTGAAAGGAAATTTTCACAGAAAAATTAGAAACATTATTTGGTATATCAATGTTAGTAATAATAACTTCAAATATCATATTTGTGGAGGATCAAGGCCAGCTTAAAAGTTAAAATAATACATTGTTCTTCCAGAATTGTTAACTTATTCCTTCGCAATTATTCCAAACTCTATCCTTATTCTTTGTAGGCTTATTCTTAGCCTTTGATAAACTGCTGTAGAAATACTATTCTAGTTTTCAGACATTACGCCATTCATATTCAGTTAGATCAGAGGTATTTTTTTTTAAAGGTTTTATTTATTTGAGAGAAAGAGAGAGAGAGTGAGAGAGAGAGAGAGAAAGAGAAGGGGAGAGAGAGAGAGAAGGGGAGAGAGAGAGAGAAGGGGAAAGAGAGAGAGAAGGGGAGAGAGAGAGAGAAGGGGAGAGAGAGAGAGAGCACCCACTAGCAGGGAGGAGAGACAGAGGCAGGCTCCCTGTGAGCAGGGAGTCTGAGGAGGGGCGAGATCCCAGTCAACTGAGCCACCCAGGTACCTCCAGCCAGAAGTATTTGAGGTAATATCTAAGGGATCATTTTCCAGTTCTTCTAGTTGTATCTTGATAAGATCTCAACAAAAAATTACAGGCTCTATTTACAAACAGAAGACTGTTCCTATTGGTATACTTACACAATTTAAAATGATACCTTCAAAAGAATTTCCAGCTTAAAGATATAAGGTCAACTAAAATTTCCTGAGATATCACTTAAGACATTTTAAAGGTGTGTTGGCAATAGAATTATCAAACTGGTAATTTTCTTCTTGCTATTCATGGTAATGTAACTGTGTTTAACTCTTAATCTGCTACAATGTTTCTTAATTCATGGTCTACTCCGTGGGTATTTTTATTTAGTGCTGCTTCTACTTTTCCAGGGGATGGTGCTTGGGAAGAACATCATCTAGTTCATGAGATACGTTTTCTCTTATGTTAGTCCTGTTATTGTCATCATCATCTCTGGATAAAATGACTGAATCATTTAAGTCCAACAGACTTTTGGATCAGGAGACAGAGGAGATTGATATGTACTACAATGACATTTCTATTCTACTTTCCTCTTAGTTTTAATCTTCAGTCATGATTCAGACTCGTGTTTTGTTCATTATATGAACATGATATGTATACAACTCCTTGAGGCCAACTTAAGTCTTACAGGATTAATTTTGTTAAACACAGAGTGGGTATCCTTGAGCTGCTGATTTTAATACATGCGTCTATCCATTAGCATTATGAGAATGTCTTCCATGAACTTTCCAGAACATGATGCATTTTGTGTATTTTCATTTAATTTCTAATTATCACTCTATTACGTTAAGCAATTACATAGACTTCCAAAGTTTTAAAACTTTCCATCTAGGGGCGCCTGGGTGGATCAGTGGGTTGAAGCCGCTGCCTTCGGCTTGGGTCCTAATCTCAGGGACCTAGGATCGAGCCCCGCATTGG
Source organism: Nasua narica (assembly GCA_028533885.1). Taxonomy (NCBI): domain Eukaryota; kingdom Metazoa; phylum Chordata; class Mammalia; order Carnivora; family Procyonidae; genus Nasua; species Nasua narica. The sequence continues at coordinate 84,743,501 of CM052802.1, read as the reverse complement.
GCTCTCTGCTTGGCGGGGAGCCTGCTTCCCCCTTTCTCTCTGCCTGCCTCTCTGCCTACTTGTGATCTCTCTGTGTCAAATAAATAAAATCTTAAATAAAAAAATAAAACTTTTCGTCTAGTGTTGTCTCACACGCGTCTTCAAGATGAAATCACCTGAAATAGTAAGACTTTTGGATCGACAAGGTGGCTTCCAGAGAAGTAAACTCCCTGGGCTGTCCAGGCTGTTGGCGGCGGACATATTCCTCCTCCCACCCCGCCGGCAAGCGCGGCGGGACTAGGTAGCGCCCCACCTCCCCACGTGGTGCTCACCGGCACGAGGGGCCGGGCGGCAGGAAGGGAGTCACAGCAACGTTCCGGTCTCCGGCTGGGCCTTCAGGACTCTGGGTTTCTGCATCCAGACGGACCTACAGGAAAGCAGGCCAAGTGCTGCCGGCCGCGACCACCAGGACAACGCGGGGTGACCAAGCGACGGCGCTTCCCAGGCTCGGTTCCTCCCGCCGGGAAATGTTTCTCTGTGACTCTTGTCCACTTCCCAGGCTCGGTTCTCCGGCCACGGGCTCCTTGCTGGAAGGGAAGTTGAAGGTGAGTACCCAAACTTGTCTTTCTCTGTGCGTGTGGTGCAGTGGCCACACTGGTCTCTGGTTCTTTTTTGCAGCTGTCGCCGCCGAGGCGCGGCGCCCTTCCCGCCCAGGCTTGACTGCAGCTTTGGGGACCTTTGCGACTGTCCACGTGGACAGGGGTGAATCGTCTCTGCTGTCGCACCTTCTTTTGATCTCCACACTAATGTTCTTGGTATCAAATTGAATTTGCTGTGTAATTACTAAAGAGCGGGGCTACAGGTCTGTTCTGAAACTAAAACTGTCATTCGTGATGATTGGACCTCAACATTTAACCGGCTTGTATTCAACAGTCCTGTACTTACTAGCAACTTCGTCCGTTCAGCTACTTAGGCGTGCACTTGGTAATTGCCTTATATTTGACAAAAGAAGAACAAATTGTGTTGCTCAGCAAGACCACTCTCACACCCAAGGCTGATAGGCCCCTAGCAGGAGGCCTGTGCAAGACCGGACCAACATCACAAACTCGTGAAAATTAACTTAAAAAACCCACAACACTTTCTCAACACTGGCACGGTGCAACCTGTCACTCAAGACATCCAGTTTTGTGACTCATGCTTCAGGCCCCAGGGCAATGTTTCTCTGTGACTCTTGTCCACTTAACTTGGGTTGAAAGGCAATTGAATCCCAATACTGTAAAGGTTTGTAGACTGCCGTTGCCGAGATAGGAGATACACACTGCTTTGGAGTGCCGGAGGATTTGTTTGGCAGAAACAGGAAAGAGAAAGAGAAATTAATTAGGTTTGTCTAAACTTCCATCATGTCTTGCGTATAGGCCAATAATCACATCTGTACCTTCCACTTTTGCCTTTGATCCATCTTCCAAATCTTTATAAGTATGAAGCAGAACCTATCACTTACCTAATTAAAACTCTGTAATGGCTTCAGGTTCTTCCTAACACTCCTGACCCATATCACCTTGTCCCATGGTCTGTCTGCATCTTCATGAACATGATGTTCCTGCAGATGGGCCTTCTCTCTGTTCCTGGAGAAACACAAACTCCTTCTTGACTTAGGGCTTTGTATATATTCATGTACTGTTCCTTTTTTCTCCATATCTTAGTATAAAGCTCAGCTGTATGAGGAAGCTGTATGATATCACCACAGTCATATCCAAATCCAGATTAGGTTTCTGTAATACACTTTCACATAATCTTAAAAACTCTTAAATCCATTTCCTTTGCAGGACTTAATAGAATTTTAATTGTGTAACATTTTCCCCAGTAGTTGTCTGTAATATTTCTTCCCTACAAATTAAGAGCTCCATGAGATCAAGGTTCTTTCAGGCGTATCACCAGTGCTTAGATTGATATTTGGCACAAAGAATGCACTTGGTTGTTCTTGGATGGAACAATTAATTATATTGCTCAGCAATGCCACTCTTAGAACCAGGCCAGATGGCTTAGAGAAATGAATGAATGAAGAATACACTAATCAGTTGAGTGATCTCTGGCATGTCTGGATCTCAGTTACTTTATATTTTAATTGAAGATGATAATTCCTATAAAATAGGTACTTTGTAGAATTCTTAGAAAGAACATTTAAAATTACACATACCTGGAAAAGATTATTATTTTTATTTATTTATTTATTTTTATTTATTTATTTGACAGAGAGAGAGATCACAAGTAGGCAGAGAGGCAAGCAGAGAGAGAGGGGGAAGCAGGCTCCCCGCTGAGCAGAGAACCTGATGCGGGGCTCGATCCCAGGACCCTGAGATCATGACCTGAGCTGAAGGCAGAGGCTTTAACCCACTGAGCCACCCAGGCACCCCAAAGATTATTTTGGTTACTGAAATGTTTGTGTTTGTGCTGTCAAATATGTAGGTATAGCTAAGGTTTGGAATAAGTTTATGTATCAGTTAGGATGAAATATTATTGAGCTTAAGTGGGTTTAAAAAATATTGGGATCATTACTTCTTTTAACAAGAAGTCCATTGGTAGGGAAAGCTCCATGTACAGGTTGTTAGAATTCAGGCTCTGCCTCTTTGTCATTTATTCTGGTTTACTCTCTTTTGTGGGTAAGCCTTGTTTTTAGACCCACAGCATGATGTATATAGCAGCTCTGGGCAAGGTATCTAGACACAACAATATCCAGTGAAAGAATATCTATTTCTGTGAGTCTTGAAAAGGAGAGAAGGCTTTCCCAGATATCCCTAGCCCAGGAGACTTCCCCTCACTCAGAATTGCATCAAATTCCTGGCTTAAACCAATACCAGGTGGGGGATTGTTATGATTGGCTTCATTCAAACTGACTTCAACTCTTTGTTTGGCTGTGGCATCAGCATTCCTTTAATCATGGAGACTTGTGGAGAGGGGTGGCTAATAGAACAATATTATTGTTTCTGGAAGAAAGGATGAAAGAGATGGAGTTTTGGGTAGGCAACCAACAATCCTATTGTCTGCTATACAGTATGTTATATATATATTTAAATTTATTTTTCTTATTAATGGAAGTCAGACGATCTAAGACACATAGATAGTATCGAAAGATGAAATATTGTGGTATCACACAGTATTTTTGAGTATAGAATATTAGGATTATTAGCAAATGATTTCACTAGAAAGTCAGCCTGCACTCATATGCAACAATGAAGAAAGTTTCTCTACTGTGTAGTTAAAAGTCATGTCTGATTATAAGGTAGAAGGAAATATCAAATAACAAGGGTTTCTATAAGCAGTGACAGCTGTCAGGGATAACATGCCTATTCTCTACCCACTCCCGTGCTCATTGCAAACTTAGCTAATTGATCGCAACATACTACTTACTGAGGGTGGACATGATTTGGAGTCCTTTTCAGACAGCTTCTGATTTTCCACTGGAGTTGATCCTCGAAAGAAAGCCTATCTACTATCTATGACATAGATAAGTCACAGGACTATTTTTTAATACTAGGGTGAGAAACCAATATATGTGAAGCAGAATGAAAAAATTTCAAAGTAATTTCAAGTGAAAATCAATAAAGATATGGACCAAAAGCAGAAGAAATAGAAAAATGAGTAGTAATTTTATGCAATCTTAGCTTCTGGTATAAGTGGCCTTTCAATCAGGCCCTCCATGGTGCAGAGGTTTTATGGATCGGTGGATGAAAAAAAGGAAGAAAAAGAAGAAACAGGTCAGGACATTAGCAAAGACAGATAGGCAATAGGATCAGTGGTACTAAAATATTGAGATGAAAATTTACATGTCCCTAACTCTCTTTTCTTTGTGCCCTCTTCCTTCATTCCTTAGCACTTTATCATTCTGTTTGTCCTCAACCAAATCCCTCTTTCAGCAGATCTGACAAACTCAGTCACACCAAACAGTACGTGATTGGTAAGGCTCAGTGAGAAATCTTTCCCTGATCTATTGTGAATATTTGTTGGAAGCAAAGATTTAAGCTGAAGGTGTGAAGTTTATGTATAATTTCACAAGGTAGTGAAATAGGAGTAGGGCAAGGACAAGAGATATTTCAGGGACAGTGAGCCCTCCCCCAAGTCTGTGCAATCATACCACAGAGTGAAATACTGAGTAACAACAAAAAGAGTAGTATTTTGGGTAAAGGCAGTTTATTCTGCCTGCAGTGTCCAGTGCTTTAAAAAATGGCTTTATTGAGATATAATTTATATACCATATAGTTCAACAATTTGTGTACATTTCAGTGGTTTTTAGTGTATTCACAGAGTTCTGCAACTACACTCCTTTCTAATTTTAGGACATTTTCTTCACCTCAAAGTACCCATTAGCAGTCATTCCCCATTCTTCCTCCTTCCAGCTCCTGACAACCAGTAATCTACTTTGTCTGTATGGATTTTCCTATTCTGATCATTTCATATAAATTGAGTCACACAATGTATAATCTTATTGGACTGGCCTATTTCACTTAGCATTATGTTTTTAAAGTTCATCCATCTTATGGCAGCTGTCCCTATTTCATTCCTTTCCACTGTTAAGTAATATTCCATTGTATGGATGTTCTACATTTTGTTTATGCATTCATCAGTTGATGAACATGTGGGTCGTTTCTGCTGTTTGGCTATTATGAATCATGTTGCTATGAACATTCATGTACAAATTTTTATGTGGACATGTGGTTTCATTTCTCTTAGGTTATACCTGGGAGTGAAATTGCTAGGGCCTATGGTAACTTTAAGTTTATTAACCCTTTTGATGAACTGGCAGCCCATTTTCCAAAGCAGCTGCACCATTTTAAATTTCCACCAGCAATGTGTGAGGCTTCCAGTTCCTCCACGTTCTTATCAATATTTATTTTTATCTTGTCTTTTGAATATAGCCATGTAGTATCTCATTATGGTCTTGATTTGTATTTTCCTGATGGCTTGCCCAACACTTTTTGTACCCTCCTTTCGCCCCTGATGGACATGGTTCTGTTGTTTTTGTCCAGTAAAATTTCTTTTTTTTCTCTTTTCTAGCTAATGACCAGTAGAGATTAGCACAATGGATGGCAGCTTCCCTTTAAATGAAACTGATCTTTTTTATGATTTGGATGGTTGATACTCCAGATATATTCAGGGGGAACCTGGCTGGCTTAGTCAGTAGAGCATGTGACTCTTGATGTCAGGGTGGTAAGTTTGAGCCCCACGTTAGGTGCAGAGATTACTTAAAAAATAAAATATAAAAGACCCCATATTATTAAAAATATTTTTATATAAATATGTGCACATATATATATTTATATTTATATTTATATTTATATTTATATTCAGGTCAAGAACAGGAGTGCTGTCCAAAGATGAAAATCTAACTTTGTGTGTGAAGGGGGCAGATACGAGTGAATAGAAACTGAAATCACAGTTTTGCTCCACATGTCACTTCAATCTTAGCATATTGCTAAATGGCCCTTCGCTGTAATTTGAAATTGTGGGAGAGCAGTGACTATCCTAAAAATGTTGTAGGAACTGAGAAAGATGAATAGTCTACTCTATTTCCTTAGATCTTCAGAACATTAGTAGCATTTCAGCCTTGCAGAAAATCTTCATGTTGCTTTCATTTTCATTTATCTCCAGTCCGAAGGAACTCAACTGTGAAATGATATCAGAACCCCTGGTGCAGGAGAGTCTCTGTTTCCTCAAGTTTGCTTGGCTGACTTCATTGGGCCATTATCCCTGAAGTGTTTGTGAGGCCAGCAGTCCTTAAGGACTTTAGGCAAGTTTTTGTCATATCATTAACTTTGAGGAATTTCATTTTATTTTGATTATTATTGTTTTACAATTTTATTTTGATGATTGTTTTTATGTATTGTATGTATTATGCTTATTAATTGTGTTATAATATTAATAGCTGTTTAAGAAGTATTAAACTACAGGGAGGAATCTGTTTTTTGGTCATTGATATCCTAATGTTTAGAACAGTGCCTGGTACATTGTAAGTTCTCACAAATATTCGTTAAATGGATAAATAGATGAATCAAATGGTTTTTATACCTGGCGCATAATAAATGCTCAGTAAATGTTAGCTGTTATTTTAAAGTGCAAGTTTCTGGTTAAGCACTTTACAGTGGATACTCACTTAATTCTCCTACCAACCAAGAAAGAGAGATATTGTTATTTTAATATTAATTTGACAGATGAGAAAAAGAAGAACTCAGAGAGTTAAGTAATTTGTTCAAGGTCACACACAGGAATGGTAGGTGGCAGAGCTGCGGTTGGAACCCAGCAACGCTTGTCTACTAAGCTTGTGCCCTTATTCACAGTGCTTCTCCGCCTTTGCTACTGAAGTATAAACAATCAAAGCCCTGTGCCCTTTTATCATTGCCTGGCAGCTCCAGAACTGCTGGATGTTACGATTTAAACAGAAGATGAGTGCCGTTGTGTATGAACCACCTCTCCTTGCTCTGCAGCAGACGGTCCTTTGAAGTAGAGAGAACAGATATTCAGGGAATAGAAAAAGGAAACTTCAGACTGCTTGAATTTCATATGAAAAGTTGTCAGTTAGTGTTATTGATCCACCCCACATGTAGCAGCTGGTAAAGGGTTTGTTTTAACTTGCTTTTCTCCTAATGTTTAGAAGTTTCGTTGAGAGTCACAGAATTGAGAGACTGCTTCAACTTAACCTAATCTTTCTGATGTGTTACTTTAAGAATTTATACTAATGTTCCCTTCTGATAATAATAGCTATTCCCAAGGGGTGAAAAGAGGAAACTTAATGTGGTGGCTTATTCCAGGAGGAAAAAACAAACACCTTTTCTGAGAGTCAAGAAAAACATCAAAACAAAAATCAGTGCTGAGTTGTATTTTAGAGTTTCTTGGAGCTACTCCTATGCTAATAAGTCTTAGTGACTAATTATAGCCAAAAAAATATGGGATATTTGCAGATTTGAAGAAATTAGGCCAGACATTTAAAAAATATATGAGGCTACTGGCAAATGAGATTTTTAATAAAAATTGAGAATAGTTTCTGTCACAAATACTGATCTGTCTAGAAGAATGATTGGAATTTTGTGGGTTAGTATAAGAATTTTTTTTTTAAAGATTTTATTTATTTATTTATTAGGAAAGAGAGAGAGTGAGAGAGAGCATGAGAAGGGAGAAGGTCAGAGTGAGAAGCGGACTCCCTGTGGAGCTGGGAGCCCGATGTGGGACTCGATCCCGGGACTCCGGGATCATGACCTGAGCTGAAGGCAGTCGCTCGACCAACTGCGCCACCCAGGGGCCCAGTATAAGAATTTTTAAAAGTTGAAAATTTTAAGGACATTCAGCAAGGCCAGATCTAGTCAGTATTCTTTGAGTAATAGTAGATTTTTCTGGGACATGTGTTCCCCAACTTCATAGACAACTGGGGTGAAGTTATAGTGTGTGCTGCATGGCTAAAGAGAAACAGTATTTAGCAATTACCAAGATTAAAAAAAAAGCGACGCTGGGTGATGTTTCCCTAAGTTCATTTCTTTATCTCCGTTCATTTCCCATATGGTTTTTCAAATGGGATATCTAACAGTAGTGAACATTATTTGTGAGTCTGGCAAGCCTCCATTCCTTCAGTTATTATTATTTTGTTGTTATTGTTATTTTAATTTTTAATGCTGTCTAGATGTGGCTGCGCTTGGCATGCAGCTTGAGCCAACCAGGATAGCTTATGTTCTTCAGGCCACAGGCATCAATTTAGGAATAGGTACATGACCCAGCTGGTGGAATCAAGGTCTAGGACTTTTGTCCAATTTCTTGGGTGAGAGAAGCCCTTCTTTTCTGCTTTGGGTGAGAAGAAAAGAATGTGTAAATCTGAGGCTGCTGACAGCCATTTTGTCCTCTCTGTTGTCACAGTGATAGGAGTGGATTCCTGGAGGTGGAAACAACACAGAGGGGAGCAGAACCAGGACTGGGAAGAGACTGGGTCCTGGTTCAAAATCATCTTTGTTCTTTGACTCTTAAGTTCCATGAGCCAATAAATGCCTCCATACCACTTTTTTTTTAAGCCTATTTGACTTAGTCTCTTCCTTGCAACAAAAGCATACTTACTGATTTGTTGAGATAACTTTTAATGTAATTGATCTTTACCAGCTTCCCAACTAAAGATGAATACACATACTTATAAACTAAGGCTACTTGCAATGGACTTTATAGCACAATCCCGATCATACGTAAATCTTTTACTGCTAGATTTCCAATTAGGTATGTTATTTGATCTAAATATTTGGGGGGTAGGTTTTATTTGCTTAGCGAGGGGATAGAAGCAGAGGGGGGGAGAGAGAATCTTAAGCAGGCTCCACACCCAGTGCAGATCCTGACGGTGGGGCAGGAGCCTCAATCTCACGCCCTCAAGATCATGACCTGAGCTGAAATCAAGAATCAGATGCTTACCTGACTGAGCCACCTAGGCACCCTGGGGGTAGGTGTTTTGTTTGGAGTAATGACACGGTGCCTTGGTAGTAGTGTCCTGATGTAACTTTATTCTATATAGGTTTTCATTTAGTAGCAAATTAAGTAAGAGTACAGTCTTTATTTTTGGGTCTCAGACAAAACTAGGATATTCTTTGTTTAAATTTATTTTTTATTTTTAAAGAATTTTTAAAAAGATTTTTATTTATTTATTAGAGAGAGGGAGAGACTGAGAGAGAAAGAACAAGTGGTGGGAAGGGCGCAGAGTGGGAGAGAGAGAGAGAAGCAGACTCCCTGCAGGGCAGAAAACCCAATGTGGGGCTCTAGAGATCATGACCTGAGCCAAAGACAGCTGCTTAACCGACTGAGCCAGCCAGGTGCCTCAAATGTAAGGTGTTCTTATGCCTTATCCTTGGGCCTGTCATATCTTTGTAGATAGTGAGTGTTATGGACTAAATGTCTGTGGGCCCCCCAAATTCATATATTGGAATCCTAACCTGCAGTATGATGCTATTAGGAGGTATGGGCCAAATTTGGGAGGTAGAGCCCTCATGAATGGGATTAATGTTCTTATAACAGAGATCTCTCTTATTCATTCTGCCATGTGAGGGCAAGCTAGGAGAACAGTCTTTTATTAACCAGGACACTGTGGGCACCTTGATCTTGGACTTCCCAGCCAGGGAAAACTGGCAAACTGGAACCTCCTGCTAACTCTGCAGCAATCTATCCTTGCGTTTCACCACAGTGGCCTTCGAAGATCATGGCTAAATGTCACTTCCACTTTCTGCTTGCAAACGTTCTTCTTTAAGCCAGCTCCAGTCTGGAAACATACAGGGAAGAGAATTTAGGGAAGCATAATTTCTAGCTTTATCACCATATTTGTTCTTAACACTTTATGATTAATTTGGATTTGAATTAATTGAAGTGTTGTGCAAAAGGCGGTTACAGTAAGAAAACACTGATCCAAAGAAATTGCATAATGGTTAAAGGCAGAGGCTTTGAGTTAGAGGGACCTGAGTTTATAAAGTCCTGGGGTCACCATTTTCTAGTTGGGCAACTAAAAAAATTTTCTCTAAGCTTTAGTTGTCACATCTGTGAAAGGGAAATGCTAATCAGATCTACTACATAGAGTTAATGAAAGAATTAAACAGATGTGTTGGACTTAACATAGTGAACGGCAAATTGCAAGCATGCATGAGTTTTTGTTATTTCAAAACAAAATTTTGAATTTCATAGAGGAGGTGCTGAAGGGAAGGGTTTTAAATGACAATAGTCAATTTGGATGTGAATTCTTAGTACAATCTACTTTCTCACACTCTCTTTACTGATGATGATTCTTGTTCATTTTGGATTTCACAAAAAACAGTATATATGTGCTTATCTCATGATAAGCCTCATAGATTTTGTGTTTTCCAAGTAAGCCTTTATTCATTTTTGTCTTGTACTAATAATTCTTCTCTAAGATATGATAGTTTAATACTTTAATCAGTTTCAGATGCTTACCAGTTTGGGTAGATTTTTTCCCCTCTCATATATATACAAACATCATATAGTTCTTCCTTTTTAGTGTTTCTGATTGGCCTGTTGCATAAATTTTAATTGTTTGACCACAATTGTTAACAGTACCTTGTATGATAGAAACCAGTCTTTAACACCATGGTGGTATTTTGGCTTTATTAGATTTTCTGCTGAACTGCCATTTCTTTCTTCTTCATAACTAGCTAATGGGTTTTCTCAAGTCAACTCTTAGATATACTAAACTGTATCATCAACATTGCTGCAGTGGGAGAGAACATCCATTTAGTTCATAAAATTGCTATTTTAACTTATTAAAGTAATATTTAAGATAAGGGGCTAGAAAATGGCTATATCTCATATTGTGATGGTTGAGATTTTATTCATCTGAGACTTTCCCTGCATGTTTTATTTTAAAACACATTTTCTTGATAATGAAATGGAAGTAAGTTATAGAAGGAAAAATTGGAAACTACAGAAGAATACGAAGAACAAAGTAAAATCACTTGTAATCTTATGATTTGGAAAAAACTGTTAATATTTGCTGCTTTTGTTTTGTTTTCAGACTTCTGTTTTCATATATAAAAGTTGATCATGGGTGCCTGGGTGGCTTAGTGGGTTAAAGCCTCTGCCTTTGGCTCAGGTCATGATCTCAGGGTCTTGGGATTGAGGCCACATTGGGCTCTCTGCTAGGCAGAGAGCCTGCTTCCCTCTCTCTCTTTGCCTGCCTCTCTGCCTATTTGTGATCTCTCTGTCTCTGTCAAATAAATAAAATCTTAAAAAAAAAAACCAACAACGTTGATCATGCTATTTTTATGTGTACATACCGGTACACAAAAATTACATTACTGTTATTTAGTTTGGCATCCTCCTTCATAATATATTATGTGATTGTTCCATGTTAGTAAAAATTCTTCATTCCATATTTTTATTATTTATGTCATTGCTGCATATAAACATATGTAAAACTCCCCTCATAAGGCCTGGGATATAGTTAACACTCAAATGGTAACTTATGCATATCTATCTAAAATTGCCTTTATTTGTGTAAAGTCTTAGAATTACAAATAATTATAAACAATTACAAACATTTAGTATTCTTAATACAAGTTAACTTTTTTCAAAATTACAAGCAATTACAAACAATTACAAACATTTAGTATTCTTAACACAAGTTGTCAACTTTTTTTTAAAAAGAGGTATCTTTCTTTTTATACTGTAACCAGGAATTGATAATTTTAGGAAGTTTATTCTCTTTTTACAAGGACAAATGTTTTCTTTTCCTCTATGTATTATTTAAAATGTCTGTATTTTTTTATGTTAACAGTAATATGGTCTGCCAGAACTTAATGTTATGAGCTTTACAAATGATCATGTGCCTATACGTTTCTCCTGGTACTTCTTAGTTTTTATTGAATGTATCTCATCAAATGACAGTAAAAAAGAGAGAGGGAAATGAGCCATAAGTGACTCTTAACGACAGAGAACAAACTGAGGATTGATGGAGGGTACTGGGTAGGTGATGGGCTAGATGGATGATGGGTATTAAGGAGTATACCTGTTGTTATGAGCACTGGGTGTTTGTATGTAAGTGACAAATCACTAAATTCTATTCCTGAAACCAATATTGCACTATATGTTAATTAACAAAATTTAAATTAAAAAAATGCTAAAGAGCTGTTACCTAATACGTATCCACAAACAGTAAAAAAAAAAAATATATATATCCCTTCCTTGTGAGTTAGATTTTTTTTTTTAAGATTTTATTTATTTATTTGACAGAGAGAGAGATCACAAGTAGGCAGAGAGGCAGACAGAGAGAGAGAGGGAAGCAAGCTCCCTGCTGAGCAGAGAGCCCGATGCGGGGCTCCATCCCAGGACCCTGAGACCATGACCTGAGCTGAAGGCAGAGGCTTTAACCCACTGAGCCACCCAGACACCCCTGGGTTAGATTTTTAAATGGCCATTTTTGCCTACTTAATTTGAATCTTAAATGTGACTTTGTCTGAGATTCATATGCTGTTCCTGGTGTTTTTTGTTTTGTTTTTTGTTTTGGTTTGAGTTTGTTATCTTTTCCATAAGGCTTTTACTTTTAACCCATTTTAATCATTCTAATTTTATTGTTTCTTTTGTAAGCAGTATGTAGTGCCTTTATTATTTAATTGAGAAATTTATACTTTTCACATTTGTGATCTGAAGTGTTTGATCTGTTGTCATTTTATGATTTACCTTTCTTTATATGACTAGTATTTTCTTTTATGACTTTTTCTATAGATGGCCTGTGTTTTATTTGCTTTTTTTCTCCTTCTTTCAGTGATTAGGAGACATACAAGATATTCACTGTGTTTTTAAAGACAACTTTCCATCTACATTTCAAATCTTTATTTTGGTAAGAAGTAGATAGCATTTTTTAATGTCTCTATGTCACTTTTATTTTTGATTCATTGTTAAATTCCTAATTTTTATTAAGTTTATCTTGGGTTGAAGGTCATATGAATGGTTAGATTTAATAATTAATACTTCTTATATTGCATATATTTTATGTAATGTTTTTGAGATTCTTATTTCATTTTGTAGTCATGTTTATAATAATTTTGTATAGTCAATGATTTGATTTTAGTGTTCACAATAAGTGCTTTTATACAACATTGTTTAAAGTGCTGAGTTTTTAATTTTGATTTCATTCCTAGTTGACTGCCTTTGGAGGTTTAGGAGAGCCTAACCTTCCAACCCTTTTTCTCTCCAAGTTCTAAAGAATTGATAACAGACAATAGGAACCAAGTGGGGTCAGTAATATCTAAAGTACATGGCTTCAGCTGTATTGGTTAAAGTTTAGTTCTAGGGAATTCAGTGGGAGAAAAATGAATCTATTCCTGCTAGTTTCAGCAGGAAAAAATTGTAATGTGTTAAATAGTTTATGAAATTATCAGAAAGACTGAAGGAACAGATTCTAGGTTGAGCTTAAGAGAGCAACTCCTAGGCTATAGTCCAGAATCAGGCCACCTAGGAAGCTTCTCCCTCTGTTACAATCAGGAAGCATGCAGCTCCAGAGTGATCCTCTCATGGCCATGATCAGGAAACTGCTTCTATTGCTGCTAACTATACAACTAGGTCTCACTTGTTACATAATGTGCCAGCAAAATGGATGGCCCGTTAAGCTAATGACTGGACTGCAAGTTCTGCCCCAGAAAAACCAAGGGCCTCCGTGATTATGCTTGTTAGCAGAAATAGCAGTAGCAGCTGGAGAAGATGGCTTCTGCAACACTAGTGCTTTTTCATATCTCTGTGAGTGTATTTGATAGTCCAAACCTAAATCACACCTGGAAACTCAAGCTGCAAAGGAGTGTACAAATTGTTTGTTTTTTTAGTCTCAACTTTACAGGAGTATTCTCTGCAGAGAGGTTAGAATTGATGCCCAAAGTCAAATCTCTTATCTACAACAGTATCATAGCTGAAAAAGCTGAGGATATCTTCCAGAAATGAATTTATCCATTCAGTCACAAGCACAGATGTACTGCATGCATCATTTTTCCAAGCCTGGAGGTGCATACTGGCAGTCTACCACTTGAATCCAGGAAGAGAAGGAGAGCATGCACCACATGATGAGGCAGTTAAAGCAGAGTCAGAAAGGAAGATCAGAGAGAATGGCCGGAGCCCATTTATTGCTTTGAGGCAAAATGAATTGTCCGACAGCCTTCCCTGGAAAGATACGAGCTGAAGCAGGAATATGTTTTTTTTCTAGTTTGAGATGGGAATGTGAAAGTGAAGGAAAAGTGTTCTACCAGTGTAACTGCCCTTGATCTTTTAAAAAATAATGGTATAATAATAGTGGTATGTTTTCTGAACATATAAATCCCCTCTGTAGTTGAAAATGTCTTTTTACTATTTTCAAATGAGAATGACTTCTTGGCAGGGTTACAGTCTTGGGTTATAGCCTTTTCTTCCTAAAAATGACATTGTTTAGGTACTAATGGTTTTAAAGGGAAAAAACCTCAGGCCAGACTAATATTTCTTGGTAGAAAAGCCATTTTGTTTGTTTTTGTCTGTGTAGGGCTTTATGGACTTTGTTTTAGCCTGTTAATTGGGCACATTAACAGAATATGTAGATATTTGGTCTATTGGTTGAGATTTGCTTGAAAATTATTGGGCTTTTATACTAAGTTATAAGATCTTTTATCAGATTACACAGTTTTCTTCAATTCTGTCTCTGACTATTGTTTCTGTTATATGTTTTCTGGTTACAACTTAGGGAAAAACTAATTCTTATTTTGTTCTTCATTGATTGGGGTCCACATCTATCATATTTTCGTTGCTTTCTCTCTTTTGTCATTTTTATGAGTTTCACATCTCCTTTTTGACCAAATCTGTGATCAATACAATTTTCTGTATTTCTAATTCATTTTCCATTTGATGCCAAGAACCTTCGTCTGGAGTGGGTAGATATTCCCTGTCTGATGATGATGCGATGCCATTGAGTGTGTCTGTTACATAGAGATTTCTTTTCTCACATCACCTAAAGCTGAATTGGGCAAGACCATCCATCATGTGTCACCAGAGTTTTCCTGGCTTCTGCCTCCTGGAGATAGTACTTCTTGGGGTCGGTGTCACCTACAGGGTTTTCGTTTGTAGCCAAATTTCTTATTGAAAAATTTGGCTTCTCAGCATGTGGAGAAAGACAAGTATTCACTGGAGCTATTTCAATAAATACTCCTTTGAAGTAGAGGAATAGTTCTCCAGTTTTCAGGTAAATAAAGATCTTGTTTCATGAAGTGGGGGATGATGCCTGGAGAACAAATAGCCTTTTATCCCTGTTTCAGACAGATAAATTACTTGTTTCTAATGGATAAGTTGATGTAAGACAATCTGTGTTTCCCAGTCTAGTCCATTGACCTGATGACTAATGAAGATTCTTCCATGAAGTTGGTCCTAGCTTTCAGTGCTACTGTGCATAGTCTTTGTCTCTGCCTTCAGGGAAATTGATTGATTATTTATTTATTTGTTTGTTTATTTTTAAGATTTTAATTAATTATTTGGTGGAGAGAGACACAGTGAGAGA
This sequence comes from Nasua narica, assembly GCA_028533885.1. Taxonomy (NCBI): domain Eukaryota; kingdom Metazoa; phylum Chordata; class Mammalia; order Carnivora; family Procyonidae; genus Nasua; species Nasua narica. The sequence goes on along the minus strand of CM052802.1, from coordinate 84,728,500 downwards.
GGGCATATGAGCAGTGGGAGTGGAGAGGGAGAATAGGCTTTCCTCGGAGCAGGGAACCTGATGCAGGCCTAGATCCCAGGACTCTGGGATCATGACCTGGGCTAAAGGTAGATGCTTAATGACCGAGCTACCCAGGTGCCCCTAGAGAGATAATTTAGTGGGAATTTGGATTACCCCATTCAGGAGCTTCTGACAAGAGGTTCTGTTTTAACCGAAAGCTAGTAGTACTCTGATAAGTCAGTAGGTAAGAGAATGAATATCTAGTCAGACTATTCACATTTAAAATGATTTTTTTAAAAGATTTAATTAATTAATTAATTAATTTATTTGACAGAGAGAGCACAAGTAGGCAGAGCAGCAGGCAGAAGCAGAAGAAGTAGGCAGAAGTAGGCAGAGAAGCAGGCAGAGAAGCTCCCTAGTGGGGAGCCCGATGCAGGACTTGATCGCAGGACCCTGGTATCATGGCCTGAGCCAGAGGCAGCCACTTAACTGACTGAGCCATCTAGGTGCCCCAAAATGATTATTAATATAGTTGGATTAACATCTATCATGATTGTAACTATTTTCTTGCATTTTTCTGTTTCCTCTCCCTGTTTTTCCTGCATTTTCTGGTTTTAATTGAACATTTTATATAATTTCATTTTATCTCTTTTAGCATATCAATAATTTATTTTAAAAAACTTTAGTGCTTGTGTTATGGTTCATAGTACATATGTTTAAACTAATCAAAATCTGTCTTCAAATAACACTCTACCATTTTGTATGGAGTATAGTTATCTTATACCAGAGTATTCTTAATTCCTTCTGTTTTGTTGTGGCAGTGCTGTCATTCATTTATTCATATAATCAATAATCAGTACACTATTATTGCTTTATTTTTTTTATTAACATATAATGTATTATTTACCCCAGGGGTATAGCTCTGTGAATCATCAGGCTTATGCATTTCACGGCACTCGCTGTAGGACATACCGTCCCCAATGTCCATAACCCAGCCACCCTGTCCCTCCCCTTCCCCCTGAGCAACCCTCAGTTTGTTTTGTGAGATTAAGAGTCTATTACAGTTTGTCTCCCAATCCCATCTTGTTTCATTTTTTCCCTCCCTACCCCCCATGACCCCTGGCCCTGCCTCTAAAATTCCTCATATCAGAGAGATCATATGATAATTGTCTTTCTCTGATTGATGTATTTTGCTTAGCATAGTACCCTCTAGTTCCATCCATGTCATTGCAAATTGCAAGATTTCGTTTTTCTTGATGGCTGCATAGTATTCCATTGTGTGTGTGTGTGTATATATATATATATATATATATATATCTCGCTTCTTTATCCATTCATCTGTTGATGAACATCTAGATTCTTTCCATAGTTTGGCTATTGTGGACATCGCTGCTATAAATCTTCGGCTGCACGTGCCCCTTTGGATCACTACATTTGTATCTTTAGGGTAAATACCTAGTAGTGCGATTGATGGGTCATAGGGTAGCTCTATTTTCAACTTTTTGAGGAACCTCCATACTGTTTTCCAGAGTGGCTGTACCAGCTTGCATTCCCACCAACAGTGTAGGAGAATTCCTTTGTCTCCGCATCCTCGGCAACATCTGTTGTTTCCTGACTTGTTAATTTTAGCCATTCTGACAGGTGTGAGGTGGTATCTCACTGTGGTTTTGATTTGTATTTCTCTGATGCTGAGTGATGTTGAGCACTTTTTCATGTGTCTTTTGGCCATTTGGATGTCCTCTTTTGCAGAAATGTCTGTTCATGTCTTCAGCCCATTTCTTGATTGGATTATTTGTTCTTCGGGTGTTGAGTTTGAGAAATTCTTTATAGAGTTTGGATACTAGCCATTTATTTGATATGTCATATGTGAGTATCTTCTATTTTTTTCAGTTGTCTTTTGGTTTTGTTGACTGTTTCCTTTGCTGTGCAAAAGCTTTTGATTTTGATGAAGTCCCAGTAGTTCATTTTTGCCCTTGTTTCCCTTGTTTTTGGCAATATTTCTAGGAAGAAGTTGCTGTGGCTGAGGTAGAAGAGGTTTCTGCCTCTGTTATCTAAGGTTTTGATGGATTTCTGTCTCACATTGAGGTCTTTCATCCATTTTGAGTCTGTTTTTGTGTGTGGTGTAAGGAAATGTTTCATTCTTCTGCATGTGGCTGTCCAGTTCTCCCAGCACCATTTGTTGAAGAGACTGACCTTAGGGGAATAACTCTCAGTTTTTTCCCCATTGAGAATCATATTTGCTATGGGTTCTTCATTGATGACTTTGATGATATTGAGGTATGTACCCTCTATTCCTACACTTTGAAGAGTTTTGATCAAAAAAGGATACTGTACTTTGTCAAATGCTTTTCCAGCATCTATTGAGAGTATCATATGGTTCTTGTTTTTTCTTTTATTAATGTGTTTTATCACATTGAGTGATTTGTAGATGTTGAACCAACCTTGCAGCCCAGGAATAAATCCTACTTCATCGTGGTGAATAATCCTTTTAATGTACTGTTGGATCCTATTGGCTAGTATTTTGATGAGAATCAAGGATATTGGTCTGTAATTCCCCTTTTTGATGTGGTCTTTGTCCTGTTTTGAGATCAAGGTAATGCTGGCCTCATTTTATATGAGTTGAAATTTTCCTTCCATTTCTATTTTTTGGAACAGTTTCAGGAGAATAGGTATTAATTCTTCTTTAAATGTTTGGTAGAATTGCCCTGGGAGGCCATCCTGCCCTGGGCTCTTGTTTGTTGGGAGCTTTTTGATGACTGCTTCAATCTCCTTACTGGTTATGGGTCTGTTCAGATTTTCTGTTTCTTACTGGTTCAGTTTTGGTAGTTTGTGTGTCTCTAGGAATGCATCCATTTCTTCCAGATTGTCTAATTTGCTGGCATATAGTTGTTCCTAATATGTTCTTATAATTGTTTGTATTTCTTTGGTGTTGGTTGTGATTTCTCCTCTTTCATTCATGATTTTACTAATTTGGCTTCTTTCTCTTTTCTTTTTGATAAGTCTGGCCAGGAGTGTATCAATTTTATTAATTCTTTCAAAGAACCAGCTTCTCGTTTCGTTGATTTGTTCTACTGTTCTTTTGGTTTCTATTTCATTGATTTCTGCTCTGATCTTGATTATTTCTCTTCTTCTGCTGGGTTTAGGTTTTATCTGTTGTTCTTTCTCCAGCTCCTTTAGGTGGAGGGTTCGGTTATGTATTTGAGATCTTTCTTGTTTCTTGAGAAAGGCTTGTATTGCTGTATATTTTCCTCTCAGGACTGCCTTTGTTGTGTCCTAAAGATTTTGAACAGTTGTGTTTTCCTTTTCATTTGTTTCCATGAATTTTTAAAATTTTTCTTTAATTTCTTGGTTAACCCATTCATTCTTTAGTAGGATGCTCTTTAGCCTCCATATATTTGAGTTCTTTCCAACTTTCCTCTTGTGATTGAGTTCTAGTTTTATGGCATTGTGGTCTAAAAATATGCAGGGAATGATCCCAATCGTTTGGTACTGATTGAGACCTGATTTGTGTCCCAGGATGTGATCTATTCTGGAGAATGTTCCATGTGCACTGGAGAAGAATGTGTATTCTGTTGCTTTGGGATGGAATATTCTGAATATATCTGTGATGTCCATCTGGTCCAGTGTGCCATTTAGAGCCTTTATTTCCTTGTTGATCTTTTGCTTAGATGATCTGTCCATTTTGGTGAGGGGGGTGTTAAAGTCCCCTACTATTATTGTATTATTGTGGATGTGTTTCTTTGACTTTGTTATTAATCGGTTTATATAATTGGCTGCTCCCACGTTAGGGGCATAGATGTTTACAATTGTTAGATCTTCTTGTTGGACAGTCCCTTTAAGTATGATATTGTGTCCTTCTTCATCTCTTATTATATTGTATCCCAAAATTTTAAAGAAAAAAAATCCTATATGTATACAAAAAATAAGGTTAAATACAATGAAGGGATAAGATATGACTGTAACAATGAAAATTTAAAAAGATTTTTAAAGGGCGCCTGGGTGGCTCAGTTGGTTAAGTGACTGCCTTCGGCTCGGGTCATGATCCCGGAGTCCCGGGATCTAGTCCTACATCAGGCTCCCAGCTCCAGGGGGAGTCTGCTTCTCCCTCTGACCTTCTCCCCTCTCGTGCTCTCGCGCTCGCTCTCTCTCTCTCTCAAATAAATAAATAAATAAATAAATCTTAAAAAAAGATTTTAAAAAAGGTATTGGCATGATAAAGTAGTTAAAAAACATTGAAATAGGAAAGAGAAAAGATTAAAAAAATAGAATAAGAAAAAAAGAAAATTAAAAAACTTAACTTTGAAAGACTAGAGAATCATGGGAAAAAAGCCATGAATTCTATGTGTTGCTTTCCCCTAAATCTGGAGTTCTGCAATTCTCATTGATTGGTGAACTTGGTGTTGCCTGGATGTTCTTGCTGATCTTCTGGGGGAGGGGCCTGTTGCAGTGATTCTCAGATGTCTTTGCCTGAAGCTGGATTGCACTGCCCTAGTCAGGGGCCAGGCTATATAATCTGCTTAGTCTTGGTCTTGGGAGCTTTTGTTCCCTGAATGCTTTCCAAATAGCTTTGGAGGAGGAGAATGAAAAGGGCGGCCTCCCAGTCTCCAGTGCCATGGGAGCCGAGGGCTCAGGACCTCACTCCTCAATGTGTTCTCAAGAGAAAAGCAGTCAATCCCTCCTGTCTCCCTAGTCTCCGGCCACATTCTGAGCTCACCCAGCCTGTGACTGAGGATTTTTATGCTGGTTTATGGCCCCATTTAGAGTCTCCAAACCCAGCTGATTCCTGCATCATGCTCCCGTGCTGCTCCTCCTGGAGGAGGAAGGTGAGTCTTTCTGGAGCTGCTGCTGTTGGTCCCTGCCCAATGAGTAGTGGCCCAAGTGTGCTGTGGATCACAGTTTAAGGTAATCCCAGGCTGAGGGCCCATTCCTTGACTCCATCTTTGCAGCCGATTCCCTGCTCTGATACCTGGAAGCTCTACCACCGTCAGACAGCCTTGGTCTTTTTGTGACCCCACAGGACCTGAGAGATCACACTGTCCCCACGAGGGCTCCACACCTCCCCCCCCGCCCCCCATTTAGCCTCTACAGCAACGTCCCTCCCTCAGTGGTGCAGACTTCTAAAAGTTCTGATTTTGTGCTCCACTGCTCTATCACTTGCCAGGAGCCAGCCCCTCCCCCCGGGGGTCTATCTTCCCAAATGTTGCCTCGGATTCACTTCTCCACATGTCCTCCCTTCTGGAAAGTGGTTGATATTCTGTTTCTAGAATTGCTGCTCCTCTTCTGTTCTCTCTCCTGTTGAGTTTGTAGCTGTTCAGAATGTTTTATCTAGCTGAACTACTTGGACCTGATGATATTTATGTCTCCTACTTATCTTGCTCCTCCCTCACTATTATTGCTTTAAAGAAAGAGATCTTTTAGATCAATTAAGTATAAGGAAAAATAAAAGATTTTATTTTACTTTCATTCATTTCTTCTCTAAGATGCTTCTTGTCTTTATGTAGATCTTTTCTTGTTGTTGTGTTCTTTATGTAGATCTTGACATGTCATTTCTTTCTGCCTGAATAACTTTTTTTGCCATTTCTTTTAGGGCTGGTCTGCTTGTGATGAATTGCCTCACTTTTTGTTTGAGAAGGTCTTTATGTCTTTTTCACTTTTGAAGGATAGTTTTGCTGGATATAGAATTCTAGGTTCGTGGTTTTCTTTTAACACATTAATTCATTCTATTTCCCTTACTTGCTGGTTTCTGACAGAAACCTATTGTATTTCTTATCCTTTATAACTCTGAAGGTTGAGACACCCTTTCCTCCATTCCTCCTGGTTTCTTTCAAGATTATCTCTTTGGCTTTGGTTTTCACATTTCTTTGGAATGTCATATGCTGAGGTGTCCTTTTTTTGTGGTATTTATCCTGCTTGGTGTTTTCTCAGCCACCTGTATCCATGGCTTGGTGTCTCTCATTAAATTTTTGAAAGTTCTCAGCTATTATTACCTCAAATATTTTTCTGCTTTGTTCACTTTTTTCTCCTGCTGTTATTTTAATTATGCATATGTTATACCTTTGATATTGTTCCATAATTCTTTTGTGTCTTTTTGTTTTCTTCTTTTCTCTTTGTATTTCAGTTTGGGAAGTTTCTGTTAACCTATCTTCAAGTTCTCTGATTCTTTTCTCAGTCATTTAAAGTATTCATTGAAGTCATTGAAAGTGTTTTTCATTTTAGTTACTGTGTTTTTCATTTCTAGAATTTCCTTTTGATTCATCATTCTTAAATTTCAGTCTTTCTGCCTACATTACTCATCTGTTCTTGCATGTTGTCTAATTTTTCTTTTAGACACCTTTCATATTATACATTGTTATTTAAAATTTCCTATCTAAAAATTCCAACACATGCATCCTTTCTGAATTTTGTTCTGATGATTGCTTTGCCTCCTCAGTGTACATTCTTACCTTGTTTTTGGCATATAATTTTTCTCTTGAAAACTGGAGATGTTGTATTAGGTAATAGAAATAGAGGCAAATACATCTTTATCATGAGGATGTATGTTAATTTGGCTAGGAATTGGGCTATGTTTATTGTAGTTGTAGATACTAGAGGCCCCAATTCCTCTCTTGTCTTTAATTTTTCCCTCCTGTTGTCTTTAGGTTTTCCTAATAACTCTTCAGATAAAGTCTGTGTTTCATGGCTTTTTTAGCTATAATCCACTGCTATTACTGGAGCCCTTTTGTGATGGTAGTAAGGTCTGGGTAAAGGGAGCATTCTATAAACTCAGTCTTTTTGAAGATGTGTGTCTTGGGGCCTTCCACTGGTTTTCTAGTGTAAAGCAGAACTTGTCCACTACCCCCTTCTCTGGATTAGATGTTTCCAATCTATATCCTTGAAGTCCTGACCCGTGTTAACTACAGCTTGCCCCCCACCCCCATCCCTTAAGTGAAAGAGGAAGGCTCGAACTGGTTGGAAGGCCTGGGCTGAAGAGGCCTTTGATTTGCCTCACTGGGATAAGGTTTTAGAAATGAGTTATGAGGGGTGCCTGGGTGGCTCAGTGGGTTAAAGCCTCTGCCTTCAACTCAGGGCATGATCTCAGGGTCCTGGGATCAAGCTCCACATCGGGTTCTCTGCTCAGCAGGGAGCCTGCTTCCCCCTCTCCCTCAGCCTACCTCTCTGCCTACTTGTGATCTCTCTCTCTTTGTCAAATAAATAAATAAAATCTTTAAAAAAAAGAAATGGGTTGTGAAAAGCCCTTTTCCTTGGAGAGCAGGTCTGTTTTATAAAGAAGACATTGTAATTATTCTTCCTTTCTAACTGCCCAAGCCAAGAGGGGATCTTTCTTGAATCCCTACTGTGGGGACATAGTGTTGTTCCTAGAGAAAAAGCCTATGAAAGTGTGAGGATTTTCTTACTCTCCCACTAGTCCATATTTAGTCTCCAGCAATTCTTCAGAATTACCACGTAAGTTTTCCTAACCATTTGTAGCTTCAGCGGCTTCTGTTGTAGGAACAGATCTCAGTTGCTTTATATCTTTGGATGTGCCTGTCACTCTGGGTTTTGGGGTGGTTTTCTCTGTAACTTTAGTTCTCTGAAGGGTCCAAGAAAAATTATTGGTTTTCAGTTTGATCCATTTTTTACTGTTGTAAGGATGAGAGTGACCACATTCAAGCTTTTTGCATGTCAGAAGTGAAACCAGAAGTTCCCTGCTGAATTCCTCTGAAGTCTTATCTTGCCAACTTTCCTAGAATGTTTTTAATTTTCTGGTTGTCTTTGTCAAGTGAATAGATAGGAAAACCAATCTTTACTCAGTTATGGTGTGGTCATTATTTTTGTATCCTACATATAACATCTTTAGGTGTAATTAGAGGATGAAACCACTAAGAGTATATGAATAGTGCTTCAAGTTTTTTAACACTCATTAATTATGGATATCTGGAAACCCTTGTCTTGAGATTAATTATTGATCCCTAGAAACATTCATTCTTCTACTTTATAATTCTATTTATTTGTGTGTGTAGTGGACACATTATATGATATTTCCTCAGTTCATTAGCTGCTTATCAAAAGAGAAATTTCTCCTCCCTAACCCTTATACACAGGGAAGGGCCCTATTGGCCAGGTGTATATCTTGTTTTTTTTTTTTTTTAAAGATTTTTATTTATTTGACAGAGAGAGAGATTACAGGTAGGCAGAGAGGCAGGCAGAGAGAGAGGAGGAAGCAGGCTCCCTGTTGAGCAGAGAGTCAGATGCGGGGCTCGATCCCAGGACCCTGAGATCATGACCTGAGCCGAAGGCAGAGGCCTTAACCCACTGAGCCACTCAGGCACCCCCGGTCAGGTATGTATCTTGTGATTCTGTCATCTGAGTTATAGTTACTTTAGATGAACAAAGCTGAACCAATTGGGTTCTTTCTCCTACTAATTAAGAACTGGGATTGAGAGATACCTAAATGCCATAGGTTGGTCAGTTGACTTAAAGATAAGTAAACAATTGTTAGCAGACATCATCTGCAGTGTACATGCTGAATCAGAGAAATGTATTCAGGTAAAGAAGTGGACATTATGAGAGAAGCAGATGTGTGAAAACATATAGCCTGAGATAGAGATATAGAGGGTAAGAGCCTTGGGTATCAAAAGCATTCTGTCTGTCTTGGGCTATGTGATACCCCTACTTGCTTATAATTAATTTGCCACTATTGCCTAAACTAGCTTGAAAGTATATTTTTTACTTATTGCCAGGGGTTATTGAAGAGATAGTGATAATGAGAATCAGAAATAATTTCAGAGAAGTATGGAAACTTTCATATTTGTTTGAACATTTCCCTTTAGAAGTGCAAAGACACCCAGTCATGTTTGAATGTTTGTATCAATTATTAAATAACACTGGTCCTTTGGAATAAAGATATAAGTAAAAGTTTTATATTATTCCATGTGGCTTCCATTCAGTACTTTAAGATTAAGATGGCAAATTGATTTGATTCCGTTGGATTCAATGATTGACTCTACTTCCTATTTGTAAAGATTTGTTAATGGATTGCATATTTCTGACTTTTTGACTAAAATTGTTGAATTATGAGTTTCTCTACCCTGAGGAACTTCTTTGCAGTTTGAGTCAATGGACTTTCTAGTTCTGCTATCCTGAGGAAGGAAGTCATTAAATAGTAAAGTAGTTGTATACATTGATGACAGTCTTTGGAAAAGAAGAATAAATTTGATTGAAAGATGGGCTTATGGAAGAGGCATTACTGAAGGAAAATTTTTATTGAGGATACCAATTTCCATTAGCCAATTCTTAGGCTTTGTGTATGTAGGAAGTTGTCAGCCTCCTTTAGAGTATAATCATTTAGGCCAACCATCAGGGATAGGGAGTTTAAGGATAGAGATTCTGTAGCACTAATTTGAGGTGGGGTTTGGATGGTTAAGGTCTTCCTCCTGTTTTGGTATATCTTATTTATATAAATTTTAAAAATAAAATTGTGCATAAGACAAAATGGAAAATATTAGCATCCATGGGTTTAATTAGCAAAGATTTCTTAACTATAACACAAAGAGCACAAGCTACAGAAGGAAAAACCAATACATTGGACTTTATCAATGTTAAGACATTTGGGTTGGGCGAGCCTGGTGATGGGTATTGAGGAGGGCATGTATTGCATGGAGAACTGGGTGTGGTGCATGAACAATTAATCTTGTAACACTGAAAAAATAAATGTATTTGGGGGAAAAAAAAAGATTACCCCATGAGCTTGTCTAAAAAGAACCATAAAAAAATAAAAAACACTGTTAAAATGAAAAATTGAGCTACAGACTGGTAGAAAATATTTGTAAAACTAGTCTGACAATATATGTCATATGTCCATTGTATGATATATGTCCTATAGCCATAAAAATCATGCGATATTCTTACAACTTAATGATAAGAAGACAAATAACCTATCCAAACAATGCACAAATGATTTCAACAGGTACTTCCCTGAAGAAGATTTATAGATGGAAAATGAGTACATGAAAAGACAATCAGCATCATTAGTCCTAGGGAAATGCAAATTAAACCACAATGATATAGTATAATACGCATACTAGGATGGCTAAAATTTAAGACTGACCATCCCAAGTGCTGACAATAATGTGGAAGAACTGAGACTTTTATACATTGCTGGTGTAATGTAAAGTTGTAGTAATGTATCCCACTTTGAGAAATAGTTTGACCATTTTTTTTTTTAATTTAATATACAGTTACTATGGCCCACCCTTCCGCCTCTATATTTTTACCTAAGAAACATGAAAGCATATGTCTATTTAAAGACTGGTATGTTGGGGCGCCTGGGTGGCTCAGTTGGTTAAGTATCTGCCTTCATCTCAGGTCGTGATCTCAGGGTCTTGGGATCGATTAATTAAAGGATGAATGATAAACATAATGTGGCATATATACATATGATGGAATATTATTAGCCTTAATGGGAAATGAAATTCTTTACATGCTGCAAAATGAATGAACCTTGAGGACATTAAGTGATACAAAAACAAATATTGTATGATTCCATTTATATGAGCTAGAATAGTCAACTTCATAGAGAAAGTAAGTAGAATAATGGTTACCAGGGACTGTTGGGAGGAGGGAGATGGGGAGTTATTGTTTGATGGTACAGCATTTCATCTTGAGAAGGTGAAAATTTCTGGAGTTGGATAGTGGTGACAGTTGCACAATAGTGTGAATGTGCCTAATACCACTCAACACTCAAAAATGAGAAATGGTAAATTTTATGTTATGTATATTTTATCCCCCCAAAATGAAACATTTCTGCTATATCAAATAGGATCCCTAAGGAGCAAGCACATTTTTGTGTCTAAACTTAATGAGTTTTTAAGAATTAGAAGATGTCCTGGGAAAAGAAGCTGCATTCTGTTGGGAAAATAATTTTCTGAAAGCTGGGTTATAGACTGACCATATTTGAAGAGGTAAGCACATATCACTTTAGATATCACCTCAGGCTAAAGGCGTTATATGTAAAGGGCAAGGGAGATTCATGTTGAAATGAAGGCTCACCTGACAGTTTACTCTGTCAGCTTGGGGTGCATATTAAAGCAGTAGCTTCTTCTCTTCTGGCACATAACTGAGTTCCTCTGTTCTTTTGGAGCCTTTTTTCCCATATTTGTCATGATATGGTGACAGTCTGTTCCCTTACAACTTTATAGTGTCATTTCAAGATAGGCTAAAATTAAATAAGCCTATAAATTGCCTTTAGTTCCTCAGAGACCAAGTGGTGTTACTTCTGTCAGCTGCTCAGCCCCTGTGAGTAGAACATCAGTCATTAGGGTCCTGCTGCTGTTTACTACACAGTGTGTCAAGACAACAGTGACCTATGGCCCAGATGATATTTATCAAGGGTTGGGGCTAAAAACTTTTTCATTTAGAGTAGCCCTCATCTCTACATTTTTAAAAGGACCCTTCCTAAAAGCAACATACGAGTGGTAGAAAGTACAGTAAAGATGTCATAACAAAGGCAGTTTTAAAATTATTCATGTTTCCCTTCCATTTTCTTGCATCATTTCATTATTGTAAAAGAAATATACCAGTTTTCTGGAGCATTTTGCTAGTTTTTGGTGAAGGATAAAAAATATGATTGTAATTGTGGTTAATATAAATGTAGGAAAGGGAAGAAACTTTTCTCATACCCTCCAAAGTTCAGTGAATGAGGCTTGTGAATTAACCAACAAATGAAAATTTCATGGGAGAAAAAAGGTTGTTATGCATGCATACAGAAGTGTCACAGAAAAGAAATAAAAACACTAAAAACATGATTAGGCCCAGGACTTATATACCATTTTAATATACAAAGTGATGAATTATGGAAAAGTGATAAGAGAAAGGAAAAGGGATTTGAGATTCTAGGGATAGGAAATTGTGGGAGGACGTATGTATATATGGAGGAAAGGTAAGGGTTTTATTAGTAAGGTTTGTTTATCCAGATTCAAGTCAGTGCTATCACCAGAATGAGTCATGTCTTCCTTCTTGTAAGGGAAAGAAAGGTGAGGGATACCTTTTACAAAGGGAAGTTTATGCCCTGTTTTTAGGCAGAAGGGGAGAGGCAGAGAGTTCTTATATCTGCTCTTTTTTAATTGACTTCAGCTCAAAATAATCATGTCAAAGTGGCCTATCTGGGGGGCATATTCTGATCCCCTTCATAATAAAGAGAATGTGTTCTTTTTTTTCTAGGTTATTTTTTCTTACATTTTTAACAGAAACTAACTTTGAATTATCCATAATTTAAGGACTATTTCAGATAGCTATATGTAATTTGCTTGTATATTGGTCTCCTGATGTGTAACTTAAAATCTTTCTTTGTCATCATTTACTTGAGAGTTTTCAAATTTCTCCACTTGGGTGTGTTAGAGAATGTGCATTTACTCTTTATCACCCCTTGGGTGGCAGGGAGCTTTGCTACCTCATGTAGCTAGGTGGTTTCATAGTGCTGGCAGGGATAATTCTCAGGGAAGTAAACATGAAGCATGGTAAAGTAAGTTTAGAAAGGTTACTCCTGCAGGTGGTCTTTTGGGAAGGCTTTTGGGAAGGCTGCATTTTTCTTCTTTCCAAAAACTAGGGTTTTTTGAGAGAGAATCTCTTCTATCCTATAGAAAATGAGAATGAGAGACGTGTTCAGTCAAATCAGTGGTTGGCTGGAGTGAATTCACAACCTGAAATTCCTTACCAGGAAGATGGCCTTGGAATATGTGAAGTTGATTCAGGAGGCATCCAACAGTCAAGGACAGTGAAGTAGCATGGCAACTGAGTTAAACAGCTTAGAAGAAAAGAGCAGTGGCAGCAAGGAAAGCAGCAGCCAGATAGCAAATCCATGAGTGCATGCACAAGTGATAAGAGAGGTCTTGCTGATTAGAACAGGAAATTTACAGGGAGAAAGGAAAGCAAGTCACAGGATTTATGACTGAGAAAGCAAAGACCCTGTATTGCAAAAAAGAAAAAAAAGTTATATTTCTCTGGGCAATTGTAAACCTTCTTTAATATTAGAAAAGAAGGCATGGAAGAGGAAGAGTTATTTGATAAAGAGGGAGGATTGAACCTATGACTTTGTGGTATCCAGTTTATAACATTTCCTTTTCTCAGAGAGGGTATGGGAGGTCAAAGGTAAATTCAAATTGTATAATATATTTGCTACTAGGTCAAAGTATCTTAAACCTTTTAATAATGTCATTCAGGCATTCATGAAAATTTTATTTTCACACAAGGGATTATTCATGTTATAAATTGATAAACAAAGATCCTAACAAAGCAACAGTTATATAAACTCATCCTTTACCCTGTAGCCCTTGTTATCTATTTAGCCCAAGTTCTCATGGTCTGTCTCTATTTGAATTACTGGATTTGTGGTCCTTAGAAGTGTAGAGGGATATACATTTATCTTGTTTTTATAAGGAAAATAGTGATGATAAATAACTAAAGTTTTTTTTGATACTTTTCACCAAAGTAGCAACATTGAAAATTGTCTTACCTGGATATTTGTTAGTGAAAGGGACACAGGTACTAGAATTGAGATTCATGATGAGTATAAGTTTGCCTGTCCTTGAAGAGCTTGTGGATCTACTTTATACCATATGGTCTCTGAAAATACGATGATATCCAGTGTATGTGAAGGATATTTCCAAAATGATTTGGCTCATAAAACTGTCAGTTGATTTCATACATCTAATTGAAACGTTTTCCATCTAAAATAAGGCAATTTACAGAAGTGTCTCTCTGGTTTATTTACATTGCATATTCCCATAAAGCCGCAGGTTTGCAATAAAGCATTTGACACCCCCATGGTATTTTGGAAAAACAATATACAATCTGGCCCAAGTTAACACCAGTGTGAAATGGCAGGCTGGGGGGATATCTTAAACAGCAGCAACTTTCAAGACTAAATGAAGTGTCATCTTAAGGAGTCCGCTGTTAATGCAATTTAAATTACTCACCTGAAATTAATATTCTGCTGAGGGAAATAAAGCAATTTACGGGACCACATAATTTCTGATCACTTTAATGACATTATGTGGTCATGGACTGCTCCCTTATCTAATATAGTAACATTCTAGTTTCTTTTTAACACTAAAAACATTTTTCCATTTTAATTACTTGCCTTCTGGAAAAAAAATCTACTCATTCCCTGCAGTTGGCTAACAATTTGAAATTTATGCTTTGCTTCATTAGAATTAGGTAAACATGACCTTGACATAATTATTATTGTACCTAATACTCATTCCTATAGAGGAAATTAAAAACTGTGGACTATTGTGTGAATTTTCCAAGCCTTTTAAGCCCCTACAAGGCTGATTTCACTTTTTTTTTCCCTTTGTAGCTAGAGGCAGTTTGAAACATGCACCATCTTACTTCTTCCCATTTTAGCATATGAAAATGCTAAAGGAAGAAAGCAGTTTTTATAATTAACTGCGTAGCTCTCTTGAGGAAAGAAGAAATGCTAGATCATTCTAGAAGAGGGAGAGATTTGAAGTTTCTAGGTTTTTAGGATATTGGATTGATTGGATGAGATAATGAAAGGACAAATGTGTTGACTGTTTATACATGCTGGAATTGGTATTGTATCTGAGGATTAAAACAAAAAGAGAAGCTCTTATTTTAGAGTTGATTTGAAAAAGAAAGGGTGAAACATACCTAAATACATTATACCTAGTATAATGTAATGTATTATATTATACTATATAATGTATAATGTAATATATATATACTATATATAATATCCTCATTTGTTAATTTTTCTTTAACATTCTTTGCATTTAGCCCCATGATTATGGAAGTCTGTGCCCTCAGGCAGGAAGAAAAGGCTACTAGGCTGTTGAAGCCTGGTGGTGGTTTTTAGCCTTGGCATGTGGGAACTTCTTCCTTACCCTAGTGCCCATGTTGCACCTAAGAACAATTAAATCAGAAACTCTGAGGTGGGATCCAGGCTTTTTATGTATGTTATTCAGTGCTCCACAAATGATTACAGGGTGCAGCCAAGGTTGAGAACTACTGTGGTATAGGCACTTTTTTGAGGGTAAAGATATTTGTGTTAATGTCATTATTTTGTGAACAATTCAATTACCTATTTAACTATTGACTTCTAGTATGAAGAGAAAAAAGGAAATTCCATTAACTTAGATTTGGTGAAAATGACAGTGAAGTTCTCTAGGGAAGGAATTGGCTTCAGTTTTTTTTAGTTGAGTTTTTTTTTTTTTTTAAAGATTTTATTTATTTATTAACAGAGAGAGAACACAAGTAGGCAGAGGCAGGCAGAGGTGGAGAGAGGAGCAGGCTCCCTGCTGAGCAAGGAGCCCAATGCAGGACTGGATCCCAGGACTCCGGGATCATGACCTGAGCCGAAGGCAGCTGCCCAACCAACTGAGCCACCCAGGCGTCCCTCTAGTTGAGTTCTAACAGTAACTAGCATATAGTGGTTGGCTGATGAAAAGTTCCCAAATAAAAGCTTAGTCTGTCCATTTAAGTTTATTTTGATGGAAATTATTATTGCCGTTTAAAGACGTAGTTAATGGAGCATATAAAAATGTTTAGGAAGAGTATCCTTCTCATTTAGTACACTACCACCTGAGGAGAGTAAATAAACTTCTTCAGTAAAACAATATAGAAATATTTTCCAATAATATCGCTATTGGTCAGAATAAATCTTCATTAAATCACTTGAATAAAATTAACTTTTGCTTTTGGGAACTGTGTTCAAACTAATCAGTGATTAAGATTTTAGTAGGCAGTGGTCATGTGACTAAATGAAAGAATGAATGAGTGACTTGTCAATACTACAGAGAATTAATATTTTTCTAGATATAATGGTTTTATGATATACAGGCTTTATACATTGAGCCATTTAATAAATGATGTCAGTCTCTAAATATCTCAGGTGAAAATAATTTCTAGGCATCTGAAATATACCTTTATAACAGAATGTGGCTTTTTCCTTAAATTTGTTCTGTCCATCCATCCATCTGTTCATCCATCCATCCACACCCTTACCCATCTACCTACCTATTTACTGTTACCAGAGATTTTTCCTTCACCTTTTTATCTGCATTTTCTGCTGTATTCTACTTTTATCTTATTCATTAGACTGAGATGTTGGAATCATGTATATCCATGATAACCAAAGATATCCCAAGTTCCTATCACACACAGATTGCTGTGAAAACCAAACACATAAGAAATAAATACAGTGCATGTTTTGATAATTTTTATGATGCCCTTGTTAGTATATATTGGATATAATTAGTGGAAACTATTGAATATTGCCACTGTACATGAATAGATCAAGTCAGTAAAGATTTTTTTCTCCTGAAATTTAACAGAGGGATTAAAGTTATTTTTTACATTGAGATTAAAACTTCAAAGAGCAATGTTCAAATCATAATAAAATATAGAGAAAATATTACAGAAACTTATGTATACACGACTGAAATTAAACATGCATTAACAATTTGCCCCTCTTTGCTTCCTCATTTTCCCTCTATTTTTCTTTCTTCCTCTCTACCTCCATGTCTCCCCTCTGTTCTCCCTCTGCTTTCCCTCTTTTTCCCTCCCTTTCCTTCTCCTCCTCGTCTTCTTTATCATCACTCTACTCTTAATAAAAACACTGCAAACATAGCTAAAGCTTCATACATGCTCTCTTGCTCCTTCCTTTTTCTGTAGAGGTCACGACATTTGTGAAGTTCATGTTTATCATCCCCATGCATATTTTCTACTGTTTACAAATGCATATATATGGGAATGAAGTAGATACTATTGTTTGGGTATTTAAAAATACATAGAAATAAATTTGTTTTACTTTGACATTGGGTTTTGAAATTTATTCATGATATATTTAACACTATTCACTTAAACTGTTGTGTAATATTCCATTCTTTCTATAATATACAATTTATTTTATTCATTCCCTAATGGGGAGCTCATAGGATAAGAAATAAACATGGGAAGTTTACATGGAGGTAATGTTTGTATTAAATCCTGAAAGAGGTGAGTAGGGATTTTCCAGAGAGATACAAATTCCAGGAAGAAAGACAAACCAAGAATTAGAGCTGAATTCTGGTAAGCTTTGAACAGCACATGACAGATGTGGATGAAACTTACCATCACAGGCTCCTATTAAGAAAATGACTAGTAGGGCGCCTGGGTGGCTCAGTTGTTTGAGCAACTGCCTTCGGCTCAGGTCATGATCCTTGAGTTCCGGGATCGAGTCCCACATCGGGCTCCCAGCTCCATGGGAAGTCTGCTTCTTCCTCTGACCTTCTCTCCTCTGATACTCTCTCTCACGTTCTCTGTCTCTCAAATAAATAAATAAAATCTTTAAAAAAAGAAAATGACTAGTAATACTGACACGTAGCTTCAAAGTAATATTAAAAATATTTGAAGAATATCCTAATTGAAATATTCTTGAAATTATATTTCAATAATCTCAATCCTAATATGAGTGACATTAAAGCCATGATACTGTAGATACCAAGATACCAGTCTTATGTTTTGTTTCTCCTCACTTTTAATGAGAAAAATAAATTTGACCTCTTTCTCATAACTTCAGTGTATTTTTATTGAAGTATAATTGACATCTATCATGTTAGTTTCAGGTGATGCCATACTGATTTGATGTTTTTGTACATTATAAAATGATCCCCACAATAGGTCTAGTTACTACTATCTTTCACCATACAAATTTATTATTACATTATTGACTGTGTTCCCTATGCTGTATTTTATATCCCTATGACTTATTTATTTTTTAACTAGAAGTATGTACTTCTTAATCCTTTTCACCTATTTTGTCTGCCCACCTCAGCCCCCCAACCCATTCCCCCTCTGATAACCAAATTTGTTTCCTGTATCTATGAGTCTGTTTCTGTTTTGATTGTTTTTTTAGATTCCACATGGGGTAAATACCTAGTAGTGGAATTGCTGGATCATATGGTTGTTCTATTTTTAATTTTTTAAGGAATCTCCATATTGTTTTCCATAATGGCTATACAAATTTATATTCCCACCAACAATATATGAAGGTACCCTTTCCTTCATATCCTTGCCAACACTTGTTATTTTTTGTCTTTTTGGTAATAGCCAATTGTTAAACCTGACAGGTGTGTGGTGATAGTTCATTGTGGTTTTGATTTGCGTTTTCCTGATGATGAGTGATGCTGAACATTTTTTTTCCTGTGTCATTTGGTCATCTGTATGTCTTCAGAAAAATGTCTGTTCAAGTTGTTACCCATTTTTTTAAATCAGTTTTTTTTATATTAAGTTGTGTAAGTTCTTTATGTATTTTTGATATTAACCTCTTATCAAATGTATGATTTGCAAATATCTTCTCCCATTGAATAGGTTGACCTTTTGTTTCGTTGATAGTTTCCCTTGCTGTACAAAAGTTTTTTAGGGGCGCCTGGGTGGCTCGGTCTTTAGGCGTCTGCCTTTGGCTCGGGTCATGATCCCAGGGTGCTGGGATCGAGCCCCGCATCGGGCTCCTTGCTCTGCAGGAAGCCCGCTTCTCCCTCTCTCCCTTTTCCTGCTTGTGTACCCTCTCTCACTGTGTCTCTCTCTGTCAAATAAATAAATAAAATCTTTAAAAAAAAAAGTTTTTTAGTTTGATGTAATCCCTTTTGTTTATCTTAGTTTTTGTTGCGCTTGCCTGAGGAGACTGGTTCCAAAAAATATTGCTAAGACTGGTGTCAAAGAGCTTACTGCTTTTGTTTTCTCTAGGAGTTTTATGGTTTCAGGTCTTCATGTCTTTAATCCATTTTGAACTTATTTTTGTAAATGGTGTAAGATAGAGGTCCAGTTTCCTTCTTTTGCATGTAGCTGTCCAGTTTTCCCAGCACCATTTGTTGAAGAGACTTCCACCAACTTTGGATTTTTGTTCTTCTTTTTCTCGTTCCTTTAGGTGTACAGTTAGATTATTTGGGATTTTTCTTGCTGCTTAAAGTAGACCTGTATTGCTGTGAACTTTTTTCTTAGAATACTTTCTCTGTGTTCCACAGATTTTGGAAAGTTTTTTTTCCATTTTCATTTGTCTTAAGGTATTTTTTATTTCCTTTTTGATTTCTTCATTGAGCCATTCACTGTTTGGTAAAATGTTGTTTAGTCCCCCTGTGTTTGTGTTTTTTCTGATTTTCCTCTTATAATTGATTTCTAGTTTCATATCTTTGTGGTTGCAAAAGATGCTTGGTATGATTTCAGTCTTAAATTTATCGAGACTTGTTTTCTGGCCTAACTTAAAATCTATCCTAGAGAATGTTCCATGTGTACTTGAAAGAATGTGTATTCTTCAGTTTTTGGATGGAATGTTTTGTATATATATATTAAGTCCATCTGGTCTGATTTGTCATTTAAGGCCAATGTTTCCTTATTGATTTTCTGTTTAGATGAACTAACCATTGCTGTAAGTGGGGTATAAAGTTCCCTGCTCTTACTGTATTGTCAGTTTCTTTCTTTATATCTCTTAGTATTTGCTTTATTTAGGTGCTCCTGTGTTGGGTGCATACCTGTTTATGAATGCTATATCTTCTTGATTGGTTGATCTTTTTATTGTTATGTAATGCCCTCCTTTGTCTTTTGTTGTAGTCTGTTTTGTCTGATAGGAGTATTGTTTTTCCACTTCCCTTTTTGTTTCTATTTGCATGGAATGACTTTTTCATCCCTTCACTTTCAGTCTGTGTATGCCTTTAAATCTGAAGTGAGTCTTTTGTAGGCAGCAAATAGATAGGCCTTGTTTTTTTGTTTTTGTTTTTGTTTTTTTTATCCATTCAGCCACCTAGTGTCTCTTGATGGGAGCATTTAGTCCATTTATATTTAAAGTAGTTATTGATAGGTACACACTGCCATTTTGTTAATTGTTTTCTAGTTGTTTTTGTAGTTCTAGTTCTTCTTTTTCCTTTCTTCTACTCTTGGTCTCTTCTCTTATGGTTTAAAATTTTTTTTCTTTTTTTTTTTCAAAGATTTTATTTATTTTTTTGACAGAGAGGAGAGATATCATAAGTAGGCAGAGAGGCAGGCAGAGAGAGGGGGAAGCAGGCTCCCTGCTGAGCAGAGAGCCCAATGTGGGGCTCCATCCCAGGACCCTGAGATCATGACCTGAGGTGAAGGCAGAGACTTTAACCCACTGAGCCACCCAGGCACCCTGGTTTGATAGTTTTCTTTAGTGTGATGTTTGGGTTCTTTTCCCTATTTTTTGTGTATCTATTGTAGGTTTGATTTGTGGTTACCATTGGTTTCACAACCTGTTTTAAGCTGATAGTCACTTAAGTTTGGCTCTATTCCAAAAGCACTGCATTTTTACTCTCCTCCTCCACATTTACATTTTACATGTACAATATGACATGACATTGTCATGTCATATTGTACATCTTTTTATTTTGGATATCCCTAACTATTATTGTAGTTATAGTTGATTTCAGCATTTTTTCTTTTAATTTTCATTCTAGCTTTTTAATTGGATGATTCACTGCCTTTACTATACATTTGCCAATACCAGTGAGATTTTCTTTTTCACGTATTTCCTTATTTTCCTTATTTATTCTTAAAGAAGACCCTTTAACATTTCTTGTAAGGCCAGTTTACTGGTGGTGAACTCCTTTAGTTTTTGCATATTTGGGAAACTATTTCTCCTTCAATTCTGAATGATAACCTTGTCAGGTAGGGTATTCTTGATTGTCAGTTTTTACCTTTTATCACTTTAAATATAACCTGCCACTCCTTTTTGGTCTGAAAAAATTAAAAAAAGTTATTTATTATTTGACAGAGAGAGACTATGAGAGAGGGAACACAAGCAGGGGGAGTGGGAAAGGGAAAAGCAGGCTTCCTGCTGAACAGGGAGCCCCATGAGGAGGGCTTAATGCTTAACGACTTAGCTACCCAGGTGCCCCTTGATCTAAAAAATTTTTGCTGAAAAATCAAGTTATAAGCTTATGGGATGTCCACTGGGCATGACTGTTTTTCTCTTGGTGCCTTTAAGATCCTCTTTATCTTTCATTTTCTTTCCATATTTTTCATTATAATTGTAATATTTTTGTATGATCTCTTTAGGTTTATCTTGTTTAGGACTCTGTACTTCTTGGAACTGGATATTTATTTCCTTCCCTTGATTAGAAATGTTGGTATGCTTGATGTTGTCTCCGAGGTCCCTTAAACTGTCGTTATTTTTAAAAATTCTTTTTTTCTGTTCTTTTTCTTAAAATATTTATTTATCTATTTAGAGAGAGAGCATGTGCACATGTGCATGAGTGGGGGAAGGGGCAGAGGGCAAAGGAAAGAATCTCAAGCAGACTCCTCACTGAATATGGAGCCCCATACAGGGCTTGATCCCATGACCCTGAGACCATGACCTAAGCCAAAATCAAGAATTGGATGCCCAACTGACTGAGGCACCCAGGCTCTAACATTCAATCTGGTGTTGATTCCTTCTAGTGTGTTTTTTGTTTCAGTTATTGTATTCTTTAGCTCAGATTGTTCTTTTGTTGTTGTTGTTGTTAAACTCTTGCTGAAGTTCTAACTGTGTTTATCCTTTTGTTCTCAAGTTCAGTGAGCATCTTTTATGACTTATTTTGAACTCTTTTATCAGGTAAATTACTTATCTTTTCTAATTGGGTTTTTTTTTTTTTTTCTTTTCTAGGGTTATATATTTTTCTTTCATTTGGAACATATTCCTCTGTCTCCTAATTTTGTTTGACATTTTGTGTTTGTTTTTATAAGTTAAGTAGAACAGCTCCCTCTTCTAGTATTGAAGTGGTGACCCTGTATAGGAGCATCCCCTGTATAGACTGCATGTGCCTGGTGGGTTTGGCAGAACAGCTGGGGCTAGAGCAGGCAATGGCCGGGAGGTCTTAGAGTAAATCATGCCATTGCCTCCTTGGCAGGATGATAAGAGCTGGAGCAGATATAGGTTGGGCTGGGGTAGAGGGTCCCAGGTGTCAACCCTGGTCTGCCTTGGTAGGATGACTAAATCATGTGCAGCCAGCTGGGTGCACTCTGAACCATGGCCATTTTGGTAGGACTTCTGGATCAGGTGCAGGCCACGGTTTTTCCAGGCACATGGCACCTAGGCTGACTTTGTAGGCTGGTTTGTTGGCTAGATTGGGCATAGGCTGGTGGTAGTGCTGGGAGGTGGTGTCTTAGAATACAACCAATTTCACCGAAGTATGTTATATACTATTTTTTAGTAGTGTAATGAATTTTAACTTGTATGAACTAATTTACTGTAAAGAGTGAAATTGCCATTTGCAGCTTTTTATTTGAAAACAGTAGAGTTTCTTTCCTGCCATTCAGTAGACAGGAGAGCAAAAATAAGACTAAACTGATAACATTTGAACTCTGTCATTATACATATTATAAGCATATGTAATTATACATTTAAAAAAGCCATTAAGCTGCTAATGGGCAGTCCGTAATCTTGAAAGGTTAGTCCAAAAAAATGAGTTCAATTCATTGAAATTTTATCATAGCATGGGTTAATGATGTACATGTTTTTATATACTACTAAAAAGGAATGTTATTGTTCAATGTGTTGTAATAGTCATTTCCTATTTCTGAATTTTATTTTCTTCTTTTGAAAAAGTGATTGTGGAAATCTTTCATGCTAGTAATTATCCCTTGCTCAACCTCATTACTGGATGGAATAAAATAAACCATAGACTTGATATCCAAAGGAAAAGCTTGGTTAACCTTCCCCAAGGTTCATGTGGTTACATATACATATATATTATTTTATGAAGTTGTTTAAGACTGCATAAGAGCACAACTCATGCTTAATGCATTATTAGAAATTTTAAAGAGCATTTAAGACAGGCACATATCAGACAAAGGCTAATTGCTAAATTTTTATTCTAGTATATTTAATTTAGGAATTAAAAAATGCTAAAATATTATTCTAGATATTGACTTTTTAGGAATGAGCATTGCAAAATGAATGCAAATAGATTCTAGGTTTTCACTTAGTGAAAGACCTGGATATTCATTCATTGTTTCCAGTTAAATTTTTATCCTGCTTTAATTAAAAAAAATATTACTTTGAATTTCCTACACTGTGATTTTTTAAGGTTTTATTTATTTATTTATTTGACAGAGAGAGAGAGAGGGATCACAAGTAAGCAGAGGGGCAGGCAGAGAGAGAGGGGGAAACAGGCTTAACCCACTGAGCCACCCAGGCACCCGCCTACACTGTGATGTTATTACAGACTCTTCATCAGGTTCACTAAGAAATATCTGCAGACATTTCTGTATTAATTTCCGAGGACTGATGCAACAAAATACCACAATCTAGGAAGCTTAGAACAACAGAAATTTATTGTCTTAGTTCTAGGGGCTGGAATTCCTAAGTCCTAAGGTATTGGTAAACCATATTGTCTCTGCAATCTGTGGGGGAATCCTTTCTTTCCTCTTCCTAGCTTCTGGTGGTTTTCTGACAATCTTTGGTGTTCCTTGACTTGTAGATGCATCATTCTAGTTCTCCCTCTTCCCATGCCATCCTTCCCACGCCTCTGTCTTTTCACATAGTCTTCTTTCTTTTTTTTAAGATCTCTAGTCATATGGAATTGGGCCTACACTACTCCAGTATGACCTCATCTTAACTTATTAGATCTGTAATGATCCTGTTTAAAAAAAGCTCGTAACATTGTGAAGGGGTTGGGATTTCAGCATTTGAATTTTGAGGGGGACACAGTTCAACCCATAACGATCTTTTGTTCAGGTAAAAATGTGGGTGAATATCTTATTTCCAGATGAACTTATTCCAAGATGTTAGTGGCAGCTGGCAATGATTAGTGCAGAAACACGTCTTCTCTGGTGAGAAATGGCAGTCACTACAAATATATCAAACTTTGAGCTGTTTCTTTCTGTTCTCAGGAAGCAGACATCGTTGTGTATCTAATATTGTTATTCTCTATGTGGACAATTCATCATTCAGTTGTCCATCCAGAAGTGGTCAACATCAGAGTCTGGACTGGCTGATAGGACAGTTGCTTCTCGCTAAGACACTCAATTCTTGCTTTTCTTTTCTTTTCTTTTTTAAATTTTTTTTAAAGATTTTATTTATTTATTTGAGAGACAGAGAAAGTGAGAGAGAGCATGAGAGGAGAGAAGGCCAGAGGAAGAAGCAGACTCCCCATGGAGCCGGGAGCCCGATGCGGGACTCGATCCCGGAACTCAAGGATCATGACCTGAGCCGAAGGCAGTCACTCAACCAATTGAGCCACCTAGGCGCCCCCAATTCTTGCTTTTCTTATGTAGCCTACAGTCACCAAAATAGGCTCAATCAGTGTCTGGAAGACCAAGTTTATTTGGTTCATGATTTGAATTTCCTGTTAATTATTAGTAATGAGAAATTTTGTAATTTTTCTGTTTTATCTCTGGATTGATCTAAGATAAAATCACAAAATTTTGCAGCAGCAGCAATATTGCAGCAGCAATATTGATCTAAGATAAAATCACAAAAATTTTGCACATGAGATTAAGCATATTCTTTTCAAGTATACATTTAGCATGCGTTGGCTCACAAGTAGTCTCAGTGGATTTCAAAAAATATGTATCACACAGATAATTTTCTGTTATCCTAAAACAATCTGATTAGAAATTAGCAGTAAAAGGAAATGACATAAAACAATATATGTGGTTAAAAACTAAAAAAACATATAGTCTCAAGTAACTCCTGGGTTACAAACTTTTTAGACTGGAACAGTAATAAAAGTAGATATCAAAACTTGTAAGATACAGGTAATGTATTCAGAGAAAGAATTTATGATATAGTAAGTTTATTCAATAATATTTTACAGGTTTCATGTTGGCTCTTTTCTACTTAACCTTTCGAAAGAGGTGTTATTTATCTAGGCTATACTTCTCAATAGACAAGAACTTGGATTGTCTTTTTTTAGTCTTTGTTCATTTGAATCATGACTGAATCCACTTCTCAGATTTACACTTGGAGGTGAATTTGAGAAAGAAAACATTCTCATTCTTCCATCTGAGGGCAAACTGATTAATCTCCTGTGCTTTGCGGAGATTCTTTCCAGATGTTTGCTTTGTCTGTCCAACCTAACTTTTAGATGGTGGTATGTTTTCATCTTTTCCTCTGTGTTAATAAATACTTTAGTGAAAAATTAGGAGAGGCAGCATTAGGGGATGTTAACAGATGCCATTTTAATTAAGAAATCCTGGTTGTTCCAATGCTTTTGAAGAGATGAAGTTATGAGCAAGGTAAATTAGGATTTTACCTGTGCTATGCTTTGATAAAATTCAGACAGAATTCAGGCAGATGTCAAGTTAGTTAATCACTGTTTTACTTGCCTCTGTGCTGGCTTTGTAATTTGCTCATAGAAGGAGCCCTCCTTATTCTTTGTGTGCCTGAGTGACATGTACTCCAACAATATAATTCGCTTCTTCACTTTACTTGAAACAAATATCCTTTATTTGCTTCCATTCCTAGGTTTGCAGATTTCTTAACAGGTTTATTCACTAGAAGTTCCAGTAGGCTCCAAGACAATTTCAAATAACATACTAAATAAAAGCTGAGAGTTTAACCCAGGGGGTTCCATTTTAAAAATGAATATAGATTCAGATTAATAAACTCTGTCTCAGACTTTTGAATCAGAGTGCTGGGATTGGGATTTTGGCATCTATAGTTTTAAAAAGTAGTTTTAATTCCCAGGTTGAAAAATATCACTAATTTGTTATGTACAGATTAATTAATATGCTGGGTAGGTTCTAAAATCTGGCTTGATTTCTCAAACATGTATCATTGCATTGTAATTAAGAAAAATTAGGGGTTGAACAGGACTTGGAACAAATCTCACTCTGCTTCTTTGCACCTTGGACAAGTCATTTAGTCTCTCTGAGCCTCCGTTTTCTCATTTGGAAAATGGGGATGAAATCATTTATGACAAAGGATTTGTTTAATGGGTTACAATCTTGTTGCTTAAGAGTCTTAGATGGATCCTCAATGCTAAAGATAATAGGTGACAAGATCCTGAATATTCTGAAGAGAATGACTTACTAAGTAGTGGCCAAAGCCATCTTGAGACAAAAGGGCCATATATAAAGAGAAAATCTGCAGGCTAGACTGATCAGAATAAAAGATTTATTTGAAGGGGTTTGTTACCTTCAAAGGCATGGTCCTGACTCTCTGTTTCAGTACATCCCATATAGGTTCTCCCTGATGCGGTGGCCTTATCCTGATAGGCGGTTTTAAATGGTTCTGTCTTACCTCCTGCGTGTCAGCCCTGGTTATTAGGAGACTGTTTGTAAAATAGAAGCTTGTCTCCACTGTAACCCACCAACAGGGGTGGAAGATACAAAAAACAGATTGAAAGACAACAGTAAGGGAAAAAAGACTATTTTTAGGTTGTACCTACCGAATAAGCTTATTTAACACTAGTTATATATATTTAACTCATATGACTCACTCTAACAGATCTGGTTACATCTGTTGTAATATCTCATGTGAGCACTCTTCTGTCCTATCAGCCCAAATCTAGCATTTTCTTCTTGAGGCTGCCCAGGAACCTTGGGATCTTATTTAGCTCAGAGTGGGAAATGGGAGGAATCTGTCTTCTACATTTTGAACAGAGAGATTTGGAGCCTGGCATCTCCTGCTGTCTTTGTTTCTCAAGGTTGGTGTGCTACCACTGGACACCAACATTATAGATTTTTTTAAACTTTGGGCTCTGTGCTTAGCCATTGTTCTCCAAAGCCCAGTGACTTCTCCTAATGTATCAAATGACCTAGTTTAATGTCTGATACATGATAGTAACTAGTAACTTCTTGAGCCACATTTATTGGGCTATGATGCACGTAGAGCTGTGATTGTATCTGTTGGTAGTATGGGACATGTAACTAAAGGGTTTAGAGTTTGTTCTACAGTAGGGGCTCTCAGTCTTCTCATTTGGTTGATGCAGTTGGCATTGCTCACTGATAGAAGTTCTCTGGGACTAGTTAAATAGAAGTGGCTATTTGTTCGCAGACTTCTGATGTTGGAGTTACCAAGGCTCTATCTCAGCCTTAATTATTTACTTACGTATTTAGCTACCTTGCTTGGTTTCTCTTTCTTTCTTTCTTTCTTTCTTTCTTTCTTTCTTTCTTTCTTTCTTTCTTTCACTTTAGTCATCTCATGTGCTTTTATGGTTTTCAGTACTATTTCTAGGCAAATAACTCAAATTCTTATTTCCAGCTCAGTTCATAGTTCCATGCTCCTGATGCTTATATTACACTGCCTGCATTTTTCATATTTTACGCAAGTATCTCACAGATAATGCATTCAAGACTGAACCCCTGAGTGCCATCTCTCAAACATGTTCTACTTCCATTTAGTAATTGGTACTGTCTCCCTTCCTAGGTTTCACAGAAGAAAATACCCTTATAAAAAGCAACAAACAAACCATCATCTCTTGCCTATAATGCTCATCTTATTTCCTTCCTTGGCTACCTTCAACCATTTTCCACATAGCAATTGGAATGATCTCTAAAAAAGAAAAAAAGATTAACCACTCTGGCTTAAAACCTGTTAATGGCTTCCAGTGGTTCATAAAATAAAACCAAGTAGCTTGACAGTGGCCTTAAGGTCGTGCATGATTTGATTTCTGAGCATTTATTCAATGTTCTCTCTCTTCATTCTTCCCCTTGTGCATTTTCTTCAACTACTCTGTCCACCATGCAGACACTAAGATACTAAGCTTATTTCCACCTCAAGGCCTTTGCACTTGCTTTACTTTCTGCCTGCATCACTCTTCCCTAATACTTAGAGCCCCTGCCTTCCCATTTCCTACATAGTTCAGCAACCTAACAACTATGTTTAAATGTCACTTCTTCATGGAGGCCTTCTCTTGTACTGTCCCATAATTCCCTCTTATCATATCTCCTCCTTTCCTTTTAGAAGTTATTGCCCTTTTTAAATTATGTGTGTTTGCTTCTTCAGTGCTGATGTCCTGTATTAGATAAGTGACTTCCATAATAATCCTGACCTTGTCTGTTTTGTTCACTGTTGAAGAAGCAGAAAGTGAAACAGTGCTTGGCATAACCTGCTAAGTGGATGAGTTAGTGAAAAGACTATGCACGGAGGTAGGAGCAGGAGATGCAGTTTTTTTTCTTTGCTTGCGAGAGTGAAGGGAATAATCCAGAAGATGTTAGTGTGCCTGTATAGTTTCTGGATACATCTCTCCTTTCAACTTGTTGCTAACTTTCCTTTTTTGTATGAAAAGGAATCTCTACAATTTGATGTTTCTCTTTCTGATAGTTCTATCCATCACCACTGTTGTCATTTATGTTTGCCTTTCTAGTCCATCCTCTTCTTTCAAGTTGGATAAGATGGTCTTGCTAAAGCCACAGAAATAGAAAGTATAATGAAACTTATGTAGTATTGTTTTATGCTGATGAAATGGGAAAGAGATAAAGGCAAAGTAATTAAAGCCCAGAGTGGTGATTCTCAAACTTTAATATCTAAATTCCACAGAGACTTTGTTAACAGATGTCTATTCTTGGACTCTGTCTTTAAGGTGTTTGTTTCATTAGATCGAGGTCAGGATCCAGGAATTTGAAATTGTGACAAGGTCATTTGGAATGGTATAGTATGGTGGGATTTAGTGGGAGATGAGAATGGAAATCCTCTCAGAGATGAAATTTGCATCAGTTTTATTTTCTTCAGTGAGAAAACTGCTTCTGTGTCACAATGAAGTTGGGAACTTAAAATCCTGCTAGATTCATGGAGCACTGTCTTTTTTAGGAGGATAGGTGGGGGACGTTTTGTAATCACATAAAGGAAGACGCCCTGACTACTCTGGGAGACAGGAGTTTCTAGACTTAGAATGAAGTACAGCTCATCTGGGAAATTAGGGAAAGTGAGGCTTTGGAACTCTGAGGTAGAAGGTGCCAGAGTATGTCTGGATCCAGGGCTTTGGGAATGGGCTTGCACCCCCAAATATGTGTGGGGAGTAAATGGAAAGGCTAACATTGGTAGTATAGCACCTTGTGCTTCAGTCTGGTGGGGTGAGAGGGTTCAGTTTTTGAGATG
Source organism: Nasua narica (assembly GCA_028533885.1). Taxonomy (NCBI): domain Eukaryota; kingdom Metazoa; phylum Chordata; class Mammalia; order Carnivora; family Procyonidae; genus Nasua; species Nasua narica. The sequence goes on along the minus strand of CM052802.1, from coordinate 84,699,489 downwards.
ACACTAGGTATGTGTCTTTGCCTTGAGTGCTGCCGGTGAGTTCTGTATCATCACCAACACTGGCTCCAGAGCAGGGGACACGGCCTTTGCCATTTTGTACTGGGCTCAATCTTCAGGAACAGCTTTATGGTATGGCAGGATCTCACCTCCATGGAGCTTTTGTCTTTCACTGCAGTCGCTATTGCTGCTGGCTCATGCCAATTAGATGACAGAACTGAATGAACGGTAACAGAATGGGCTTGGACACTACCCTCAAAGATGCTCCACTGTGAGGATGGCCAGCATCTTAGTACCTGCAGCTGCCCCATGAACTGAAGACTTTGTGATTCTATGCTTCAGATAAGTTTTACTTCACCTCCTTCCTAACACTTAACAACATTCAGTCATCAAGGAACTTCCTAACACTTAACAACATTCAGTCATCAAGGAACTGGATTAAACTTAGGACACTTGACGCCAACCCTCTTACCAATGTATTTATGAGCAATAAGGGACCTTTGGGCTATAATAGAGAAGTGATGGGAGCCATGAAAGGGATACACTAGGATTCTGAACTTCCTGCTCTTACTAGGTGGGTACCCTCTGAAGATGTGTATGTTGCATTTTGTGCTATGTTGGGGCACCTGAGTTACAGGCAGGCAGACTCAGCAGTTATGTACTTATTATGACCCAAAGTAAACTATGAAATTCTAACTACAAAATAATATGTATTTAAGAGATATCTGATGTATCATTGTTCATGCATGGAGGCACAGAATATAACATTGAAGGAAACTGGAAATGACGTAGAATAGCCTATGACCCAATAAGATTCTCTTTATTACATCTCTTAGTTGAATACTTCCACTAATAGGGAATTGAGAACCTTTTAGGATATTTCACTAATTTGCTTTTAATTTTATTAGAATTTGATAATATGCTTTAATATCTGATAGTTTACACTTCCCCTGATTATTTTTGTGTTCAAATTAGTCTTGGCTGTTTTTTTCTGGGTCATTTAATCTCTCAGCTAAGCTTCAAAATCATTTGGTGAAGTTTTAAATTTGTATATTAATTTAGGGAGATTTGAAATCTTTGTAGTTTTTTTTCATTCAAGAACATTGTTATGTGTATCCATTTGTTTAAGTCTTATCTTAGAGTCTTATCTTTGTTTAAGTCTATCTCCCAATAAAATTTTGTAGTTTTCTTTATATAAGTTCTGGGAATTTCTTGTTAGTTTTATATATCATCCTGTTAGTGGGATCTTTTTCTATCTTGTTTTTAAATTATTTCATAAGAATATATGAAAGCTATTGGAATTCAAGTATTTGTATTAAATAATTTATTTTATGAGTTTCAATAATTTTCCAGTCATTTTCATATGCTATCTGGATAGAACACCAAAATATTTAAAGTTAGTGATGACTTTGTCTTTTTTTAAAAGTGAAGAGTTTCCAGCTTTGTTGTATTGGCTGGAACGTCCAAAACAATTAAAATAAGGAGTTATCTTTCTAATAAATATACCACTCACTTCTACTTTCTATGTTGTTGCATTGGTTAAAATATTCTCAGGCCTCATTGCATCAAATTTTATCTTCCTTGTTTTGATGTAAATGAATTTCGAGACTCTTTTCAACTGTCTTACTGAGGCCTCTACCTATTTTAGCTCTCCTTAAAAATTGGTCAGAATTACTTGAATTATTATTTTTATCATTCTTACTGCTACTCAGAAAACAGTAAGATGACAGTAAATTAACTTTAGAAAAGAAAACAAACCAACTATAATTCCATTACTCATATATTAACAATTAGAGTTGGAGGGATATTACTTTTCTGTTTTTTATTGAATGCATACTTATTTTATTTTTATATATTGTTTAAATTCAGATGTTCTTTAACATTTAGTGATTGATTTAATTTTTATAATTATAAAAAAATTTCTTACAAATACAAAACCTTTTGTATTATCCGAAGGTATCTAATTTGGAAAATTGTAGCTCATTTAGGTACACAGAAAAGGGATAATATAGTGATATTACATTTTTTAAAAGATTTTATTTATTTATTTATTTGTTTATTTATTTATTTATTTATGAGAGAGAGAATGAGAGAGAGCATGATGGGGAGAAGGTCAGAGAGAGAAGCAAACTCCTCATAAAGCTGGGAGCTCGATGCGAGTCTTGATTCCGGTATCTGGCATCATGACCTGAGCTGAAGGCAGGTGCTTAACCAACTGAGCTACCCAGGCGTCCGTGATATTACGTTTTTATCTGAAAATTGAGGGATGATTATAGATAATAACATCTACCTCAGGCTTGATAAAATCACATTGCTTGGGGTAAATATTATAAAAGTACTTTAAGGTTTCTTGAATTTATTTTAAAATATGCTTTTCATAAACTTTGTTTTCATAAAATGATCATACATCATAATTTACAGTAGAAAAATGAATGCAAATATTCTCAAGTTTATGCAAAATGTCTATACAGATTGACTTTTTGATTGTTACTTTAAAAATTTTGTGTTTAGGGGCACCTGGATGGCTCAGTGGGTTTAAAGCCCCTGCCTTTGGTTCAGGTCATGATCTCAGAGTCCTGGGATCTAGCCCCGCATCAGGCTCTCTGCTCAGCAGAGAACTGATAACTGAGAGCTCCTCTCTCTGCCTGCCTCTCTGCCTACTTGTGATCTCTCTCTGTTAAATAAATAAATAAAATCTTTACAAGAAATAAAATAAAATAAAAATTTTGTGTTTAGGGGTGCCTGGATGGCCCAGATGGTTAAGCGTCTCCCTTTGGCTCAGATCATGATCTCCAAGTCCTGGGATCCCGCCCCATGTCAGGCTCCCAGCTGGGGAGTCTGCTTCTTCCTCTCCCTCTGCCTCTCCCCTTGCTTGTGCTCTCTCTGTCTCTTTCTCTCTCTCAAATTAATAAATGAAATATTAAAAAAAACCACTTTGTGTTTATATGTCATTGTCTTAGGTCACAGGTTGTATGCTGGTTGACGTGTTTATTTATAAATACACACATTATAGGATAATGCAGTATGTACAGTAATGATGTCTTAAGCACTGTTGAATGAAGAAATCCACTTTGAAGCTCAAGAGACGGGGAAGGACTGGGATTTTTCTTCCTTTCATGACAGACGCATTCATCCTGTCTGACATTCCCCCACTTCCTGAAATGTCTCCAGGCTAGCAGTACAGTGTATACAGTCTTCAACCTTGGATGGTAGAACACAGATTATATCAGTTTTGATGTAATGGTATGAGTTCACGAGTAAGGAAGATAAAGGATGTTTTTATGGGACTGAAAGATCATTATCTGTTTATTTTAACCACATGTACCTATTTCCAGATATTTTTCTGTGATGGATATTCAGTTCCCACTTATAATTTTTCCTTCCTCTTCCTTTTCATTTGTCTTGTCTATGAATTTTAGATAAATCTGTCAAGGTGGGGCTGACTTTATGTTTTATGTTGGGTCTGATGTATGCTTGTGTTTGTGATCACTGTGATTACTATTATTGCCACCATATAATTTTAGTACTAGATCTTCCTTGCTCTGTAAAACAGATTATTTTTATACCAATTCTGCCTAGGAAGTTGGATTATAACCCTCAGCACACACTTGAATCATACAATTGCAGGCCTACCCTGAAAATAAATAGTGTCTGTATAGGGAGGAAATGGTCGTGGTACACAGAAAACATGAATTTCTTTTTTAAATTCGTTAACATATAATGCGTTATTTGCCCCAGGGGTACAGGTCTGTGACTCATCGGGTTTACACATTTCACAGCACTCACCCTAGCACATACCCTCCCCAATGTCCATCACCCAGCCACCCCTTCCCTACCCCCCTAACCCCCCAGCAACCCTCAGTTTGTTTCATGAGATTAACAGTCTCTAATGGGTTGTCTCCCTCCCCAGTCTCATCTTGTTTCATTTTCCCCTTCTACCCCTCACAGTCCCCCACCCTGCTTCTCAAATTCTTCATATCAAAGAGATCATATGATAATTGTCTTTCTCTGATTGACTTATTTGGAGAAAGCATGAATTTTAAGGGTATTCAGCTGTTCATGGGAAGCAAGGAAGTTCTCTTCACTTTCTCCTCATCTCTGGTTGATAGCTTAAAATTTTTTTTTTATAATAAAGGCTGCATTACTTTTGGTTTAAGGTAATAATTTGTATAAAAATCAATTCCTGTGCCATCATATTACTGTGATAAATTTATATTCTTTTAAAATCTTTTAAAATTAATATTCTTTTAAAATTAAAATTAAAAAATAAAAAAAATATTTATCAAATCCCCCTATGTATTATGAACCAAAGGTATTGTACTGTGCCCTGCAAATATCCCCCAAAATGAACCAGCATCCAAGCTCTTGTAATGGTGTTTCAAACACTCTGTAATGGTGGTTTCAAACACTAGGCACTATCTCTTTTTCTTTTTTTTTTTTTAAAGATTTTTTATTTATTTGACACAGAGAGAGATTATAAGTAGGCAGAGAGGCAAGCAGAGAGAGAGTAGGAAGCAGACTCCCTGTTGAGCAGAGAGCCCGATGTGGGGCTCCATCCCAGGACCCTGAGATCATGACCTGAGCCGAAGGCAGAGGCTTTAACCCACTGAGCCACCCAGGCGTGCCCGATGAGCTGCTTTTCATTAGAGTAATCAATTTGATGCTTAAAAATACCTACAATTTATTGATTTCTTACTTTGTGCTCAGTACTTTACATAAAACTTTCGTACTTTTTTCTATTATATTAGTTAATGCATACTTATTATAATAATCATGGAAATTTTTGTGGAAGTATAATGAAGATTACAAAATCACCAATAACTTCATCATTCAAAGAGAGTCATGATAAATATTTTGGCATAGATATTTCATTTGCTTTTCCAATGTATATTCCGTACATATATTGATAATTTAAATGAAATTAGTAACGTGATGTACTGTATTTCACTGAATCAGTCATTTTCTCATTAATTTACTGAGTATTTATTGAACATCATCATGGGTTTAGGTATTCTTCTACTACATCTTTAGTAGCTGCATGGTATTCCATTTTCTGAAAGCATGGTGAAATAATCAAGTACTGTTGGTCATTTTTGTTGATTACACTTTGGGCGATAATAAATGTTGTTGGGTGATTTTCTGAAATTGGAATTGCTTTGTTAAGGTGTGCACATATTTTAAAGGTAATAGCATATGTTGCCAAAGAGCTCTCTAAGAAAGTTGTGTTAAGCTACATTACATGAAATAGTGTATGAAAGTGTCCATTTCCCGCTACTCTAGTCAACACTGTCAATAAAAAAAATAATTGCCCTTGTGTGTGTTTGTGTGTGTATTTGTGTGTGTGTGTGTGTGTGTGTGTGTGTGTAGAAGTGTGGTTGATCATTTCTATTTTTTCATGTTTAGTGCATTAATTTAAATTTTCTTTTAGTGATTTAATTGATCATATTTTGTACCTATTTTTTTTAGTTGAGTTATCCACACTACTGTGTGAAATTTCCTGTTATATTAAGAATGATAGCCCTCTAGCTATCTTACACCTGGGCTTAAGTTTTTTCAGTTTATATGCTTTTGGCTTTTGATATTTATGTGTATAAGTTAATTTTTGCAAGCAGAATCTATTATCCTCTTGAATTATGTTTTCTGCCTTTGTATTTATGCTTAAAAAGTCTTATCATGAGAATATTTTCTTCTAGTACTTTTTAAAAAAGATTTTATTTACTTATTAGAGAGAGAGAGAGAGAGAGAGATCACAAGTAGGCAGAGAGGCAGGCAGAGAGGGAGGGGGAAGCAGACTCCCTGCTGAGCAGAGAGCCTGATGCGGGGTTCAATCCCAGGACCTTGAGATCATGACCTGAGTCAAAGGCAGAGGCTTTAACCCACTGAGCCACCCAGGCACCCCACTTCTAGTACTTCTTTATTTCATTATTGTACTTTTAATTTTTTTAATATACTGGAAATTGATTTTGGTGTATGTAGTAAAATATTTTTTGAGTCCATGTTATGACTGAAGAAGAATACATTTCTGTTGACTTTATGAATGCTAGAAGGACTAAGTATAGACCTCTGGGTTCAACTTTTTTTACCCAAAATTCTGTAGACATTGCTTCATCGTGTCTCACTCTTTAATGAAGATGGCTTGATTCTCCTTTTTTTGAAACTTTGTATATGAAATCTATTTTTTAAATTTACTAAGGTATGTTCAGATGTTGGCCTGAATTCATTGTTTTTGCTTTAAATACGATGAGTTCTTTTAAATATATAGATTTCTATGTGTTTTCTGTAAGTTTAGGGAAGTATTCTCGTATTACAACTTTTTGTACTATTTTGCTTCCAAAAGAACGAATGTTCTTTTCCCATCTGTAGTAGTTGTGTTTATATGTGCTGATGAGTCACTTTCCTACATATCTACTATTTTCTCTTATGATTTTTTTATCTCTTAATTATTCTTTCTGCACTGTAGGTAAAATTCTAAAGCTTTTTCCAATTAGATTTTCTGCATTGTTGATTCTGATCTTTAGTGCTTCTAAGACATTTAGTTTAAATTCAATGACTGATTTTTTTGTGTGTTTTTTTTAAGAATTTATTTATTCAACAGAGAGAGAGAAGTCACAAATTGGCAGAGAGGCAGGCAGAGAGAGAAGGGGAAGCAGGCTCCCTGTTGAGCTGAGAGCCTGATGTGGGGCTCGATCCCAGGACCCTGAAATCATGACCTGAACCAGAGGCAGAGGCTTGAACCCACTGAGCCACCCAGCCACCCCTGATTTTGTGTTCTTAAAATCTTTATCTCATCCAACTCTTCTGCCTTTCAGCAAAATAGCCTCTTAGTTTAGACTGTTTTTTCTCTAATCAATTAATTTTCCACTTATATTTTTAAAAAATTGAAGTCATACATAAAAAATGTGTGACATACACATACTTCTGTTTTCTGTGACCTGCTGCTCATCTTTTTATTTTATATTACCAAATATTTTTATTTGTTCCACCGTTTCCCCCTTGTCTTTTAAAAGGAGAGGTATATCCAGGGCCATCATACACTGCAAATGGTCAGTAATAATACAAGGTGTATAGGCGTGATATCTCACTTTCATACCAAGGAAAAGATGCCCTTAATCTGAATCTCAGAGAATATAGAGAAACTGAGGTTCGTCTTTTTTTTTTTTTAATATTTTATTTATTTGAGAGAGAGAGAGTACAAGAGAGCGAGCAAGAGCAGAGGGGAGAGGGAGAAGCACTGGGCTCCATCCCAGGAGATGATAACCCAAGCTGAAGGCAGATACTTAACCAGCTGAGCCACCCACGTGCCCATGAGGTTTGTCTTTCTTTCATTGACTATTTATTTTAGCATGTCCTGGAATGAAATTAATACCTTTAGATTTTCTAAAGGCTAATGGTTCAGAGTGTACAGATCCCAACACTGGATGAAGGATCAAATTATACCAGTATTATAAAAAGTCCATGACTGTGGTGTAAACTCAGCACCACCATGGCATGTATTTTAGAAAGGGATATACTTGCATATGTGAGACCTAACTCCTAAGTTTTAATGAGATTACCTCATACTTTTAGTGGCTTACTATTACTAGTCTTTCAATGTAATTTTATATTGATATGTATATGTAACTATATTGTTATATAACATTTATGTATGTTCTCCCACTCCCACTGTTGTTTCCTCTGCTTTTCATCTTATCCTATCTTGAAGTATATGTTCTGATTTGGGTGTTTTACTTTGTATTGTAGGTGTCAGGTACTCTGTACCTAGATTTTAAGATTTTTTTCCTTCATTTTGGAAAATTTGAATCATTCATAAAAAGACTAATAACTGTACCGGGATGTGGTTAAGTGTATGTCAAACATTTACAGTATTTGGTGAGCTCTTTTAATTAGGAGACTCGGGATTTTCTTCAGCTCAGAGAAATTCCATTTTTCCTTCTTCTGAAACTACCTATCCTTTGTGATCTGCACTTGAAGACCCTTAACTTTTCCTTGGAGATACTTGTTTTTAGATATTTGTCCTTCTGGGAGCTGAATTAGTGGCCCAAGAGATTATAAAAAGGGGGGGTTTCATCTTTTTCTTAAATTCATGTACTGGATTTTTAATTTGAAAATCATGTTGTTTATGTCTTTTGTCATGTTGAATTTCAATCTTCTTATGTCTTCTTGTTCTTTTTTCCTCTGGCAGTGCTATTTCACAAAGTGGCACATGTCTGGTCTCTCTCTGGCTGCTGGTATGTGTTATGGGCAATGGGTGGGTAGTGGGGAGGATGGCAGCAGTTGCTCTGCTAGTTAGTAATTAGTAGTTGCTAGTTAGGAATTAGTAGTTGCACTGGCCTCAAGAAGGGAGGGAAGCAGGAACTTTCAGCTTCCTAGAAATTTACACAGTCCTAGCATTGGACATTTCTGTTTGTTATTGTAGATTTTATTGCAGGAATCACGGACCACTTCTTAATCAGAATAATTCTGTATTTTTTACTTAATAAAAACAAACAAGTAGATTAGTTAATGCTTTTCTTCTCTTTACTAGGACTGTTTTGCAGTATTTTGTCACCTAAAATTTATTTGGAATAATGTTAGAACCTAATGACTTTATAAACATTGACAGGTACCATTTTTGGTAGTGAAAGTTTATAGCATAATTCCATATAACCTGCTATTGATCAAATATTAATAATTCGTTAAAACTAATGGAGCATGAAGAAAAATACGTATTTTACCCAAGATTACTTTTTATCATCTTAGTTTCTATATTTTGCTCTCTGTGTTCTATGGCTGAGTGTCAGAAGAATAACTATTCCCTGAAAATGGAAACAGGTTTCTTCCAGAGGAATTTTCATGGCACCTTAATAAACCAAGGAAAGGCACCTAAGAGAGCAGTAAATCAGCACCCTGGGCTCTGTCTTCCTTTCATTACATTTTCCTTCCAGAGGATGATGAGGCTATATTTTTACCTAAAATAAGACTTCCATATGAATGTTTGAAAAAGTGTGTATGTTTGGTTTTTTGGAAACTTTAAGAACAGGTTTCAACTTCTTACACCTAAAAATATATTTCTGTATGCATATTTTCACTACTTGGGAGATGAGTACATACAACTGACCAACATAGGTCTCTTTTTCTCCTCTCATTCTTTCTCTTCCTCCTACTAGCTTGTATGTGTTTAATATCAATTCTGTTTATATTCACTGAGTAACTTCATATTTCATAAACATTGTGGGTTTTGGGGATACAGAAAGAAACATAGCATTGTCCAACCATGCATATATAATTTGTTTGTAAACACACAGCGTATAATTCTGATTAAAATATTTGGTATACTTCTCAGGGCACATTGTTTTTAGACTGAAAATACCAGATAAAACTCTAATTTTCATGGAGTCTTTATAGAGGTAACATGATTTTATAGTTGGGCCATGTGTAGGTGAATCATATAGAACTATATACAGGTGGGGAAATAGGAATTCTTTTGTCATTTTATCATTTTATCTTGACCCAGCCACAAAAGTCATTGTCTCTTTCCCTGGTAAGTTAGAAAATATCCTAAGGGTCAGAAGGATCATTCACCATGATGCTGGAATGGTTCAATATTTGCAAATCAATCTATGTGGTACACCCATTAACAAAGGAAAGATAAAATCATATGATCATCTCAGTAGATGCAGAAAAAGCATTTGAGAGTATTTAACACCTATTCATGACAAAAAACTCAACAAAGTGGATTTAGAGGGAACCTGTTTCAATTTTATAAAGGCCCTATAAGAAAAACCCACAGCTAATATCATAATGGTGACAAATTGAGACTTTCCTGTAAAATCAGGAACAAGACAAGGATGTTCAATCTTACCACTTTCATTCAACATAGTACTAAAAGTCCTGGACAAGAAAAAGAAATAATAGGAATCTATGTTGGTGAGGCAGAAATTAAACTGTCACTACTTGCAGATGGCATGATACTGTACATAGAAACCCCTAAAGACTTCACCATAAAAACTATTAGAAGTAATTGATGAATGCGGTAAAGGTAGCAGGATACAAAATTAATACCCAGAAATCGGTAGTGTTTCTGTACAGTAATAGCAAAGTAGCAGAAAATAATTCCATCTTCGTTCAGACCAAACAGAATAAAATAGCTAGGAATAAACTTAACCGAAGAGATCAAAAACCCATACTCTGAAAACTGTAAAACATTGATGAAAGGAATTGAAGATGATTTAAACAAATGGAACGGTATTTTATGCTCATGGATTGGAAGAATTAATATTGTTAAGATGTCCATACTACTACAAAGTAATCCCTTTCAAAATACTAGCAGCATTTTTCACAGACTTAGAACACATAATACTATAATGTATATGGAACCACAGAAGATCCCAAATTGCCAAAGCAGTCTTGAGAAAGAAGAACAAAGCTGGAGGTATCACAGTTTGGGATTTCAAGATATATTACAAAGCTTGTAGTAATCAAAATAGTATGATAATGGTACAAAAATAGACACATAGGTCAATGGAACAGAATAGTGATCCCAGAAACAAATATACATTTATGTGGTCAACTAATATATGGGAGAGGAGGCAGAATATAAAATTGGGAAAGGACAGTCTCTAACAAATGGTGTTGGGAAGACTGGATAACTATATGCAAAAGAATGAAACTGGACCACTTTCTTACACCATAGACAAAAATAAACTTACAATGGATCAAGACCTAAATGTGAGACCTGAAATTATTAAACGCCTAATACATAGGCAGTAACTTCTTTAACATTGGGTATAGCAGTAGTTTTTAGGTAGGTTTACTGAGGCAAGGAAAGCAAAAGCAAAAGTAAACCATTGGGGCTATATAAAAATAAGAAACCTTTGCATGATGAAGGAAAGCATCAACAAAACAAAAAGGTATGCTACTGAATGGGAGAAGATATTTGCAAATGATATATTTAGTAAGGAGTTTTACTTATATGGAAAATGTATATTTATATAAAATACATAATATATTATGCCTCCATCAGAAAGGATGAATAACCAACTTTTGTATCAACATGGACGGGACTGGAAGAGATTATGTGGGGTGAAATAAGTCAAGCAGAGAAAGTCAGTTATCTTATGGTCTCACGTGTGGAGCATAAGGAAAAACATGGAAGGCATTGTGAGAAGGAAAGAAAGGGTGAATGAAGGGAAATCGGAGGGGGAGATGAACCATGAGAGACTGTGGTCTCTAAGCAACAGACTGAGGGTTTTAGAGGGGCAGGCGTGGGGCGTTGGGCGAGCCTGGTGGTGGGTATTGAGGAGGGCACATATTTCATGGAGCACTGGGTGTGGTGCATGAACCATTAATCTTGTAACACTGAAAAAATAAAAGTATTGGGGGAAAAATACATAATATATGTAAAGTATAATATAAATATCTTCAAAATAAATAAAGAACTACAACTCAACACCAGAAACCTAAATAATCTAATTAAAAATGGGCAGAAGACATGAACAGCCCTTTCTCCAAAGAAGACATACAGATGAGCAACAGACACATGAAGAGATGTTCATCATCACTAATCATCAGGAAAATGCAAATCAAAACCACAGTATGATATCATCTTACACCTGTCAGAATGGCTAAATGAAAAAGACAAGAAATAGCAAATGTGTTGGTGAGGGTGTGAATTAAAAGGAACCACCATGGGCCCCTGGGTGGCGCAGTTGGTTGAGCGACTGCCTTTGGCTCAGGTCATGATCCCGGAGTCCCGGGATCGAGTCCCACATCGGGCTCCCAGCTCCATGGGGAGTCCGCTTCTCACTCTGACCTTCTCTCTCTCACTCTCTCTCTTTCCTAATAAATAAATAAATAAAATCTTTAAAAAAAAAAAAAAAAGGAACCACCATGCATGACTGGTAAGAATAAATTGGTATTGCCACTTTGGAAAACAGAATGGAGGGTCCTCAAAAAATTAAAAATAGAACTACCATAAGATCCAATAATTCCATTACTGGGTGTTTACCTAGTGAAAATACTAATTCAAAAAAATATATGCACCTTTATGTTAATGTTGCAGCAATATTTATAAGCCAAGCTATGAAAGCAACCTGCATGTCCATCAATAGATGAATGGATGAAATAGATGTGACACACACACACACACACACACACACACACACACACACACACACAATGTAATGTTATGGAGCCATAAAAGAGATGAAATCTTGTTTGTGACAACATGGATGGACCTAGAGGGTATTTTACTAGGTGAACTAAGAGACAAAATACCATATGATTTCAATTTTATATGAAATCTAACAAAAATAAAATGAATAAAGAAAAAGAATTAGATCTATAAATACAGAGAACAAAATGATGGTTCCCAGAGGAGAGGTGGTTGGGGGGATGGGCAAAATGGGTGAAGGGGAATGATAAATACAGACTTCCAATTATGGAATGACTAATCTTGAGAATAAACCATACGGTATGTGGAATATAGTCTTTGGTATTGTAATAGCATTGTATGGTGACACTTGGTAGCCACACTTGTGGTGATCATAGTATAGAGTTGTGGAATCACTGTGTTTTCACCTGAAACTAATGTAACACTGTATGTCAACTATACTTAAAGAAAACAGTTAAAAAGAATTATTAAACAATAGTCTCCAGCCATGACTGCAGGATCATTGATGATCTTTCCATGTTGAGAAACTCTTTAGTTGTAATACACTTTGGCATTTAACAACTGTTGTAAATTATGCATTTGCAATTCCTAATTGAGGATAAGGTTTCAGATGTTCTAGGTAAAACAATCTTCTACAGCAAGTCCATCGCCAAATCCAGCTTAGCACCTAATTTTGCAAATAAATTTTTTTTGGAAACACAAAAACAAGGCCTTAATAATAATCATTAGCTCTTTCTGTGTTTCATAAAATTATATCTGACTTTAAAAAATCATTTGTAGCCTAATGGACAGCATATTATAGTGGGAAATATATATTCATTTGGGAACTTGGCCATTTGAATTCACTAAAAACTCAAAATTTATTTATTTCAATTATTTTGTGTAGAATGCATCCCAAACTTTAATTCAATAGAATGGAAAATCTGTTTTTATAAATTATTTAAATCATATGAAAACTTTCAAGAAATTTATCTTCTTTGTAAGCTAGTTGTTAAGAAATTAGTGCAGAGAAAGACAATTATCATGTGATTTCACTCTTATGTGGAACATAAGGAATAGCATGGAGGACCACAGGGGAAGGGAGGGAAAACAGAATGGGAAGAAAGCAGGGAGGGAAACAAACCATGAGAGACTCTGGACTCCAGGAACCAAACTGAGGGTTACAGAAGGGAGGGGGGTAAGGAGATGCGGTAACTGGGTGATGGGTATTATGGAGGGCATGTGTGGTAATGAGCACTGGGTGTTACATGCAACTGATCATTAAACACTACATCAAAAACTAATGCTAGCTAATTGAACATAATAATAAATAAAAAAAGTAAAAATAAAAGAAATCAATACATGTATAACCTGTAATTCAGTTGCAGTTACCTAAAATGATTCAGTGGGACAGTATTTGAGTTTATTGTGTATGTTTATAGCAAAAGCTAAATTTTAGAATCATTACTATGTAACAGATTTTCTAGGTATATATTAATTTGAAGAATGCACCCATAATCTAATAATTAATTGAAGTTATAGACCTCATTAAATAATTTTAGGAACAGATAATATGGGTAATCTTGTTAGATAGTGTTATTATTCAGGGTTGGTGAAGGAAAGTAGATAAATGATCCCGAGTAGAGCAATATTTAGGGATAAAATACCTTTCAAGAGAATAGTTTATAAGCTAAAGTAAGTACTTGTAAAGATTCTTATGTTATAAAAATGATGAAAGCTAGAGACCGTTGTCTTCTACTCCTCACAAGACAATAGGCCTGTCTATGAATCTTTCAACATGTGAGTACCTGTTTAGACAAAAACCTGTCAGGGAACCTATTTTGAGGTAGGTCTGTGCTGATAAGGTATAGTGAGACGGGGCCAGACCTATCAGGGAGAGCCTGGACTTTTTGGGGCTTGTATCTAATGAAAGGTATCTGGTCCTAACACCCCAAATTCTTCATTCTAATAGGAAAAGCTCATAACAGGAGAGGCAGGAAGTGGGCTTGAGCCACTGCAGGGACAGAACAACATAGATCTTTGTGTGTGAGTGTGTGTGTGTGTGTATGTGTGTGTGTATGAGTAGGAAGATGTCTTGGATTAAGGATTGTTATGAGGTATCTTGTATGGATGCTTCCTGTGGTCCCATGTGTAGCAGTAGCATGCAGATGGGAAGTGGGAATATCATTTTCCATTACTGTCAGCCATCAGCCAAGCAGGAGCCCAGAATAGATGAAGCCTTGAATCCCCTGGGAGGTAACTAATTGTGGTTGAGGCCAATGATTTAACAGTGTGCTTGTTCAGCCCTTTGGAGGGAAAGACAACTGATTAGACTGGAAATAGATTTGCAAAATATTTTACTTTCAGTATTTATCTTAGAAATTTATTTTAAATTTAATTAGTATGATTTTGCCAGGCTTCGTATATAACTGCATAATCACAGCCAAAGTCACTTTAGATTTGTAAAAAAAGATTTTAAGTTTGTTAAATGGGAAAAAAGAATGTGCAGTAATATATTTTGTTAGAGTTCTTTAAAAGAAACCTCACAAACTATCCACAATAAAATTTTTCAGAATTTGAGTGTTAAGTTATTCATTTGAAATCTTCATAAATAAATAAATTATATTTTAGCTTAAAGAATAAGATGATTTTTCTCGTTTTAAGGCCAAATAACTGGGCTCTGTGTGACTTAAGCTAATTATATATTGTTCATGTTATTTAAAAATCAATAGTGATTAAAATATTTGAATCAGAAAAGTATAGTTTTTTGTGCATTAGTTTGCAGAGTGGCAGCCAAGTACTTATCTCTATTTACCTTTCTCCCCTTTTTATACTCCTTTGGTTCTTTGTGTAACAGACCTAATCATACCTCCCTATTATAGATCCAGAGAGTTGTTGGTCTCTGAACAAGAACATTCAGAAAAGATACCAGGCATTTCCTTTCTCAAATTTTAAAATAAAGAGCCCAAATATTTCCAGAGTGAATTTTAAGGTTTATGACTCTGAAAATTGCAAGTTAAGAAGCACATTAGCAATTATTTCTGAATTGCACCAAAAATTATGGACCAGTTCAAAACAGATTGTTGATGTTCTAATGTCACCATTGGTGCAACAAAAGTCCTTTGCAATAGAGATTTTTGTTTATGACTATATCCATACCCTGTATCCCTTTGCAACATCATTGGTTTTTTCCTTTTAACAATTTTATTAAAAATAATTCCGTAGGATACCATGTGGTCTGCTGCTTAGAACAGGTTAACAAAAATGGAACATTTTATTTTCTATTTCTGATCTTTGCCTATAGCAATTTAGTAGCAAGTTCAGTATCTGGGTCTCCCCATTAACCCCCCCCCCAAATAGTTTAATTATTATTTATCCTTGAAGATACTTAATTATCAGTAGAAAAGACTTGATGTTATTTAATGATCTTCAGATCAAAGCAGTATAAACGCATCATTTTAATAGCGTGCAAGTATAAAAGCTAAGAATTTATCTGTAGTGTGAGGTTAGCCTCCCCACGCTCCACAATTTTGCTCAAATTGCATGGGTAACCTAGATACTGAAGTTGAGATATACGTCCCTTTGAGGAAAAGGAAATTATTTCCTTTGCCTTTTGTTTTGTTTTCTGCATAAAAGGAGTTGCAGATATTTTGTAGATGAAAGGTTTTATTTATCCAAGGATTCCTTTGAACTCAAACTATTTTTTTGCTGAAGTTACTCAGAACATTGTGTATGGGGAAAAAAAAACCAAGTCACACCGTAACTGGAAAAGTAGTCATTGTCAGTAGCACTTAGAGGACAGTAAAATGGACAAGACATAGACCTTAAAATGGAAATAAAGTGCTTGCTTTGATGAACAGTTATCAGTGGCTTAATTGGGTATTCCATCATGGGCTTGATGGGCTGTAGGTTATTTATCATGTTTGTGTGTTCTCTTACTTGAGTCTTCACCCAAATGAAAAACTTCTGAGTAAGTATCTTTTCAAGGGAAATTCAAGTTGGTCTTTGAACACTGTAATCAATTGTTTAGCCCATAAGTATGTGAAAATACAGGTATCATAAATAATAGTTGGCTCTTGTTTTTGATCTCCCATTTTCTTTCATCTGTTAGCCCTTTGGTGCTGGAACACCCC
The DNA here is from genome assembly GCA_028533885.1 of Nasua narica. NCBI lineage: Eukaryota > Metazoa > Chordata > Mammalia > Carnivora > Procyonidae > Nasua > Nasua narica. The sequence continues at coordinate 84,683,229 of CM052802.1, read as the reverse complement.
TGTGATTGCTTCTGCCCTAGCCTCTCACCATCTTTCTGCTCTACCTACTTCTGTTAGTGATTATATTAGCTCAACAGCATTTAACTACAGTTTTCATGGTCGATTATTAATGAAAGTTTCATTTTATCTGTATCTTGCCAACAAAACTGCTGTGAAGTTAATTACCTGGCAGTTTTTTAAAGGATAAAATTGAAAGAAATGGCTTTTGCTGTTAAATTGTCATGCAGACCTACGTTTGTCATTACAGGGTAACAACAGATCCCTTTGATAACTAAGCCAGGTAGGCCAGCTGCTCTCTCTTGTTCAAATGGTTGATGAAATATTCACAAAACTGAAATCTAGCGGGGTCTGGAACCTATGGCTTTGCAATTTTGATGACATTTGATTATGTCCTTTGTAGATTGTTCATGCTCTTTGAATTTGGTTGAAAAAAATGTTTATATTTCAACCTGCTGAGCTGCTCACATTTAAAAGAGAATAAGCGGCTTCTATAAATTATGGCACCCAAGGCAGCAGACTTGCCTCACAAACAATGCCTGAGAAAGATACTTGGCTGTAGGCACATCAAGAAGCTGCGTTGTTAAGCCAGCTGAATTGTGGAGAATGCATGTTCAGCAAATCACAGTTCCTAAAAAGTTAGTGTACTTACCGGCTAAAGATTCCTATCTGCCTTGACTCATTTAAAGAAATTACCCTCCATGAAAATATTGAGGTAGTAGTTTTAAGATTTTTTAAAGTTTTTATTTTAATCATCTGGTGCTCATCACAAGTGCACTCCTTAATCCCTACCACCTCTTTCACCCTTTCCCTAAACCACCTGTGTGGATAACCATCTGTTTGTTCTCTATAGTTGAGTCTATTTCTTGGTTTGTCTTTCTCTCTTTTTCCCTTTGCTCACTTGATTTGTTTCTTAAATTCCACATATGAGTGAAATCATACAGTATTTGTCTTTCTCTGACTAACTTATTTTGCTTAGCATTATATTCTCTAGCTCATCCATGCTGTTGCAAATGACAATATTTCATTCTTTTTTATGGCTGAATAATGTTTCATATATATGTATATGTATATGTATATATATAACTTATATACCACATGTTCTGTACCTATGCCTCAATCTATGGACATGGGCTGCTTCCATATGTTGGCTGTTATAAATAATGCTGCTATGAACATAGGGGTACATATATCCCTTTGAATTAGTGTTCTTGTATTCTTTGGGTAAATACCAGGTATTATGATTGCTGGATCATAGGGTAGTTCTATTTTTAACTTTTTGAGGAACCTCCAAACTGTTTTCCAGAGTGGCTGCATCAGTATTCATTTGTACCACCAGTGCACAAGGGTTCCCTTTTCTCCATATCCTTGCCAACGCTTATGTTTCTTACGTTGTTGATTTTAGCCATTCTGACAGGTGTGAGGTGATATCTCATTGTAGTTTTCATTTACATTTTCCTGATGATAAGTGATGATGAACATTTTTTCATGTGTCTCTTGGTCATCAGCCTATCTTTGGAGAAACGTCTGTTCATATCATCAGCTCATTTTTTAACTGAATTAATTGGGTTTTGGGTGTTGAGTTTTATAAGTTCTTTATGTATTTTGGAAAGTAACCCTTTATCAGTATGCCATTTGCATATATCTTCTTCCATCCCATAGGTTGCCTTTTAGTTTTGCTGGTTGTTTCCTTCACTGTACAGACGCTTTTTATTTTCATGTAGTCCCAATGGTTTATTTTTGCTTTTGTTTCCCTTGTCTCAGGGGACCTGTCTAAAGAAAAGTTGCTACATCCAATGTCAGAGAAATTACTGCCTGTGCTTTCTTGTAGTATTTTTTGTGATTTCAGGTCTCATATTTAGATTTTAAACCATTTTGCATTTATTTTTGTGTATAGTGTAAGAAAGTGGTCCAATTTCTTTCTTGTACATGTAGTTGTCTAGTTTTCCCAACATCATTTGTTCAAGAGACTTTTTTCCATTGGACATTCTTTCCTGCTTTGTCAGAGATTAATTAATCATATAGTTGTGGGTTTATTGCTGCATATTCTATTTTGTTCTGTTGATCTGTGTATCTATTTTTGTGTCCTACTATTTTGATTATTACAGCCTTGTAATATAACTTAAAAGTGTGGAATTGGGATACCTCCTGCTTTGCTTTTCTTCTTCAAGATTGCTTTGGCTATTCTGGATCTTTTGTGTTTCCATACAAATTTTAGAATTCTTTGTTCTAAATCTGTGAAAAATGCTGTTGGTATTTTGATAGGGATTACATTAAATGTGTAGATTGCTTTGAGTAGTATAGACATTTTTTAAAAAGATTTTATTTATTTATTTGTCAAAGAGTGAGAGGGGGAGAGAGCACAAGCAGGGGAAGCAGCAGGCAGAAGGGAATATCAAGCTCCCCGCTAGCAAGGAGCCTGATGCAGGACTCAACCCCAGGGCCCTAGGATCATGACTAGAGCTGAAGACAGACTCTTTTTTTTTTTTTTTTAAGATTTTATTTATTTATTTGACAGAGAGGAGAGAGATCACAAATAGGTAGAGAGGCAGGCAGAGAGAGGGGAAGAGGGGAAGCAGGCTCCCTGCTAAGCAGAGAGTCCAATGCAGGGCTCAATCCCAGGACCCTGAGCCAAAGGCAGAGGCTTTAACCCACTGAGCCACCCAGGTGCCCTTGAAGGCGGACTCTTAACCCACTGAGCTAAACAGGTGTCCCTAGTATAGATGTTTTGACATTATTTCTTCTTCCAATCTATGAGCATGAAATATCTTTCCATTTCTTTGTGTTGTCTTCAGTTTCTTACATCAGCATTTTATGGTTTTCAGAGTATAGGTATTTCACTTTTTTGGGTAGGTTATCTTACTATTTTTAATACAGTTTTAAATGGGGTTTTCTTAATTTCTCATTCTGCTACTTCATTATTGGTGTATAGGTTTCTTTTTTTTTATTTTCAAATATTTTATTTATCTATTTGAGAGAGAGAGAGCGAGAGAGAGCGTGAGAGGGGAGAAGGTCAGAGGGAGAAGCAGACTGCCCGTGGAGCAGGGAGCCCGATGTGGGACTCAATCCCGGGACTCTGGGATCATGACCCGAGCTGAAGGCAGTCACTTAACCAACTGAGCCACCCAGGCGCCCAGAAATGCAGTAGGTTTCTAAATATTGATTTTGTATCCTGTGTCTTTACTGAATTTATTTATCAGTTCTAGCAGATATTTTGGTGGAGTCTTTTGGGTTTTTATATACAGTATCATATCGTCTGTAAATAGCGAAAGTTTTACTTCTTTCCTACCAATTTGGATGGCTTTTATTTCTTTTTGTTATCTGATTGCTGTGGCTAGGACTTCTAGGACTGTGTTGAATTAAAGCATCCTTGTCTTACTCCTGACCTTAGGGGAAATGCTCTCAGTTTTTCCCCATTGAGGATGATGTTAGCTGTGAGTTTTTCATATATGGCCTTATATTATGTTGAGGTATATTTCCTTTAAACCTACTTTGTAGAGGTTTTTTTTTTAAATCATGGATGAATGTTATACTTTGTCAGATGCTTTTTCTGCCTCTATTGAAATGATCATATGGTTCTTATCCTTTCTCTTACTAGTTTTAAGACTTTTAATTAGGAACTTTCTGTGTGCTGTTAGAGCGAGTGAGGCATGATCTCCATCACAGGTTGTCCAGAGTGAATAAAATACATGACCCCCAGTTAAATTTGAATTTCAGAAAACAAGGATGTGCCATGTAGCATGTATTGTATCTGGAAACCATACATTAGAGTTCTGTTTTTTTAATCTTACATAGAAATGACATTTATTTTCTTGTCACAAATAGTAAGAATTCATGAACATTGCAAAAATGAAATTAAGGTTGATATTATAATGTTATTTTGCCAAAATTTCATGTAATTTAGTTTGGGGAAGTTTTGAGATTTTTAAAAAATATTTTAAAGCATTGATTTCCAAATTTGAGTACCTATTTGATTCTTACTTGGATAACTGATAAAATTCATTAAAATATGATCAAGATGGCCCTAACACTTCCCCCTCCACTGGACTAAACTTTAGGAGGTCTTCTTTTTGACTATGGGTACCTGATCTCCCTTTTCTTAGAACATTTACTATGGTAAACTTGCAAATTTTTCTTTGCCCCTTTGTGATATAAAACTTCCCCAGCCTCTTTCATTTTTACAAACCATTGATGTCTTTCTCAAGAACCTGGGAGCCGTTCCTTTGAAATGTAATAAAGGAAGATAGTGTCCCTATCTCCCAGTCTCTGTGTTAGGGTAAGAGCCAACCTTCAATAATAAACAATTAGCAAACACAGTTACTCTAATCGCATTGACCAGTTTCCTCCTTAACATTTTTCAGTACTTTTCCACTAACCCAGACCCTAGTGCTTAAAAATCCTCCCACCTTTTGTTTAAGCAGAATTGAGCTTAGTTCTATATTAAAATCCCTCTCCCCTGCTTGCAATAGACCTAATAAAATTATCTTGGTGTTTTGACAAGTGTCCAGTCCATTTTTCACTTCGACAGGTGGGTCAAGTGCTAGGACTTCTTTGTTAAGTTCCCCAGGTCATTCTGATACTGAGCTAAGTTTGAGAACCATTTTATTTTTAGTGATATATTACAAAACACAACAAACAAGTATTATTAGGTTCCTACACATGATGGTTTAGATAGGAAGACAAAAAATAAACCAATGCAGTAGTATTTGATAAATACTTTGACCAAGATATGACCAAATGTTTCTGTCTACTCTACTTCTTTTTTTTTAAATTTTATTAACATATAATGTATTATTTGCTTCAGGGGTACAGGTCTGTGAATCATCAGTCTTACACAATTCACAGCACTCACCATAGTACATACCCTCCCCAATGTCCATAACCCAGCCACCCTATCACTCTCCCACCACCCCCCAAAAACTCTCAGTTTGTTTCCTGAGATTAAGAGTCTCTTATGGTTTTTCTCCCTCCCCGGTTCCATCTTGTTTCATTTTTTTCCCTCCTTTACCCCCATGACTCCCCGCCCTGCCTCTCAGAGTTCTCATATCAAGAGATCATATGCTAATTGTCTTTCTCTGATTGACTTATTTTGCTTAGCATAATACCCTCTAATTCCATGCACGTCATTGCAAATGGCAAGATTTCTTTTTGATGGCTGCATAGTATGCCTATATATATGTGCATATATGCATATATATATGTATATATATATATCACATCATCTTTATCCATTTATCTGTTGATGGACATCTAGGTTCTTTCCATAGTTTGGCTATTGTGGACATTGCTGCTGTAAACATTTGGGTGCACATGCCCCTTCGGATCACTACATTTATATTTTTAGGGTAAATACCCAGTAGTGCAGTTGTTGGGTCATAGGGTAGCTTCTATTAAAAATTCTTAATAAAGACCTTTGCTTTTGGTTGACTACTCCAACTCAGTGTTCTGCAAAGAACTTCATCATTTCTGGAGTATGAACTTCCTGGAAAGTTGTGTCTGGCCTCTTGGCAGCTAATGATTTCTGTAGATGCTTTTTGCATAGATTTACCCAGACACTCATCTGGCCTGAAGTAGGTGACCAGGAATATGGAAACCAGCAGTGCTTCCTTTGTATGGTAATATAGGACCACAGAAATGAGCAGGAAAATAGTACAAAACATCCATGATAAATAGTACAAAGTATCCATGTTAAATCATGTAGACTATAAGATTCTGAATGGATTTGCAGGAGGAGGTGGAGAAATGAGGAGGTAAAAGAGAAAGAATATTCACAAATTAGCATATGTTCTCCATTGTATTAGAGAAGGTTTCTACAATTCAATACTATTGACATTTTGGGCCAGATAATTCTTTGTTGTAGGGGGCTTTCCTGTGCATTGCAGTATGTTTAGCAACATCCCTGGCCTCTACATGCTAGTAGAATCCTCCGAGTTTGACAAAAATGTGCCCAGTTATGGTCAGATGTTCTTTGTGGGTCAAAATTGCTCCATGTTGACAACCATTGTACTAGAAGAAACATTTATGGACTTCACGGAGGTGGAGTCACATAGAATCGTATTTAAAGCATCATTTAGGTTTTATTGGAATATTTTATGCATGAAGGACTATACTTTTTACATGACCAATAAATGTTTTCATACAAGGAAAAGAAAAACAAGTGTACTGACAGTTTTGAAGAATATCATCTGCTCACTGAACAATTCAGATGGGTACATCTGTGTTCATTTAGTTACTACAAAATTTATGGAAGGGTAATGTGACAGTAATTTGTCTCTCACTCATAATTTGTTATTTTACCTTCATCAGGTTCTATGCATAACCTCTACACTCATTCTTGGGTTTCAGGCTTATAGAGTTTAAGACGTGATTAAAAACTGTGTAGATGTGTTTGTATGTAAATGTGATATTTCCACAAATTCTTTTTAAAACAAGTTTATTTAAAGCAAAGTCTGTTTAAAAATAGTAACAACAAATCTTCAAAAATCATTCAGGTGGAGTTGTATGCATCTCTAGCTGAATATAATAGGAAGCATCTTGACACAGCCTCTTTTTCTCTATGGACTTCTCAGGTAACATGTAGTTTCTTTCCTGCTCTCCAGTAGCCCGTTTTCTGAATCCATTTCTATTTTAGTAGAGACTTTTTCTTTAGGCTTCCTTGTGTCATACCTTCCTCCACACCATATCTATAGAAGTATATACCTGTCCTAGATTCTAGTTGCCCACCTGACTTTGAATCAACTTCCCAAGCACACCACTACTTTTAATTATCAAAAGAAAGACCCCTCGCCCATCTTCATTTCAGACATCATCAAGCATATATGTAAATGGAGGAAAGAATGGTTCCTTGCAACCAAATGTCTGTGCTTTCTTTTTTGCACTTCTTTTTAATTTAGTACAGAAGTCTGATTCTGAGATGAGAAATGGCGCAAATTTAATCTGCATGGATTCTTCATGCTTTCTCACAAGGAAGGCAGTTAAAAGAACACCTTTTCCTTCTCGGCTTTTCTGTGTGATTCTTTCCACATGCAGCAAAGGATGGTAACATAGAGGAGGGAAAGAGATGTCCAGTTTTACCTGGTAGTTCTGACTCAGTAGATTCCAATGGAAATCCCTGTGGTCATGTCTGGGAAGGAGATGGTGTAGCAATTTGTAAGGATGGAGGGCATGAATGGGAGAGGATGTTGGAGGATTGGATCTCAGGGTGGGAAAAGGAAAGTTTCAGGTAGTGAGTGCTGTCCATTGGAAGACTAAGGATGAGGGCAGTGATGATGAGAGGATTAACACAGATGTCTTGCTGGTCATTAGGAAAAAACCCGTTATCCTTTGGCATATTCTCAGGAGACTGCATAAGGATTGGAATACTTTTATTAACTTTTGTTTGTTTGATATATCTTAAGTAGTTTTTCCAAGTGGAATATGAATAATTATTTGTGTCCATTTCTAGAAGTTATGGGTGATAGTGGGACCTTTACATATTTCTCAATTCTGCCCTGGTGTAGCCCTACAATGGATTATCGCTCTATTACACCTATCCAAAGGACAGGTGGAATATCTCTTGTCCTAAACATTTCTCTCTGTTTTTTGATTTAGAATTTTTAGGGCAATGTGTGTTTTTAAATCACACAAAGAAATTAAAATTTCTTTAATGTTTAATGCTTTCTTAACCATAGACTTTGTTATCTTATCTGGTATTTTTCTGATGTCTCAAACTGTATTGACTTCTATTTCTAATAATAAATTCCCTGGTAAGTGGTTCATTGAAATATTGTCATTTTATTTTTAGATATAGCATTTTAGTCAGTTTTTTTTTAAGATTTTATTTATTTGACAGAGAGAGATCCCAAGTAGGCAGAGAGGCAGGCAGAGAGCCCGATGCGGGGCTTGATCCCAGGACCCTGAGATCATGACCTGAGCTGAAGGCAGAGGCTTTAACCCACTGAGCCACCCAGGCACCCCATTTTAGTCAGTTTTAATGCAAGCACGACCACAAGCCCCATTTCTTTTTGGTTCTGGAATTTTGGACTTTATAAGTCATGTTATTTTTTTCCAGTTCCTTGAAACTCATCTTAAATAAAATAGGCCCACAGTCTGCTTTTGGTATATTATGAATTTCTTGAATCTTACAGATTTTTTTGTTTAAAAATAACCTTCTCTGTTTTTCCCAGAAAAAATATTTGGCTGCTCTCTGAGATAACTGTCTTTTGCAACTGTTTTCATTTGGAAGTTAGAATATTAACTTTTTGTAACAAATGGATATTTAGATACTTGAATGGACCTGATTAGTGAGAAATGTTGCAATTTGAATTTGTTAAAGTTGAGTCCATTAATCCAAATGAGAAAACAGGTGACTGTCTTTAATTTTGGAATTATATGTAGACTCTACCGTTGAAAAAGACACACTGAAGCAAACCTTCCCTTATCCATGGTGAGTATGAATATATCTGTAAATACATTATACTATATAAGAAATGTAAGAGGAGATTTTATTGAGTGTGTGTTATACATACATATATGCACATACACACACAAAACTACCAAAATTTTTTGAAAGTTTATATTTTAGGCTTTTGTTTGTTTTTTCTATACATACATATATTCCTACTTACAGTGCAACTCACTTTAATAATTTCATAATTTGCCTTGTAGTAAAGTATTTCTGTTTCAAACAAATTACCTTTGTCTTTTAAAAAAGGATATAAGGAAAATAATGATTTTTTTATGTATTTTATCCCCAAAGCGCATCCAAAAGCTTTAGGATTCTCACACAAAGTAGCAAGCATTTACTCAGAAAGTAAATCCAAAGAAAAGAGGATTTATATGAGACCAACTAACCAAGCAGGCAGTGAATTCCAAGTTCAGAGAATAAAAAGGTTTATTAAAATGTGTCAGCTCATCACTTCTAGACTATGCTTTTGAAGTAGCCAATGGCCTCCCTTTAGGTGATTTCAGACAGTGGTTCATTTTCTTTTAGTTAATAGAAATGAATAAATAGAGAAAGAAGTATTTCTGGCTAATTTTTAATCCCTTGATGCTGGCATGTAACATCATGTTATATAACTATATTTCTGTTTATGGTTTAAGTATTTGTTTTGTTACATTTAAATTATAAAAATAATTTCGGTCCATAACCATTTTTTTAAAGACTTTATTTATTTGACAAAGAGGAGAGAGATCACTAGTAGGCAGAGAGGCAGGCAGAGAGAGAGGGGGAAGCAGGCCGCCTGCCGAGCAGAGAGCCTGATGCAGGGCTCCATCCTGGGACCCTGAGATCATGACCTGAGCTGAAGGCAGAGGCTTTAACCCACTGAGCCACCCAGGCGCCCTGGTCCATAACCATTTAAAGCTGAGCTCAAATCACAGTAAACATCTTACTGTTTGCTGAGCCAGTGTCCTGGTGGCCCATGAGGACATCTGTTAGCTTACATTGATATGCCTAAGAGATTTTGTTGTAGGTTAAAGCAGAAATAATTTTTTAAACATTTAAAAAGATTTTATTTATTTATTAGAGAGAGAGAATGCAAGCATGAGTGGGGGGGGGGACGGACAGAGGAAGAGGGAGAAATAGGCTCCCCACTGAGAAGGGAACCCAAGACGCAGGGCTCCATCCCAGAACCTAAGGGATCATGATCTGAGCCCAAAGCATATACTTAACTGACTGAGCCACCCAGGCACCCTGAAAGAATTTTTTTTTTAATTGCAGGAGCACCTCAGGCTAAGGTGGGATAAATATCAACCGTGGAGGGAGCAGAATGGCTACAGCCCATTTGGAGTTTTGAGCCCTAATAGAGTGAGGTAGAAGAAAAAGCTGAAGAAGCTGCTTTGATAAGAAATACTGTAATATTTGCATGATACTTATGAGAGGAGCTAGGCTTCTTCAAGGGCAATGATAGATCACTGAACAGAGCATGTGTGAGGGACTTCTTTCCAACTTCAGCAATGGGTGAGTTCTGAGTTTTCAGAGACTGACGACTTTAAGGATACAGGAAGGTGGCACCTTGATTTGGGCACAGACATTTACAAGGTACATGAAACAATGACAGTGACTTGGGATTTTCATGCTGGAAGGGAACGCGCAAGAAGGAAAAGTTGGGAGCAGATAATAGCAGATTTATTCTTTGCCTCACAGGGACTCCCAGAAATACCTGGGCAGGGGATCCTTCCAGGGACTGGAGTCCTTCCTTCATGAGTCAGTAGGAGTATTGACCCAGTGAATTTTGGATGTCTACTATTAACGTATTAATGTCGACTGGAGACATTTGCATTGTCTTTATTTATGGTGTCTCAAAATTATCGGGATTATCCTTTTTAATAAAAAGTCTAATTACAAACAAAGGATCATAGGGTAGCCCTATTTTTAATTTCTTGAGGAATCTCCACACTGTTTTCCAAAGCGGCTGCACCAACTTTCATTCCCACTAACAGTGGAAGAGGGTTCCCCTTTCTCCACATCCTCTCCAACACTTGTTGTTTACTGTCTTGTTGATTTTGGAGGGTTTTGGAGGGGAGAAGGTGAGGGGTTGGGTGAGCCTGGTGGTGGGTATTGAGGAGGGCATATATTGCATGGAGCACTGGGTGTGGTACTTGAACAATGAATCTTCTAACACTGAAAAAATAAAATAAAAGTATTTGGGGAAAAAATGAACAAACAAACAAAAAACTCCACAACACCTGACTAATATTTTCTAATATAGTTTTGCTTCTACAGTTTGGGTTCATTAGAAAACATCTGAATTGTCTTTGTGCATATTAATGAGTTTAATAATTAGATGAGGAATGAGGGAGAACATGTAGTTCAGAAGCAATTAATCAACATTATTAAAACACATCCTATAAATTGTATCTATATTTATTAAGAAGGATTGCATTCTCAGTTTGAGAATTTAAGAATTACATATTAAATTATCAGTTTATTTGATAGTAAAATTAGGATTATAATTCTATTTTTATTTATTCAGTACTAGAACATGGCATTAAATTAAAGCACATTTTATTTGAATATGCTGTACTGAAAAATGGGCATGTGTTAGCTAGACAATGACTAGTTTTCAATATACCCTATGCTATCTTATTTTACCTTAGAACTTCAAAAAACTTCAGATTTGGGAATACTGTTGCTGTACTATGTGATGTTGTGATTTAGTATTAATATATTTAATTTATTTAAGTTTCATGCTTCTGCTCTATTCTGTAGTGATTAGGGCTATGTAGCTGAGAAAAATTTCCATTCTTGTCCAAAAATATATATTCAAGAGCTATTTATTTCATTCACATTCTTTGACTCCTGAAGCAACAGTATGGTCTTCCACTTATTGACTGAAAGATATTAAACAAGTTATTTAATCTCTTTTAGTCTCAGTTTTGTTTTACCCTCTAAATAGTGGATAAAAGGGTAGATGTGTTAAGGAACTGAGATATGGTGGCTTCCAGCATCTGGTTGTTGGCCATTCTCCTTCCTTCTTGCAATGCACTTCTTATAAACAGCAAAATCTTGGCCTTAATTTCCAGCCTGTGGTCTTTTTTCTACCCAGTGTTCCAGGCTTATAATTATATTGTCTTCATACCATAATTTTATATACTTAGACTTGCCATTGTTAATGAAGTGGGAAGATACATTTATTTTTAATTCTAGTAAATCTCCAGTTCCATTATTTTTCTTTGAAATGTCTTTTACATTTTTCATTTCTCTTACCTTTCTAATAGCACAATTCCAAGTTTGAGTCTTAGTCACCTCACCCAAGGATTACTGAGCAACACCTAGCAGGCATCTCTAACAGCAGATTTTCCCCCTTCCATTTGATGTGCATTATATCGCTAGAATTATTTTTCTTAAAAATCATATCATTCCCCTCATGAACAAAATAAAATTTTAGCAGATTGATAAGCATTTAAATTTTATCATGTCCTAATTCCTTTGCTAGCTTGGATGGCTTCTTATAACAAGAACATCCCTCCATTCCCATCCCCACTAGCCCTCTTTGCATCTTCTCTTCGTTCCAAGAAGGAGGATGTGTGTGTGTGTGTGTGTGTGTGTGTGTGTGTGTGTGTGTTTATTCCAGCCTCTCTGCCTTTGTGTACCATGTTCTCCTTATTCCACATCCTTCTCACCTTCTTCACCCATGCTTTAGGGATCATTCAGGTTTTTCTTTGATGTTAAAGCTTCCAATCCAAGTTATATGAAAACTTGCCAAATACTTATATCTCTAGGTGTTCTTTACTGGTGATTTTTACCAGACTCTTGATTTTTTTTATTTTTCAGTAAAATAGAAGATAAAATTTGCCATTTATCATTTTTGAGTGTACATTTTAGTGGCATTAGATATATTCACATTGTTATGCAACCATCACTACTGTTCATTTGCAAAAAGTTTTCATTATCCCAAACTGAAACTGTACTTATCAAACAATAACTCTCTGTTCCTCTCTCCCTCAGCACGTGGTGACTACCATTCTACTTTCTTTCTTTATGAATTTGACTATCCTAGATACCATATTTAAGTGGAGTCATACAATATTTGTATTTTGGGGTGTGGCTTATTTTTCTTAGTGTAAGGTTTTCAGAGTTTCTCCATGTTGTAGCATGTGTCAGAATTTCATTCCTTTTTAAGGCTGAATAATATTTCATTGTATGCATAGACCACATTTTGTTTGTCCATTCATCTGGTGATAGACAGTTGGGTTGCTTCTGCATTTTGGCTGTTATGAATAATACAGCATAAATATTGGTATTGAGATGCCTGTTTGAGTCCTTGCTTTCAGTTCTTTTTTGTAACTACCCAAAAGTGGAATTGTGGGTCATTCTATGCTTAATTTATTAAGTAATTGTTATTCTGTCTTTTATGGTGGTTGTACCACTTTGTACTCCTAGCAGCAATGTACAAGGGTTCCAGGTTCTCGATATTCTTGCCAACACTTGCTATTTTCTGCTTTTTAGATAATAGCCAGCCTAATGGGTGTGAAGTGGTATCTCATTGTGGTATTGATTTGTATGTCCCTAATGATTTTGAAGTCAGTTATCTTTTACTGTTCTTATTGGCCATTTTTATATTTTCTGTGGCGAAATGTCGATTCAAGTTGTTTTTGAATTGCATTTTTTTTTCTCATGAGGCCCTTTTAAACAGCATATGTTCAAAAAAAGTTTATTAACAGATATATGAAGACTTAAATCATCACAGGAAACATGCACTAATGCTCTGTGTGTATGATGCACTGTGAAACACTGAGAAGAATAGAACTTTCCAGTGATCTAAGATGCCATCTTTATTAAGTTCCTGGGTGGCGCCTGGGTGGCTCATTGGGTTAAAGCCTCTGCCTTTGGCTCAGGTCATGATCTCAGGGTCCTGGGATCGAGCCCCGCATTGGGCTCTGTGCTCAGTGGGGAACCTGCTTCCTCCTTTCTCTCTGCTTGCCTCTCTGCCTACTTGTGATCTCTCTCTGCCAAATAAGTAAATTAAAAAAAATCTTAAAAAAAAAGTTATTGGATATGTTATTTATGTTTTCAGTCCATTCCTTTGTTTATAGAGGTTGTTCTCTTCGGTGTCAGCATGCCTGTCTATAAGCACTTTTCTTTTTAACTTGATGTCTTTTTTTTTTTTAACTTGATGTCTTCATCTGATTTTTTTCTTGGAAACTAGATGATCCAGATTTAGACAAAATAATTTCTCATAAAGGCCTAAGAGACTCACCTATGGGTAAAGAGAAGAAATTTTTTTGTGTCAAACATATAGCCTACTTTTATTTTTTATTGATTGAGCTAGGTAAGATTTCTTGATTTCTTTTTATCTGTAGAAGTGAGATTTTGCAGTGTAATCTTCTCAAGTGTAGAAGCTGTATTTGGTTCTTTACTTATTCTCTATATCATGTTGCATATTCAGTGATTATCTAATGAACTTATTTTAGTTGCTTTGTGGTGGGTTCATTCAAATTATATCATTGGGCAGTTTCCATGGTGATTTTAACCAACTTTTTCATAGATTAATTGGTTCTAAATTATGGTCATTATTGAGGAGAGGCCTTGAAATTTATGATGCCTTAAGAAATCTCAATTTATCAATAGGCTTTGCTCTGTTTACAGATAATCTGAAAACTTAGAGGTTTAAAAAGACATCATTAGGGGCACCTGGGTGGCTCAGTGGGTTAAAGCCTTTGCCTTCGGCTCAGGTCATGATCTCAGGGTCCTGGGATCAAGCCTCAGAGTGTACTCTCTGCTCAGTGGGGAGCCTGCTTCCTCTTTTCTCTCTGCCTGCCTCTCTGCTGACTTGTGATCTCTCTCTGTGTAAAATAAATAAATAAAATCTTAAAAAAAAAGAAAGACATTATTAGTTCATTCACTGATGATTCTATGGGTTGATAATTTGGGCTAGGCTCAGCTGGGCAGTTTTTCTGAGTTCACTCCTGTGGGTGCAGTCAAATGGCAGGTAGGCTGGGATCTGGTTGGTTCTAGGTGGCTTTACTCACAAGTGTGGCACTTGGGTTGAGTGCCTAAAGTTACTCATTCACTTATCTACCCTCTAGTAGGCTGGTCCAGATTTCAGGGTTCCAAAAGCAACAGGAAAGAGCATGCTGGAGTGTGCAAGCTTTCTTCATGTCTCTGTCTCATGTTTGTTAAGGGTTTTTGGCCAAAGAAGTCACATTGCTAAGTCCAGATTCAGGAGAAAGAGAAATAGATTCTCCTTCTACATAGAAGGAGCTTCAACTTACTATGATAATTTTTTTTTGTTTTCAGTCTATCACCATATCAACACATGGTCTTGTTTTGTTCATGTGGTATAAGCCCCATGTGAAAACTATATTTTCAAAATATAACATTGTATGTTTAAAAAAAGATTGAAGCCATACAAACAGTATCTGAAATGGCATGAGGCTTGGATATCTTTTTTGTTTGAATTTATAGTTTAAAATATTCTTCAACAGTTTTTTTTTTAATCAATTGCTTGCCCTTCTGTCAGACTTTACAGGGTATGTAAATTAAAATACCAAAATCACTGTGCATTAATCATATAAGACAATTGAATGACAAAAATTTTAATATCAAATCACTCCCCAAAGTAGTGTTGTCCTTTTAAATTTTAATTTCTATACAATCTGAAAAAAAGGAAGGGAGTAAAAAAGCACTATAGAGTAAAATTGTAGTCATAAATCTATTGAAGTTACCTAAGTTATTTGGAAACTAATTATGACTGTGTGCAAAGCAAATGATGTGAGAACTGAATTAATGAAGACTAGCTACCTCCCACAAGCTAATGAGGCATACTTTATACCAATAGTGCCACGAATTGAAAAATTAAACCTCTTGGTGGAGAGAAAAAAAGGTGGAGCCCAAGTCAAGAATAACATGCAAGGCCAAAGAAGTTCCCAAAGACCCTTTCTGCAATTAACAGTCTTGGCTTGCTTTTGTATGATATGGAATATAGAATGTAAAATCCTTGAAATTCCCTTGTATTTTTACCTCCCTCCACCCATAAGAATTTATAGACACTATAGTTTGCCTTAGCCCACAGAGCCTAGTGTTCAAATGCATCTCCATTTCTCAGGTGTTGGTACTTACCTATATATTATATACTATATATATGAGCTTACTATATGTAAATTCAAAACAAATATACACTTGTATATTTCTACATATTTATGTGTATTTACATTTACATATGCTGCAACTTGAAACAATCTAAAAGATTGGCAGAATAGATCTTCCACAGTTTTAAACATAAAGAGCAGGCCACATGAAGAAGAATTGAAGGGTCAGAGATGCTGTTGGGAACCATACCTCTAATGTGGTAACCCATAGGTGGCAGGGATATCATAGGCACATAGATCCTTCCTGGATAAATGGATCAAGTTCCACATCAGGCACCCCTGACCTGGGGGGATCTACACTGGAAAAACAAGCTCCCATAATGTCTGGCTTTGAAAATCAGAAGGGATTAGCTCTGGGAGAGCTGGTACACTATGGGAAACTAGGACTCTATAAAAGGGCCAACATGCTGTATCACTGTGTCTGAGATTCAACACTGAAGCAACAGCTTGAAAAGCACATGGGTTAAACATGAAGGAGAATATTGACTAATTTTAGGGCATGTGCCAGAGGATCAGGAACCTGTAGGAACTTTCTTTTGGAATTGAAGTGCTGGTAAATGCCATATTTTCTCCCCCTTTCAGCCTAGCTGACACTAGTTCTGACACTCTTCATCTATTTGCTAGCACCATTCACCCTGCTCTGGCATTCTGCTGCATCTGTCTGCCCTGGCAGGTGCTTCTCTAAAGTGACTCCCACTCGCCACATCTGGCAGGCAACCTTAGTTTGGGACTGGCATCTCTTCAGAGCTGCTACCATCCACCACACCTGGTGGGCTTTTCTGGCCAGGAATGATGCTTCCAAAGTGACTCCAGCCTTGAAGTGGAGAGGAACCTGTTCCACCCAACAGCACACCTGCAGCAGTTGTGGCTAGGTCTCTCAGCTAGTCGTCCTGGGGTCTAACCCCACCCACCAGCATGCCCACAGCGGCTAAAACCTGGCCTTCCAGCCCGATGCACCAGGAGCAAACCCCACCTGCCAGTAAGCTGGCAGCAGCTACAGCTGGACCTCTCAGCCAGCTGCACTAGGGGCCAGTTCTGCTTACCAGGGGTCCTGCATTACTCATGACCAGTCATTGCTGACAGCTGGGCTGAGGGCCAGTGCCACTCATCAGCTTACCTGCTGCAGTTGCAGCCCAGTCACAACAGAAGGGTGCATGTAACCAACAAGGGGACACCCTTGGAGTCCCTGGTTCTGGTGTCTGGGGGTCAGGAGCTGTTGTACTACTGAGCCCCACAGGGTGCCTTCTACATAAGGCAGTTACTTTTGAGAGCAGGAGATGTTGATTTTCTACCTAATATATAGAAAAAAAAAGGAGGATCAAACTAAATGAGGAAGCAGAGGAATATGTTCTAAATGAAAAAAAAAACAAAACCTTAGAGAAAAAATTAAATGAAATGAAGATAAGAAATCTACAATAAAGAGTTCAAAGTAATGGTCATAAGGATATTTATCAGACTTCAGAGAAGAGTCCTCTGAAAACTTCAACAAAGAGATAGAAAATATAAAAAATAATCAGATGAAAAATACAGTAACTGAAATGAAAAATACACTATAGGGAATCAACAGAAAATTAGAGGATGTGGAAGGGCTTGGCAGTATGGAAGACAGGGCTGTGGAAAGAAGTTAAGCTGAACAGCAAAAACAAACAAAAAAATGAGAATAGATTAAGGGAACTGTGTTATCATCAAGCATAAAAACATTCACATTATAGGGATTCCAGAAGGAGAAGAGTAAGAGAAGAGGGCAGAAAACTTGCTTGAAGAAATAATAGCTGAAAACTTCCCTAATCTATAAGGAAACAGACATCAAGATTCAGGAATCACAAAGAGCCCCTAACAAGATGAACCCAAAAAAAGCCCATACCAAGGTACATAATAATTAAAAAGGAAAAAGTAATAATAAAGGGAGAATTTTCAAAGCAGCAAGAGAAAACAAAACCATTACATACAAGGGAAATCCCTTAAGGCTATTAGCTAGTTTTTCCGCAGAAATTTTGTAGACCCTAAGGGAGTGACATGATATATTCAGAATTCAGAAAGAAAAAAACCTGCAATCAAAAACACTCTACCCAGTAAGGTTATCATTCAGGAAAGGAGAGACAAAGACTTTTCCAGAAAAACGAAAGCTAAAGGAGCTTATTAGCACTAAAATGGCCTTATAGGAAATGTTAAAGATACTTCTTTACATGGAAAGAAAAGGCCATAACTGAAAGTAAGAATGTTATGAAAGGAAAAAATTTCACAGGTAAAAGCAAATATATAGTAAAGATAGTAGATCAATCACTTAAAACAAAGCCAGTATGGAGATTAAAACACAGAAGTGGTAAAATCAGTGTATCTACAGATATAACAAAGGATACACAAAACAAAATAGGTAAAAATATGAATATATACATATAAGGTGGAAGTGGAAGTAAAAATTTAGTGCTTTTAGTATGTATTAGAACTTAAGTGACCATCAACCTAATATAGACTACTATACACATAAAGTGTAACATATGAACCCAGTGGTAACCACAAATCAAATACCCATTAGATGTAAACAAAAAATGAAGAGAAGTAATTCAAGCATAACACCAAAAGTCATCAAATCATGAGGGTGAGAGCAAGAGAAGAAAAAAGAAACAGAAAACTACAAAAACAACCAGGAAACAATTAACAAGGTGGCAACTGTACATATCTATCAACATTTACTCTGAATGTAAATGGACTAAATGCTCCAACACAAAGACGTAGGAGGAGTGAATGGATAAAAAGTTAAGACCCATCCCTGTGCTGCCTATAAGAGACTCATTTCAGATTTAAAGAAACATGCAGACTTAAAGTGAAGGATGGAAAAAGATGTATAATCAAATGGAGGCAACCCCCCACCCAAAACTAAAAAGCAAACCACTGGGGTCGCAATAGTTATATTAGGCAAAAGAAATTTTAAAAAAAGACTGTAACAAGAGGGAAAAAAAAGCATTACATAATGAAAAAGGGATCAATCCAATAAGAGGATATAACAATTTTAAATGTCTATGCACCCAACATAGGACCATCTAAATATATAAAACAAATATTAACAAATATAAAGAAAGAAATTGACAGTAATACAATAATGGCAGGGAATTTAACACCCCATTACATCAATGGGTAGATCATCCAGACAGAAATTTATAAGGAAACAGTGGCTTTGAATGATACATTAGGCCAAATGTACTTAGCTGATATATATAAATATAAATATAAATGTGTATAATACTTAATATATAAATATATACTTTTATTTTATAATAATATGATTAATTATACAATTAATGATTATATTATTTATTGTAAACATATTTTTATATATTTATTTTAATATATCATATATTATATATCATATATACAAGTGTATAAATATATAAAATATATTTATAAATATATATTTATATATATTTATATATAAAGCATACATATATAAAAGAGAAATATATATTATATATTATGTATAAAATATTTTATATATTTATATTTTATATATTTTGTAATATATATATATAAAACATCATGCAAAAGCAGCAGAATACACTTTTTTCTTTCAAGTGCACAGTAAAACATTCTCCAGGATAAAACAAATATTAGGCCATAAAACCAGTCTCAATAAATTTAAGAAGATTAAAAATATATTAAGCATCAGTTCTGACCACAAAAATAGGAGACTGGAAACTAAATACAAGGAAGAAAACCACAAACACATGGCAGCTAATCAGCATGCCACTAAAAACCAATGGGTAAATTTGACTTTAATCAAAGAGGAAATAAAAAAAATACCTTGAGACAAATGAGAATCGAAACATAGTTTAAAATCTTCAGGATACAGGAAAAGCAGCTCTAAAATAAAGCTCATGGTGATATAGCTTAACTCAAGAAACAAGAAAAATCTCAAATAAACAATCTAACCTTATACCTAAAGGAGCTAGAAAAAGAACAAACAAAGTCCAAAGTTGAAGGAAGGAAATAATAAAGATCAGAGTCAAAATAAATGAAATAGAGACTAAAAAAGCAATAGGGAAGATCAGTGACATTAAAAGCTGATTCTTGGAGGGACGCCTGGGTGGCTCAGTTGGTTGAGCAGCTGCCTTTGGCTCAGGTCATGATCCCGGTGTCTTGGGATCGAGTCCCGCCTCGGGCTCCTTGCTCCGCAGGGAGCCTGCTCCTCTCTCTGCCTCTGCCTGCCTCTCTGCCTGCTTGTGTTCTCTCTCTGTTAAATGAATAAATAAAATCTTTAAAAAAAATTTAAAAAAAACCTGATTCTTGGAAAAGATCAATAAAATAATTGAACCTATAGCCATACTCATCAAGAAAAAGAGAAAGAGGGCGCCTGGGTGGCTCAGTGGGTTAAAGCCTCTGCCTTCAGCTCAGGGTGTGATCTCAGGGTCCTGGGATCGAGGCCCTCAGCGGGGAGCCTGCTTCCCCCCCACTCTCTGCCTACTTGTGATCTCTCTCCCTCTGTCAAATAAATAAATAAAAATCTTTAAAAAGAAAAAGAGAAAGAGGACTCAAAATCAGGCATTTAAGAAATTATAATTGACACCAAAGAAATACAAATGATTTTAAGAGACTACTACAAAAAATTATACAATAACGAGTTGGACAACCTAGAAGAAATGGATAAATTCCTAGAAACATGCATTCTTCTGAGATGGAATAAAAAGAAATAGAAAATTCCAGCAGACTGATTACTAGTAATGAAATGGAATTGGTAGTAAAAAAAATTCTAAACAAACAAAAATCCAGGACCAGATGGCTTCACAGTTGAATTCTACCAAAAATTTAAAGAAGATTTAATACACATCTTTTTCAGCTATTCTAAAAAAACAGAAGAGGAAAAAAAATTCCAAATCAGTTCTACCAGACCAGCATTATCCTGATAGCAAAACTAGACATGGACACTACAAAAAAAGAAAATTTTAGATCAGTATCCCTGATGAACATAGATGCAAAAACCTCAACAAAATATTAGCAAACTGAATTCAACAATACATCAAAAAGATCATTCACTAATCGAGTGGTATTTATTTTAGGAATGCAAGGATGGATCAATATTTGTAAATTAATCTGTGGGATACACTACATTGATAAAATGAAGGATAAAAGTTATATTATCTCAATGGATGTAGAAAAAGTACTTGACAAAATTCAGCCTACATTCGTGATAAAACCAGTTAACAAAGTGGATATACAGTGAACATACCTTAACATAATAAAGGCCATGGATGAGAAACACATAGCAAACATCAGACTCAGTGGTGAAAGGCTGAAAGTTTTTCTCTAAAATCAGGAACAAAACAAGGCTGTCTATTCTCACCACTTTTATCCAACACGGTACTGGGAATTCTACTATAGGAATCAGACAGGGAAAAGAAATACAGGGAAGAAGTAAAATTGTCACTGTTTACAGATGACATAATACTATATATGGAAAATTCTAAAGACTCCATCAAAAAACTATTAGAACTAATAAATGAATTCAATAGTTATAGGATAAAAATATACAGAATTTTGGATATTTTGGATTTTTGGATAGGATAAAAAATATACAGAAATTTGTTGCAGTTTACAAACAAGTAAACGAATTACCAGAAAGAGAAATAAGGAAACAATCCCATTTACAATTATATCAAAAAGAATAAAATACCTAGGAATAAATTTAACCACAGAGGTGAAAGACCTGTACTCTAAAAACTATGATGTTTCTGAAAGTAATTAAAGATGACACAAATAATGATATACCATCCTTATGGATTAGAAGAATTAATGTTAAAATGTCCCCACCTACAGATTCTGTGCAATGCCTATCAAAATACCAATAGTAATTATCACAGAACTAAAACACATAATCCTAAAATTGTATGGAACCACAAAAGACCCTGAATAGTCAAAGCAATCTTGAGAAAGAACAAAACTGGACAGGTATCATAATCCCAGATTTCAAGCTGTACTATAACATTATGACACTCAAAACAGTATGGTACTGGCACAAAAAATAGGCACATAGAAATGGAATAGAATAGAGAACCCAGAATGAATTCATGCTTATATGGTCAATCTACAGCAAAGGAAGCAAGAATATACCATGGGGGGAGGGGGGCAAGATGACGGAGAAGTAAGAGATCTTGCAGCAACCGGTCCCCAAAAGTGAGCTGGAAATCTACCAGAACACGCTGAACACCCATGAAATCACCCTGAGAAGAAAGATTTCTCACTGCGGGATCTCTCCGAGAGCAGAAGACAGCAGTGGAGAGGTAAAAGCAAAGTGGGATCACTCGAGCTGATATCGGAGGATAAACAAAAGGGGGAGGGAGCCACCAGAAGCTAACCAAGGACAGTAATACCCCAAAGGAAAGTGCCCGGTGGCGGAGGACCAGCATTAATGTAGAGCCCGTTAAAAACACTTAAAAAGGGCAAAAAGTTCGGAGGAGTAACTAGTGGAAGGGGGTGGTTGCGGTCACCGACGATTGCACCCACTCTCCCAGGAAGGAGCGCCCCAGAGTGGAACTGGTGCGGGATCCAGTCCTCGATTCCTGAACCTGCAGATTTCCGCTCTCTGCAACAACCTGTGGGCCGGGCTCGCACCTGCAAGCGCCTTTTTGAGAGTCTGCGGTGGTTCACGAGCCGCAATTTTTCCCGGTGTGCTCCTGCCACCGCGACATTCGCGGCGCACTGCAGAGCCTGAGCGATCCCCGCCCGTGGAGAGAACGCGGGCAACAGGCTGTGCTGTGAGCAGAAATTTCGCGGAGGGGAGGGTGTGTTCTGAACCACACGGAGGGGAGCAGAGACTCGGGCTTCCTGCAACTCAGAGGTCTGAGTGCTTCTGGGCAGATTCATTGCTTGGACTCCCTGAAAAGGTGAAAAGGCTACAAAAGGCCAAAAACCTTCAGAGAGCGAGAGACTGAGAAACCAGTTTCTACAGAGCTCAGCCCCTTTACTGGGGGGCAGGGTGACTCAATCCAAGCAAGACTGACTGGAAAACAACGCGGCAGGCCCCTCCCCCAGAAGACCAGCCAAAGAACAAAAGGACTATAAACACAGGGTCTCCATAAAATTTTAAACCCCCAAAGCCAGGGGAAATCAATATATTAAGCTCCTGGTAATACCCTCAAACCAGTATATTTCA
>CM052802.1:84598809-84660015 GCA_028533885.1 Nasua narica | reverse complement strand
GAGAGACTGTGGACTCTGAGCAACAAACTGAGGGTTTTGGAGGGGAGAGGGTGGGTGGGGCGGGTGAGCCTGGTGGTGGGTATTGAGAGGGGCACGTACTGCATGGAGCACTGGGTGTGATGCATGAACAATTAATCTTGTAACACTGAAAAATTAAAATAAACGAATTTGGGGAAAAAAAAAAGAATATACCATGGCAAAAGATAGTCCCTCAAATAAATTTTGTTGGAAAATTGGATAGCTACAAAGAATGAAACAAGACTACTTTCTTACATAATATACAAATAACCATAATATATAAAAATATACTGAAAATGGATTAAAGATCCAACTGTAAGATCTGAAACCATACAACTCCTAAAAGAAAACATAGGCAGTAATCTCTTGGACATTGACCTTACCAATATTTTTCTGGATCTCTCCACCTGGGCAAGGGAAACAAAAGTAAACAATTGGGACTACATCAAAATGAAAAGCTTTTGGACAGTAAAGGAGGCCATCAACAGAATGAAAAGGCAACCTACTGAATGGGAGAATATTTTTGCAATTAACATATCTGATAAAGGATCAAAATCCAAATCTGTAAAGAATTCCTACAATCCAACACCAAAAAAAAAAAAATCTGATTTAAAAAATGCATAGTGGGGGAGAGTCGAGGCTGGGTAGTTCAGTTGGTTAAGTGTCTAACTCTTAATTTTGGCTCAGGTATGATTTCAGGGTCATAAGATCTTAGAGTTGTAAGATCCAGCCCCATATTGGGCTCCTTGCTGGGCATGATGTCTGCTTAAAAAAGAGTTGCACACTCTCTCTCTCTCCCTCTGCCACTCCCCACCTTGTGCATACATGCTCTCTTTATAAATAAATAGGTAGATAATAAAAAGTTAAAAATGGACAAAGGACCTGAATAATTTTTTGCAAAGAAGATATACTGATGGACAGAGATAGTGAAAAGATGCTCAACATCACTCATCATCAGGGAATTGCATATCAAAACCACAAAAACATACCACTTCACACCAGTCAGAATAGCTAGTATGAAAAAAAAAGTAACAAGTTTTGGTGGGGACATGGAGAAAAGGGAACCCTTCTGCCCTGTGGTTGTGAATGTTAATTGGTGTATCTGCTGTGGAAAACATTATGGATGTTCCTCAAAAATTGAAAATAGAAATACCATATGATCCAGTAATTTTATGCCTAGGTATTTACCCAAAGAAATGAAAACACTAATTTGAAAAGATATGCACTCCTCATTGGGGAGGGTATGTGCTATGGTGAAATGTGTAAAGCCTGATGATTCATAGATCTGTACCCCTAGGGCAAATAATGCCTTATATATTAATAAAAATATGCACTCATGTTTATTGCAGAATTATTTACAATAGTCAAGATATGAAAGCAACCTAAATATCCATGAATGGATGAAAAAGATGTTATATATATACACAATGGATACCATAAAAAAGAGTAAGATCTTGTTGTCAGTGACAACAAGGATGGACCTAGAGGATATTATGCTAAGTGAAATAAATCAGAGATAGAAAGCCAAATACCATATGATCTCACGTGGAATATAAAAAATGAAACCAGTGAACAAATAAAAAATGAAACAGACCTCATAAATGCAGAGAACAAACTGGTGGTTGCCAGAGGGGAGGGTTGTGGAGGGACAGACAAAATGGGTGAAGGAGATTACAAGGTACAAACTTCCAGTTAGGAAATAAGTTATGTGAATGAAAAGTACAGCATGGGGAGTATAGTCAATAATATTGTGATAACTTTGTGTGATTACAGATGGTAACTACTTATCATGGTGAGCGTTATGTAATGTATGTAATTGTTGAATCTCTTTGTTGTATACATGAAACTAATATATATCAACTATACTTCAATTAAAAATAAATACAAAAATGCTCGTTAAATGTATTTCAAAACCATTATAGTAAATGTTAATGTTCCATTTTATGGGCTTACTATAATTTAAGTCACTCTTCTACTGTCTGTATTTCAAATAAGTAGATATAATCAATCAATAGCTAAATATTAAATATACTAGTATTAGAAAATAAAATACAGGGTCTGATATTTTCTTTCTCCTATCTTCCCTCCTCTTTCCCTGTCTCTTTTTCTCTTGTTCCTTTCCTTTCTTGTCTATGTCTCTCTTTTCTTTCATTCTTTCTCTTCTACAACAACAAATTCTGTTCTGATAGATATACTCAAGGGGCGCCTGGGTGGCGCTGTCAGTTAGGCATCCAGCTCTTGTTTTCAGCTCCGGTCATAATTTCAGGGTCCTGGGATGGAGCCCTCCACCCATGCTGAGCATGGAGCCTGCTTAAGATTCTCTCCCTCTCCTGCTTGTGCTGTCTTTCTCTCTCAAATAAATAAATAAGTAAATAAGTAAATAAACAAAAAAAATCTTAGGAAAAAAAAGAAATACTCTAGCCATTATTACCGTTTGTTTATCTGGGTTTTCTTTTGTTTATCCATTTTTTATAATGTCTTCTAAGTACCCATCATTTCTTTTTTACCATATAATCCTATACAGGCTGTTCTGTTACACCATGAAATAATAATAATAATAATTTTTGAGTGTAGCTGACACACAGTATTACTTTCAGGTATACAGCATAGTGATTCAGCTTCTCTATACATTGTGCTGTGCTCACAAGTGTAACTATCATCTGTCACTATACAGCCCTATTACAGTATCATTGCCTGTATTCCTTGTGCTGTTCCTTTCATTCCCATGATTCTCTAATTCTGTGACTGGAAGGCTGTATCTCCCACTCTCCTTCACCAATTTTGCCCAATCCCTTATCCCCCTCCCCACTGGCAACCATCAGTCTGCACTCTATAGTCTGAGTCTGGTTTTTCCTTGTTCATTCTTTTTTTTTTTTTTAAGATTCTACACATAAGTAGATCATATAATATTTGTCTTTCTTAGTGTTATTTATTTCACTTTGCATATAATACCTTCTGAGTCCATCCATGTTATCACAAATGGCAAGACCTCATCATTTTTATGGCTATGTATTATTTGTGTGTGTGTGTGTGTGTGTGTGTATACAGCACATCTTTCTTATCCATCCATCTATCAGTTGACACTTATGTTGCTTCCATATCTTGGCTATTATAAATAATGCTACAATAAACATGGGCGTGCATATCTTTTTGAATTAGTGTTCTTGTTTTTTTTGTGTAAATACCCAGTAGTGGAATGATTGTATCATATGGTATTTATATCTTTAAACCTTTGAGGAACCTTCATACTATGTTCCACAGTGACTGTACCAATTTACATTTCTATCAGCAATGTACAAGGATTCCTTTTTCTCCACATTCTTGCCAACTTTTGTTATTTCTTTTCCTTCTGATCATTACATTATTAGGAAAAGTCATGAGATGAAAAAAAAAGATGTAATTCAATTAATAGAGGCAAGTGTGTAGAAGTTGCATTTATTTTTTATTTTTATTTATTTTTTTAAAGATTTTGTTTATTTATTTGATGGAGAGAGAGAGATCATAAGTAGGTAGAAAGGCAGGCAGAGAGAGAGAGGGGGAAGCAGGCTTCCTGCTGAGCAGAGAGAATGCGGCGCTGGATACCAGGACCCTGAGATCGTGACCTGAGCCGGAGGCAGAGGCTTACCCCCTGAGCCACCCAGGCACCCTGTAGAAGTTGCATTTGTAACTACAGTTTTAGTTTCAGATTTCTAGTAGTACAGTTCAGTAATAGCTATAGCTGTAACTGCCCATACACAACCTAAACACGACTCAGTCAATCCAGTATTTCAATTACATCCATCCTTTGCTATTATTAACATAGTGTTTCTTTTTTTTTTTAAGATTTTATTTATTTATTTGAGAGACAGAGACAGTGACAGAGAGCATGAGAGGAGAGAAGGTTAGAGAAGAAGCAGACTCCCCATGGAGCTGGGAGCCCGATGTGGGACTTGATCCCGGAACTCAAGGATCATGACCTGAGCCGAAGGCAGTTGCTCAACCAACTGAGCCACCCAGGTGCCCTAACATAATGTTTCTTAAACATCTTATCTCCTGCATCTCTTGTGGTTAAGAGAAACAAAGCATCAGACCACTCAAATGAACGGCTTAGGCTTTTAGTGTTTGATGCCAGTTCTGAATTTTGATCGTACATGACATCTGGCAGAATGCAAGTTTTTTTTACCCTAATTAATGTTTCACCAGTATCTCTATGGTGACTTATCAGAATTCTTGCTCTGACTCTGGAGTGGATAGAGTATACTTCTAAATTGAGTGCATTCTTCTAGTTACTAAGAATATAGTTTATCTTCAGGGAATGTTGGGAATCTCTAAAAACTGAGCTATTCATGATTTCATTAAATAGCAAGAAAGGGAGAAGCGAACTGCTTCTTGAGGGCAATCTAGAGCTTTCTCTCAGCTACCACCATACCTGATATGGGTAGATACATCACAAGCAATGGGTGTATGTGGCATGCATTGTTATTGCCTCCCAGTATTTACCCACAGACGACTGGTTTGATGTAACTAGTTTATCAAGAACTTTATATATGCCAGAAACTGTTCTTAGCAATTTATTTATATTAACAACACTATGATGTAGGTAGTAAAATCATCACCACTTATAGATGAGAAAACCAAGGTACAAATTAGTTAAATTATTAAACCAGGGATACATAGTTAGTAACTGATGCCATCTGGTTATAGTGCCCACATTTTTAACTACTATGCAGTATTCCATCCCTATTCATAAAATAGTCTGACTCATTTGGAAGAGATAGATTTAGTAAATACAAAAGAGAAGCAGTAGTATATTGGGCCTAATTCAACCATGGAGATAAAATACTTTCTGGAATAATTGAACATTAATTTTAAAATGAGAAGATATCAGCTTAGATCTTATCCCATCCACTTAATGGTTGTGTGAACTTGTTCAAGACACTTCAGATAAACATTTCAACTAATGCTGTAAGAATTATATATAGTTAATTGCATGATAATCCATAGAGAAATACTAAGTTTTTATTACCATTTATAAAATAGAGCACTGCACTATAAATTGGAAGCCAAATTAACTCTTATCTTGCACTAGTTGGTTATGATTGGATAAATCACTTAAAATTCTATCTTATTTTTCCATTTACAAAATAAGAACAAATTTTTAACCTTATCCTCTAAAATTATCACAGGAATGTTGGAAAGAAAACTGAGAAAGTAAATGAAAGTGCTTTGAAAAGGCAGCCTACAAATCCTAACTGGTGGCATTGCTACAAATAGAGCTTAAAAATACTAAGTTCTATGTGATATTTAGATCCTTCTTAAAGTCTTTTTCATTTTCAATTGGGTGTTGATATGGAGAAAAGTTAGTGGTTATTGAAATCATAGAATTCCTGTTTTAGGTGGGAGGCTATCTGATCTGTTTTATGTATTTTTTCTTCATCATTAATTTTAATTTTCTGAAGTTTCAAAATGGGGTTCTAGCCATAATAATGTTTTAAAACATTTTAATATATATGACATATGTATGTATACACATTACACATGTATGTATATGTGTATACATATGCACACAGATATTTTCACCTTTAGAAAAGGCACTTTTGGAAGTTGATTTGATTAAAACCCTCCATTTTGTGCTTGATAATGATACAGCTTGTCATTTAACCACTATTCTACATCTAGTGGTTATAAATATTCTTTAACCACTATTCTGTATTTAACCATTATATCACTCCTTTTTTGATCTTCAAATTTCCCCTTTCCCTTATTTTCATAATAACTTCTAGATCAGAAAATTTTAAAATGCAGTCAAAATAAATCCAGGAAAATGAAATTTCCATCCCATTCAAATTTTAGGTAAAAAGATACTTTACATTTTACTGTATTCACTTAAATATATAGCAACCACAGAGAGCCAGGTTAGGCTTCTTATGTACTTGGGAACATCTGTGACTGTGAACCAAGCAGTGCTTTCCCCATAACAGCCATTGCAAATGCTCTAGTTTAGATTTTTATTAAGAAGTACATAGAATCCTCATGCCAACTTCCAAGTAGGTGGATCATTTATGGACATAGATTTCCCAGGAAATCATGGTCTTCACAGAACCCATTTGCTTTCCCCATGATGATGAACTATGAGTCCTTTCTTTGAGTCCATATATCCAACTGTGGCAGAGAGGTTACTTTGTTTAACCCCACAGAGCTTTCAGCTTTCTTTGAACCCAAATGGATGACTAGATTTTCTATATTCTAACGTCTAGACTACTGATAGAGATAATGAAAATACTGTATTTCTTTCAGGTTTTTTTTTTTTTTTAATTTATTAAAAAGGTTGACTTAAGCATCTGCAATGGTGACTTTAACCTCAACTTATGGCTTAGTACTGAAGGATGTAATCTGCTTAACAATCTCAGAAGGACTGCAAATCGATGAGCCGCTTGTGGATCCTCATCTGAAAACCATCCCAAGTCTTAGAGCCTTCACCACAAGGAGTTTTTCTTGTAGTGAATCTCAAGAGTCTTGGTAGGCATCTGATCTGGTCCTTTCACTTTCAGATTTTTTCCTTTATGCCTCTAATCAAATCAGCACATAACTTTTCCAAAGATTTTACATTGTGGCTGGTGAGAGTAATTCTAATTAGTGAATCACCACTTCCAGTTCCATGGATGCCTTCCTCTTCCCAGTGTCTTTAAAAGCCATGGCTGTTGCGCCACTTCTTGACCGACTTGTTGCTCTGTGAGAGCGAACAGGGGTGAGTCAGGAGCAGAAGCAGGGCGTCAGAGGCTCCGCTGTAGCTGCGACCACGACTTCCTCAGAGCTTTCTTTCAGGTTCTAAAAGAAGCTTATATAAGAGTTATATGAGGACAGAATGTACACCTTCCTTAGATTGTTTTACTTATATTTTAAAAGTTTAAATTAGGATAGTGGCTTATTACATAAGTAATAATTTAACCAATAGGTTATTTCTTATAATTTCACTTTAAAATATAACCATAATAGGCAGGGGTGGATAGAGTATGATTAAGGAATTGGATGGATGAATATTTGACTCATTTGCCAAATTACATGTTAGCAATATAGGCAGTCCTTGAAATTATAATAAGGAAGGTACAGGACCAATAAAATGAAATTAAAAATTTACTTAGTGGGCAGATTTATTGAGCTCATGTCTCTGGTGAGCAATGTTAGAACAGCTAGGCCAGGCCTTTCTGAATTACTCATTGTTTGGCTTCATTATCAGTGACTGAATATTAAATAGGATGGACCATGGTTCTTACCTGGTAGGATAAATCTTTTTTTTAATATGATTTTTTTTATTAACATAAAATGTATTGTTTGCCCCAGGGGTTCAGGTCTGTGAATCATCAGGCTTAAACATTTCATAGCACATACCCTCCCCAATGTCCATAACCCAGCCACCCCATCCCCCCCACTCTCCTACTCTCCAGCAACCCTCAGTTTGTTTCCTGAGATTAAGAGGAAATGGTTTGTCTCCCTCTCGATCCCATCTTGTTTCATTTTATCCCTCCCTACCCCCCACAACCCCCCTCTCTACTTCTCAAATTCAGAGAGATCAGATGATAATTGTCTTTCTCTGATTAACTTATTTCACTTAGCATAATACCCTCTGGTTCCATCCACGTGCTTGCAAATGGCAAGATTTCGTTTCTCTTCATGGCTACATAGTATCCTGGTAGGATAAATCTTCTGTTACTTTTGCAATTAGGTTCATAAACAGGCCTGGCTCCTGCGATAGACACTGATTGAAAATCTACCTTTGAGTAAGACTTTTTTTTTTTTTCGATTTTTGTTTATTTATTTTATTAGGAAAGAGAGAGAATGAGAGAGAGCATGAGAAGGGAGAAGGTCAGAGTGAGAAGCGGAGTCCCCATGGAGCTGGGAGCCCGTTGTGGGACTCGATCTCGGGACTCCGGGATCATGACCTGAGCCGAAGGCAGTTGCTTAACCAACTGAGCCACCCAGGCACCCGAGTAAGACTTCTTAAGAAGAAAACTACTTGTGGCTTAAAGTAGTTCAAAAGGTACACTTTTGAAAGGGAAGTGACATTAGCAGTGCTTATCAGTTTGTTATGAAAATTTAATGGAACTTATTATATAAAATGAAATATTGGATGAACTTCTGACAGGTTGTCTTTAATGACAGTTCAGGATACAAATAGCTCATTTCAGAGACCATTTACCTAAGGCTTTTAAATTAAATTTTCTAAGTGCCTTGCATGTTCAACTGTACATTTAAAGCAAGTGGCATTCCACTTTGGGGAAATGAAACCACTTATAGTCATAAAATAATAGATTCAGATTGGCCTTTTAATAAAGGGTGACAGTGCCAAAAATTTGAAGGGTATTACTGTAAATAAAAATCTTTATTAAAAACTGAAGAGTGCAAATTGATTTTAAAGGTTGTCATCCTTGCTGGCACATGCTACAATAATGATAATATGAAAATATTCTCTAGGAAGAAGGATATCCTGAAACAAGACAGAACTCTAGTCCTGCAGACAAGAAAACATGGCTCTATGTCTTTCATGAGGATGGTCTACTGCATTAAAGTGTTGGGTTATTTCAGTTGTAGGACTGTGTGAATGAGGTCTGGGCATGAAAGCCAAGGGTCAGCAGTTCACCATTAGGTTTATTTGTTCCTTCAGAAACATTTTTCTTAACTCTAGAAAGGATTTTTTGTTCACAAAATGTTTGTACTTAAATCAGTTCGTTAGTGTTTATTGCCCACAGTGTGTTTTGGCAAATAGGGCTGGATCCAAGGAAGATTGCTTATTAGTAATAGATGAAATTAGTATTTTTCTCTCAATTGTTTTCTATATCTTTTTCCTCCCTTTTAGTTCACCCTTCTTTCCACCCATACACGCTAGCACTCCAATTTTTCTCTATTCTTTCCTGTAATGGAATTAATAGAAGACTAAAGCAGACCTATGGAGTTAGTGACGCTAAGTGACATCCATTTTTCCTCAGCCATTCAGGAATACTGTCCTTTTAAAAGAGCAGGCTATGCTTTCCTTGAAAGAGACAAACAACAGCTAATAGTAGTATACCCATTTTATGTATTAGGGAATTGATCTTGACAGAGAATAACCACTTAGTCAAGATCACACAGAAAGTTGCAGAATTAGAATTTGTACCCACATCCAATTAACTCTCAGGCTCTTGAGCACTGAGCTCTGTTATCTCCCAGTCTCTGGAAGCTAGACTGCAGAAAATTCCTTGTGTAAGAAGATGAAGAAGAGTTTCTTGTCTTTCTTTCTTTTTTTTTTTCTAAGATTTTTATTTATTTATTTGACACAGCACATGTGTGCGAGAGAGAGAGCGAGAGCACACAAATCAGCAGAGTGGCAGACAGAGGGAGAGGGAGAAGCAGGGAGCCCAACATGGGTCTTGATCCCAGGACCCTGGCATCATGACCGGGGCCTAAAGCAGACACTTAACCAACTGAACCACCCAGGTGCCCCTGAGGGAGAGTTTCTAGTCTCCCACACTTATACTCTATACCCACCAAATTTGCCTGCACATGAGAGCCATTCTTCTAGCCCAGGGCTCCTTAAGGGACTTCCCTGCATGCTAACTCATGGATATTCATGCTGGCTTCACCTCACCTGTGGCCTTCCTTTAACTTTGCAGCAAGCCTTCATCATTATGAATTTGACTCTTCTAAATTCCCTAATTCTTCTCATTAGAAAAATGAGAAGAATTCTCATTCTCTCATTCTCATTCTCTCTCTCTCTTAGGTTATTAAACTCCTGGGGCGACCCGTGCCCCAGTTTTGCCCCCGTAGTTTAATTATCCCCCTCTCACCTGCCTTCTGACACTTGAGAAATTCTGAGGGTACAGCAAGGACAGAAACAGAGGGTGTAGCAGTTGCTTTTGCATTAGTTGTTTGTTCTTATTGATGAAATTAAACACTTTAATATCCAAGGAGAAAGTGTGATATGTAAGAATTTATAACTTGGGAATCTGTTTATGTTTTTCTCTATGTCCCATGTTCAATTGAATTCAAGGCTTTAGTTATCTTGGACAAGTCACAGCAACCTTTAGAGAAGGTTTCTTCCACCACAGGAGGAGAGAAGTCCTTTATGAAGTCCTTAACCTTATAAAAATGACTGCAGGCATGATTTACTAATATATTAGGCTTCTCCAGAGAAACAGAACTAATAGGATGTATACAGATATATAGATATACCATCTCTTTTTATAAAAAGATTGATGATATGGAATTAACTTATGTGATTACAGAGGCTGACAAGTCTTAAGATCTGTAGGGCGAATCAGTAGGCTAGAAACTCGGGAAAGCTGATGGTTTAGTTTCAGTTTAAGTCTGAAGACCTGTGAATTAGGAGAGCCAGTGTTGTAAGTTCCAGTCCAGAGGCTGGCAGGCTTGAGACCCAGGAAAAGCTAGTGTCTCAGTTACAGTCCAGAGACTGGAAAGGACTCATGTCCCACTCAAGGCAGCCAGGCAGGAGGAGTTCCTTTCTACAGATGGGAGGGTAACCCTTTTACTTCCATGCAGGTCTTTAACCAGTTGAATGAAACACACCTGTATTAGGGAAGGCAATCTGCTCTACTCAGTCAACCAATTTAATTGTTAATCTCACCCAATAACAGCCTCACAGAAACACTCAAGATGTTTGAAAAAATATCTGGGCACCCTGTGGCCCAGTCAAGTTGACATATAAAATTAACCATTACAGGTAATGTTTCTGTATATGGGAGTGTTTCTTCATTTCTATGTTCAGCCATTTCTCATAGCAATATGTAGAATGAGCATTTGTTTTAGTTAATAGATTCAGTAATGCTTGTTGTCCTATTAATAGTGTCTCCTTTTTCTTACAGAAGTATAGGTGATAGGAACACACTACCTATACAGCAGTTTGATAGGGTTTAAGCTATTTTTTACAATATGTAGCTTAAAATAATTTTCTCATTTTTCTCTCCAAGTGAGTCTACCAATATTTCTCTTGTCACATTTGCAGTTTCGTCTCCACTCTTCTCTGAGTTTATTACTCCTTCCCACTTCTGTTTGTGACTGTGGACTTCCTTTCCTTCTCCTTTCTCATCCTGCATGTACCTACCATTTAATCAATGT
This sequence comes from Nasua narica, assembly GCA_028533885.1. NCBI lineage: Eukaryota > Metazoa > Chordata > Mammalia > Carnivora > Procyonidae > Nasua > Nasua narica. The sequence goes on along the minus strand of CM052802.1, from coordinate 84,648,909 downwards.
ATGTGAACTTTAATTGGCTGCCAGGGGATTGGTTTCCTCCATGTCTATTAATTAATGCCAGTTATAATTTGTCATAATCAATGCTAGAAAAGTTTGAGAAGGTGAGATTAGCAGGCCCATGACTCTTAGCCAGATTTTTTAAAAGTATAATGCTGATTTTATAGCTTTACTTATTACAGAAAAGCATCCACATTTGTCTTTTGCGGTAGTAGCTAAGCTGATTAGTGCATGGAACTAACGGAACCAATTGCATTGTCTCCTTTCTTGAGGCTGTCCCTTGTGCTGGCCTTATTTCTAGTTAAGGCCTCTGTCTGTAGTCCTCCCTCTCATAAACCAATGAGGATGCTGTTGTTGGTCACAGGGGGCTTGGGTGAAAAAAGAAAGGATCAACTTCTTTTCTGCTGCTAGCTAAACAACTCATGGCCATGCACTGGAGGAGGCAGATAGGGCTCAGGAGGACAATCTTCTTATGTTAAGGTCAGCAAGTTATTAAATATTCTCCATAGGGAGGTGATTGGATTAAATAATTAGTGAATATAAAGTGCTTTAAACTGCTAATTATTATGCTTTGTGGGTCTAATTTACCGATGATCTGTAGTCAGTGAATCTATCACTAGGCAAGGGGTTCAAGATGATGTTCTCTCTCATTTATCTCCACTCCCCCATGAGATTTTATAATTATATCATGGATGGGTTTTCGTACTTAACGGTATTTACAAATGTAATCTACCATTGTGACTTCTTAAACTTTGGTACCTAAGAAAAACAGGGCAAGATAGCTAAGGAAACCTTTTCAAGAGAAAAGGGAGACTAGAAACACCAGGTAGCAGATTGCTGACACTATTAATCAAGTGTCACCACACCGATGTAAGTAGTATGAGCTTGTGCCATATGGGAGAAAACCTAGAAATAGGGCTCAACCACTAATGAGTCTGTTATGGGCTACTTGTTCCAAAAGTTCAATTTAATCTCCTGTTGTAGCATGGAGATTTGAAAGGTAGAAAAGAAATTACTCTTGTCCCTGGAAGAATCAGGCTCTTCTCCATTAAGGAATTATAGCCAGCTCTAGAGATGATTTAAGGAGTTATCTGACATAGACAGTATGTAAACTTGAATAATACATACTCAATCATGTCAATATGGTTTTCAATAGATTTTAATTCATATGTCTTTGTTAATAATATGTACTTTGTTAATAACATATACTTTGTTAATAAGCTTAAGCTTTTAAAACTGTTTTAAAACAAAGTACTACTGATGTTATCAGTAATGTGATTTTCTATTTTAATACATTTCTGAATAAGACAAAGTATAGTGACCCTTCGTTTAGGTAAGAGTTGCATTCCTAAAAAAATATGGTGCATTGCAAAACCATGCTGGATTTTCATTTCCAGCTATGATTGACTGAAGTGGGGCAGTTGAAATTTCCTACCAAAATCCAGGTGATGAGAAAAAATTGTTTATAAGCATCTCAGAAGTCACCAAGGACTGAAGTCGCCAGAACTGAAGGCAACAAGATTTTGGAGAGAAGGGAACACACTCTTTACTACCTTCCCCCTCAAGATATTGGTTAACTCATGACCAGTGAATAGTGAGATGCTAAAAAGCTGAGCACAAACTGGCTGCTGACAGGCTGAGAAACTAAGCAGAACTTTGAGAAGTCTCATGGTAATTGGGGGATAAGAATTAGAGTTCCTCATGCTTTCAGTTGGAACCCTGAAAGGCTGTTGTCTAGAAATAAATAAATCCTCTCTGGAAAAAAATAATATTCTGAGTTTCTATAGACTTTTCAAACTAATGTCCGATATTCAATAAAAATTATTTGGCATACTGACCAATGGGACCAAAAGGAAAACAAAGAAGCAGACTTACAAGTGATACAGATATTAGACATTTATTTATTTATTTATTTATTTAAGATTTTATATATTTATTTGACAGAGAGAGAGAGAGAGAGATCACAAGTAGGCAGAGAGGCAGGCAGAGAGAGAGTGGGGAAGCAGGCTCCCTGCTGAGCAGAGATCCCTATGAGGGGCTCGATCCCAGGACCCTGAGATCATGCCCTGACCCGAAAGCAGAGGCTTTAACCCACTGAGCCAGCCAGGTGCCCCAATTTACATATTTATTTTAGAGATTTTATATATTTAAGAGAGAGCATCTGTACAAGTTCAGGGGAAGAGCAGAAGGAGAAGGGGAAGGAGACTCCCTGCTGAGCAGGAAGCCTGACCCAGGGCTCAATCCCAGGACACTGAGATCATAACTTGAGCTGAAGGCAGATGCTTAATCGACTGAACCACCCAGGTGCCCCTAGACATACATTTTAAAATAAAATAATGTAATCAAGAAAATAGAGGAAAAGACGTAGAATTTTATCAGAGAACTATGCCCAACACGTATATACAGACAAACACGCAGACACCCATGTGGGTATGTACTGTTAGTATTATATAAAACAGAATATCTGGGATTAGATAAGTATAACTATAAGCAGACAGGCTTACACCTATGTGAATGTCTGGTGGGCATTTGAAAATCTTGTAGAATATGGCAATATTGCTCATCACCTAGAACTGTTCTGTGCATTACAGACTGTTTAGTATCCTTGCTTATTCTAATGCAAATTCACCTGACATTATGGTGTCAATTGAAACACAAGTTTTCCAGATGCACTTTGGGGGGAAGTATTGCCTCTGTTGCCTCTGAGAACCATGGCTCAGTTGCTTAGTCCAGCCCCTTTTTATGGGGAGGGTTACAACCCAGAGAGCTGTGATTGCTATACAAATATATGCAGATTATACAGTTGGTTATTTGAAAAGATGAAGTTTAAGCCTTGACCTCCAACTATTAATCCAGTGCCCTTTTACAAATCTTCTGTTTCAGGTAAGTATTAAAGTTCTTGGAAGAACTGGCTTTGATTTGTGTCAATCAGCAACTTCAAGATACACACACACACATACACACACACACACACACACAGAGACACAGATGAACGATACGGGATACTTAAAAACCGTTAATAACTGAAAACTATTAGTTGTTTTAAAACTCCTGTCCCTTTCCAAAATTTTGAAGTATGCTGGGACTTCTTGCTAAGAGTTTAAAGGCCTCAAAACACCTCGCCCTGCTTCAGCTTAGGAGAATCAAAGGAATACTTCAAAGATCTCAAGTTTGAAAAATATCAGAAAGTCCTACTTGTAGAATAGTTCAAAGCAATCATAGGTGAATCATGAGGGATTTGTGTGAAAAGTTAGTATCCAAATATATTTTGCCTCTGAAATTCACATAGGCTTCTAAATTCAGTTGTATTAGCATTTTTATAAATTCTCTCACAACTCCACAGTTCTTTAGCATCCCCTGAAATCATAGCCTCCACTCCAGCTTTAATGTTGAGATAGCTGTCATGTCTCACAGACTTCTGAGATACCTGCTTTCCGTCCATTTGCTCTTTGCTTCTCTTACATGTGGAAAATGCGCTTGTCTGAAAGATTTTATTTTTCTCTACTTCTGTTTTTATAGCAACTTCAGATTTGCATTTTTATCATTCCTCTCTCAAAACATGTTGACATTGTTGTTGAGTTCTAATGGCTCTTTATTGGTAGTTCTAAATATTAGTGCATCATTATTTATTGCTCTGAGTAGGTTTGTATGCAAGCTCCACTTTATTTCTTGTTATTATTTTTTTCCTGGCAAAGTAGATTCCTAGTATCTATGAGTGAGATATATGTATGTATTTGTGTGTGTGTGTGTGTGTGTGTGTGTATGCAACTTGTGCAAGAGCCCAGGAATGAGCACCCATACTGTAGAAGGTAGTTACAGAGCCATTAATTCTGTTCATAAATGTACACAAAGTGAAATGGTTCCATATCCGTCAAAGCTTCAGTGAATTCGACCTCAATGAGTCCTTGTCAGGGAAGCACTGTACCCTATAGAGGGGTCACTTCTTATTTGCTGCAATTCTGGGTGTGTCAGGAAGGCTTGAGAAATTGTGAACACCAGATATCCCCCTTTAGCTCCTTGCAGTTTAGCAATGTCCTCAGCAGTATTATATCTCTAAGATTTAATTTGTCTTCATTCTTCTACTCAACAAATATGCTTGAAAACTTGTCTGAATATAAGGTTCTTTTACTGGCATATATATGACCATTAGTTTTGTATTCAAATATTTTGGTCTTTAGCTTTTCATATGCTTTTTAGAAGTCTGTACAAATCTTATTTCAGCCCTAATTCTTTGCCTAACCTCTTTTATGTAGCTGTACTACTGGAGTGAACTGCATGTTCAAAGCAATTATGAAGATAGATTTTAGAAGTATTATAAAGGTCTCTGACTTCCTTCCTATCCTACCCTCATTTTCCACCCCTCCATGAGTCTCCAAATGCTTCTCTCACTGCTCATGAGTGTGATTATTTTGTTACCTTGGAATCATTTATTTGACTCAATTTTTTTATTAAAAATTTAAGCCTATTATTTCATTGCCTGTTAGTATGACTTGGTCTCTACTTTAAGAAGAACAAGTTTTAATGATGAGAAGGTGTAGGAAGCTTGAAGATTCTGGCCCTTTGAGGAAGAATACCTCTTGGGTAAGGAAGAAAGCCCTACTATGGAAGGAAGCCAAGTGTACCTAGGCCATCTAGAATATACTGTACCCATCACAGCATAACTTGTTGTTGGTTTAGGGAGCTGTTATTTGAACTGTGGTTCTCACTTTGTGTTGGAAGTTATCTCAGGGAGGAGAGAAATATGTGGTCCGACTTCTATAGTAGGTTGGCTAGACTTTCAGTGTGTGCTAGTTTAGGATAAAGGAAATCACTTAGAATATCAGATTCAACAAGGTTTTATTCTTTTCAGACTATTGGGTGAGGTGTGGACACAGTCTGTGGATAGAGAAGAGTGATGCATTTTTACTCACTTTACTGTATCCTTATATTTTTCATTGATTATACTTCTGTATAGGATAGTGTTGAAAGTATAGACACTAGAATCAGGCAGCTTGGTTTTAGTTCCTGGCTGTACCCCTTACTCATAGTGTGACCTTGAACAGACCAGCCCCATTGTACTCTAAAGCACCTCTAAATACTGCTTCTAAAATGGTGACTAATAACAGCATCAACCTCCTAAAGTAATTTTGAGAATTAAGTAAGAAAATATATGGCCAGGATTTTGCCCAATTTGTAGAATAATGATAGCTATTAATTATATTCAAGTTTCATTTTCCTTTATGATTTCATTTAACTTCAAAATATGGTTGTTTAACATCCCCCTGGGTATTATTCCAAACATTTTCCATGGCTGTTTACTGCAATATTTTCATAATCTTTTCACCGTCCAGTGTATGGTAGCTGTTTTCTGGATTTATTGGTTCCAGTGATTTACTTGCCCTTTCAGAGATCTTATTACCCACAGCATCTTAATTTGACAACATTGTACAGGTATGCTTTGCGTTTCAGTTGTTTTGTTTTACCAACTGTTAATCCTATGTTCTTTAATTTAAAAGAGATGAAAATGGTGACAAAAGCACAGGCTGAGTTTAGTTGTCCAGCAAATCTTTTCTTTTGACTTTTAGATATAAAGTGTCCTAAAACTCTTACAAGTGCACTCATCTTTTATTTTTACCAAAGTAACTTTACAAAAGACATCCTCCACCAAATCTTTCTTGGAACTACTCTGAGTTATTTATTTTTTAAAAGTTAATCACACTTGCTCTTCTTCCAAATACATCCAAATTTATTTACTGAGACCTGGTCTCTGCACCCTCATTAGCATGTCTGGTATGCTAATAAGCTGAATAAAGCTATTATAAAATGTGCTTGTGGTAGACCCAGCTTAGTTTGGTTGCCTTGCTCATGGTAACTTCCCAGGTGGTCATGAATATGCTGCTATCCTTGTTCAGGTTTTGGACTCCACTCCTGGCTACAGGTGATCAACCTGGGCCATAGTGTCTCCTCGTGGCCCACAAGTAATGATAGTATCCAAGAGGAAGTAATAACATCCAAATCAGATCATTCTTGCGTGAGAACTTTGCAACATGAGAAATAACTCCTATTTTTATTTTCAAATTTCCCTTGTCAGTAGCAGTAGGATGATAGCTTAGAGCTGCCTTCAGTCATACTTCTTAGCTCCATGGTGACAGCTGGCCCCAAGAGAGACAGATGAAATTTATAGAGGAAGAGAGAGCATCTGGATGGCATTTGGGTCCTTGGACCCACTGCATGAAGCCAGATCTACTCCTTGTCTTTTCACCCTGCAAATGTTCTCTTTAGGCTTAAGCTTAATTGAGTTGTTTGTCATGTGAAATTCAAAAAATTCTCACCAATACAATCCCTTTAATCTTCAACCTCACAGTCAATAATAAAAGGGTCTTGATATTTAAATTTCAATCTTACTAGTAATTTAAAAGTGAGGAATCCTATGCCAGCATTCAGCTGTCCTAGGACAGAATTTACAACTTTTGGGAAACCCTTTTCCCATTAATTGTGTAAACTAAGTGTGGCAGTAATGAAAAGTATGGCGAGCTGAAACATAGTGTGTGTCCTTGCTGAGGAGTTGCACCCAGTACCCTGGACCTGGGTTCAGATCCTGACAGCAGATCATTGCCTAGGTGATCCTGAGCCCATCATTTATGGTTTTACTCTGTAAAATGAAGATTAAAGTGATCCCATAGTGTAGTCATGAAAAGTAAAAGATCATGAATAAAGCAGAGCCTTTAATAGGCATTTTTTTCCCTAATACAAGCATATCTTGTATCTTTCTTCTTTTTTGTTGGTATTTGAACCTCTGTTCTGGCTTCTTATTTTGCTGCAAGATATGTATGTATGGGTGGGGAGTGTGGGGTGTTGAAGCTAATCTTGACAACAGGCCAGAAGAGCTTTTATATACCTGGCCTTTTGGTTTATGGAGCTCTCTCTGTTATTTAAGCTGTAACTATCTGAACCAAAATAGTTGTCCTGATTCTTCCATTCCCACATATGGCAATTCCCACATATGACCTGCTTTCCATAACACTGTACAACTGCTTCTTGTACAAGTAGTGTTTGATAGAGAGACAGAACTGCTGAGAATGGGTTTTCTTACTGGAACCTTACTGGAACCTTCTGGAACCTTCTCTCAGGCAGTTTAATTCTTAGTCATCACCTTACTTCATGTTGTAGTTTTCTTTTGTTATTATTTGTCTCTAATCCCAGCTCTAAGTAAGGAGTTTCAATTTTCCTTGCCTTTTCCACAGCTAGAACTTGTCAGTCAGTAGGAAGATCCACTTACCCTCATTGACTGTTGTCAGTTGCCCCCTGACTTCCATTAATAGTAGATTATATTCAAATGTGTTTCTCTTTGATGCTTTGGATCCACTAGGCCCCACCATATTTTAAACACTGAATAAATGGTAACTACAATTATCATTGTAATGGTCATCCTCACCATATTTACAAGTGCTAAGATGCTAGAACAACTGACATATAGCACCTCACTGGGTACCAGATTCTCTTCTTTCTACTAACCGGATTGTTGGCATAGGTATTTTTCTTCTTCAAACCATTTGTGTCTTACTTGAAACAGTTAATTCAAAGAAGGATTCACTAAAGAAGGATTATCTTTCTTCATAGAGGAGGACCTTCTTCGGACAAAAGTATATAAGTTAAGCCTTTTTCCTACTGAAACAGTCAAACAAGATTTTGCAGTTCCACACTTGTTTTATCTATAACAATTAAACTTAAATTTTCTTATTAGGCCACTAAACCTCAATATAGACTGTAACACAGAGATGCTGGTAATAAGCATATAAATAAATTCTTATGTGTTTTATGTTCTTGATAAGAAAGATTAATAGTCAACTATGGTATTTCTCCTTGAAATTATTTCTCATGTTCAAGAAGGATTTTATTATTGCCTTTGAAACAAGTTGAATATTTGGATGAATAGGCAACTGGTAAAATGTCCTTGCCCTAGTGCTAATAAACTTTGAAGAAGATTTTTCAGCTGCTTTGAAGGATATTTTTTTTCCTGCTGATAGCTTGCAAGTAATCCAAGTTGTAATTTCCACTGGTGCGATGGCCAAGTTATCACTTTAGCATGAAGGAGAAAAAAATGAAACAATTGATGAGTCTTCTATCAGAATAACTAGATGCAACTGTTCAAAGGAGAAGCAAAAGAGAACAAGAAGTGATTTTGCTGTCAATTATATTGTGTTTGTTCTGAAGTAATTATATATAGAGAAGAACCATGTTGGATGTTAGGACGTACTCTCCCAGACGTACATTGCCCCTGCCTTTCTAAGCCTTTCTTTGAACTTAACCCTACTGGTGAAAATCAGATATGAATTACCTTGATAGTCACCATGAGTTGAGGAATGTGTTAGCTATGGTAGGAATTTAGGAAAGATGCTTCATGGTAAGCTTCACTTTGAACAATAGTATGTCAAAGTAAAAATAATAAAAAGAAGGATGTGGTATTGCAATCAGTCCTGGAGACAACCAGAATACCTTTGCTGAGGAGATATTCTGGTGTCACAAATTGGTTTCTGGACCAATTTATCAGTCTTCCTTAGCACACCATTACTTTGAAATTAAATTGAACAAGCTTTATATCAGGACTTTATAAAGAAGATTAAGCCTACTTATATTATAAAAATCAGTGAATGAGGTGATACCAATTTGCTGATTCAAGCTGTGGGTCCAGGGAAAATGCCTTTCAGTGTAGATTTTATTTCCTCTGATGGATCTAGTTTTCAGTGAATATGATTTTCAAGACTCAGTGGATCATCATTTCCTTCCTGATGATAGGAATAGGACTGAATTTCAAGTTATCATCAGTACAAGATACATGTAATGCAACACCAGCATCATTTTGTGAAGAGTGGTCAAGCTCTTTGCTATGTCTCCCCTCCCCTGCCATTTACCTCAGTAGGGCTAGTGTCTTACAGGTCTATTGTTTCCCAATTCACTTCCATTCAAATGTAGACAGGGGGCTTATCTTTAACTGGCTTATCTCTTCTTACTACCTGTTCAAGAAATGTTTGTGGGAGACTTAAAGTTATTTTGTATTTTTTGTAATCATGTTTCTCTGGTGCTCTGATGAGCATGCTATATTACAATTAACTATTAGACAATTTGAGTAATAGTTTTCTTTGCTTTAACTCATAGTGAATAAATACTTTCTTGAAGTATAGTTTGAACTCTCAAATGATTTTGATGTCTAATGAAACTTAATATGAAAGAAAGAACAAATGTACAAATATTCCTTGGGTGTCCTGACTTAGGTTTCTGAGAAGGTTGACTCATTAACTAAAAGAGAAGACAGTATCCTTTCTATAGAAGTTAGCAAAATGGTGCAACTTCTTGATTCTTACATCATGGGAAATTATAACATAACTTCAATATGTTGTAATAGATTACTGTGGCTGCTATAAAAATACCACAAATTTATGGTTTAAAACAAAAGAAATTTATTCCACCATATTACTGGAGGCCAAAGTCTGAAATCAGTTTCATATGGTCAAATCTAGGCTGCACTTACTCATGAAGCTCCAGGCGAAAGTCTGTATCTTCTCTTTTCCAGTTTCTGGTAGCTGCTGGCATTCCTTGGTTTGTGGCTGCATTAGTCTAGTCTCTGCTCTGTGGTCCCACTGCCTTCTCTTCTCCTTTGCTTCTCCTTCATAAGAATTCATGTGATTGCATTTATGGCCCACCCTCATAACCCAAGATAATTTCCTCATCTCAAGCTCTTTAACTTGTTCACATCTGCAGACCCCTTTTTGGTCATTTAAGATAACACTCACAGGTTATAGGGATTAAAATGTAGAGATCTTTTGGGAATCTGTTATTTAGCCTGTCACTCACGTGTTACCAGGATGTGTAATATTTAATAGATAAATAGCAGTATCTAAATTACTAATAATAATGCTTTTAGGGAATTAGCAATATTTTTCTCTAAGAATTTAGAGAATCTAAAGTGGCAAATTTGGGGACAGTTGGCTTTTGAACCAGAGCATTACAAAACACAATTTAAAATGAAATTGGAGAGCTTGGGGCACCTGAGTGGCTCAGTCAGTTAAGTGGCTGCCTTCGGCTCAGGTCATGATCCCAGTATCCTGGGATTGAGCCCCACGTCGGGCTCTCTGCTCAGCGGGGAGCCTGCTTCTCCCTCTCCCTCTACCTGTTCCCCTGCCTGCTTGTGCTCTCTATCACTCTGTCAAATAAATAAATAAAATCTTTAAAAAAAATTTGCAGAGTTTCTGTAGATTCAGGGTTTTGTAGAATTGCCTATTAGAGTTTGTGTAAGTTTTAGATTCAGCAGTTTGTTACCATTGCTTGTCCACACCTTTGGATGTTTTCTAAAATCTAAAAGTCTGCTATGTCAGTATTTTCTGGTCTCTAGGTATTATTGTGATGAGAATTTTAAAATGGAGTTTCTTTCTTATCCATATGTAGAATTGATAAATATTTGCATATTTTGGAAGCTATTAAAAAACTGCACAAAGGTTTTTTTTTTTTTTTTTTTTGCCCCTCCATATTAAGGGTCTTATTTTTCATCATCATATAAGACTTTGATAACATGGAACTGATCCCTTCGATCTTATATTCATCCCAGGCTCTCCTTTTCAGATCATCATACCCAGGATCTGATACACAGTGGTTATCACTGGGCTCTCATCTAAAATCAAAACTTCCTCCCTGGCCCCAGCAGTTCTTTTTTATACCTCTTCTCCATTACATATTCCCCACTTCTGACACTTTGCCTTATGATTTGATTATGAATTGCTCTCATCATTGCTTTGATGCTGACCAGAAGCCTGGAGACACACTTCTTATGGTCTTTCTACAGATTCCTGGGCAGTGATTCCTTTCTACCCTCTAACCACCCTGCTTGCCGGCAGGTGTCTTATGATATAGTTATGCTTCCTCTTGACACCAAAGCACAATTATGGCATAGTAAAATGTAATAATGTGAAGAAATTAAAATATTATGGTCAGTACCTTGAAAATGCTTATTTTCCTTAGCTGAATTACGAGAATGAATTGTTCAGGCTGCAGTGTTCTAGGTTATTGGCACACTAAAGGTAGAATATAAGAGACTATGATCTTACTGACCTGTGTTTTGGAGAAGACTGCCCCATAAACATTGATTGATTCATTTAATCAACAAGAATATTTTTATTTGCCAAGACTTTTGCTAAGTAACATGGATAAAATGATAAAAACAGATTTGCTTTGTGTCTTCTTGGGGCTTTCTTGATAGTGAGGGGAGTTACTAAATCAAATGGTCATAAATAATTGCAAATTACAATTATTAATGATAAAAGACTTATTCTAGGAAAGGTCAGAGCATGTAAACTAGTTGAAGAGAGGCGTTCAAAGAAGGTTTCCATAAACAAGCAATGTCTTTATGGATATTTGAAGACTGAATGGGAAATTAGCAGGATGGGGTGGTGGGCATGAGGAGAGAACATTCTATCATTCTATGCAAAAGCACATGTGCAAATGTCCTGTGGTAGGAGGGATTGTGGCATCTTGAAGAGATTTAAATAAGACCAATGAGTTTGAAACAGGAAGTCATTTTCAGTACTGTAATGTTGATAGAGTGGGTAAGAATCAGATTATCTGCTTTTAGGCATTTTAGAGATTTAGCCTTGCCAGAAAAATTATAGGGAACTATTGGATACTCTAAACAGAAATATATGTAATCAGGTTTTGTTTTAAAAAAAGATAATTTACTGTGTGGAGATGAATTTATAGGAAAGGAAGAGTGAATATAAGAAGTCTAGTTAGAAGACTACTATAAAGATAGAGATGAAAATGGGTCATTCTGTTTTTCCATATTCTTTGATTTTGCCCTTTTCTGGCTTTCAGCATTGTGCTTGGATCACTATAATTTGTTTAAAGAACAGTAAAAATTTATTAATGAATAAATCCAGCTGTGGTTTGGTATAGGAGAAGAACTTGAACCAACTATGCTGTGTTTGTTGTTTGATGTTTGTTGTTTGTCACCAATGTTCATGCTCAATTTGAAAAACTTGAAAGTTATATAGCATCATGAAAATACAGAGACCAAAATGTTCTAAATAGGGGCACCTGGGTGGCTCAGTCGGTTAAGTGTTCATGATCCTAGGGTCCTGGAATCAAGCCCCACTTTAGGCTCTCTGCTGAGCAAGCTCTCTTTATCTATCTCCATCTCCCTCTGCCTGCCACTTCCCCTGATTGTGCTTTCTCTCTCTTTCTGTCAGACAAACAAACAAATAAGTAAATAAAATCTTTAAAATTTTTTTTTTAAGATTTTATGTATTTATTTGACACAGAGAGAGAGAGAGAGAGAGATCACAAGTAGGCAGAGAGGCAGGTGATGGGGAGGGGAAGCAGGCTCCCTGCTGAGCAGAGAGCCTGATGCAGGGCTCGATCCCTGGACCCTGAGATCACGACCTGAGCTGATGGCAGAGGCCCCAACCCACTGAGCCACCCAGGCACCCCAAAATCTTTAAAAATTTTTTAAAAATGTTTTAAATATAGCAAATTAGTCACTTGTGCATTAGGGAAGGAAGTTAGAGGAGTTCTAGGGATATAGGGCAGACATCCCATATTTCAATCCTTGTGGGCCAGAAAGTTATTAAGCAAAATTAAAGGTCTGATTAAGACTGCAAAGAGTATAGAGATTTCTGAGGTTCTTGGTAATTATGCAATAGAAATTTAATCCAAATTGGCAGGAAATTAGTCTTTGAAGGATAAGAAGTTGATAACTAGGTCACTTGACAATATGGTGTGAATATTTTGTCTGAGCTTAAGAAGAGGTCATTCTAACTGCTTCATTAAGACTCAAATACTCTATTAAAATGAAGATATTCTGAATATGTCAGGCTTTAGAAATCCAGGAATTACAAAGAGATATTCTAAAATGCAAGTCTTGATGTATATCCAAAAGTTGAATTAATTGCCATAGAAATATGAAGTAAATACTTCCGTGGTAAATTCAAATGTATACCAAAGTATTTAAAATATTATGAGTTAAGATAAAGTTGAGGCTTTGAAAATGTTCTCATTTGGTTTTATGAGTTGAGCTCATTGAGGTCTGGGTGCCTCAGTCAAGAGCCCTAGTGTGTCCTGTGCACTGAAGGGCAGAGTTGCTGCAGCAGCACAGCAAGGAACCGCCTTAATTGGCTTCTACAGGGAGGCTAGTATTTTCCTTTCTTAAAATTTTTTTTTTTTAATTTTCAGAGATCAGGTCCAGAGCCTGACAAGTTTATTTACCTGGAGAAGTAGATTTTAGTTTCTAGAAGAAAAGATTAAAAACACAACCTGAAGTGAAAGGATAATCCTTTGATGTTGGATAATGATGACACAAATTATCATTGATTAAAGAGCCACTTTACCTCAGATACAGTACAAATTCTGTGCTTCACAGTAGGATTCTTCTAACCTAGTTGAGAAAGGAGGAAGCCTGACAAATAATATCCAGGGCATTATTTCTAGGGTCCAGTTAACCAAGGATAGTTATTCATCTTATTAAAACCCATTTGAAGGACCCACAAAATTATAATGTAGTAGATCAATACAAGGCTTTAGAAGCCTACACATGTGGGTCAGATCCTGACCGAACCAGTTATTTGCTATGAGACCTTAGTCATAGGACTTAACTTCTCTAGCCCTTATTTTCTTATATCTACAAAGGGGGTAATATTGTTTACTTCATACAATTGTTGGGAGGATGAAATTCGTAAATACAAAGAACTTAGTACAGTGAGTGGCATATAATAAACTAAAAAATTATAGCAACTACTCATAACTAGAAGGCTTTTCAAATAATTTATAATCTTTTTTTTAAAGATTTTATTTATTTATTTTACAGAGAGAGAGAGATCACAAGTAGGGAGAGAGGCAGGCAGAGAGAGGGGGAAGCAGGCTCCCGGCTGAGCAGAGAGCCTGATGTGGGGCTCGACCCCAGGACCCTGCGATCATGACCCGAGCCGAATACAGAGGCTTTAACCCACTGAGTCACCCAGGTGCCCCCTCATTTATGATCTTTATCTAGTTTTCATCACAGAAAGAATAAAAAATTTTTGTAGTGTATTATGCCAGTAATGCAAATATAATGAATATTCTACAAAACACAGATTCTCAATTTTAGGGAAAACATTATTTTGAGATTTACCACTAAAGTGTTATTATAAACTTCAATAAAAAATTGTTTGCCCTATTGAAACATTTACAGTATTCTCCTACTATGAGAGCCATAGATGGAGAAGTGTTAACAGCATATTGTATGAGTTTTTTTACATTCTTGGGAAAATACTAACTGTTTAGGCAAATTCAGCAAAAGTTAGTGACTAGAGGGAATTAAACTAATGCATGCATTGAATAGAATATCCTAGTATTTTCTTGATTTGTTCAAATAGGAGAAATCATGTAATTTTTTTGAAAAGTGCAATTTATATGAAAATGTAATTTCTAGACATTCAATAGCCCATTTACGAGGTAAAAAGCTGTTGTCATAAATCCAAAAAAATGCAGTTTTACATTTTCATGACTATCAAAATGAAATATTTTTCTGAGGCACAATAGCTTATTATTATACATTTGGAGTTTTTAAAGATTCATATTTTGTTTTAGAAACAGACTATTATTTCTGACTGATTGCTTTGGGTTTTAAAACCAATATTGGCATTAGCAAAGAAGCATGCCAAGTTACATAAACAAAAACAAAATCAAGCTATGTTTGAACATTACCTCAGAGGAAGTTTCTTAAGAAGTTATTTAGGTAATTTAAAATGTATGTTTTTTCTCTGATGTTCTGATATGCTACATATAGATAAAGTTTAATTGCCCTTGGGTGGCTATTTTTAAAGGAATCTCAAAGCTAAATCTTAATCCCTTAATTTCTAAGTATCTCATTTTACCCTTGTGATCATCTGGTTTACTGCTTCTTTGCTAATTAATCCTAGAGAAATTCCCCTAAGAATTCCTACTTAGTTTGTATATAAGTATACAAGTATCTGCTGTTGATGGTATTTTGAAAGAACCATAGTATAGATTATGGGGGGCATCTGCCTCACGCACAGTCTTTTTTTTTCTTTTCGAAAATCTTTCTCCTCTATGTGATTGAACATTTACAGTCATTTTTTTTTTTTTTTTATCGCATGATCCCCAACCTCTGAATCAAGGCTCAGCTATTAAGATTCTCTTTCCTATTACGTGAATTCTTGAGCCAGCAGCTAGTTGGAGTCTTCACTGGCAGAGTTTTTCATTTCGGGGAAGCACTGATCTATAATATCCTCAAAAAGAGGAAAACCTAGTTTTCAGAGAGAAAGAGTGGACAGATTATGCAGAAAGAAGCATCTTCAAGTTCATGAAATTCCCTAGAAGTCAGAGAGAGTAATTTCTGTTTCTTAGTACTTTCCATTTGCTGGTTCCAGACACTCATGAGAACCACTTATCCATGATTTTTATAAGCTATTCCTGTGTCCTTATAACAAATTTCACTTTGTTGAAGTAGCTTGTGTGAGTTTCTGCTATTTGCAACCAAAGAACCTCTACTAAGGAGGTAATTCAGATCTATGGCCTTGTGTAGGGAAAAAGTGTGATGGTCATAGTGGTGGAATCTTTTCCTATGAAATTGTGCAAGTCTAAATTTATACACTCTGTAAAAGCATTGGAAGTCATTAGTAACAAAAGATAATGAAAAGCATGTATAATTTTAGGAATTCCTATCCACGGACAGAAAAGAAGAATACGATTACTTCATAGGCCAGGAAAGCTTTTTCAGCATCTTTGAGGAAGAACTTAAGTAATTTATAAAGCACAAATAGAAAACTACAGAAGGATTTCCAAGAGTAATTTTTACGATCAGGAATTTTTGCCTCTGATTTAGACTTTTTAGACTCCTTCCACTGTATATATTATCAGAGAGAATTTAAGTAATTCTCCTAAAGTCATGGTAGATATATGCCAAAGCTGAGATCAATTCTAAGACACATGTTTTCAGCTACTCTGGTGTTCTGTGTTCTGCCTCCTAAAGTGATCCTAAAATTTGGAGGTTGCCAAGCTTAACCCCTCTAGAAAATACATTTTGCAACCAGTGATATACAAAAGAAGGATATGAGGAAAGGAAGCTTCTCATACTCCTTCTCTACATCCCTTACTCCTAGGTATTCATCTCTACCTAACTCTGCCCATTCCCAGGCTCAGGCCCACTAGAGAGTATAAAATGCTTGGATATTAACATTATTTAGTAACTTGCAGCTACAAATTACTCATGTTTACCACCCCTGCCTGGACTTTTCTTGTGATTTTGTGGAATTAGGAGTCATATTTGATATCTGAGAAAGCAGGATATTGGCACTGAGCATCTTCCAAAGAAAAGAGGCTTCTACTATATTTGCTTCTTCATTATTTTTTATTTGTTTTTTATTATTTTTTATTTGCTTCTTTATATACTATTTAAGTAATGGCTCATTTTTATATACTATTTAAGTATTTCTGTGGGTGAATGACCATCTTTGTCAGCTATCACAATTTAAAATTGGGCCCTAAAGACCTAATAGTTCTTATTACTTTAAATAAAGCTGATAGCATCAAACGACTCCAGTATAACTTTATTTTAAGTGTATTTAGGTGGCTATCTATAGTTGACAGTGACAAATGAGTATAGCTTAAGGCTCTTTTCATATGCATTGATCCATGCTAAAAAGACCAATACAGCTCTTATTGCAATATGTTGTGAGTCCGAGGAACAATGGACCAATTTATGATGAGGCAGATCTAACTATAGCAAAATGTGCTAGCTTTTTTTTTTTTGATGAATTTAAAAATAAACACTATGGTTACTATAAAAATGACTAAAAACATCTCTGATAGAATTACTGTAATTTTCTTCACTTAGAGAAATTCCATGCCATGTGATTGGGGGTGGGCAGGTCATACTTAAAGTGCCAGAGATTGGTTTAGATGGAGAGATAACAAGCAAGTTGCTTAAGTTATTATTGCTTCTACAAGTCTAGCAGTAAAAAGGAACAACATTAGAAATAATTGATAGTGAAGGGATGAGGGAGATAAAAAGAGATGGACTGGGAAGAATTTAATGACTCTTTGTGGTTTTACATCTGTCACAGTTTCTGTGCTACATTAAAGTTTCATTATTTTCACATTTCATGTTTTCATATTTTCCCATCCCCTTCTTTCTGCTAAATTTACCAAGTAATACAATGTAGATAATGGAGAACTATTGCTATAAATGTCATCGAATGTGTTACTGAATATGGATAGAATGTTTCACTGATGCATTTCCTTCAAAATACATTTTCAATTAGCAGAGGATTTGTGTACAAAACATAGTCCTTTAAAAGTTACATAAAAAATAGACTATTGTATGACAAAAATGAAGGCCTAAAATCATGAATATTTGTATCTATGTTCAACTTTAGTGGATCAAATGGTTGTGTCATTCTCCTTTTACAAACTTCATTTTCTTATGATACTTGGTGTTTCATAGACATGTATACCTGTCACTTATTGACTTTTTGTTTACTATAGGATACATTTTAATAGTTATTTCTGTTAATTTTACCAATGAGTTAAATATATTTTATGTGTAAATATCTGAGAGTAATGATTGGAATGATTTTCATAATCTTGTATTAGCATAATAATTGTTTAAAGTAATTCTTCATTCAGAGTTAAGACAGAAACCATGATTGTATTCTGTCTCCATGACTGAATCATCCAACTTCTTGCAGGAACTTGTATTTTTGGTGCTTTGATTGAGTAGAAGCGAGAAGATTTTGATACTTGCCCTAAGCATATGCCTTCCATGGTTGTGTGGAAGAGGGCTATAACTCCAGATGCCACTATTTCAATCAAACACTAAATTTTTGGATCAGTTCTGCAAAGACACAGTGAGGGCAAGGGTCACATCTTCATTCACCATGTATTTCTTTCACTCTCTATTTTGCCCTGTACACAACCGTGCTTAGCTTTGGAAAGCATATAGGACTGAGTGTCTTCAGGTGAATATAATCTGTCTTCATGCATCTTCATTCTTCCCTCCTGTCAGGCGTAGGGAATATTCATGTCAATGCTTGTTAAATGTGCTTTTAAATACTACATTTTTGGGGGGTGATGCCTGAGTGGCTCGGTCTTTGGTTCAGGTCATGATTCCAGGGTGCTGGGATTGAGTCCCATATCAGGATCCTCGTGCTGGGGGGAACCTGCTTCTCCTTCTCCCTAACCCCTCCCCCTGACTCATGCTCTCTCTCTCGCTCTCGCTTTCTATCTCAAATAAATAAATAGAATCTTAAAAAAAACCCTACATTTTTTTAAAAAAAGATTTTGTTTATTTGAGAGAGAGTGTGCATGTGTGCAAGCACGAGTTGGGGGAGGGGCAGAGGAGAGGGAGAAACAGACTTCCCACTGAGCAAGGAGCTTGGCATGGGGCTCCACATGGGAAGGGGCGGGTGGGTATCCCTGTGGGGCTCGATCCCAGAACCCTCTGAGCCCAAGTCAGACGCTTAACCGACTGAGACACCCAGGCACCCCTGAACATGACATGTTTTAAATTCAACTCTATTTGCTTGTCTTCATGCAAGAAATAGCTAAAACAGCACCTGCCATATAGTGTGAGTATTGTTGGTGCTAGTAAGTGTAAGAATTCCCTGATTCTACTGCCATTTGCTTTACTGAACTAAATCAACATCTCTTCCTTACTTATCCATGTGTTGTAGAATGACAGATGGAGATACAGTCTTTTGGCATTAAATGTTGGATAACACTATGATATTCTTTTTTTTTTATGATTTTATTTGTCAGAGAGAGCACACAGGCAGGGGAAGCAGCAGGCAGAAGGAAAAGCAGGCTCCCTGCTGAGCAATGAGCCCAATGTGGGACTTGATCCCAGGACCCCAGGAGCATGATGTGAGCCCAAGGCAGACGCTTAACTGACTGAGCCACCCAGGCACCCAAAAGCTGTGATATTCTGATTGGGAATTAAATTTGTCCTCATCAGGAATTATTGCTGAATTAATATCATTACTTGTAGTATATTATACTCTTTTGGCATGGCTTTTCATTTAGAGATAATTCTCTTTATTTTTTAGCCTGCCATAATGTTTTGTAATCAGCAATATTAATTGTTAAGACCCAGTCTGCTGCCTTTAGAAAATCTAAGTTGTATGTGATGCATTTATGGTTTATAGGTGGGCAAGTTTAAGAACAATTAAGAATAGAAAATGCTTTCTTGACATCTATTTCATTGACATCTATTCATTGACATCTATATGATGTGAGAAAATATTATAATATCAAGATAGTTTGCTGTGCTCATATACTTTAATCAGTTAAAATTTATTATAGCATTTCTTTGTGCCACTTAAGTTGTGTGTAAAATGATAAAACCATGGCTAGAGCTCACAAGATTGAAGTGTACCCTGTGGCTACCATCTTCATGTACAATGGTCACGGTCATGTGTACGTGTGCTTGAACCTTCCAGGCAGCTCTTGTGAATGAGGAAGAGATGGAGGCTTGGAGCTGGAAAACCTGAATTCAAATCCAGGCTTTGACTCTTTGTGGATTTCTCGTTTTGATTAATCCCATTTACTTTTTTGAGCCTCAACTCTTCCTTACGTCAAAAACAGACAAATTGTGTGAGATAATGCATGAAAGCATTTGTAAACTCTAGAGAGTTTCCTAAATTTAAAACGTTGGAATTATTATAAAATGTGTAGGCAGGCATTATTATCGAGCAGATGAAAAGCACTTTCAATGAAAATGTCATGCCAGCAGGGACTTTGCCAGAATATCTTACCCAGGGCTCCTTTGAAAGCTGGACGCAGACCCTTGATTGGCAGTAGCATGCTTGGAGCACTACATGGCCCTGCTTCAGTGTTCCCACCGTGTTTTCACAAAGCTCGCTCATTGTTAATTAAATTGAGCCAAGAGTGTCAGCATTTATTAGGCTAGACTCTGGACAAGCATGGAACTGTGAGAGCAAAAAAGAATTTAAAATTTGAGAAAGGTTATTGAAAATATAGAGGTTTTGAGGTTTAATACCTTGTCTTCTTGTATAATTTAAAAATAGTCATCTGTATCCAAACAAGGAAAATGCAAAAGAAATGTCCAGCTTTGCTAATGCTGATGGACATGTGGGTCTTTTGGTGCCATTGAAGCATTTAGATTTTTATCCCCAAGAGGTTTGCAGTCTTCACTCAGCTGGAACAAGTGGAAAAGGATCTCAGAGATAACAATGTTATAGCTAGAATATCTAGAGTCATTTTCATCTGGATTTTACTTTCTATGTCTTTAAAGTAGAAAGGAAAAAAAGAGCCTCGTTCTTTTTTTTTTTTTTTTGTGAGTAGCATAGTTTACATCTTGAAAAGCTATTGACAGACTCCAATTTCTCTGATATATTTAACCAGAAGGAACTCTTGATGATGAGTGATCATTTACAGGTACTTTTCAAGGCAGGAGTTAATGGAGGTGAGAATAAAGGGAGAAATTATTCCTATTCTTTACTGTGTCTTCCAGTTAAAAGATTTTTAGCCTTGTCTGAAGGAAACCTGCCTCATTCACCTGCCTGGTGATTATCGATGAATACTGACTTACATCTTTACTATGCCAGCATTGAAGTGTCCTGTTTTTTCTTTATCTTTGAGAATACTTCCTTCTTTGAGTCATTAAAGTCAGATCTAAAAGGGTTTTCTCTCACTTTAAATAAGAGCATAGTCAATTTTAAGGAGTGTGTGTAGAAATAAATTGTACTTTGGTGCTTCTCTAATAACCAAAAGAAAAAATAATGGGACGATGTTCTTGGAATTAAAGAGGGATGTGCTCACATTTACCAGTATTTATATGGAACCAAATGATTCTTAAACAGATTAATATTAGTTAGTGACATGTAAACATATCCCAGTATATCTGAAATCATGGCCAGGTACTCTTGTCTGTGTTACTGTGTGAAGGTATTACTATCAGCTATACATTTTTGCTTGTTAGCAGCTCTAATATCTACATATTTCATGCTTAATTTTCAGATTTGTTGAGTATATAAAGGGTATTTTTAAAAAATATTTGATTGCAGTTTACTGTAAGTTAAAATTATAATGAATGAATTTTACACATTAAATGAAATTAAAAATAATCTCCTTAAAAATAGAAACAAACACTACATAGTTGTTTTACAATTTTTGATTAGTTTTATCATAAATTAATTTGAGGTAATCTCTTACATTTGATTTCCTGCCTTACAGGAATCAGACGAGATCAGTTCTTTTCAATGTTTCTAATTTTCAAAGTGGTTAAAATTTCATGTTTCATTGTAATAATTTTTAACTACTCAGTCGATTTGTAACAATCAATGAGAGAAATAAAATGGATCTATGAAGAAACATCTATTAACGAGCAACTATATGGGGATTAGAGAAGTCTGTCTGAATCACAAGGCAGAGATGGTATTTAGTAGCCAAGTCCACTTCCAGACAAAATTAGCAAAGGCTGCAGTGAAGTTAAAGCCTGCTGGTTACAAAATTGGAAATTGGTTTCCTGGGGCTCTCTGTAAACTCTTCATTGCTTTACTCAATCATGGTTCATTAGCAAGTTAACAGACAGAAGACCAGTGCACATTGGGATGTATGTAGAGCCAATCCTTCCATCTCCTTGAGCATCACTTAAAACTTGAATGTCACAGCAGATTAGACATTGCATCAAACTGCATTTTCATACAATGCTGTGCATGGTCAGTCCACAGATCATATCCACTTAAACTCTAAATATTTTTAAGTGTTTTTGGTTTATCACGCATTTCACAGGGAAGCAAAGGTTTTAATTCAAAATGACTCTGATCGAACAAAAAAAAAAATCTCAAAAGCATCTGAAAAAGAAACAACTTGAAGAAACTCAGTTAAGAGATTGGACTAAAGTAGATTTAATGGTTCCCATTAACTTGGATCTAATTCACTGGAGGGGAAAAAAATCCATAGGGATATTAGGGCATTTAAATGTGCTTCTGAAAGTGGTTGGACAAACTGTCTCTTGGCTCATAAAATAGTTTTGTTCAACCTAAGCAAATGGCCTTGACTCTTAGACCAAAACAGTTCATTTATGCAGTTTATATTGGAAGAATGTATTTTTGTAGTGTTGTGACTCTTGAAAAACACTACCTAAGGAATGAATGTACATAACTCTCTAGGACCCACTAGAAGTTATGGTATATTTCTATTTTAGATCATAGGTATTTGTGTTACTTAGAGGGTCTGTAATAATTGCTGTCTAGAGTATCCAGTACTCAAATATTATGTGTATTTCATATTTGAGAGTATTTCATGTTCAGGGAGAAGGTCTAATTATCAGATGAAATAAAGTGGGATGAACATTCACTTTTAGAAGTATTGGGTTTACAAGACAAGGATGCCTACTCTCATCACTGTTATTCAACATAGTACGGGAAGTTCTAGCCAGAGCAGTTAGGCAAGAAAAAGAAATAAAAGACATCCAAATTGGAAAGGAAGAAGTGAAAATTTCTCTATGATGATATATAGAAATGATACAGATGATATGACTTATGTATAAAAAATCCTAAAGACTCCACCAAAACACTGTTTGAAATAGTAAATTCTGTAAGGTTGGAGGATACAAAATTAATATAGCAAAGCCAATTACATCGCTGTTCACTAATAATGAAACAGAAAAAAAGAGGAAATAAGAAAAAAATCCCATTTATAAATACATCAAAAAGAATAAAATATTAAAGAATACTTTTAACCAAGGAGATAAATGACCTAGACACTGAAAATTGTAAGACACTGCCAAAAGAAATTGGAGGAGACTCAAATAAATGGAAACATATTTAATACTCATGGATTGGAAGAATTAATGTTAAAATGTCCAAAGGAGTTTGCAGATTCAGTGCAGTCCCTTTCAAAATTTCAATGACATTTTTCAAAGAAATAGAACAAATAATTCTAAAATTTGTATGGAACCATTAAAGACCCCAAGTAGCAAAGCAATCTTGAGAAAAAACAAAGCTGGAAGCATAGTGCTTCCTGATTTCAAACTATACTACAAAGCTATAGTAATCAAAACAATATGATATAGGCGTAAAAACACATATAGATCACTAGAACAGAATAGAATGCCCATAAATAAACCTAAGCACATATGGTCAATTAATTTCAAAGAGCCATGCATACAATGGGGAAGGGATAGTCTCTTTAATAAAGAATGTTGGGAAAACTAGACAACTACATGCAAAAGAATGAAACTGCACCACTAACACAATATATAACACATAACTCTGAATGGATTAGACTTGAGCATAAGACCTGAAACCTTAAAACTCGTAGAAGAAAACGTAAGTAGTAAGCTACTTGACATTGATCTTGGTGATGATTTTTTAGAATGAAATTAAAAGCAAAGACAACAAAAGCAAAAATAAAGAAATGAGACTATATCAAACTAAAATCCTTCTATGCAGCAAAGGAAACTATCGACAAAATGAAAAGGCAACCTAAATGAATAGAAGATATTTACAAATCATACATCTGATAAGGAGTGAATATCCAAAATATATAAGGAACTCCTGCAACTCAGTAGGGAAAAAAATCCAATTAAAAAATGACAGAGGATCTGAATAGACATTTTTTTCAAAGAAGTAATACAAATGACCAACTTGTACATGAAGTGGTACGCAATTTTACAAATCATCAGAGGGTAAAAGAGAGGTTGGTAAAGGGGTACAAATATTCAGCTATAAAATGAACAAGGCCTGAAGGTTTAATATAAAACATGGTTACTGTATTTGATAACACTGTATTGTATAATTGAAATTTGCTAAAAGAATACAACTTACATTCTGTTTTCACACACACAAAAATAAATATGTAAGGTGAAGGGTATTAGTCAACTAGATGGTGGGAATTCTTTTACATGTATCTATGTATCAGATCACCACAATGTACACTTTAAATACAATTTTATTCGTAAAAAGAAAAAAAGAAAGGATTGGATTTGCTAGAAAGGAAATAGAAAAACCTAAGGGTGACTTGTACACTTTAAAAAAAAAGATCATTCTTCAACCATAAGTAACAAAGCAAAAATGGTATTTTATTTAACACTTACTTTATATAGGAGGAAAAAGAGGACACTCATTTATTCTGGCTTAAATTTTCTTTTTCAATAGAGGAGTTTCCATTTTTTCCACTTTTTTTTCAGTTCTAGGTTTCTTGTACTTATTTAACAATTTCTAGGTCAGCCTTCCCTCCATTATTTTATTTGTCTTCATAGAAAAGTAGACTCTTGAAATGCAGCCTATATACCAACGGGTGAGGACCCAGTTATCTGAGTATCATACTTTAGTGCTGCCTGAGAAATCCAAATGTATTGTTTGGAATGAGAGGTTCACCATGATTTTAAATATCTTAGTAAAGTTTGAGTTAATAATACGCAATCGAATATATGTTTATTTATATTCAGGCCAAAGGATTACATTGTCTTTTATTCTTTCTTGACACGAAACCTCGTGGTAAGGTAAAAATTGCTCTATCGTTGGCCTCCAGAAAGTTAGGCTGATTTGGTTTAAATTACAGAGAAGAGATCTGGCCCAGAAGGAGTCCATATTTGTGAGATAATTGGGAGTCTGAGAGTCTGTAAACCACTTTGAGCTATCAGATCTCTTCTGGTGTATGCCTGGTGGGACACATGGGTATTTTATACTTGCCTCATATTAGCCTCAGTTCTGAGATAATGATACAGGTTCAGCAGGGACAGAGATTTGAACTGGCCTCACAACTTGCATTAATAGATGTATTTGCTTTATTTTGTTAGGCCTTAACTCTAAGAAAGATGCAACATCATACATTGACTTTCTGTCCTCTTCTTTTTTTGCAATCTTACCAGCATATAACTTGTTATTCCCAACTGTCCTCTACTTTCCTTTATTCTTTTTCCCTAAGGGAATTCAATAGCACTGTGTTATGACTTGAAAATATTTTCAAAGAGTGAAATAAACAAAACTATTACAAAAAAATCTCTCGTATAAATTAGACTCACTTTTTAAAGTTTATACCTTTGGCCCTATTGTTTTAGATCATAAACTCTTAGCAAGCAAGGGCGATGAAGGCTTGGTTAACCTTTGTCCAGTGCCATGTGATTAAACCTAATATACGTTGACTATTCTACCCTTTAACATAATTTTGTTTACTGAAATGCGTTATTTTCTTTTTTTATTTACTTAATATATCATTTTATGTACAATAGGAAACAAGGAGGAGTCAATAGGAAAACATTTTTTCTTGCACTTATTTTTTTGGAAAATTCTGATTATGTCAGTATTTGCCCTCTTTCTTCATTCTGAGGCATAGACAAATATTTTTCCAGTAGTTAAGATATTGCTTCATTATTTTCAGCAGGATTCTCTTTCAGGTTGCTGTTTAGTTATTAAGTGCTTTATTTATAATCATCTCAAGAAATACCATTCTTCTTGTTCAGAAATGCACAGGCCTTACCTTATAATTCAGTGCCTGAGAGAATTGAAAAATGGGAATGCCATTGCCATGAAGTTTCTTAACATAATAATTTATCAGTGTATATATCCCCAGTTTGTGGGGCTGTGCCACACTTTGATGGAGTCTGACCTGATTTCTTCAGTGACAGCCAGTTTGCAGGGTAATATTTTTGTCTTTTTCTCTGAGAACAGTTACCTAATGAAACAATTAATCACCTTCTAAATCAAATGCAAAACTTTCAATTAACATGGCTGAAGAAATGGAAATTATAGGTGCTATATCCTGAGTAGGAAAGTGAGATAATAGAACTAGTCAAACTCGTTGTGTAGGCACTGCTGATAATAATCTTTTTCAAAGAGAAGAATCAAATTGACATTCAGAGTAAAGGCTGGACTTGAATCATCAGGGTGGAATGCAGAATAGAGTGAGAAATTCATCATATATAGCCTTCTCAGAGTGGGATGCAGAATGGAATGAATTCTATATATATAGCATCCTTTCTTTGTTTTAAGAAGGTGCGTATGGTCTCAAGATGCATATGGTCTAAAACACTAAATTTTATTATAATTCCTGAACTTTCTGGGTCCTTTAAGTGATTTTTTCCTCATTATTAGTAGATGGACATCTGTTCATTGTTTCAGCTTTCAAATGACAGGAGAACACCCTGCAGTGTGTCTGTAGAGTTGCCTTAGAATTGGGTAGGGGGACTGAAGGCTAAGAGGCAGAACCAGAATAGAGGAAGAGCAAGACCTGGTAAAGAAAGTGGCTTGAGGATGTAGTGGATTGAAGGTGGGAGTGGGTCACAGACAAAAGGTCAGTTTCAGACACAAGAGTAGAACTAAGAATCATGGACTATGGATTTGGACTAGGGTGAGCACTGAGGACTGCAGAAAGTGCAGTGGACTGGGACTTACGGACTTGGTTCTGGGATTGGTCTTTTTTTTTTTTTCTTAAAGATTTCATTTATTTGTTTAACAGAGAGAGAGAGAGAGATCACAAGTAGGCAGAGAGGCAGACAGAGAGAGAGGGGGAAGCAGGCTCCCTGCAGAGCAGAGAGCCTGATGCGGGGCTCAATCCCAGGACCTTGAGATCACGACCCAAGCTGAAGGCTTAACCCACTGAGCCACCGAGGCGCCTCCTGGACTTGGTCTTGTGAGAGATTATTTATATGACTTTAGGTATATCCTTCAACATTACTGGTTCTCAGTTTCATCTTTGTAAGATGAATGGAAAGACCATATAGTTTCTAAGTTCCATCACAATTTTAAAATCTGTGATTCTATGGTATGTTTTATTTGGAGCCATCAGATTGTCAGAAGGAATGAGGCTGCTTAGAGAACATTAGAATGAAGTTGAAAATTAGCACTCTAGATCAATTCTTTTGACACTGATGGTTAGTAAGCAGTTCAACAACCACAGTTAGCAAATGAATTCATGGAAAAGAGAATATTCATTCACCAAATATATTGTCAGGAAACACTTTCTGTTTTATGCAATGACAGTAGCAGTGGATTAGAAAAGTTAAAGAGGTAACTTCTGTATTTAAAAATTTATTTAACAGGAGGAAAGCACTGATTTTAGAATTCATTCGTTATTAATAAAAAGCTATACTTGCACATAAATGAAAAAATGCTTAGAGCAGAAACACTAAATACTTAAAATTTTTACTTTTACCTGCAAAAGAAATTGTGTTGAAATCACATTCAAATTCTATTGAATGTGAATATGGTACATGCATACTGTCTCTGAAGGCATGCGTTGGGATGCAGACTTTATCTAGATACAAATCTCTTAGGTATCTTCACAAAATATGAATAGGGAGAAAACAGGAATTACTCAGAGGAAAAATTGAAAGCCAACTTGTACTGTATAGCACTGAGATAGCAGAAGCAGCTGCACAGCAGCTTACTCCTCGTGACAAGCCCAGAACTCTACAATAACGGCTGGCACTGTCTGATGAAATTGCCAAGGAGCCAGATGCCACAGCTGGGAACATTATCCTTGTGTTTCTGATGAAATTGATACAGCAAATGGTACTCCATTGTTAACTCCTTGCTATCCATATAAGTTTTCTCAAAGCATTGAGATCTCTTATAAGAATAAGTTCCAAAGCTTAATGGCAAGGACAATAATTCCGTTAGAGGAAGACATTGAAGAAGATACTGTAAATATTGTTCAAAGAAGAATAAATCAAAAATAAAGAGTGATTTTTAAATGACAGGCTATAGAGGATTAGAAGAGTTGTGACAGTGTCAGGTTGACAAATGTTCTAAAAATTACAGCACTATTTACATTTTCTTTAATGTAGGTAGTAGTATTTTTTGCCAAAGACAATGAGAAAAACAATAGGGGGAATATTTGACCTACAAAGATGATGAAGAGTTTTTTCATGATAACATGCTAGATAATACATAAATGTTAGCATTTATAATGTGTTTGACCCTGTGTTAACAATTGCATGGACCTCAAGGAGTCTATAGTATAGAATAGTAAAATTTATGGTATAGTTTGTGTACAATGTGTCATATTTTATAGTTTATGTACAAGACTCTGTAAATTACTGGATGGCTTGAGTCTATGGTGGATTCTCATTATAAATATAGTATGTTTTACGTGACAGACTAAATTCTCCATGTCCTCACCATATTCAAATTCTGATTCCTGGAACATATGATGGATATATTACCTTACATTGCAAAAGGGACTTTGCAGATATGTGTGGAATTTGAGATGACAAGTTATCCTGAATTGTTTGGGTAGGCCCAATCTAATTACATTGTACTTAAAAGCAGACAATTTCTGTGGTTGGATCAGAGAGATGATATAGAAGGAGGGTTTGAAGCATGAGAGAGATTCAACTCAGCAGGGATAGTTTGAAGTTGGAGTAAGGAATCCATGAGTCAAAGAATGTAGGTGACTTCTAGAAGCAGAGAGATGGGCTTCAGCTGAAAGATTGCAAGGATCTGAGTGCCAAAACCATAAGGAAATGAATTCTGTTAACCAATTGAATGAACAAGGAAATGAGTTCTTCTTTATACCTTCCAGAAGAGAATGCAGCCCTGGTAACAGTTTAATTTTTGCCTTATAAGACCTGTGTAATGAGGACTATAAAATAATAAATTTGTGCTGTTTTAAGCTGTAAAGTTTATAATAATTTGTTATTGGAACAATAAATAAACAAATGTAATCCATAAGTTACTAAATGTATAATAAGTTAAAATACAAGGGGAAAGTAGCTATATAAATAGTGATACACTGAAAAGATAAAGTCTGATTATCCCCTGAGTTAGTAATTAAAATGAGGGCAACTTTTTTGAGATCATGTAGGACTCAGTTGAACTGAGAAGTTTTTATAAGGAACAGATTAAAACAGACTTGGAAGGATATGTAGACTTTGTTGAAAAGAAAATGAAGTCTCTGAACATTATATGTGGGAGACTGACAAGAGAAAAGTTTTATTTGTAGGAAAAGTTATGAGATTTTTTTGGAAGAAATGGGTGAGAGCCGGTTATTTATATATAAGAATCAGAGAACAGTAGAGAAAACAGGGTTTGGGAAAGATTGTAGAAATTGCTTGGGCTTTCTTGTAATGCCAAGAAATAGCTTGCATATGTATGAATATATGTGTATGTATGTATTTATTTTCCAGGATGATTAATATACAGCATTATATTAATTTTAGATGTACAGTATATCAATTCAATAATTCTATATACTGTTATTCAATGCTCATCATGATGTGTACTCTTAATCCTATGACCTATTTCACCTAGCCCTCTACCCACCTCTTCTCTGGCAACCACCAGTTTGTTCTCTATAGTTAAGAGCCTGTTTTTTGTTTGTCCCTTTTCTTCTTTGTTCATTAGTTTTGTTTCTTAAATTCCATACATGGGTGAAGTCATATGGTATTTATCTTTCTCCGACTGATTTATTTCACTTAGCATTATACCTTTTAGGTCCTTTCATGTCATTGCAAATGGCAAGATTTCATTCTTTTTTATGGCTGAGTAATACTCCATTATATGTGTATACCACATCTTCTTTTCCATTCATCTATTGATGGATACTGGGATGGCTTTCATATTTTGGCTATTATAAATAATGCTTCAGTAAACACTTTTTCAATTAGTGTTTTCATATTCTTTGCGTAAATTCCAGTAGTGTAATTGCTGGATCATATGGTAGTTCTAGTCTTAATTTTTTTTTTTAAAGATTTTATTTATTTATTAAGAAAGAGAGAGAGCAAGAGAGAGCATGAGAAGGGAGAAGGTCAGAGTGAGAAACGGACTCCCCATGGAGCTGGGAGCCCGATGTGGGACTCGATCCCGGGACTTCGGGACCATGACCTGAGCTGAAGGCAGTTGCCTAACCAACTGAGCCACCCAGGCGCCCCTAGTCTTACTTTTTTGAAGACTTTCCATACTGTTTTCCATAGTGGCTGTACCAATTCACATTCCTACCAACATTGCCAGAGGGTTCCTTTTTCTCCATATCCTCACCAATGCCTCCTGTTTCTTGTGTTGTTGATTATAGCCATTCTGACAGATGTGAGGTGAGATCTCATTGTAGTTTTGATTTGCATTTCCTGATGATGGATGATGTTGAGCATCTTGTCATGTCTATTGGCCATCTGTATGTCTTAGGAGAATTTTCTGTTCATGTCTTCTGCCCATTTTTAATTGGATTATTTGGGTTTTTTGGGTGTTGAGTTGTATAAGTTCCTTATGTATTTTGAATAGTAACCCCTTTTTGGATATGTCATTTGCAAATATTTTCTGTCATTCATTAGCTTGTCTTTTGTTTTTTTGATTATTTCCTTTATTGTGCAGGAGATTTTTATTTTGGTGTAGTCCCAATAGTTTATTTTTGCTTTTATTTCCCTTGCCTCTGGGGACCTACCTAGAAAAAAGTTGCTACAGCCAATGTCAGAGAAATTACTGCCTGTGCTCTCTTCTAGGATTTGTATGGTTTCAGGTCTCACATTTAGGTGTTTAATCCATTTTCAATTTATTTTTGTGTATGGCGTAAGAAAGTGGTCTGGTTTCATTCTTTTGCGTATAGCTCTCCATTTTCCCAACACCATTTGTTGAAGAGACTGTTTTTTTCTCATTGCATATTCCTGCCTAATTTTTGAATATTAATTGACCATATAATCATGGGTTTATTTCTGGACTCCTTATTATGATCTCTTGGTCTGTGTGTCTGTTTTTATGCCAGTACCATACTATTTTGGTTACTATAGCTTTGCTGTATATCTTGAAATCTGGGATAGTGATAACTCCAGTTTTGTTCTCTTTCAAGATTGCTTTGACTATTAAGGGCCTTATGTTGTTCCATATAAATTTTAGGATCATTTATTCTGGAGGAAGATACAAAGATTTTCTGTATACAATCTGTACCCTCACATATATAATCTCCCCATTAATCAACATCCTCCACCAGAGTGGTACATTTGTTACGATTGGTGAACCTATTTTAATACATCATAATCTCTGAAAGTCCATAGTTTGGGAGTGTTCACTCTTGGTGCTGTGCCTTCTATGGATTTGGACAAATGTATAAGGACATGTAACTATCATTATAGTAGCGTACAGAGTTTTTCACAGGCCCTAAAAATTCACTGTGCTGTGAGTGGAATCATGTAGTATTTAACCTTTTTAGCAACTGCACTCCCTAATATTTATCCAAAGGTGTTGAAAACTTATGTCCACATAAAAACCTGCACATGGGAGGACGTTTATAGCAGTTTTATTCATAATTACTAAAACTTGGAGGAAACCAAGATGTCCTTCAGTAGGTGAATGGATAAATAAACCATGGAACATCAAAGTAATGGAATATGATTTAGTGCTAAAAAGAAATGACCTCTCAAGCCATGAGAATACAAGGATGAATCTTAAATTCATTTTACTTAGTGAAAGAATCAAGTAGAGTTTTCAATTTTTCATTTTTTCTTTTTAAGATTTTATTTAGTTATTTGACACAGAGAGAGAGATCACAAGTAGGCAGAGAGGCAGGCAGAGAGAGAGGGAGAAAAGCTCCCTGCTGAGCTGAGAGCCCGATGTGGGGCTCGATCCCAGGACCCTGAGATCATGACCTGAGCTGAAGGCAGAGGCTTTAACCCACTGAGCCACCCAGGTGCCCCAATTTTTCATTTTTTCTTATATCAAAGTAACAATGGATATTATAAAAATAATTTTGAATCCAATGTAAGTTATACTGAAATATGACAGTTCTTCAACCTGCATACCTACCCTGCAA
This sequence comes from Nasua narica, assembly GCA_028533885.1. NCBI lineage: Eukaryota > Metazoa > Chordata > Mammalia > Carnivora > Procyonidae > Nasua > Nasua narica. Next base: position 84,617,184 of record CM052802.1, on the reverse strand, counting down.
TTCTATGCTCAGAAGGCACCTTTAAAACTATTTTTGCTCTTAGGTTCTTAGATTGTTGCCTCCACATGGCTTAATAATGTGCCTTTAAGTCCATGTATCAATGAGTCTATCTTAGACTGTATTTACTGGTCATAGACTGTGAAAGATGCAAATTGTTAACTTCCCAATATTAAATCATTTGCTTACACATCTATTTTATGTTCCAGTCTATGTAGCCAAAAGTTCCATATCTTTTTAGAGCTAGAGAAGAGAATTAGTGTCCCACCACCCTTCCCTCTACCTTCTTTCTTCACTTTCACCTTCCAGCTTGTTAGCTACACTTTTACTTTGTCAGTGAGCTCTCCTTTTTCTTTTAGAAATTGAAAAAATGTAATTGAGAGAAAACAATTCAGTTGAAGGGCTAGAAAATGAAGTTGAAAGAATTCTCCCAGGAAGTAGTGCAAAAAGATAGAGACAGATAAAAGTGAAACAAAACAGATCACACAGTGGCTAATCCAGGCAGTCTTTTATCTATCCAATAGGATTATAGATAATGTTGGGGTGCTTGGGTGGCTCAGTGGGTTAAAGCCTCTGCCTTTGGCAAAGGTCATGATCTCGGGGTCCTGGGATCGAGCCCTACATCGGACTCTCTGCTCAGCAGGGAGCCTGCTTCCCTCTCTCTCTACCTGCCTCTCTGCCTACTTGTGATCTCTCTCTCTCTGTCAAATGAATAAATAAAATCTTTTTAAAAAAGTGATAATTTTGAAAATAAGTCTACTGTACTTTATTCATAGATTTATTTCTAAAAGCTGATAACCAATAAATAGGAACTACTTTATGTAGACAGTAAATATTATTTACTGGGGAATGTTCCCCCCCTCCCACCTTAAAGTGACTCAGTGTCCTAATTCTTTAAAATTATTGCTAGCGTGGAGGTGAGATGAATCTTCATTAGTCTCAAGGGCTTTTATTTTATTTATTTAGATTTTACTGAGTAATAATTGAGAAATATAATTTTATGTATTTAAAGTATACAGTGTGATGATTTGATACACATGTTTATTGTAGAATAATTGCTAACATCGAGATAATATATCTATCACCTCACATATTTAACATAGTTAACTGTGTGTGTGTGTGTGTGTGTATGTGTGTGTGTGTGTGTGTATGTGGTGAGAATGCTTAATATCTACTCAGCAAACTTTCAAGTACATGGGAATATGTTATTTACCCTAGTTCTTTTATTTTTTAATCATTTCAGTCATATTGGTGATTTAGTGTTCTCCTTTTGATTTTTCCGGACACACACCAGGGCCTTTTATTTTCTTGCTCCAGTCTGTGTAGTTACTGAGGTCCTCTTGGCTTCTGGTCATTCAGAACTTCCCCTTGTTGAGTTCACTCTTTGCTGAATTCTCTTCTTACTGTTTTGTTTTGTTTTTGTTTTTTAATTTACTCCTTCCTTGGCTTCTAATGACTCCCAAGTAATTTCCTAAGAAAGGATGAAAATGGGAGATTATAATAGAAGATTAATACTGTGGAATTTATGCACACTTGAAATGTTTTTATTTTTCACCTAATTTCATGGATATACCTCTCTATTGAATTTTAGGCCCCATAAATTTTCTCTCAGAACCTGAAAACAATTGCTCCATTGTTTCCTGAGACGCAGCTTATTGAGATATATTATGTTAAAATGATGCCCATTTCTTTGTAATACCTTCTTCTTTTTTTTTTTCCCTTTCTGAAGGCATTTAGGACTTCATCTTTGAAGTTCTAAATTGTTGTAAGGACTAGATGTGCGTCTTTGGTCATTCATTGCTCTGGAGATTTTTGAGTCTAAAACTTGTATATAGCATTTAACTCTCTCTATCATCTCTTCCTTTAGTTGTTTCCTTTTTTCCTTTTATTCTGTTTACTATTTCTGGATACCCATTGGTGAAAAGTTGAATGATCCCTAGAGAAAAACTCAAAACAGTAAAAAGAAAATTGTAAGATTAAAAGTAAAAACAGGCAAAGACTTTTTAGGAAATCAGACAAAAATAAAGCAATTGTGATATTAACTTCAAATGAAATAGAGTTAAAATATAATATTTAGGAAGAGCATTGTGTATAATAAAGTTATGGATCATGTATTTATATGTAAAGAAAAAAGATGCATATATCTAAAAATTCAAATTATTTTATATTAAAAGAAATACACAGTCATTGTGGAAAACAACATGTAGTTTTCTGAGCATATAACTATAGTCCAGGCTAAGAGTTTTATATGCATTAATATTTAATCCTATAACAGTGCTGAGGTAAATACTATTTTTTTTTATTTTATATGGAAGGAAACAGTGTTAGATATTTTAAGTAATGTGCCAAGGGCTAAATAACTAGAAAGTATATAGTAGAATTGGATTTCAAACATGGGTTTATCTGATTCTGGAGTCTGAGGTTCTAATACTCTGCATTTTGCCTTCTTTCACTCCCTTCCATAGAGAAAGCAAACAAACCTCAATAACATAGGGGCTGTGAATGATGTTTGTTTGATATGAAAGATAGATGTATCAAACTTTGAGCTCAGAGAAGTGCTAATAGAGCTAGATTCTTTTGTCACAGTTATTCTTTGTACTGTAAAGTTGTAGATTTGAAATATGCACAATGTTATGTATCTGCCATTATAGTACCATACAGAAGTTTCGAGGCCCTAAAAAGTCCCCTATGCTTCACTGTTAACTTCCCAGCAGCTCAAACCCATGGCAATCACTGATCTATTTTTTGTCTTCATACTTTTGTCTTTGTCAGAATTTCATGGGAATTCTGATATCATATACTATAGTATATATCATTTTGAAACTTCCTGCTTTCTTTTAGGCAATACCATTTAAGCAATCGCATATAACATTTATCCATGTTGTTGCTTAGAATAACAACTTACTTTTTTTCACTGAATAATATTCGATAGTATAAATGTGCCATAGTATGTTTATTCATTTGCCCATTGAAGACCATCTTGGTTGCTTCCAGTTTTGGGTGAATCCTGATTTTTAAAGGTTAATAGTGAATATTCACATTTATAGGTGCAAAGTGGAAGATATGGCAGGACTTGTCATAGTATGCTATCTATCACCGGTGTACTTAATTTTTTAAATTATAAATGAAAAATGACTCAAATAATTCAGTATGCATTTTAAGGATGTAATAAATCATGCTTTGTTACTAAACAAGGAGGTATGAAAATAAATGAGCTAAACATTCAGGTAGAGAAATTAGAAATAGAGAAACACATAAGCCAATAGAAAGATGAAAGAAACAGATGATAAAAATAAACACAGACGTTAATAAATTGAGAATTGAGGAGGGCACATATTGCATGGAGCACTGGGTGTGGGACATGAACAATGAATCTTGTAACACTGAAAAAGTGAAATAAATGTATTTGGGAAAAAATAAATTTGGAAATACAAAATGGTAGAAATAATAAGTAACTTAAAGAGATTTTTTTACTTGGAGCAAACCCTATAACATACATACAACTTTAGTATATTTGATCAAGAAAAAGGACAAAATTTTCAATGACATTATAGAAAAATATATGTAGTATTAAAATGAAAAAGATATATGCTGTGTAAATGGTTTCAGAGTAAAAAAGTCTATAATTTAACACAAATTGATTTTATAAAGACAGAAGAATGCTAACACCAATATCTGTTTTAGACCTTTCCCCAACTATAGAATAATCTACTTTTGCAAAGAAAACAAAATCTTACTTAGCAAGTTTACATCAGCTAGTTATTAAAAGAAATGGATACAACTTTTTGTTCTGTCCCAGGAATGCAAGGGCAGTACTAAAAAAAATACAATTCAATATGTTAAAGGAGAGAAAAATTATAATTTTAAAAGGTTTCCTGATGGTATTAATAATAATTACTAGCCTTATTAAGTTATAATAATTTCTAATTTTCATTAAAAGCTTAAATTGCCTGGCATTGTTCCAAGTTCTCCATACACATTAGCTTGTTGAATTCTCAAACCCACAAAAAAATAAATACTGTTATTCTCATTTTATAGTTCGACAGAAAAGGAAATTAAGGCACAAATAGTTTAAATAACTTACCTAGTGCTGCACAACAAAGAAATAGCAAAGCAAGAGCATGAACCCAAGAGATATGACTCTAGATATGAGTCTAGAGTCTTATCCACTGGCATACAGATTCATAGAACTTATTTCTGATTAAAAACAACTATGGAAACCACTGGCATACAGATTCTTATCCACTGGCATACAGATTCATAGAACTTATCCACTGGCATACAGATTCATAGAACTTATTTCTGATTAAAAACAACTATGGAAACCATAAAACAACCACCATTACCAATGAATGTACCACCACTTAATACATACCCAACATAAAATTTGGAATAGAAATATAACATAATAAAGAGGACCTACTTCAATCTAAAAATGAACATTATAGTAAACAATGAAACACCAAAAGGAGGAGGGCAAGTATGCCCTCTACTCATATTATTTTTCACATTTCCAGAAATTCTAGGCAGTTGAATAAAAAATGAAGCATTTACAAAGAAATGTATCTTTTAGAAAAGAAAACATTTAATTATCACAATTTTCATATGATTTACTAATCTAGGAAACCCAAGAGAATTACTGGGAGACCTATTTGAATTAATAAAAGAGATCAGTACATTATCCAGAGAGGGGAAAAAATGCAAAAAGCTCATTTTTTTTTTTTTTGCTATTTGACAATTTTAATGGGAAAAAAGACATTCCAATAGCTAATAAATTATAAACTAAATTATAAAATAAATTATAAGAATAATATATAAGGCCAAAATAAATCCAGCTACATAACTCTGCTGAAATCTCAAAAAAAGAAGATATGAAATACATAATATTAGATGGAATGACTCAATGTAAATTATTCCAGGAGTACACTGATAATTTCGTTTTTTGTGAGGTCAGAGTAGGGGAGCCATGATTTATAGCTTTTGCTGAATTCTATGGTGTAAAAACTCCCACCATGACTGATTTCAAGATATTAAGAGTTTATTTTTTAAGAGTTTATTTTCACGTGGCAAAATTCCTAAATTATTTAATAATTAGCTTTTCCCAAGTTGATAAGAGCTGGTTCTAGAACACAACTGAATTACTACTAATTTGTATGTTTTAAGTAATTATATTCTAAGCCTCATTATTATGTTTTTTGAAGCTAGACAGAAGTAATGAGGTGGTATGCAATATTATATAGGTAAGTGAGTTATAAACTACAATAAGAAATAATGTGTTGTAGACACAAAAATCAACAGATTCATTTCTCACAATTGGCAAGGAATAGATTCTAGCGTAGACAAACAATCATTGTGTGATAACACCTAGCTACTTTTAGTTGTAGAACTGCAAACTCATACAATGAAGTAGCACTTTTGTAACTTACAAGAGCAGTCTTAAGTGCTGATATTCAGTGTTAAGAGATGACATGTTAAAATGAGCACTTGTACATTCTATATGTTTATAAATTTTTTGCAGTTTTCCTGGAAATCAATTTATTAATAGATACCAGGGACTTCAAGGAATATATACCATTTAATATGTAGTCCATCATCATCTTTTAAATATATATTTTACATATATTTTTAGGTCAACAAAAAAATTGAAACAACTTAAATATCTCTTCTCATTTTGGGTCATTTTGCTTCATGCATCTCAAACCCACTGTAGCTAGCTGAAGAAATGGGGGAAAGTAATAGTTACAGGCACTCAACAGGTATTTCATGGAGCCTAGGAGTACAATTACAACAGGTTCCTTGAGTGCCCAAACAGAAAACTAAAAAAAAAAAGCCACCAGTATCCAGGACAGCTGTGTTCTTTATATTGTTGTTTGATGCATGATGATCTCTTGCCTATGCTTGGTTTTGGTGGGGCCGTAGAGGAAATATTTTTTGTGTTTTTGCAATTAGGGATTTTTCTGAGCAAATTTTACTGAAACCTGGGATCTGGCTAAAAAGTGGAAGGTGCTTTAAAACTGAGAGCTTCAGAGACAGTTACCTAATTCCAGAGATATGTATTTGGATTTTAGGATACAAGGTGAGATCTGGAATTTGGAGACATCCCTGGGTTGGAAAGCTGAAGACAGTGATTTTATCTTCAATCTGAATAAATTCATTTGTATTCCAGAATGTTTGAATGGGAACTCAGAATCCTTCCCAAGGAGAGGCTTTTTTCCTATCTGAAGGGAAAGGGGACAACGTATATTTTAGCACTTAGATTCACTCTTCTGGCTTTCTTGCCTATGATATATACCTTATGTTTGTGTTGGATAACATATAGCATTCATCACATTGCCCTAAGAAATGAAGCATGGAGGAATCATGAGGCTATTTGTCATAAAGTAAATAATAATTAAACTGCTCTGCTCTAGAAACCTGTATGTGCATTTAGGATTATATTAATAAAAATAAATATTAAAAGCTTAAAAAACACCTTTTTGATCCATTCTCCAGGTTCTCTCTGTACTTTTGCTCACCAGTATATAGAAGTCTAAAACAGCTGCTCCCCAGGTAAGCAATCTATTTTTCTTAGTGTCTCAATTACAAATTCCCTGCAGAAAGAACCACATCAGGTTCTGCCTTACTACACAGGAATTAGTGCATTGACTTTGGAGTGGAAAAGAAGAAATGAATACTTTAGGACAACCTCCAATAGTTGGAAAAAGGATTAAGGTAACCTAATATCATGGATTATTTTGCAGTTAATAAAACTGAATTTTTGAAGAATATTTAATGATTTTGGAATGTGTTCATGATATATGTTTATGCTTTTGGGGGATAGTTGTCAATTTTTTTCTTTTCTTATAATGTGCCTGGTTTTAGTATTAACAGTAATAGTAACCTCAAAAAATGAGTATTCCTTTCACTTCTAATTTTCTGAAAGAGAATGTGTAGAATTGAAACCATTTCTTCCTTAAATATTTGATACAATTCACCAGTGAAACCATCTGGGCTTAGAGTTTTACTTGATAGAAGTTGTTTTTGTTTTTGTTTTTTGAGAGTTTTTGTGAGTGGTGGCAGGGAGAGGGAGAGAGATAATCTGAAACAGGCTCTATGCTCAGTATGGAGCCAACGTGGGGCTCAATCTCAGGACCCTGATATCATGACCTGAGCAAAAATCAAGAGTCAGATGCTTAACTGAGCCATCCCGGCACCTGTTGATGGAAGATTTTTAAACATATTTAATTTTTTTAATGCATATATAACTATTCATGTTACCTATGTATTCTTAAGTGAGTTTTAATAGTTTTGTTTTTCAAGGACTTGATACTTTATGGATGTTTTTAAAGGGAAGCAACTTTAGAATACAATTATGTGTCATTCTTACAAATTTTTAACTTTTTCTTTAAAAGTTTAATATTTTAGTCAATAAAACATTTTAGTAGAATTTTCTTTTGTAAATTCCTTGTAGACTTCCAAGATTCATTGTCAAAGCAGCTGATATTTTCTTATCTCTCAACTGTGGCAGTGGGATTTTCTGCTAAGAGATTGTTCTTGCAGTCACCTCCTCCTTAGTTTGTGAAAATATTGTTTATTTCAGTTCTGTTCAACCAGTTGGGCTGCTAATGTCTTCTGCATGAGAAAGTAAGAAAAGTGAGTGGGGGAGTGCACATTGGTTCTTTGAGTATAAAAAACTAACAAACACCACCACCACTACCAGCGAAACTCTGTCTTTCTCTTGATTGTGACACAATTTTTTCACTTTATTCTTTGATGGAAAATCTCTTCTCTTTCCTTTCAGTTTAGGAGCTTGTTTAAATTAATTATTATGCAATTAGTTAACTAATGGCCACAGACACCAAGTTTGCGTTAATAACAATTGACATTTATAACCTAGTTAAACTTTAGCTTTACAGGGATGATACCTTGTAATCCAATATAGAACATTTTGGTTAAAACTTTTGAATTTCAAAATCAAGTATTAAAATATTTCATCACACTTACTATGAATTGAACTTTAATCTTAGTCATTCCAACAATTGGAATTTTAAGGAATTTGACAAATTCTTAATCAAATTTTTTTGGACGATTTACTTCTTTTATTTTTGTAAGCCAGGCTTATTGAAGTGTAATTTATGCAGTATAAAATTTATCCTTTTAGTATACAATTCTGTGGGTATTGACAAACATAATTGGCCTGTGGAGTTGTATTATTCCCATCCTTCCATCCTCCTCCTTCCTCTCCTATAATCATTCTCCTATTACCCTTCCCTACCCCACCCAACATTCTTTTTTTTTTTTAAGATTTTATTTATTTATTTGTCAGAGAGAGAGAGGGAGAGAGAGCACAAGCAGGCAGAGTGGCAGGCAGAGGCAGAGGGAGAAGCAGGCTCCCAGCTGAGCAAAGAGCCCGATGTGGGACTCGATCTCAGGACCCTGGGATCATGACCTGAGCCAAAGGCAGCAGCTTAACCAACTGAGCCACCCAGGCGTCCCAACATTCTTGAGAATTTTTGAAATAAATAGGTGGATGCTTTCACAAATTTCATAACATTATACTCAATATGGAAAGAAAATGTTCTCTGGTAGATATACAAAATGCTAGCTGCTTCCTTAAAACTTGATTATTGGTTATGACTATGTGGGAGCCTTTTCTTTTGGATTTGTTGCAAACAGTAGCATTTCTTCTTAATGTTTATACTGTAATACCTAAAGCTACTGTATTTTATGTAATTTAGTGACTTATGAGCTTCAGTAGAGACATAGCTATCTCATATGCATGTGATTCTTACATACTGTGAATCCTATAGTTTGTTGGTGGAGGATATGGGAGAGAATTTTTATTTCTATTTTCTTATGATAGTGATATATTCCTCTTTTCTTCTGTGACCTTTTCCTTTTCTTTACAACACTTTCAGAAGTTTTCCCCAGTAATTCTCTGATGGCCTCTCTTAAATAGTCCTCTACACTACTCTGTCTCTTAGTAAAATTGTTTTACAGCGATGTCATGTACATGACCCCACAGTGAAGAGAGTAGCAAAAGGAAAAAATATTTTGACATGTGCATTTAAAGCGGAAATTAAAAATGTGTCATATAGTGAATATTTTGTACGTGCATTTGCCTTCTTATTAAGATAAACTTAAGCTTATCAGATAAACTCATGGAATTGCTGGATCAGAGTATTAAGGTTTTAATACATAACCTCAAATTTGTACTCCTGAGAGACTTTGCTGTAAAATTCCCATCAGTATGTATGAGAAAAATATTTCTCAACTTTCTTGCATTTCTTTGTTTCATGTTTGAAACTTCCATGTTTATATAGCTCTGCTTTGCACTAGTTAAGATAAATGTTTGCTAAACCAAGTTGAACTAAAAATATCTTTGCCAAAGACAAAGGTATGTAATTTAAGGTAGGGATGCTTCTGTTATTAGGTTAAAAGAATAGACAACTTTCAAATGAAATGGAGATTATCTTCCAAGTGGTTACTCTACCATACTATACAATAAAGAAATTTACTTAAGGGACACCTGGGTGGCTCAGTTGGTTGGGTGACTGCTTTCGGCTCAGGTCATGGTCCCGGAGACCCAGGATTGAGTCCCGCATCGGGCTCCCCGCTCTGTGGAGGGAGAGTCTGCTTCTCCCTCTGGCCTTCTCCCCTCTCGTGCTCTCTCTCACTTCCTCTCTCTCTTTTTCAAATGAATAGAATTTGAAAAAAAAAAAAGGAAAGAAATTTACTTAAAATGAAAATTTAGAATCTTATACTGTGTTGATAAAGAGAATATAATTTTAAATGGAATGATATCTATAAAATATTGAAATGATGATTCCTACATAAGAGTAAGAGTCTGGCACCATTTTTCAAAAATAGTTGGTCAGACTCTGGCAGTCTACGTTTCTATTTATTATCTCAGGTGTCGGTTCTCATTCATTTCTCTATTACATGTATTTTGGGAGATTTTTCTAACAACTGATATTATCATATCATTCACTGCATTATTATTTCTCATAATTATATAGCCAGTGAAAAAGCTCTATCCTAGAAAGAAAATAAAAATCATAAGGACTGTTGAACATAGTGAGAGTTTGCAGATTTTATGAGCAGTTGACTAAGGACAAATATATTTGGTCACGTTTTGCCAAGTTACTCATCTTTGGTGTAGGTAGAAGGAAGTATCCTCCCCAGCTTAACCTTACCTGCTAATTATACCAACTGAATGGCTAGATCCTTATTTAATGATTTTTCTATTAAGAAAGGGTGGAAAGGAAATCCATAATCATCGAGATGGCTAAATTATCTCTGATAAAATGAGATAATGAGGAAAATAATTATAGATTTTAAAATTCAGCTATGATTCTGACTTTAGTTGCATAATTGCATACACCATTAATCTGAAAAGTTGATTTAAATTCCTGAAAATTGGAACCCCCAAATGCTTTGTTTAAATTACTGAGGTAAATTCATGTGAATACTGGTGTTTAGTGCCAGTTTATTGGAAACTTGCTTCAGTGCTTACACAGTGTATGTATATACAGAAGACTAGAGTATTATAAAGTATAATGACTTTATCTAAAGAATGGTTTGCTATAAAAAGAAATGACAAGGGGCTTTTATGGAAAGTCCAGTGTTTCAAAGAAAATCTGTGTGAAGTAACTAAGGTGAAACAGATTTTAAGCTTCTAAGTTCTATTTGCTTTAGTAGCTTTGGCCAAAAAGAATAAAACCTGAGGTAAAAAGCAATGACTTCTTTAATGCTCAACCAATCTAAGTATGATTCTCTGTTCAGCTTGGTAACAGAAATATTCTTTGCTTTTGCCTATGCCAGACACTTAGTCGGAATTTCCCTTTGGAATCCCTTAATCTTACAATTGTGCATTCTCTTCTGTACATTGCTTGTTTGGAACAGTTATCTTTCTTCTTTGTAACCAGGTAACTTCCCGTAGGTGCTTTTATATCCATAGCTATTCTGTGAGTCTATCAGAGTGACAACCCATCAGAAAAAAGACCAATGTTAAGCCAACACTGAAATGTTAAAAAAAAAAAAATCAAGAAACTATGGGGCCCTTGAGACATAACCTCTTTACCTCAACTATGACTATTAAATCCATTTTATATTTTATTCAGATTCAAATGTCTGGGGAGAAACAGCCACACTTGAAGAATGCTTTAAAAAATAGAAATACACAAACAATTGGCTTGTGTGTTTGTTGCTATTTTTTTTTTAAAGATTTTATTTATTTATTTATTAGGAAAGAGAGAGAGTGAGAGAGAGCAGGTCAGAGTGAGAAGCGGACTCCCCATGGAGCTGGGAGCCCGATGTGGGACTCGATCCCGGGACTCCAGGATCATGACCTGAGCCGAAGGCAGTCGCTTAACCAACTGCGCCACCCAGGGGCCCCGTTTGTTGCTATTTTTAATCAAATAAACAATTTTATAAATCATTTCACTTTTGTTACTAAGAAACATTAATTCCACGTAGCACATTTCACTATCTGCATTATTTATATTAATTCTTTTATCTACATTAGGAAGCACATGAATGGAAAATAAAATAGAACAAAAGGGTTGGTTATGAATATAGCTAATTCCTGAATGGACTCATTCCCACCCATTCCCATCTAGGCCTGCTCTCAGGGATCAAAGACACTAGTTTCCTCCATTCCCCATGTAGTTTATTGGTGCCACTCCTTTTCTTATCAGCTGTAGGCATTATTGTCAACTTCCTGTAATAAAGCATCAGATTTAGCTCACTTTCCAATCCCTCCAACTTTATTTATCTACCTTACTTAATATTGTTATATTAGTTCCTCAGTTCCTCACTTGTTTAACCCTTGCAAACAATAATACACATAATATATACTGTACTATTGACTTCTCAGTTTTTTGGATAAATAAATTAGGGCCCCTACCTGTGCTTCTGCTTCTGCTTTCAGCTTCCTACTTTCTATTCTTATTAATCTATTTTTACTTTTAAATTGGAAAGTTTGAGAACATTTACCGTTTTGTAACCACAATATTTCCATATTTTGCTATTGGTTGCTCATCAAAGTTGAAAGCCAGTTGTTGACATTTATATTATTACAACTATGGGAATATTCCTCATTGTGAAGCAAGTGGTGTGCTAGGATTCCTTTTCTTTCTTTATGGTTCCAGTATTGTGACTTCTGTTTCACTCACAGATGATTGTTCGGATGGATTCTTTCCCACATTTCATCAATCATTCCACATTAGAGTTTGCCTCATATTTGGACTGTGCCTACTTGGCCAGTCCCTTTTGCCCTGGAACCCCATGCTGGTTTATCCTGCTGTTTTCTTATTAGGAAAATAATCACAAGTCCTTTTCACCAATGCCTTTAGTTTCTTGCTCATTCTGGCTCTTGCTTAAAATCCATTGTATTTTTATTCTTGAAACTCATTGATCTTCTCTTAGAATTTGAATTAACTGCTGTTTCGATATACCTTTATTTTAGTGTTTGGTTTTCTCATAATTGGGTTTTTCTCCCTAGCATTTTGTGCTTTTAAAAATATTCTTCGGTTTCCAGGTTATCATGCATACCTTCTAATGTAGGTTGTTCCCTTTTTGCACATCTTCATCCAGAGTCTATGGTTTTCATGCTCTTGTCTGGAACTGGTGCTGCCAGCTATCATCTTGGTTCTGTCCTTTGCTATTCTAGTTTGCCTCATCTGTTTTCTGAATTCCATAAATTTTCCTCCTATGCTTCACTTTCTCGTTTTCCTGGAGAGTATTTTCAAGTAACTTCTTCAAGAGGAATTCTGAAGTCTTGTGTATTTGAAAGTGTCATTAGTTTAAGCTTTGACTAAATTGATTCAGTAGCTAATAGGATTTGAAAGTCAGCAACATCTTTCCTCAAAATGTGGATAGCAGGGACGCCTGGGTGGCTCAGTTGGTTGGGCAACTGCCTTTGGCTCAGGTCATGATCCCGGCGTCTTGGGATCGAGTCCCGCATCGGGCTCCTTGCTCCCCAGGGAGCCTGCTCCTCTCTCTGCTTCTGCCTGCCTCTCTGCCTGCTTGTGCTCTCTCTCTGTTAAGTGAATAAATAAAATCTTTAAAAAAAAATGTGGATAGCATTTCTCCATTGTTCACCAGGTCCCACTTCTACCCCACCACTTACCTTCCATCATTTCTTTTCTCTGAATCTAGATCCTCTGTAAATATCTGTAGGTTAAGCTGGCTCTACCCACCCCACAACACACAACCTTATCCTTTTCTCTGTGTGTTATAAATAGCCCATGGTTTCCTTTCCTCAGCTTCTTCTGTCAGTCTTCTTCTACTTACTTTCTATATTTAGAAACTTCAAATATGCCGATGAATCCTTTCTCATTTTATTTGCTTTGGGGGATTTAGCCTTAAAAGAATCTTTTACGATTATTTTTGGGAGGAAAAGAGGAAATAAACATATATACTCAGTCATCCATCCGGAACCCAAAATCTGTATCAAGATTTTTAAACATTTAAATTTAGGATTTTAATATTAATATTTAATAATCGATATATTGGTTATATTTTTGCCTTTAAACCTCACAACAGCTCTGAGATATTTTCCTCAGATATCAGATGTGGAAACTGGGAATGGATAGGTTATTTAATCTCTCAGGCTTTTCTCTCTGGTAGTGGTGGGTGATATTTATAAATCTAGATGTATCTGATTCTAAATACCATGCTCATTCACTCTACCCAGCAGGTTCTTATACTGTTTTTCTATTGGTAACTAAATTTGCCTCTGGGAACCCTTTAAGAAATGTATGTTGTATCAGCATAGATTTCAAAAAGTAGAAAAGAAGAAGAAAAGCAAACAAACAAACAAACCCAAAAATATTCTCCATTCCTCAGGTAGATGATAGTTAGAATCTAGTTGGATGCACTGTTGCATCTCTATGGTTTAGGATTATTTTAGATTTGGTGATAACTGCCCAGATCCCCTCAAAATGTAAATATTGGTGGAGATACTCTAATTAATCAGTATGTATCGAATACCTTATATGGGTAGAACATTATAACAGGTGCTGTACTAAGTACAAATATGAGCAAGATAAAATCTTTGTCATCTTTTAAAAGAAAGATAAATACAAAAATAGTTATAATGGAAAACAAGGTATAAGCACTATAAGAAAAGCATAATCATAATATGCTATGGAAATTAAGGAAGGAGAGGTAATCAAAGATCACTAAAGCAAAGGATGGAGAATGTAAGAGTATTTATGTAGGCTTCATAGAGAAGATTAAAATGAGCTTTGTTAGATGGATAAGTTTTTAACAGAATGGAGTATGTTATGGGGTGCCTAAGTGGCTCAGTGGGTTAAAGCCTCTGCCATCAGCTCAGGTCGTGATCTCAGGGTCCTGGGATCGAGCCCCGCATCGGGCTCTCTGTTCAGCAGGGAGCCTGCTTCCCCGTCTCTCTCTGCCTGCCTCTCTGCCTACTTATGATCTCTCTCTCTCTGTCAAATAAAAATATAAAATCTTTAAAAAAAAGAATGGAGTGTGTTCCAATCTGAGGGAAAAATAAAAACAGTGGTAAATCATGAACATATTCAGGAAAGAGAGGAATATCCTCTCTTTCTTGGTCATTTAGATAACGAGTAACAGAAAAACCAGTGCTTGCACAGAATACACACTCATTCAGTAAGAAATTGTTGAGCCCCTACTGTGTACAAGAATTGATGGATGTAACAGTGAACCAAGGTGACATGGTCACTGCTCTTATTGAATTCACCATCGCATGAAGTAGACCAAATAAAGGAGTAAACACACCAAATGAGTGTACTTTGTACTAGGTGCCATGAAGGAACAGTGCTAATCCCGTAGAGTTGTTGTGTGGATTACATGCGCTAATACATGTCAAGTACCAGATGCCCTACCATTAGTACTTTCATGATCATTTAAAAAAATATTATTGAGAAGTAAACAAAGTTTATTATAAAAAAAATCATAAGGATTACCAACTTTAAGTACAGGAGTTAAGAAAAGTTTTTCTGCTAAAATGGTATTTATAAACTTGATATAAGAATCCAAGCCATGGATATAGTGGGGAAAAAGTGATTTAACAGAAAGAATGGAGGAGTAAATGCCACAAGGCAGAACATTTTAAGGGAAGATATAGGAAGAGAATATTGGCCTGTTTAGCTGAAGCAGTTAGATGGGGCAGAGACGTATGAGATACAGTTGGAGAGGCGGGTAGCATACTCTGCATATCTATGTAGGGCATCATAATATTTTATAAAGATTTGTTGAATGGATGGGGAAGTGAAAGAATAAAGATCTACTGAACTGTACCATGGTTGCCATATCTGGAGAAGCTCGTGGGTGCCAAGTTTTGAAAGGCCTTGAATGCTAGTCTAGAATGAGTATCATTAGATTAATAGACAATGAAAATGTACTGTTCATTTTCCAAACAAGGGAGCACATGGTCAGGACTGTCTACGTAATTTGTGGAGTCTGGTGAAAAATAAACATGTGTAACTCTTTGTTTATAAATTAAGAATTTCATGAGAGTGATAGCAGAACATTAAACAAAGCTTGGTCCTTCTTAGCATAGGACCTTGTGTTTGGTCACATGCCCTTCAAGCCTTTGGTTGTGGCTAATAATGTTTTAGAAGTTTTGTCTTTCAGGATAGAGTGTGGATACAGAGAGACTATCTAATGAACAGTTCAAATACTCTTTGTAGTGTATGGAGAGAGGCTGAATGGTGACAGTGAGAATAAGAAGGGGACCAATGAAAAACTGGCAGAAATAGACTATATAAATGGTGGTATTGTTAAATAGAGGGGGTGGAATTATAAAAGGAAAATTCTAAGATGATTTAGGTGTTAAGCCGGAGTGATCATGGGGAATGAGAACTACTGTTCATTTAACTGTTTATTGTATACCAGAATCTCCTAGATACTTTACCAAAATTTGATGCTCAAAGCAACACATTTGTGAGAGTTGTAATTATTATGATGTTAAAAATAAGGCAGTTTAACAAGTCTCAATAAATTTTCTCGGGTATTTGTATTTCAAATTTAAGTCTGATTCTACAACCTGTGCTCTTTTCACTGTATTACATGGCTTCCTTTCAGTAAGAACACAAACTATGGTGTTCCTAGTTCGAGATGTAGCAATTTAAGTGGGTATTCTCTGGATTTGAGTTCATTATATTTTATTTATTCAGCATATATTTAATGAGTACTAGCTATATGCCCAAGCTCCATGCTCAGTTTTGGCATTAAAAGATGAAAGAGATTATTTTCACAATTCTTATGTAATGAGGAACTCAATAGTGGTGTCCCTCAAAAATGTGATTCATTCTAAAATGTCTTCTCTTTAGTATGATTCACTTCTGGACCATATTGCTGGTATATATATATATATATATATATATATATATATATATACACACACACTAATCCTAATATATTTAAATACATATATCTGTATATATATATATGTATATGTACATATATATATGTTTGGTGGAAGCATAGTATAATAGTTACTATTATATAACCAAACTCTTTATCACTTACTAGCTATACAACTGTGGGAAAATTGGCTGGACTTTCCATACTTCAGTTTCCCCCCAAAATGGGGATAATAAAGATACCTACCTTGAAGGGCTGTTAAGAGAACTAGTGATTAAAAACATGCATTACCTTGAACAGTACCTAACACACAGTTAGTACTCAATAAAAGTTAACTCTTACCATTACCTGTGGTACACGGTCTTATTTTAGATACATCCTAGACTTTAAGTCAGTAAATTTTATGGCCAATATAAAGAAAAGTGTAGATGTAAAGTCACAAGAGAAAACAAGTTTGTGATTTTTTTGATTCATTACTAGAACTAATATAATGCAAGAAATTCTTAATGGAGGTATGGTAAGAAAAAGTAAATTGTTATTGTTAGACCAGTAAATTCTAAATAACCAATGACTAATTTGTTGGTAATTATTTCAGTAGGTATTATCATGCTCTTAACAGTTATTCAAATAATATTATACATATATCTTATATATACTCATGCTTGTACACATACATATAAGTGTAGGCATATATTGGTTACCAAGTCAGTAGTGTAGTAAGTGATGATAATGATTATCCACATAATATCTTAAGAGTTTTTCACATAAAATAAAATTTGAGAAATAGTAGTAATTAAACCATAAACCTATGCTTGTAAACTTTATTGGAGTCATATAATATGAAGTTGGTAGTTTTATACTTCTTCTGCATTGTATTTTTTCTTATCTGTCTAGTCAAAATGAGACTAGTTAGTGGTAGCATTACATGGCTCCTAAAAGTAGTACAATAGTGTTTTCCATTTTAAGTCCCTTAAGTTGATAGGGAATAGTTCATTTGCATTATGAATTTGTTTCAGTGATTTTATCACAAAGAATAAAAATAATTGATTACATCTTTTAAGAGTATTGCTAGTGAGTCATTTAAAAAAAAAGAATATTCAGATTCTGTGGACTATTTCTTGGCTAATTTTATTTTAGCTCTAATATTTTGTTTTTATCTCCAGTATTAATTAATGAATAAAGCTACCATACCGAGGTTCCTCTCCCACTTTTCCTCCTACAGAGTTCCCTTTTCCTGGCATGTCATGTCCTTCCATCTCTGTAACTTTTAACATTTCCTTAATTACTTTATCCTGAAATGATTTCTTCCTTTTCTGTATGTCTCAAATACTTTCTTTGTATTTCTTTTGTAGCACTTATTACTTTATATCCTGTATACATTTTTGGTAATAAAGGCCAAACTCCGTATTTATGTACTAGATGCTATCAATTTTGCCCAATTGAGGGTCTACTCTGAGACTCATGGAAATTCTTTGCAGCCTCTAAAGCAAACCTAAGCCATGAATTGTTAATATAAGTGAGTCAGGGGATTTTTTCTAACTTCTGTACCTTGGGGCATGAATAAAGGATAACAAATGTCAAATTTGTTTTCATATGACAAGTACTGAAACAAAGAAACCCCCCAAACAACCTAGTTTCAATACAACTATGGATCCCCAAAATGTTCTCTTCCTATTATTAAAAAATTAATTCCCTTGGCAAGATGCAGATTGATCTAGTAAAAATTAGTGACCCACTTGAAATGAGAAATTAAATAAGCTGGTGGGAAGTAAGTATCCATTTCTGGTGTCATCATCTTGGTGAGCCTTAGGAGTAAGTGAAGTTTGCTTGAGATTGTAGTGGAGATAGCATGCAGTGCATGCAAGAGGAATGGGCCCTGACTGTGGGATTCTGATTGTGTCAATACCCAGTTCCACCTCCTTGCTTCTGGCTTTTAAGCAAGCTCCTAGAAGTTAGGGCCCAAGAGGAGACAATTCTGTGTCAAGAGGAGTCAGTATGAGCATACACATCATTAGCTCAAATGAGAGAACACCCAGCAGT
>CM052802.1:84358181-84598309 GCA_028533885.1 Nasua narica | reverse complement strand
TTCTGTTTGCCATTGATGATGATTCAAGTGTGGAATATTCTATATACAATATTGGTCCAAAAAATAAGGATAAAAGTGATTTTGAATATTTTGAGATGGGATGGAGAAAAGAAGAGAATATATGATAAGATGGCACAATAAAAAAAATAGTGTTTATATCCAGCTTTTCAGTGTCTCTGTAGACATTAGGTTAACTTATATAGTCTGCTTTAGAGAAGCCCATTATATAATGATGATGCAAGTGATGATAATAAAAGCATTATTTTAAGCCCTGTATCTATATTCTTGAATTTAATCCCTAAATTATCCTTTAATATAGGCTCAGTATCATCTCCATTTTAGAGATGAGGGAACAAGGCACAGAGAAGTTGAATAGCATGGCCAAGATTCGGGAGCTGGTTTTAGACCCAGGATCTTGACTTATATAGGGGGATATTGTAGTCCAGCTGTGGAAAATAACAGCTAGTGTTTATTTAGCATCTATAGTGAGCCCAGAATTATATTTACCTCATCTATTCTTCACAGGTATCCTATGAATAGGTATTATTTTAAACCCATTTTACAGGTGAAGGAGAGCTTGAGACACTGAGAAAATTGGCCAAGTTAATAAATGTCCAAACCTGGACTTAAAAATAGGTCTTCTGGACTTCATAGACTGCATTCCATTTACTACTCTGTATGATCTCTTTCTCAGGCTGGATACAGTGATCGTGAAAAAGGGAAATCCAGTTTTTCATTTTTTTTCATGAATCCATAGCAAGTGCCCATTTAATGACAACGTGCTACTCTGTGGAAACCTTAATAATAAAGAATCACTAAAGAAATTAAATGTGGTAGTCACAAAAATAGATAATTTTAAACTAACTTGAATCTGTGCTATAAAAACTATGTACAGTAGTTTAGGATTTAAATCTACTTCTGAAAAATTGTATTAAAATATGTTCAATAAACTGATTCTTAATACTTTGAATTTTTTTCTTTTAAAATACCTCTTTGAATTTTGATACTGATTTTAGTTATAAAACTGTTACATTTTTAGTTAAGTTATACCTGGTATTATTAAGAGGTTAGAAATTTTAGCCCAGGATTATGTTTTAATATGATAGGTTGAGCATATGCTGATATCTACTACTTTGCTCCAAAACTCATTGTAATAAGAATAAAAATGTAGAAATAGGAAGTGGAAGGAGTCAATGGTGTGTGAAAGTTTTATCAAATCTAATGAGACATAAAGAATGGATAAAAGAGTAGATACTGGTTCAGAAGGGTGGAGGAAACCATAGCTTAGAAAATGCCCAGAGAGGGGTACCTTACAAACCCAGGGGGTTGTGTGCAACTTGTAATCCAAAGATAGAAAAGTCAGAAATGAGTGTAACCTTGAAAATAAGGGGGTAATGGTCAAAGTCACTTAAAAAAAAAAGGTAAAAAAGCTGTAGCTGGATAATAGTTCTCACACATCTTCCTCTGGACAGAAACCTCAAAGCCAAAAATTTCTCCAAGCAAAAAGTAAAAATTAAATAAAAATGGACACAGAAAATAGAACAGTGGCTAACAGGGACTTGAGAGATGGGCAGTAGGAACTTACTGTTAATGGGTACAGAGTTTTAGTATGGGATGATGAAAAAGATTTGTAGATGGATAGTGGTGATGGTTGTACAACAGGGTGAATGTACTTAACACTACTGAACTATACAGTTAGAAATGGTTAAAATGGTAAGTTTTACCCGGAGTGTGTGTATTTACTACAATAAGAAAAAATAAAGGCAACTTCTTATCTACAGGAATGAAAAAGACTAGTAAAATTAGGATAGTTTCTGTGAAAATTAGCCTCTTTGAGTGAAGTCTTCAACACTTCAACCATTCACAGTGGCTCACTTGCCACAGATTCCACATAAGATGAAACCTGCAAGTTGGCAGATCGGCTCATCAATGCAAAGGACTCAGCAAGATTTTCTATTGTCTTAACCTTACGTTCAAACGGACAATTAAGGATGACCGGACAAATGAGGAATGTCAAAGAGAAAAAGCCAGGTTAATAATTTGCCACAATGACCAAGAAGGAATAGTTAATCCAGGGAATGGAAGAGGACTTTAAAATTGTCTCTGTCCCTAGTATCTTTACAGATATTTTGTTTTATTTTTTTTAGAGATATTTTAGAGAGATATTACATTTGTTAAGTAATAATAGTATGCTCTAAAAGAAGGAACACATAATGTAACTGATGGAAAAATAAGAAGAGTAAAGAAAAAAAATCATGCAAATCTCCTGGAAATAGAATAAGAAGAAAAGAAAACAAGGAAAAGGAAATAATAAGAATGAAAATTAAAGGTATAAGGATCAATTCAAGGTTTGCTACCTAAATAGTAGAAGTTCCTGGAAGAGAAAACAGAGGACAGTGTATGATCAAAGAAATAATAGAAGTGGCAATCCTGTGCTAAAGTATAAGTCCTCATGTTGGAAGATTTTCCATATACCCAGCAAAATGAAGAAAATACATTTCTAGACATGTTCTACCAATTTCTAGACATACATTTCTAGACATAAAGAGAAGATGCTAAATTTTCCGGAAAGAAGACAACAAAGTTAAAAAGCAGGTCACCTTACAATTCCAAAAAAGACAGCCAAAATAAAAAATAAAGCATTTTAACAAGCCTCTCAAAAAGATAAACAAATAACCATTAAGCACGTGAAGAGATATTCAGCACCATTAGCCATCAGGGAAGTCTAAATCAAAACCACAGTGGAATACCACTTAACACCCATTAGTATGTCTTTGATTAAAAAGACAGATAATAACAAGTGTTGATGAAAATATGGATGAATTAAAACCATCTCATATATTCCTGATGGGAATGTAGAATGATATACCATTTTAGAAAACAGTCTGATAGTTTCTCAAAAGGTTAAACAGAGTTACCAATATATGACCTAACATTTCTACTCCTAGGTAGTCAAGAGAAATGAAAAGAAATATCCACATAAAAAGTTTTATTTGAATGTTCATAGTGATACTGTTCATAATAAGCCCAAAATGGAAACAACCCAACTGATGAATAGATAAAATGTAGCATTCCCATACAATGGAATATTATCTGACCATGAAAAAGAATGAAGTACTGCTACATCTCACAATATGGATGAACCTTGGAAATAGTATGCTGAGTGGGAGAAGTTAGTCACAGAAGATCACATATTTAACACTCCTTTTAAATGATAAAACCAGGTGTGATCAGAACAGGCAAATCTATAGAGATAGAAAGTAGATTAGTGACTGTCTTGGGATGTGGCAGTTTAATAGGTGCAGGATATGAAAACATAATTTTGTCGGGATGGTTGCACAGTTTTCTGACTATGCTTAAAGCCGTTGAATTGTACACTTTTTTTAAAGGGTATTTTTTTTGAAGTATTTTATTTATTTATTTGACAGAGAGAAAGAGAGATCACAAGTAGGCAGAGAGGCAGGCAGAGAGAGGGGGGAAGCAGGCTCCCTGCTGAGCAGAGAGCCCCATGCGGGGCTTGATCCCAGGACCCTGAGATCATGACCTGAGCCGAAGGCAGAGGCTTAACCCACTAAGCCACCCAGGCGCCCCTGAATTGTACACTTTGAGTGAATTATATGTTGTGTGTATGTTATATCCCAAAAAAGCTACTATTTTTTTAAAAGTCTCATTGTCATCAGGCCTCTTATCAGCCTTGGATTCTAGAAGTCTATGCAATGTAAAAGTAAACAAAAACCACTCAGATGAGAATAAGCAAAGGGTATTTATACAGAACTTTTTATAATGAGGGAGTTGGCCACTATCACCTGGTTTTGGCAGAAACTCAAAGGCGGGCAAAGGAGTGAGAAAGCTCTATTGTGAAAAAAAAGAAAGGCTTCAGGTATGCCCTGGTTGGAGACTGTTAGTGTGGGGAAGGTGTAGGTAGGCTAAGTAGAAGCCAGGCATCCTCTGTGAATGGTTGGGGGTGCATATTTGTGTTTTTCTGGTTGGTACTAAACTGAAAGTGGGAATAAAAATTAGAGAAGCTGTCAGTTACTAATCAAGTTCTGGCCATTCTGGGCCATTTTTTTTCTGGGTTTATTGTTTGTTGGAGATCATGATCTGACTTCCTACAAATAGATTGGCTTCTTGGACCGATTACTGGAGACAGTGGTTTGGTTTCCTAGGCTGGTTGCTACAGATTGTTGGTCAGAGTTCTCTTTTTATATATGATGTAGCCATTGTCCATTTGTATATTCAGTCTCCCAGTAAAAATGCTTTCAAAATTATGAAGGAATGAAAAAATGCATACCCAAAGAATAAAATCTGAAAGCTGAATGACTATATCTATATCATACATTCAAAGAGTCATTAACTTTACTTCCTAAGTACCTTTTTTTAGGAAGTTAATTGAAGACATATTCCAAAAAATAATGAAAAAAAGGGAAACCAGAAAGAGGGTATGTAATCCAGAAGAGCAGAGACCTGAAGTTCCAGGAAGAGCATGGTTTTGCACAATTAGAGAAGAGCCACTCAGGGCGGCATACAAGGATTGAAGATGCCAGCAGGGAATTGAATTCTGTGTGGGGAGGTGTGGGAGGAAGTTTCTAAGACAGTTGATGTAAAGGACTGTTTTCACAGGAAACTAAGGATATGATAAGGGTGTAGGGGGAAAAAAGGCAATTTAAAAAGGCATTAATTACTCTAGGAAAAACAATAATATAGTGCTTGCAGTTTTATCATTTTGAATTATGGTTCACGGAACAGCCTGTAATTACAAAGCACATAATAATAGAAGCACTATTGTTTTTCAGTAAACACCAAAATCTAAAATCATTGATTGTAGTTATAAAACAGGGCATAAATACTGTCATCCTTGATAAAGTAAAAGTACAGGTGACAGAAGTGGTGAGGTGGAAAGTGGGGGAAAGTTGAAAGAAAGGCAGCACCTGCCATCATTGTAAGATAGAAAGCCAAGAGCTACTGTCTATAGTTGATGGAAGAAGAAATAAATGTGTCAGTTTATTACTCAGAGAAATAATGGTATTCATGTGCGTTCATACAATAGCATAGGAATACAGATTATAACCTGAATTCTTCCTTAATGATACAGATAATTCTCGATGGTGATAAATGAATGACTTCTGTTATCATTTTTAACTGTTCTGTGGTATAAAATTTGTTATACCATACCTATATTGGTAGATTTTTGCATTGTTTCTAATTATTCACTATTGTGAAGAAATGTTTATTGATTTATACTCTCAACCCAATAATATATGATAGTTCCTGTGTTCATATATCCTTACCAACACCTACTACTATGAAACTTTTTATATTGGTCATCTGACTTCATTGGTACTTAAATTAACACTGTTGGATTACCAGTGGAGTTATACATATTTTTATGTTTGCTGCTATTTGTATTTCAGTCGTTTCTTGCCCTTGCACACATGGTGATATTTCTCTTTTTCATAATTAGGATTTATATATAAGAAATTTTGAAAAAATTTTTAAGAATTAGTTACAAATTTTCTTTAGTCATTTTGTTTGGATTTTAACCTTGTTCATGCTGCTAAAAATTTTGAAGTAGGCAACTCTTAGCAATAATCGCGCCTCGGATAAACCTCATTGGCTACGATACTGCCACTGCGCAAAGCTCGAGTAGGCAACTCTTATAAGCATTTTTACTTAGGGTGTTTTAATTTAGGTTCATACATCACAAGTGCTTTCTACTTCAGGATTATAAAAATATGCACCAAATATTATTATACTATTGCTTTTTTTCACATTTAATTATTTTGTTCATTTCATATTTATTTTGATATCAAATTGCTGCCTCCTGATGGCGCATGGGAGAAGAATGAGGCACAAACAAGTCAGCTGCAAGAGAAAGGGAACAGGGAACGACAGTAGAAAAGACTGTCTCCCCGAACAACTCCTCAGTCTCATATTTATTAGAAAGTGGGTAACAACCAACAGTGAAGCCAGAGTCGGTTACACATTGACCATGAGTCTTGTAGATACATAAGAAGAAAGGCAAAATATGTCCAGTTACGTAGTACATGATGTATAGTGAGCAAGGCCCAACAAAAGGTTTGTCTAACTGCTGATGCTCTCCAGGGAGGGGGAGGTAATGGAAAAATGAAGCAGGCAGCGTTCTGCCCTGAGCAGGCCAGGCGTTCCCAGCTGCTTGGCTTCAAGGACGTATATCGTCCTCTCCCCCAGAGGTCTATCGCCAGTACATGTTTTTCTTAAGTAAAATTCTATTTTTTTCTATATCTATATAAGGCTATATCTAAGCATGCATGGTAACTAGTGTAATTTCTCATAAGTTATATTTTAAGCAGTACGTTGTTCTGAGGGATAGTTACATTAAATGAGACAATGTTTTCCAACCAACTTTTCTCCTAAATGGGTAGTCAGTCCTTCCAGCACTGCTTCTATTTTTTTCACTGAACGTTACTGAATTCCGCTACATAAATGTATTTTCTAATATTTGTTTTATCTTCTTTGCTCCATATGCATTAGTACAATGGTGTTTTAATTCTACATATTTAGTTTTTCCATTCTCTATTGGGAAAATATCCTTTATTGGTTCTCTTTTTCATAGTTTGTGCATATTATTTCATAATTATCCTTCTAGATAAAATTGAAAATTCTTCAGTCAAAATTTTAAAACTTTATTAGAGTTTTGATTAAAATTGCAAAAAAAATTTAAGGACACATGGGATGGGTCTGCTGCCATCAGGGGAACATTGCTTCAAAAAATTCATACACACAAACCTTAAATGCATACTCCACAAGGTCCAGTAACCCTACCAGTTTGTCTCTATGAATTTCAGAAGAGCTAGTAATTTTATCAAGATATATTATGTGTTGATAAGTTTTCAGAAATTCTGCTCATTATGAATTCCATTCTCTACATGTAACTTTTATGTACTGCTTATAATGTTGTTAAAGATTGGGGCACCTGGGTGGCTCCGTGGGTTAAAGCTTCTGCCTTCAGCTCAGGTCATTATCTCAAGGTCATGGGATCGAGCACCCCTTCGGGCTCTCTGCTCAGCGGGGAGCCTGCTTCCCCCTCTCTCTCTGCCTGCCTTTCTGCCTGCTTGTGATCTCTCTCTCTGTCAAATAAATAAATAAAATATTAAAAAAAAAGATTATTTCTGTTACACTGTACACTTCTCAGTATGTTGTCTTTCCAGTGCATCTTGTGTGTTTTCTTACTTTAATTGAGAATGTAAAAGAATTGTCGTCTAACATGTTCTTTTATAATAGAGGTGTATTTTAAAATGTATATTCTTCATTTTTCTTTTTTTTTTTTATGTTGGCATTTTTGTATTGTTTTGTTTTCCTTTGATATTTTAAAAATTTATCAGTCTCTGTGGAGTTGGTTTTCTTTCATTTTGGGGAGAATTTGCTCCAACATGAAACAGAAGGGTTTTCCCTGCGTTGTTTATCTTCTTAGCACTATTCAGAGTGTTTCTTGGAATTAAAGAATGGGGCTTTATATTTTCAGTTAGGCAGGACCAGTGCATATGGTTGAACAGCTTGTGCATTGCACGGGAATACCCACCTGAGGGTGTGAGTGGAGATGGACATTCTGCTCACTAGGCTCTGTGCCTGAGTTCCAAGTTGTGTCTTGCTAGAGGACAAGGCTCCCTCTTGTTCTCGCAAAGACATAGTTCACCCACCCAGCCATGTGTCCACAGAGCAGTCTGCCTCCTGGGAGATACAAATAACCAGGAGAGGCTTTCTTAATCTCGCAAACACCAACCCCCTAGGTTGTGTACATCTCTGTGTATATATCTCTCTTCCCTCTGAGCCACCGGTGTGCTGAGTTCCTCAGGCCAGTTCTTCCAGCAGGTGCTGGAGCGTACTGCCCGATGGGGATGACATGAAGAAAAAAGGACTAAGAGGACAGCATTCTTTTGTACTGCCTTCCAGGAAATCCTTCTCTGCACTTTAAAAGTTTTTGTTCTTTTTTTAGGATTCCAGGGTGCTGATTGTTGCTGACAGGGTACAATTAAGGGGCTGGAGTTAGTCCAAAGGATTTACTTAAATTGCACTTGATCCTGCTGAAATAAATCTGCAGCTGACAATGAGAGAGGACAGAAACTGTCATGTGATGTTTCTCTTCAAACTCATTATGGTTTTTGAATTTGTTTTAAGTATTTTTCTTATCCTTTTTTTCGCCCTTTATGATCTTTGGGACTTTGGGAATGTCCAGTGAACTTGATGGGGTTTTGGAATATTGGTGAGGTTTGATGCGGTGAGGTCCAGAGCTGATGACCAAGAAAGAATTCTTGAGACATTTTTGGTGCAAAATGGTGGTTTTATTAAGCACGAGGACAGGACCTGTGAGCAGAAAGAGCTGCTATACTGCAGTCCTGAGGAGTGGCTTATTATATACTCAGGAGTTGGGGAGGTGAGGACAAAGTGGGTGTCCAGAAAGACTGTGAAGACTCTCAGAATACTGGAGGCCTGGTTATTGTTAAGCCAAGGCTGTTTTTCCCTCTAATAATACACTAACATGAAGACAGTTGGGAGTTTCCTGGAGGAATGTTACATTCCTCCTATCACAGTCCTTGTCAATGGGTTGTAGGTTCAAAAGAAATTCAGTTTTGTTTACATTTCCTTCTGTTTCAGCCTCCCTCAATTTCAGGGAGTGGAGGGTGATGTTAGGGCTCTAGGAAACTGAGTTATGGGTTTCTGGAAGTTAGGCTATTGATAAGAAAGCTTCTTCCTTATACATCATTAAGACGTTTGCAAACCGAGGGAGACTTCCATCCTGTAGGACTGTGATCTCTATCACTTAATTATTTGTTCTTCCTTTAGGGCAGCCAGGGGTGCCTGAGAAATGTCTCACGTATCACGTGGAGGGAGGGTGTAGGGTGCCAGCTTTTGCTTTATCCTCAGCTAACCTTCTGCTCTCTCATCAAACTCTCTACCATCAATAGGACTCTACAGACTTTGCTGGTGGTGGTATGGTTATTTAATTTTTGTGATAGGGAAATAAATTCTTTCAAATGAAACTAAGTAACAAAACATAATAAATTTTACTGAGTCAAAAACTTATGATTTTTGGACCTTCAAACATCTTTGAAGCAGTGACAGTGAGATCCAGCAATTTGCCCCCATCTTCTATATCATAAATGTACCCTCAACTTTAAGAACTATTCCATAAGCGTAATTTCTTACAGCTAAATAAAGGCTTTCTTGTCCCTACAGGCTGCTCAATGTGTTGTCCCATTCAGAGCAAAAGTCCTCACTTGGCAGGGCAAAATATTGGTCTTTCCTAACTCAGCTTGGAGGGCTCCCTCATGTTCTCAGATTTCTGTTCCAGTTCACTTTCTCAGTTAGGCATTCCCTGACCACCGCCTTTTAAATTTCTGGTCTCCTTATTGGCACTCTCCCTTCCCTAAATTAATTTTCTTCATAGCACTACAACCATCTATTGTAAATATTGCTTAGTTCCAACTCTTTTAAGGTATAAACCTAGATCAAACTCTATATATTGGCATTTTCTAGAACATGGCCCCCAAACCATTATTTTAACCAAATTTAAAAGGGTTATTGTGATATTATGACTTATAATAAATATATATTTGGTCTTCCACCTGTTCCTGGAAGAGAGTTCCTAAAACCCTTAGAATTTCCTGTGATAAGAGCAACAAAAGTATCTTTTGTTTTGCTAGTGAGGTGACCTTTGAAAAGCTCTTAGGTAAGGGGTCTAGTTGCCAGGGGAATCAACCTTGTGATTAGAGGGTTGGAACTTTATTTTTATTTTATTTTATTTTATTTTATTTTATTTTATTTTATTTGTGTGTATGTCTATCTATCTATCATCTATCTATCTATTTATTTTTTCAGTGTTCCAAGATTCATTGTTTATGCACCACACCCAGTGCTCCATGCAATATGTACCCTCCTTAATACCTACCACCAGGCTCGCCCATCCCCCCTCCTCTCTTCCCTCCCAAACCCTCAGTTTGTTTCTCAGAGTCCACAGTCTCTCATTCTTCGTCTCCCCCTCCAATTTCCCCCAATTCATTTTTTCTTTCCTTCCCCTAATGTCCTCCATGTTATTCCTTATGCTCCACAAGTAAGTGAAACCATATGATAATTGACTTTCTCTGCTTGACTTATTCACTCAGCATAATCTTTTCCAGTCCCGTCCATGTTGATTCAAAAGTTGGGTATTCATCCTTTCTGATGGCTGCGTACTATTCCATTGTATATATGGAACTTTATTTTTAAGTTTTCTAAGTAGGTTCGATGCCCAGTGTAGAGCCCAATGTGAGGCTTGAACTCAGGGCTTGAGATCAAGACCTGAGCTGGGATCATGAGTCAGGCACTCAACCAACTGAGACACCCAGGTTGGAACTTTAAGTAACCCGCCCGCCTCCCCCCCAAGGAAGAGTGGCTGGAATTTGAATCAATACCAGTGGGCAGTGATTTAATCAATCATTACTGTGTAATGAAGCTTCCTTAAAACCCCAAAAGGGGACAGGGTTCAGAGAGCTCCAGGTTGGTGAACACAGGGAAGCTCTGGGAGAGTGGCACAACTAGAGAGAGCGTGGATGCTCTAGGCCTCTTCTCCGTGTCTTTCCCTATGCATCTCTTCCTGAGTTATGTCCTTTATAATAATCAAGAAATCTGGTAAGTTGACGGATTGCCTGAGTTCTGTGAGCCACTTTAGCGAATGAGTGGAACCCAGGGAAGGACTTAGGACTGGCTTCCTGATTTGGAGGAGGTCTTTGGAACCTCCAGTCTGTATCCAGTTGGTAAAAAGCAACAGACTGGGCTTATAACTGGCCTCTGAAGTTGGGGTTAGGAGAAGGCAGTCTTATAGGACTGAGCTCTCAATCTGTGGAATCTGATGCTATCTCCTGATAGATAGTGTCAGAATTGAGTTGAATCCTCAGACATCCTGCTGGTATCTGAGAAATGGGTGGTGTTACATGGGAAGCACCTGACCCCCATTTCCCTCCCAACACACACATTGGAGTTAGGTCCAGAAACCTAATTTTGTTACCTTGTTACAGAGTTAAATTTGCTAGTAAGGAAGGTAATGAAGCTTAAACTTCAGGCCCCTTACTTGTACAGACCAATGAGAATACAGGAAGTTGCTAAGAGTCTAAGTGTTCTAGTTGGGAGGAGAGAAAAGGTTACCACCGGGAACCAAACATTTCTGGTATATTGCCTACAGAGAGATCAGACGAAAAGAGATATAAATCTCCAAGAACTCTAAAGAGATTTCTGAATATATATGTATGCTATGTCATTAACTTTATATTTTACTTTATATTATTTTCATAAAGATGGCTCCTAAATTATAAAAGTTTCAGGCTCCATAGAACCTGTTATCAGCATTGATTAATTAAATTAAGTTTGCTAAAAAAAAATAAAAATAAAATAAATTAAGTTTGCTAAACATAGAACTAAAGAAAATGAAGCAGGTTTCCTTGATGCAGAATTTTGGAGGTACTTGCCATGCAAATCTGCAATGTAAATCTCTTAGAGAAAGTTGAGATATGCAGTATTTCTAAAATGTGCACATCCACTTTTTCATAAGGCATCTTAAGCCATCAGTATTCTGTGGAAAATACTTTGGAAAGCTCTGCTCTGGAAACTTGCCCACTCTCTGCTTCCTATTTCATTTCCATCAGAAAGGGTGAGCACTTCTTTAACAACTTTACTAACCCACTTTAAGTGGCTGGAATGTCACTTAATGAATTTTATATTTGAACGAAATACAACGTAGATTCTTTCCGAGATTGATTGAGCCCTCTATGACTATGACTCTAGATGAAATAAGAAGGAAAATAAAAACCTTGAATACAATCTAACCTGCCCATGATAGTCACCCTTTTAACCCTTATCAATCTCCTGTTGATGAAGGGGATTGTAATTCCTTTCCTAAAAAGAAGATTACCTGTGCCATGATCATATTTTTCAGATTTAATCTGCATTTTCACATTTCACTGCCCCTCTGGAGGCTGGCAGTAACCTAAAATAGTAATCTGAATGATACCTAAAAGGCATTTCAATGCACTTGCCAATTGAAAGCTATTACAACCCTCCAAGAATAGTTTTTAAATAGTTTCAAAATGTTTTAAGTTGCTAAATATAAAATAGAACCATGACTTCTCATAATTGAATTAAACTAGAGGAAACTTACTCTGAACTTTAGATGATAGATTAAACAGTTCAAAACTCTGTTAGAAAAGAAAGTGTCTCAGGCAGTGGAAGTGAAATTGTACTGTATCCAAACCAGATGGCATTTTAAATAGTATTTTCCATGGAAAACAGTGATAAATATGTGTGGTGTGTGTGTGTGTGTGTGTGTGTGTGTGAGTGTGTGTGTGTGTGAATTTATTAGAATCATATCTGTGTTTGTATTTGGCTTTCTTATGATGAAAGCCCAATTCTTTAACTTTTCTTCTAAGTTTTGAGTTCGATCACATTTATGGCATCTGCATTCACAAGATTACTCACCTCCCTGGCTCAAATTTCATGGCATTTAGCAACTATAATTATACTTTTCAAGTGCTATACCAATCTTCGGTATTACATTCACTGGCAGAGATATTAGCTTTCAAAAATGCTGAAAAGATCATAGACATTTCATTTGTAAAGCTGGGCTGTGCTTAATTTTGATGACAGTTACCTTGTTCATAACCACACTAGAAAGATCAGTCTCATTAAAAGTATATTACAGTTGGCAAATCTAAATGTGATGGGCTAAATTCTATCATCAAATTTGTAGAAATGGCCTTAGGTGTGAGTTACCTGGAGTTTTAAGATGAGAGACGATAAAAATAAAATTTTCTTACTTTCTGGGTAAATATTGTTCCAGTTTCAAAGATAGGGTGAAAATATATCCTGGCATAACCCCAGTTTATGCCTGTTGTTCTAGCTTAATTATTACTATCATCCTCTTTCACTCTCAAAAATGTCTTGGTATAGATGATAAATTATATAGTCACCCTATTTATAGATTGTTTACATAATCTGGGACAGTTTGATCTAATTCATTTAGTTCTTTTCCCCACCTTTCTCTGGTGCCTACCGTGTTGTAAAGCTTGGATGGATTTATGATGATAGGTTTTTTTAATATGTATACAGTAAGATATAAAAAGTCAATTTTCAGTTTTACTTAAGTGTGTATGTCCTTAAAATAGAATAAAGTATATCGAGTCATAAGGCAGATAATTGCATGTTATTTTTACACACTACCTGACCTTCATACATCAGATAGAATGTATATAATATCTTGCTTATTATACCACCATGGATTTTAGGGCATCAGTAAAGACAAAATTGCTTGCTGTGTAAATTAAGAAGAACCCGTATAAAAAAACTGTAATAAAACTTGCTATAACTTTGGTTGCCGAGAATAGTAAGATTGTTCAGTAAGAACAATTGAATTTAAATCATACAGCTCTATTTTTGTTGTTGTTGTTGTTGTTAAGTTTTGTTGCAAATTTGATGTAATGATAAGGTATCAGCACTAATACAAATAGTATGATTAAAGACTAGTAAGTGGTTTATAATTTTTTCCTTGCAAAATAACTTCCTTGATTATTGGTGATAGAATTCTTGAGACTGTGTGTCATAGTTTATTTTTTCATTTTTTAACACATAGAAATATAAAATGTAATATTTAAATGGTTCATATTCCCACCAACCAGATAACTAATACTAATACATGTTAATATTTAAGTACCCTCCCCCCACATTAAAATTACATTTTTATACATGGTGTATTAGTTATTATTGTAATATAACAAGTTGTTACATAACATGTAGCAGCTTAAAACAAATGACTTTTATGATTTCCCAGTTCTGGGGGTCAGGAATTCGTCAGTGGCTTAGCTGGGTGCTTCTGGGCTCAGAGTCTCTCATAAGTTTGCAGACAAGTTGTAGGCCAGAGCTGTAGTCGTCTAAAGACTTGACTAGGGCT
This sequence comes from Nasua narica, assembly GCA_028533885.1. Taxonomy (NCBI): domain Eukaryota; kingdom Metazoa; phylum Chordata; class Mammalia; order Carnivora; family Procyonidae; genus Nasua; species Nasua narica. Next base: position 84,584,358 of record CM052802.1, on the reverse strand, counting down.
GTAAGATCCATTTCCAACATGGTTTACTTACATGGCTGTTGGCCAGAGGTCTGAATTCCTTGCTGTTTGCTGGCAATAGGCCTTTGTTCCTTGCCATGGGACCTCTTCATAGCACTGCTAAGATGTCTTTAAGATATATAAGGGGGCTTTCTCAGAACAAGTGATCCAAGAGATCCAAGAAGAAAATTGCAAAATGCCTTGTGTTACCTAGTCTTAGAAATTATATACCATCACTTCTGTCATATTCTATTTATTAGAAAGAACTCCCCAAATCCAGCCCACACTCATTGGAAGAGGACTTACTCTCAACCTCTTGAAGTGAGGAGTATCAAAGGATTTGTGGACATATTTTAAAACCATCACATATGGTAAAAATGTAGGAAGCTACTAAAAAGTGGAAACACTGGAAAGCATGAAGCATTGCTAAGAGAAATTAAAGATCTAAACAAATGGAAAAATGTACTATATTCAGAGATTGGAGACTCAATACTATTATGATATTAATTTATTTCAAATTGATTTATATATTCAATGTTATCACAATAAAAACCCAGTAATCTTTCTTGTAGGAACTGATGAGATGACTCCTAAATTATGATGGAAATGCAAAGGGCCTAGCACATCAAAGAATCCTGAAGAAAATTGGAAGACCTATACTAATAATATATTTCAAGATTTAATATGAAGTTATAGTAACTAGGGCAAGAGTATTTTCAGCATAAAGAGACAGAAATAATTCAATGAAACAGTAAGAAGTCTAAAAAGAGCAAACCATAAGAGACTCCTAAACTCACGAAACAAACTGAGGGTGGCTTGGGGTTAGGGGGGGTAGGGATAGGGTGGCTGGGTTATGGACATTGGGGAGGGTAGGTGCTATGGTAAGTGCTGTGAAATGTGTAAGTCTGATGATTCACAGACATGTACCATGGGGCAAATAATACATTATATGTTAATAAAAAATAAAAATAAATAAAACCCTTGGAATTTCCTGTGGGGGGGAAGTCTAAAAAGAGACATATAATGTTACTTGATTTTTAGCAAAAGTGCCAAGTAATTTAAATTTTGTTTCTGAGATCCTTAATATTATACATATTTTCCATGATATTACTAATTATTTGAACATATTTTTATACAGTATAATATAATTCATGTGGATGTTCTAAAATTTGTCAAATTCTTTTCTACCTGAAAATGTAGATGGTTTCATCATCTGCTATTATGGGTAATGCTGTGCAAGCCACTTGGTTTATTAAGGTATGTGTATATACATGTGCCTCTGTGTGTATTCTTTCTCCTATTATTTTGCCTTTGATAATTTCCATAAGTAACTGTTAGGTTAAAGGCATTTAGTTTTGTAATACTTAAAACATGGTGACAAATTGTTTTATAGATTTTTCTGATTTGCATTTCCATGGACAGTGTAAGAGAATGAGTTTCTCTTGTAACTCCTCTTAGTTTTCATCATTCATATTTGCATGGCTTAATAATGTGTGCTTAAATTTCTCCATGTGTCGGTTATCAGGTTAATTTTAAGATTATGTATTCATGACTTTAATAGTCACCGTGCTGAACATGGCATTATCCATGACCCATTCATTTTACAACTGGAAGTTTAGACCTCTTGATCCCCCTCCTCCAACCCATTTTGCCTAACCCTCATCACCTTCCCCTTTGGCAATCATCAGTCTGCTCTTTGTATGAATAGATTTGGTTTTGTTTTATTTTCTTTTTTAGATTCCACATATAAGTGAAATCATACAGTATTTATCTTTGATTTATTTCACTTAGCATAATACCTTTAAGATCCATTTGTGTTGTCTCAAATGGCAAGATTTCATTCTTTTTATGGCTGAATGTAGATCACCTCTTTATCCATTCATCCATTTATGGATTTAGATTGCTTCCATATCTTGATTATTTTACAATATGTTCCAGTGAACATAAGGGTACATAATTCTTTTTAAATTAGTGTTTTTGTTTTCCTTGGATAGATACTTGAATGGATTTTCTGGATTTTATGGTATTTCTACTTTTAATTTTTAAAAATATTTTTATTTATTTGATAGAAAACGAGCACAAGCAGGGTTGAGGGTGAGAGGCAGAGGGAGAAGGAGAAGCAGAGTCCTAGCTGAGCAGGGAGCCCTATGCAGGGCTTGATCCAAGGACCCTGGGATCATGACCTGAGCCGAAGACAGACACTTGATCAACTGAACCACCCAAGGGCCCCCTACCTTTAATTTTTTAGGAACCTCCATACTGTTATCCAGAGTGGCTGCAACAGTTTACATTTTGGCCAACAATGCATGAGGGTTCATTTTTCTCCACATGCTTGTTACTACTTGTTATTCCTTGTCTTACTGACAATAGCCATTCTGATAGGTGTGGGGGTGATATCTCATTATGGTTTTGATTTGCATTTCCTCGATTATTAGTGATGTTGAGCATCTTTTCATGTGCTTTTTAGCCATCTGTATGTCTTCTTTGGGAAAATGTTCCAATCTTTTGTCATTTTTCTATTGAATTGTTTTTTTGTTCTAGAGTTGTAGGAGTTCTTTATATATTTTGACTATTAACCCCTTATTGAATATATGATTGGTAAATATCTTCTGTTATTTAGTAGATTGCCTTTTTATTTTGTCTGTTATTTCCTTTGATGTGTGGAAGCTTTTTAGTTTGATGTAGTCCCATTCATTTATTTTTGTTTTTATTGCTCTTGACTTTGGAATCATATCCAAAAAATCACTGCAAAAGTCAATGTCAAGGAGCTTACCACCAATGTTTTCTTCTAAGAGTTTTATGGTACAGTGAAGTATTTGATCCCTTTTAAGTAAGTTCCATGTATAGTGTCAGATAGTGTTCCAGTTTCACTCTTTTGCGTGTGGCTGTTCGGTTTTTCCATTAGTATTTATTGAAGAGACTGTCCTTATGCCATTTTGTAGTCTTGATTCCTTTGTCATAAATTAATACCATACATGTGTGGGTGTGTTTCTGGGCTTTCTATTCTGTTCCATTGATCTATGTTTTTTTTTTAAAGATTTTATTTATTTATTTGACAGAGACAGATCACAAGTAGGCAGAGAGGCAGGCAGAGAGAGAGAGGGAAGCAGGCTCCCTGCTGAGCAGAGAGCCCGATGCAGGGCTCAATCCCAGGACCCTGAGATCATGACCTGAGCCGAAGGCAGAGGCTTTAACCCACTGAGCCACCGAGGTGCCCCTACATGTGAGCCCTTTAAGAGTGGAATCTCTATTCCCTATAGCCCTACGGTTCCTTTAGATATAAGCCCCATTGGTTTTCAAAGCTAGATGTTTTATGGACTCATCTCTGTGCTGCAAGTTTCATGGGTTGGTGTGCCAGATGTGGAGTACAAACCCTTTGTTGCTCAGGAAAGAGCTTTTGCTTTGTGAGATCCCTCCTGAATGTGGGTTGTCCTGTTAGGGAATAGGACTTGTGGTGAGAATGTGTCTCTCCCTCTCCTACCCATCTAACTGTGGCCTTTATATTCTTTGTTGAGGATTAGCTGTTTAGCTGGTTTTCAGGTCTCTTTCAAAGGGAATTGTTGCAAATTTAGCTGTAGTTTTGTTGTGTCCTTGGGAAGAAGTGAGTTTAGGATCTTCCTATGCTGCCATCTTGAACTTCCTCCTGAATTCATGACTTTTGATCATTTATTTGAGGGCTTAGGGTTTCAAAAATATTTCTCATTGTGTTCTATAAAGACCAGGTTCTAAAGGATGCAGTCGATGGACCTTTAGCAGATTCACATCCTCTATGGTATTTTCATTATATGATGTGCCATTTTTTTATATAAGCATTTTGCTTTGTTTTGTTTTTTCAGTTGAGCTGTAGTAGCTTTCAATGAACTCTCAAAGTAGCTCATGAAAATGAAGGTTAAGAACCACCAATAAAAAAATACAGTACCCATTTGTAGTATTTTCTATAAATGTATTCTAAAAATACTTTGCTTAATTTTTTCTTTTCTTATTATTTTTTTCTTTTAATTTTTTTTAAAGATTTTGTTTATTTATTTGACAGAGAGAGAGATCACAAGTAGGCAGAGAAACAGGCAGAGAGAGGGGGAAGCAGGCTCCCTGCTGAGCAGAGAGCCCAATGCAGGGCTTGATCCCAGGACCCTGAGATCGTGACCTGAGCCAAAGGCAGAGGCCTTAACCCACTGAGCCACGCAAGCGCGCCTTTTCTTTTCTTTTTAATTTTAAGTTTCCTTATTTGGTTGGATTGTTTAAATGTAGTCATATTTTTCCATTTTTTTGATGAGTTTTCATTTCTTTTAAAATAAGAATGCCCTTGTTTGTCCAGATAGTTAATAAATATTTATTTTTAATTTTTCTAATTTAAAAATTCACTCTTAAGTGTAAGTTATTTGAAGACACATGGAAATTGCAACAATAAGTTATGGCAATTTATTTTCTATTTCATTTTTGTGGAATAATTCATTAAATGATTTACCTTTTTAAAGTACTTCCTTTATATTTAGGATCTACTGGGAGGATCTTGCATACTTTTTTTTCCAACTAAAATATTAGTGACTTTATTACCTAATAATTCTGTTGCATCAGTTGATACTTATGTTATCAATGTCACTATTCCTTTTACTCAATTTTTTTGCCAGGCAACATTAGTAATACAATTTGATATTCTCAGTTTAAGTAATGATATTTGTAAAATTACTATTATGAACCTAGAGAAAATATTAGTTTCCTTGATTTTTTTTTTATAATTCCTGTTGAAAGCATATGGTGGTTAAGGAAATACAGTGCACTCAAGTAAGTAATGTGTAATTATTGTTTTTGGAGAATTTTTAATATGTTTTAGTATATAATGAATATCCCTGAGAAGGAGGTCTATTGGGTTTATATGAAAACATCGTTCTTAGAATGTGCACTGTGGGTGAATGTGTATCATACAAGTGTAGTAGTCATATGTTTAGCATATGACTTGCTTATAGATTATGAGGCCATGATTGAAAAATGAACTGCAAGGTAGCTCAGGATGGTAGAAACAAACATTTTGAAACAAATAGTAAACAACATAAGTCATACCAATTTTGTACTTCAACTCATTTTCATACCTGCTCAAATATTTTATTCAAATTGCTAATATGTAACTTCTTGTTCTGACCTAGAGCAGAGTCATCATCTCCTTTGTTATGTTTTGAACTTCTGGAAAGCAGGGAAATGGCTTTTGAATCTTGCCTCATACCTTCACCAGCATTCTGTGGCATTTAAATGTTTGATTTCCTCAGTAAGGGTTAGAACTGTAAGGAACACTGCAGATCCCCTAATAGACTCTGAGATTAGCAATGAAAAGAGAATATCCACACAGCAGTGGATAGCTAGGCTAATTCCTCTGACTCTTAACACGGAGTTTCTTGCCTAATCCTCCACCATCCTGGCCTCTGGGAACAAGAGTCAGATGAGCTGTGCTTTTCCCGAGGGATATTCTTATTTTTTGTCAGCTTTACAGACCAGGGTTAGTTTACTGAGTAGGCAGGTTTTCCTTTCATGACTCTGTTGTTTCTTTCCCATTATAGCACTGGATTCACCCTTGTTAAGATTTTCCAACTTTGATCTGTAGAGTCTCTGCCTTCAAATTACAATTTTGTATCTTAACCTCACTTAACAGAGAAGGGAAAACCGAGACTCAGAGATTAAATGACTTGGCTGAGGTTAAAAATGGGTCATCTTGCATGTGAGATAGAAACCAATAGTTTTTATTATATTTCATGGGTTTCTGTCCATGTGACTATGCTATCTGTTCTCAGATAATTCCACCCTACTTTCCTTTTACATATTGTCTAAGCAGAATTGTTCAATCAGTTTTCAGTGACAAGAATGCCATTTGTTCTTACCTGTAATGCTGTATTTTACTTCAATAAATCTTTAGATGTTTGCTGTTTTTTTGACCACTGACTCTCATTTTGTTTTTTTACATTGTGTTCTTAATTTTATATAAGTAGTTTACTCCTAGTAGTATTTCTATTTTTAAAAATTTATTTGGCTGTATAATTGACTTGTCTTTTGCTTTATTTACTGTTATTATAAAATCTGAGTTTTCTTTCAAAATGTCTTGTCTTGCCCTTTTTTTAAATCTCCATTAGTGCATGTGTCACCATAGACGTCACCAAGTTCAGTCTATTCTGCACAGCACCAGGTTAGTCTTTTGACACAAACATTTTATTATTTTACTCTTTTGTTCAAAAACCTACAATTCAGCAAGACATATGCTAAAGGATGAAATGTAAAACATTTTCAAACCTGGTTCTGCCAATGTTTGTGGAAGAAACAGTGGATAATAAAAAAGCTAAGGAGCCCGCCACAGAGAATTTAAAACCTCTGGCATGGAATATGTTCCAGGTAGATTAGGGAGGGGAGGACAGGACTAGGATACAGATGTTTCCTGTATTAACTATATATCTGAAAAGCAAATAGGAAAAAATATGGTGTTTCAGGAGAGATCAATTAAAGGAGAAATATATTGGGAATATCTGGACAAATTTTCTGAGATGCCAGAAATGTTCTTACTAATAACATCCAGCAAATTATCTGAAAAGGCATAAACATCAGATTTCTCCTCTGTGATACTGTCAAAAGATAATGAAATGACTCCTACAGAATTTACCAAAGATATTACTGAGTACTTATAAGTGATAGACACTCTTCAGCATTTGCAAACATTATTTTATTTCCTCCTTATGACTATGAGTATCCTCTAAGAGAGGATAATACCTTACCAAGGCACACAGTTCAAGGTGGCACAGTTGTTCACATGTGAACTCATATGTTGAATGTTCTGGGCATTGTCCTTGACTCCTCCTTCTCTGGAACCCCACATCCAATCTCTCAGGAAATCCTTTTGTTCTGCCTTCAAAATATGTCTAGAATCCATCTTTTTCTCACCACCTCCACTGATAATAGTCTGGTCTAAACTATCACTACCTTTGCCTAGTTTACATTGACTAAGATGACCTTAATGTTCCTTTCAGTTTGACTAAACTTTAGATGAGATCCTTTTGATTTTGGGATTAGTGAAATTCCCAACTTCTTATTTCTTAGAGCACTTACATTAGAAAACTTGTAGTTATTCCCACCAACAGTGTAGGAGGGTTCCCTTTTCTCTGCATCCTGGCCAACATCTGTCATTTCCTGACTCGTTAATTTTAGCCATTCTGACTGGCGTGAGGTGGCGTCTCATTGTGGTTTTGATTTGTGTTTCCCTGATGCCGAGTGATGTTGAGCACTTTTTCATGTGTCTGTTGGCCATTTGGATGTCTTTGCAGAAAAGTCTGTTCACGTCTTCTGCCCATTTCTTGATTGGATTATTTATTCTTTGGGTGTTGAGTTTGATAAGTTCTTTATAGATTTTGGATACTAGCCCTTTATCTGATATGTCATTTGCAAATATCTTCTCCCATTCTGTAGGTTGTCTTTTGGTTTTGTTTCCTTTGCTGTGCAAAGGCTTTTTATCTTGATGAAGTCCCAATAGTTCATTTTTGCCTTTGTTTCCCTTGCCTTTGGCTATGTGTCCAGCAAGAAATTTCTGCAGCCAAGGTTGAAGAAGTTGCTGCTTTTTTTTTCCTTAAGGGTTTTGAAGAATTCCTGTCTCACATTTAGGTCTTTCATTCATTTTGAGTCAGTTTTTGTGTGTGGTGTAAGGAAATGGTCCAGTTTCATTCTTCCACACGTGGCTGTCCAATTTTCCCTACACTATTTGTTAAAGAGACTGTCTTTTTTCCATTGGACATTCTTTCCTACTTTGTTGAAGATTAGTTGACCATAGAGTTGAGGGGTTCTTTTTCTGGGTTCTTTATTCTGTTCCATTGATCTATGTCTATTTTTATGCTAGTACCATACTCACTTGATGATTACAACTTGTAATAGAGCTTGAAGTCCAGAATTATGATGCCACCAGCTTTGGTTTTCTTTTTCAACATTCCTCTGGCTATTCAGGGTCTTTTCTGATGCCATGCAAATTTTAGGATTATTTGTTCCAGTTTTGTGAAAAATGTCAATGTTATTTTGATAGGGATTACATTGAATGTGTAGATTGTTCTAGGTAGCATAGACAGTTGGTGGGCATGTAAGCTGGTGCAGCCACTCTGGAAAACAGTATGAAGGTTCCTGAAAAAGTTGAAAATAGGGCTATCTATGACCCAGCAATTATGCTACTGGGTATTTACCCTAAAGATACAAATACAGTGATTCAAAGGAGCACCAGTACCCCAATGTTTATAGCAGCAATATGCACAATAGCCAAATACACACACACACACACACACACACACACACACACACACACACACTGGAATATTATGCAGCCATCAAAAATTAAAATCTTGTCATTTGCAACAATGTGGATGGAACTAGAGAGTATTATGCTAACTGAAAAAAGTCAATCAGAGAAAGACAATTATTATATGATCTCACTGATATGTGGAATTTAAGAAACAAGGCAGAGGATCATAGGGGAAGAGAGGAAAAATTGAAACAAGAGAAAACCAGAGAGTGAGAAAAACTGTTAAGGGATTTTTAATCTCAGGAAACAAACTGAGGGTTGCTGGAGGGGAGGGAGGTGGGGGATGGCATGGCTTGGTGATGGACATTGGAAGGGTATGTGTTGTGGTGAGTGCTGTGTATTATGTAAGACTTGTGAATCACAGACCTGTACCCCTGAAACAAATAATACATTTTATGTTAATAATAAAAAGAAAACCTGTAGTTATAAATCCTCTCTGGCCCTTTGGAATGTGAAACTTTTAAAAATCCTGTTGCTAATTTTGGCATCCAGGAATGTCTTTCTCAAGGACTTGGGAGCTATCTCTGAGGTGTAACCATCAAGCAGATAGCACCTCTAACTTCTACTCTTTGTGGTAAGGTAGGAACCTATCTTCTTAGTAAGCATCTTGCTTCAAGTTATACAACTACCTCTTATGAAGATAAGGGAAAGTTTACTGTTCCTTTGGATGAAGTTGGCAAACACAGATGGCCTTAGAAAGCTCTTAAAAAACTTTACTATCTTTTGTTTCAGTGGCATTGAGCTGAGACTGATTTCTGATCTCTCTCATGTATTGCAGTAGTCTTGAACTGTATCTCTGCGTGTTGAACTTTGGTACTGGTTTTTTTTTTTTTTTTACATTTCCTAACAGGTCTTCCTGCTTCTATCCCCTTTGCCTCATTGTGTTCTATTCTCAATTCAGCAGCCAGAGTGATAAGATCTACCACTCCTCCAATCAAAACTTTCCAGTGGTTTCATTTTAAAGAGAGAAAAACTAAAGTCCTTATAAAAGTTACAAGACATGGCTCAAAATAATCCTTTATTACTTTTCTAATGTCATGTCCTGCATCTCTCAAACTCATTTCACTTCAACCACATGGGCCTCTGTGCATTTCTTGAATATGTAGATGTGCTTCTACTACAGGACCTTTACTATAGCTGCCCCTCGGCCTAAAGATCCACTTGACCAACCCCTTTAAAGTCTCCTCCTTTAAATTGTGGTGTGATTATTACTTTCTGAATGGTGCTTATTGTGACCTCTTTACTTAATGGATGTGGTAGGCTGAATAATGCCCCCCCAAAAAATATCCATACTGTGATTCTTGGAACCTATGAGTATGTTACCTTTCATGATGAAAGAGACTTTGCATGTATGATTAAATTATAGATTTTGAGATGGAGTGATAATCCTAAATTAACTGGGGGTCCAATATCATTTCAAAGGTCCTTATAAGACGGGAATACGAGGGTCAGAGTGAGAGATGTGACAGCAGAGATAGAGGTAGGACGAGTGAGTCAGCCATGAGTCAAAGCATGCGGGCAGCTTTTGAAAGCTAGCAGAGGAGACAGATTTTCCCCCTAGAGCCTCTAGAAGGAACATAGCCCTGCTCACACCTAGATTTTAGACCAGTGAGAATCTTTTGAACTTCTGATCTCTGAACTGCAGGATAATAAATTTGTATTGTTTTAAGATACTAAGTTTGTGGTAATTTACCATAACAACAGCAGGAAACTAAACAGTCTGTAACCTGCAGTCCTAATACTCTCTGACTTTATTCTTCTATGTTTTTCCCCCATGCAATAATTGTCACCTTTAACATTTTGAATTATTAAATCATTTATTCTATCAGATATCTATCATCTATTTATTTTGCTACTTCCTCAAGCATATCTCTTGAGTTTAGAGATCTTTTTGTTTTACTCACTTAGCACTTTGAACATTGCATGACCTAATGTAAGCACTTCAAAGTATTTGTTGAATTAATTAAGAGAAAAATCAGTCTCATATATTTGAGGACCCATACAGTGAATTACCTTTGACCCCTATTGCATTGTTTTATTTAGGCACATTGAAGCTGACAAAAGAGTACTGTCCAAGACCTTTTGAATAATCCCTTACTTGGTTTAGTTCTGTGGTAGAGACAGAAAGTGTGCCGTGAGTCATCCATGAGCTCCTCTGCTTCATTTCCCTTCCTCTCTTGTAGTTAGTTTTCATCAGTGGGTTGTGAGTTGCACTGACATGTGACACTTGAGCCACTGTGCTCCCTCTTTTTCTTCTTCTCTGTTATGATCATGAGACCACATGTTCCAGATGGCAGAGCTAAAGATGGAGGAGGACTGCCTGAACTGCACCAAGCTTTACAGAAATGAGATGTAAACCTTAATTGTGTGAAGCAACTAAAATTCTTACGGCTTTCTGAAGTTACAGCAGTTAGCCTTAATTAGGGAAGCAAATTCTGGAATGCAATTGGATTATAAGGTTTTTAGCTTCTGCAAAATGGAAATGAAAATTATGCTTCACATACCTTTTTAGCTATAATGCATTTGTTTCTGTTTCTTTCTCAGCACCAGAAAAGGTATTTCTTGAGACATGTCTTTCAGTGCACAGTTCAGATAAATCTTATATCTCCATTGGTGACCATTTAAAACAATAGGACTATTGTTCTTTTACTGCTTCACTTAACTATGGCTAATTCACTTAATTATGGCTAAGCAGTTGACACACCTGGGAAATTTCTAGTATTTTTATTCTGATTTTTTCTTTCTTCAAAATTTGAACTGCATAGAGCAATATAATGACCATTTCCATTGCTAAAGAACTTAAATAATGATTTTCTATATCTTTGATAATAATAAAAATAACACTGAATCAACTATTTTTATAATTGAAAGCATCTGATGACAAATGTATTTATCAAGTTCAGTACATACCCACATTTGTTAGCCTTTTTATGTGCTCTAATATCATAGTGCAGAAGTCAGCATAGTTTTTTGTTGTTTCTATAAAGGGTGATGTAAATATTTTCAGATTTTGGTGTCACATAGTCATTTTTACAACTGCTCAATTCTGCCATTGTAGCATGAAAGCAACCTTAGATAATGCGTAAAAGAATGGGTATGTCTGTGTTCCAGTAAAACTTTATTTATAAAAACAAATAGTTTTTGTTTGCTGCTAGAGTTTGTCAATCCCTGCTCTAGAGGAATACAGGATACTCCTTATTGTTTTAGTACTTTATTCTTGCCAGTAATTTTCAACCAAGTGGCCCAGAATCTCCCAGGGGAAGGATGGTGAGTGTGTTGAGTGTGTTAGGGTTCTCTAAGAGTACTAGAACTAGTAGGATTTTATACACACACACACACACACACACACACACACACACACACACACACAGTTGATTCTTGTTATACGCTATAGTTATGTTCAATAGTCTCTACAGACACTGGATCAGTGAATAATGAACCATTACTCCATTACTTCTAGGGAGAAATACAGGGTAATTCTGCAAACTTCTGGTCACAACATTTTTGTCAACCAATCAATCCTTGTTTTATGCATGTTTCTGTTAAAGACCTCTTTTTAAATATTATTTATGCATCAACACAAACTCATAGTCAGCAGCCTTATGCCTGATACTTCATGCCTGAACAAAGCTTATCTAAAATATATTTTCTCTGTAAGGCACACCAAAGCCTGCTTGTGCTTAGAAAGCAGTTTGGCACCATACTTGGAGGCCATTTTAAAAGACAAAATCACCAACTGCTTTCACCAAAGTGGAAAACAAAACAAAACAAAACAAACCTAAAATAGAAACATGGCACTAAATAGTTTTTGAATAGGATGTTTGTTTATGGTATGAGAGCTAAAACAAGAAGGTTGAATGGTGCCTTGTTTGACCTCAACTGAGAACCTCTGTGTCTGGTGACTCAAATTTTTTGCCATTCTCTGCATATCCAGAAATGACATAAAAGTGCCATGAGTGTTAATTTTGAGATTATAAATGAATTTTAGCAGGTAAGCAGATTCACAAATCCAGATTTGTGAACAGTGAGGACCTACTCTACGCATATACACACAGTTTATTTCAGGGATTTGGCTTACATGATTGTGGGGTCTGGCAAGTCTCAAATTTGTAGGGCAGTCTGGAAACCAGGGCAGAAGCTGCTGTTGCAATCTTGAGGCAGAATTTCTTCTGCCTCAAAGAAACCTCAGTTTTGCTCTTAAGGTCTTTCAACTGATTGGATGAAATCCACCCATTTTATCAAGGTTGATCTCCTTTATTTGAATTTAATTGATTATAGATATCAACCATATCTATAAAATATTTTCACAGTAACACCTAAATCAAAGTTTGAATAACTGAGAAATATAGCCTAGGCAAGGTGATGGTATAAAAGTGTAATCATCACAGTGACTATAGTTTGGAAAAGCACAGAGACTATGGTGGGATAATGGTATTAGGGTTATTATTTTTTTAAAGATGATGCCTTTTGAAGATACACAGTTAAGTATTTATCAATAAAAAGATAAAGACTAACGAACTAAACAAAATATCAAGTGTGATTATCTGGGTCCAATTGCCTTCTCAGTGTTTCCTACACTTTTCTATTTTTGCAAATTTACTACATTTCTTTTGTGTTTATTACACAATTGATTATAGTACTTTTTTTATTGTACTAAATTTTCTCTTGCTACATAACAAGTTACCGCAAATTTAGCAATTTAAAACAACAAATTTATTATCTCATAGTTTCCATAGGAGTCCAGGCACAGATTATTAGTCCTCTACTCATGGTCTCACCAGACTAAAATCAAGTTGTTGGCTAGGATTTAGGGTGTCTTCCAAGCTCACTGGTTGGTGGCTGAATTCAATATCTTGTGGTTCTACTTTATATACCTATTTGTTGTAGGCTGTTGACTGTGAGTTGCTTTAAACTCCAAGAGGGAACCCTCAGATCCTAGCTTCTTATAACATGGGGCTTGCTTTCGCAAAGCTGATAAGAGAATTTCTCTCTGGTTGGCTAAGATGGAGTTTTATATAGCATTACCTAGTCAGTGATGCAGCTATCCAGTCATATTCATAGTTCTGCCAAACTCAAGAGTAGGGAGTTATAAAGTATGTGAATATTGGAGGAGCAAGAATTTTCAAAAGCATCCTAGGATTTTTCTGCTTCCTATACCATGTGATCATAACTAATAAAAACATGCATGGCCAAAATGTGGAATAAAGCAAAAAATGTTAACTGCTATTATTCTTTTGAGTTGGCATTATGAAGAAAGGTGTATTTACCGCCACAAATGTGTAGTTCAAAAATAGTTTTGTGATAAGCATGTGTTAATTTTATGTATATATTAAATTTTAATAAGTTTCTTTTATAGAAATAATACTGGTTTGTTGTTGAGGGGATCAAGCAGTAGAGAAGAGCTTAAAAATAAAAGTGTAATTAAGCTCTATTCCTCCCTCTGAACTTCTCCCTGCATCCCTTCTATAGGGAAACAATTCTTAAAATTTTTGAGGTACCTTTTTTTTATTAACATATAATGTATTATTTGTTTCAGGGGTACAGGTCTGTGACTCATCAGTCTTAACACAATTCACAGCACTCACCATAGCACATACCCTCCCCAGTGTCCAACACCCAGCCACCCGATCCCTCCCGTCCAGCAACTCTCAGTTTGTTTCCTGAGATTAAGAGTGTTCAACTTTCCCTTTCTACTAACCACTGTATTGGACATCTTGTATGTCTTAATTTTGACAATTGTATTTTAAGTTCTAGGAATTCCAGGATTTGTCTTCTCATGATTTCAATTCCTTGGAAAATATTTTCATCTCATTGTATGTTTAAAGAAGTCATATCTTATGAGTTGATCCCATTTAACAGCAAAGTCCATGTTTAATAACTTGAGTATGCCGATTAGCTATAAATTTTTTACTTTTTTTCTCTTGGGTTTGACTATTTGATCTTGTCTCCTGGCATGTCTCATATTTTTTAACTAAATGCTGTACATTTTGTGTGAAAAATGGCAGAAGCTCTGGATGATCTCATTATACCCCAGGGAAAACTGACATTTTTGGCAGTCAGCATACAGGCAAAGCAATTGACTTCAAACAGAGATTAGAGGATTTGAGTTGACAATGAGTTTTAATCTTTGAAAGACTTCTAATTCTGGCTTCTAAAGTGTAGCCCGTCAGGGATTAGAGTTGAAGGCTCTGCGTAAACCAGGGCTTTTTCTCCTTGGTGAGCCCGATAGTCTAATTTTTTGTCTCTCTAGTATGATGAGTCTGACAAACTCTCTGCTTGGTTATTAGCTGCTTGGCTGTCACTTTCTGCTTGGCTCCCCTATCCTCTTGTCCTATGTCGATTAGGAGTCAAAAAAATGTCTCTAGGAAAAGTTAGTTGTAAGTTAGGCTTATTATTCTCATTTGGCTTTTCTCTGGGACCATTACCCCTCATGTTCTAGATGCCTTGGTATCATTGATCTTCAGTTTTTGTCTCTCCAACCTACTGAGATTGCTGACACTTGAGTCACTACTTTTGCTTGATCTGCTAGCCCCAAACCACTTAGGAATTGACAGATGTCTCCAGGGGAAAAATAGTAGGGATATCAAGTTTACCTCAAAGTAGCCAGCCCCTCAACTCCATTAATCTCCAAGCAGCTGTTTTGTGTTTTTCCCTCCAGCTTTTCTTGTTATTCTTTCTTTTTTTAAATTGAAATATATTTAATGAGAGGCCTTTTACAAGCCACTCTTTAATTTTCAGAAGCAGAAATCCTCTGCCTCTATTTTTATCTCCTAATTTAAGCAATATTACAGTAGTTCTCACTTATCTCTGGTCAGCTTTCCATGGTTTTAGTTACCTGCAGTTGAATGCTGTCTGGAAACAGATGATCTCTGATAGGGCAGAAGGTCAGTAGTAGCCTAATGCTGTGTCACAGTGCCTATACCATTCACCTCACTTTTTCTCATCACGCAGGCATTTTACTCTCATCATCACAAAGAAGAATGAGTATGTACCATAAGATATTTTGAGAAAGAGAAAGAGAACATTCACATGACTTTTATTACAGTATATTGTTCTATTTTATTATTAATTATTGTTGATCTCTTACTGTGTCTAAATTATAAATTAAACTTTATCATATGTGTGCATAAGAAACATACTGTATATAGGGTTTGGTACTATCCAGTTTCAGGCATCTCCTGGGAGTCTCGGAACATATCATCTGCAGGTAAGGGGGAGCTACTGTATTTTTTTTTTTAAATAATCACTGCTTTATTTTTATTCACATGTTTTCTTTGCTCACCCTTCTTCTGAGATTGTTTTATTTTACTGAAGTACATTGTTTAACATTGTTTAAATTTTGTTAGTCAGAGTCTCTTGGTTTTACATTTTCCATTTTGTCGTGTCTGAAAATGTTATTATAAAAAACATAGCACTGTAATAAAAATTTAGGTAGTTGCAAAGTTCTTGGCTGATCATTATTTTGTCCCAACAATTTGAAGATATTGTTAGACCACATTTGGCTTTCAGTATTGCTGTGGAGAAATTAGCCCAGCCTAATTATTGTTCATTTTAAGTATTAGTCCTTTTTCTCTTGGTGCTTTTAGGAGACTTTTTGTGACTTAAACAATATGTTTCCAAATGTTTACTTTTTATTTCATTAACGAGATAATTCAAATGCAAAATACAATAAAAGAGAAGCCAATAATAAGCCTATCCTTTTTCCCAGTCCTCTCTCTAGCTTAACAATTAGCCTTTTGTCATTCTCATTATTTCTTTATTTGTAAATATGCAATTTGAAATTTTTGGTTCTAAGTCTGTAGATTTATTTGTTTTTATTTGTTCTACACAATTCTCAGTTGTTATCTCTTTAAACACTGTTTTTCTTCTACTTTCTTTATTCTCTCTGAGATACTACTAGACAATTAAATCTATTTCTTCCATGTTTCTTAAACTTTGGTTTACATTTTTTAATCTTTCTGTAATGCAATCTGATTAATAATTTTATCTTTATCTTGCAGGTCTAATTCTCTCTTTGTCTGTGTCTAATCTGCCGTTTTAACTGACCATTGAGTTCTAACTTTTGATTATTATATTTTCAGCTTACTAGTCCTATTTTTTTCATTTAAAAAGTAGGCCAGTCAGTTGTTGATTATTTTTAATCCTTGCCTGCAACATAATTGTTAGCACAGATCTGCAGCCAAATTCCTTGGATTTGGATTCTAGCACCACAATTTACGCTATGTAAATTTTGGCAAGTTTCTTAACTTCTCTAAGCTCTGATTTCCTCATCCATAAAATTAGTAGCACCAACTTTAGAGTTGTTGAGGATTAAATGAGTAAATATATATATAGATAAAGCATTTATAACAATGCCTGCCACAAAAAAAGATTATAAAAGTATTTTTTAAATATTTGGTTTCCTCTTTATTTCTTTAATATTTTTAGAAATTATTTTTGCATTTTGATTTGATCATTTCAATAGCTGAAATCTTTGTGGTGATAATTCTCCTGATTTTATTTCTACTAACTTTCATTGATGTCATCTTGTTCTGTATTTTGGAAACTTCCTTTTTTACTTGTTTCTGACTAATCTTTAAGAATTTTTTTAAAAGATCTTATTTATTTATTTGAGAAAGAGAGAATGAGAGAGAGCACAAGAGTAGGGAGAGTCAGAGAAGCAGACTCCCTGATCAGCAGGGAGCCCGATGCAGGACTCCGTCCTGGGACTCCAGGATCATGACCTGAGTCGAAGGCAGCCACTTAACCAACTGAGCCACTCAGGCATCCTGTTTCTGACTAATCTTGATGTCTGAGAGTACTGAAAGTCTGATTTTAATGTCTGTTCCTACATTTGTTTTATATCTGTGTGACTCCCATAGTACTGTAGTCCCTGTGTCACTTTAAGTTATGGTTTTTGTTTGGGAATCCTAAACCAATTTGAAGGCAGAGCTATGGTTATGAATTCTCTCTGGCTGTTATTACCTAAATGTATGAGGCTAAAGCAGACACATTTACTCTTATATTCCCTTTGCTAGCTAGTTAAATTCTAGCTTATCCTTTTACTGAAAGAGCAGGCTTTGAGGGCCCTAGCTCTCAGTAAAGGGGTCTAGGAGCCTAGAATCCTGCCTTGCATGGGCCCAAGGCCCCATCTTCTGTCCCTGACATGAACGTTAGAACTCAGGTTCTAGGTTTCCTGTATTTAGAAATATCTAGGGTAGTCATGGCTCTGGAGAACTTTTAACTCTGTGGTTTTGGCTTCTTTTTGGGTTGGGGAGGGGGACACTGAGATGGTCTTTTACTTTTGTGTGAACTTCGTTATGATTTAGAGTAAAACTTGTCAATTATTTTTGGCATCTATGAACATTTTATTGATTTTTTTCCAGAATGTCTGTGCCATTATATTTTTATAAGTGGAAGTCTCTCTTTGTTTTTGTTAAATATCTTTTGCTATGTAGTCAATATTTTCTTTGGTGTTATGTGTGTGCATGTATCTGTATTTTCTCTTATTATATTTGGAATGTTTATAGGCTATTCTTATTCTTTAATAATGTAATTGAACTTTAACATCATCACTGGATTCCCTTTTATGAAATTTAATAAAATCATAAGTTTGTGCTTTTTTATCTCTTGCCTGTCTTTGTCTACTTCTGAATTTTTGTCATACTATTTTTTCATTGTTAGGGTTATAACATTTTTGTTATAATTAGCTGCTGTAATTCTCATAGTTTATCTTTCTTTAGTTCTGTACTTAAAATATATTTAGTGTTCATTGGCAGTTCCTTATAACTCCCCAGTATCTGAATTCTTTGATTCTTTATTTATCTTTTGATTAATTATATTTTTGTCATTGAGTGGACTTCTTTTTCTAAAAAAAGAATTCATGATTATCATAATTCTGAAACTTTTGCTTATTTGAAAACATTTGCTGCCTTTATAAGTGAATGACAAATTGGGTGTTAAAGGTAGATATTATAGTTGCTTTTTCTCAGACTCTGTAAATACTGATTTACTCTTTCCCATCTGTAAAATAAAATTCTCTACAAACATTTTAAGGCGGAGTAATTTTTAAGTTTTTTTTTTTTTTATTTGTCAGAGAGAGAGAGCACAAGCAGGCGGAGTGGCAGGCAGAAGCAGAGGGAGAAGCAGGCTCCCCGCAGAGCAAGGAACCCGATGTGGGACTTGATCCCAGGACCCTGGGATCATGACCTGAGCCGAAGGCAGCTGCTTAACCAACTGAGCCACCCAGGCGTCCCAAGGCAGAGTAATTTTTGCTCATTATTGGTGACTGGTTTTTATTTCCTAGATATTCATAAGATATATTTTTCCCCTAAAGTTTAGTAATTTCATCAGGTTATCTAGACATTGCTCATTCTTAAAGATTCTTTTAATGAAATATAATTGACATATAATATCAGGTGTACAACATAATGATTCAAGATTTGTATACATTGTGAAATGATTATCATAATAAGTCTAGTTACCCTCCCATCAGTCCTCACACAGAGTTACAAAAATACCTTTTTCTTGTGATGAGAAATTTCAAGATCTACCCTCTTAGCTGCTTTCAAATATGCAATACAATATTATTGACTGTAGTCTCATGGTGTACATTGTATCTTCATGACTCATTTATTTCATAACTGGTAGTTTGTACCTCTTAATCTGCTTTACCCATTTCATTCACTACTACAACCCCTCTTTCCTCTGGCAACTACCATTCTATTCTCTGTATCTGTGGAATTTGTTTTGCTTTTTAGATTTAACACAGAAGTGAAATCATATGGTATTTTTCTTGTCTGACTCATTTCACTTAGCATAATACACTCTAGGTCCATCCATGTCACGAATGGCAATATTTCATTCTATTTTATGCCCGAGTATTATTATATGTGTACATATATACACATACACATACCATATCTTCTTTGTTCATCCATTAATAAGCATTTAGGTTGTCTCAATATCTTACCTATTGTAAATAATGTCACAGTGAACATAGGCGTACATAATTCAATTAGATTTAATGTTTTTATTTTCATTGGTTAAATACCCAGATGTGAATTTGCTGGATCATATAGCATTTCTATTTTTAAAATTTTAAGGATTCTCCATAATGTTTTCCACAGAAGATGCACCAAGTTACATTTTAAACAACAGTGTAGGAGGATTCCCCCTTCTTCACGTCTTTACCAACACTTGTTATTTCTTATATTTTGGTAATAGTCATTGTGACTGGTGTGAGATGGTATTATCTCATTGTGGTTCTGATTTGCATTTCCCTGATGATGAGTGATGTTGAGCATCTTTTCGTGTGCTGATTGCAATCTGTATCTTTTTTTTTTTTTAATATCTGTTCAGGGCCTCTGACCATTTTTAAATCAGATTGTTTGTTTTAATAATAACAATCATCTCCCATTCAGCAAGTTGTCTTTATTTTGTTGGTTTACTTTGCTGTATAGAAGCTTTTTAGTTTGATTACCTTTTGTTTATTTTTGCTTCTGTTACCATTTTCTGTGGAGTCAGATCCAAAAATATATTACTGAGAATGATGTTAAGGAGGTTACCACTTATTTTTTCTAGTTTTATGGTTTCTGGACTTGCATTCACATCTTTAATACATTTTGAATTAATTTGGGGGGATAGTGTAAGATAGTGGTCCAGTTTCATTTTGCTGCCTGTGGCTGTTGAGTATTCCCAGCACCATTTATTAAAGAGACTCTCTTTTCTGCATTGTGTATTCTTTCCTCCTTAGTCATAGATAATTGACCATATAAGTGTGGGTTTATTTCTGGGCTCTCTATTCTATTCCATTAATTCATATGTCTGTTTTTATGCCCAAACCATAATGTTTTGTTTACTATAACTTCATAATATAGTCTGAGATCCATGATCTTAGACTGGAGCATGATTCCTCCAGCTTGTTCTTCTTTCTCAAGTTTGCTTTGGCTATTAGGGATCTTGTATGGACCCATACAAATTTTAGGATTTTTTTCTTCTATTACTGTGAAAAATGCTATCTGAATTTTGATAGGGATACATTGAGTGTGTAGATTGCTTTGAGTATTGGACATTTTTAATATTGATTCTTCTAATCCATGGGCACAGAATATTTTTCCATTTGTTTGTTTTCCATTTGTTTTCTTCAATTTCATTCATCACTCTTATAGTTTTCAGTGTACAGGTCTTTCACTTCCTTGGCTAAATTTATTCTTAGGTATTTTTTTTCTTTTTTGATATACTTGTAAATGTGATTATTTTCATAATTTCTGATAGTTTGCTGTTAACATATAAAAATACAATAGATTTTTATATATTGACTTTCTATCATGCAGCTTTACTGAATTTATTAAAAGTTTTATGGTGGAGTCTTTTTTTTTAATGTAAAATCATGTCATCTGCAAATAGTTTTACTTTTTCCTTTATAATTTGGATGCCTTTTATTTTTTTAATTGCTCTGGCTAGTACTTCTAATACTGTGGTAAATGGAAGTGGTGATAGTTGTCATCCTTTTCTTCTTGATCTTAAAGGAAAAGTTTTCAGCTTTTCACTGTGGAGATGCTGATAGCTGTGCTTGTCATAAATTGCCTTTATTTTGTTGATGTACATTTTTGTTTATACCTACTTTTTTGAGAGCTTTCGTTGTAAGTAGATGTTGGATTTTGTCAAAGGATTTTCAGCATCTGTTGAGACAATCATATGACTTTTATCTTTCATTTTGTCAACGTGATATGATGTTGATTGTTTTGCAGGTGTTGAAAACATTATTGCATCCCTGGAATAGATTCCACTTGATCATAGTGATGGACTCTTTTAATATATTGTTGAATTTCATTTGGTAATATTTTGTTGAGGATTTTTGCATCCCTGTTCATCAGGGATATTAGCTTATAATTTTTTTTTAATTTTAATTTTTTGTAATGACCTTGTTTGGTTTTGGTATCAGGGGAAGTCCAGCTATGGAAAAAGAGTCTGAAAGCATTCCCGCCTTTTAAATATTTTAGAAGAATTTTAGTATAGGTATTAAATGTTCTTTGAATGTTTGGTAGATAGAATTCACCAGTGTGAAGTCATCTCATCCTAGACTTTTGTTTGTTGGGAGGTTTTTGATCACTGATTCAATATCCTTACTAGTAGTCAGGCTATTAAGACTTTCTATTTCTTTATGATTAAGTTTTAGAAGATTGTATGTTTACAGGAATTTATCCATTTTTCTGGGGTGTCTACTTCGTTGCTATATAATTCTTCATAGTAGTCTCTTAGAGCCTTTATATTTCTTTAATATCAGTTGTAACTCCTCTATAGATGTTTTTATGTGAGCCTTCTCTTTTTTCTTCCTGATTCAAGCCAGGGATTTGTCTGTTTTGTTTATATTTTCAAAGAACCGTCTCTTGTTTCATTGATCATTACTTCTGTCTTTTTAATGTCTTTTTCATTTATTTTTGCTTTCATCTTTAGTATTTCCTTCCTTCCGCTGACTTTGGGCTTCATTTGTTCTTTTTCTTAGTGCCTTTTAGGTGTAAAGTTAGATTGTACTTTGAGATTTTTCTCAATCTTGAGGTCAACTTGCATTGATATAATCTTCCTTCTTAGAACTGCTTTTGTTACATCTCATAGATTTTGGTATGTTGTATTTCCATTTTTATTTGTCTGAAAGTATTTTGTGATTTCTCACTTAATTTCTTTGTTGACTTTCCTTGCTTAGCAGCATGTTGCTAATTTCCTCATATTTGTAATTTTTCCAATTTTTTTCTTGTGATTGATTTGTTTCCTTACCATTATGTTCAGAATAGAAACCTGACTTGATTTCAGTCTTTTTTAATTATTTTAAGTCTTGTTTGTGTCTTAACATATAATTTATCCTAGAGAATATTCCATATGTGCTTGAGAAGAACATGTATGCTGCTACTTTTGAATGATTTTCTATTTGGTCTAGTGTGTCATTTAAGGACAGTGTTTTCATATAGAAAATCTGTTTTCATATAGATAAGCTATCCAGTGGGTACATAAGATATTAAAGTCCTTATTATTCTCCATTTAGGTCTATTAATATTTCCTTTGCTTATTTATATGTTTCTCTGTTGGGTGCACATGTATTTATAAATGTTATATCTTCTTGGTAGATTGACCCCTTTATTATTACTCAGTGCCTGTTTTTTGTTAGTCTTTGTTTTAAAGTTTATGTTGTTTGATATAAGTGTAGCTACCCCAACTTTCTTTGGGTTTCCATTTGCATGAAACATCTTTTTCCATCCCCTCACTTTTAGTCCGTGTGTGTCCTTACGTCTGAAGTGTGTTTTTTGTAAGGCAGCATACAGATGGATCTTTCCCCCCATTCATTTAGCTACTATGTTTTCTGATTAGAGTATTTAGTCTATTTACATTTAAAATAATTATTGATAGGTATGTACTTATTGCCATTTTGTTAATTGTTTTCTCTGTTTTATAATTTCTGTATGTCCTTTTTTCATTTCTTGCTTTCTTCCATGTTTGATGACTTTCTATAGTGTAATACTAATTCCTTATTCATTATCTTTTGTGTATTTACTATAAATTTTGTTTATGGCTACCATGAAACTCAAATACAGAAACATATACATACAAATAGTCTATTGTAAATTGATAGCAAGTTAAGTTTGAATATATTCTTAAACTGAATTTTTAGCAACCCCCAAGTTCGATGTTTTTGATGTCCCATTATCTCTTTTTATTTTGTATATCCTTTAACTAATTACTGTAGTTATATTTATTGTTACTACTTTTATTTTTTAACCTCCCTACTAGCTTTGTTAGTAATTAATACACTTATTGTATGCTTCCAATGAGATTTTTGCTTTTGTATATTTACTTTACTAATTAGTACCTTTTCTTTTCATCTTGAAGAAGTCCCTTTAATATTTCTTATAAGATTGGTTTAGTGGTGAAGAACTTATTTAGCTTTTGGCTTGTCTCAAAAGCTCTTAATTTCTTGTTCAGTTCTGAATGATAATTTTATCAAGTAGAGTATGCTTGCCTGGAAATTTTTTCCATTCAGCACCTCAAATATATCATGACACTTCCTTCTTGCCTGTAAAGTTACTGCTGAGAAATCTACTAATGATCTTATGTGGGTTCCCTTTTGTAATAAGCTGTTTTTCTCTTGCTTAAGATTTTCTCTTTAACTTTTGACATGTAATTATACAGCTGACAACCATGAACAACATGGTTTTGTACTGTGTATATCCACTTACATGCAGATTTTTTTTGATAAGTACAATACAGTACTATAAATGTGTTTTTCCTACTTATGATTTCCTTAATAACATTACTTTCTTCTAGAATGCTTTATTATAAGACTATAATATATAATATGTATAACATACAAGATATATGTTAATTGACTTTTTATGTTATTGATAAGGCTTCTGGTCAACAGTAAGCTATTAAGAATTAAATTACATATGGATTTTTGACTGCGTGGGGTTTTGAGGTTCCTAACCCTTGTGCTATTCAGGGGTCTAGTGTAATTTGTTTTGGTGTTTGTGTCCTTGGGTTCATCTTGTTTGAATCTCTGGGTTTCCTGGATCTGGGTGTCTGTTTCCTTCCCCAGGTTAGGAAGTTTTCAGCCATTTATTTCTTCATGTAAGTTTTCTGAAGGTTTCTCTGTTCCTTTTCCTTCTGGAACCTCTATAATGCACATATTAACATGCTTGATGGTGTTCCATAAATTCCTTTAATTATCTTTCTTTTCTTTTCTTTTCTTTTCTTTTCTTTTCTTTTCTTTTCTTTTCTTTTCTTTTCTTTCTTTCTTTCTTTCTTTCTTTCTTTCTTTCTTTCTTTCTTTCTTTCCTTTCTTTCTTTCTTTCCTTTCTTTCTCTCTCTCTCTCTCTCTCTCTCTCTGTTTGGGTGAGTTCCACTTCTTTATTTCCCAGCTCTCTGACTGGGCTTCTTCTTCTTCCTAGTCTGCTGTAGAACACTGCTAGTGTATTTTTCAGTTCAGTTTTTGTATTCTCAACTCTGTGACTGCTGTTTGGTACTTTATTATATTTTCTGTCTTTATGTTGAGGTTCTCACTGTGTTCATCCATGTCTTTTTTTATAGTTCAGTGAGTAACTATATAAACATTACTTAGAACTCAATATCAGATAAATTATTTATCTTTGCTTCATTAAGGTTTTCTTTTTGTCTGCAGTTTTACTTGTTCTTTCATTTGTATCATACTCCTCTGTTTCCTCACATTCCTTGACTGAATGTATGCTTATGTATGAGGTGAAGTAGCTGTCTCTCCCAGTCTTGAAGGAGTGGACTTATGTAGGAAATGAACCCTATTTAATTTAAAAAATTTTTCTTGATTGTCTCTCATAGTATCTCTTTGATTGTTTCAGACCCATAGGTCCCAGAAACATAATGCCCCGTGACCACTAGATGTAGGCCTCAAAGGGCATTCCCTGTGAGAGCTCTACATACTCACTCATCTGGCATTGGTTGTAGAAGAAGCTCAGTGGGGTGAGGTGCTGACAGGTCTGGTGATAGTCATGGGGGCACACAGATTGGTGTGGCAGTTACCCACCTGATTAGATGGCAGCCATCTGAGCTGCATGGAGGGGTAGTATGTTTTCTCAGTGATGCTAGCAGGTTAGGATGCAAAAATTGCATCCATTTGTGCTGGCACCAACCATTCAGAGGGAGTGAGCACTTTGGCCAGTACTAGCAAGGTAGAAGAAAAGTGCCAAAGGTGGCACATGCCAGAACCTCTATCCTTAGAGAGAGTCATTTTAGGCTTTTGCCCTCCAGCAGAGGCCTTAATGTTAACAAGTGTATCTCCTTCATGTGTGATCTAGCGGCTTTTCAATTTGGTACTTTTATACTGGGTTCCAGAGACAATGATTCTGTACATGTAAGAATGGACTTTCCATTCCCTAGAATTGTGTGTTTCTCAGAACTTCATAAACCCCATTGATTTTCTTTCTGTTTTTTTTTGATTGATTGAATGATTTATTTATTTTTTTAAAATTCTCTCATCCCCTATTCTTTTTTTTATTTTTTCAAATTCAGTTAGCCAACATATAATATATCATTAGTTTCAGATGTAGAATTCAATAATTCATCAATTTCATATAACACCCAGTGCTCATCACATCATGTGCCCTCCTTAATGCCCATCAACCAATTACTCTGTCCCCCTACTGACCTCCCCTCGAGCAACCCTCAGTTTTTTTCCTATAGTTAAGAGTCTCTCATGGTTTTTCTCCTCCTCTGATGACTTCCCATTCAGTTTTCCCCTCTTCCCCTATGGTCCTCTGCACTGTTTCTTATATTCCACATATGAGTGAAACCATATAATTACCTTTTTCTGATTGACTTATTTCATTCAGCATAATACCCTCCATTTCCATCCACGTCAATATAAATGTTTAAGTATTCATTCTTTCTGATGGCTGAGTAATATTCCACTGTATATATATGCTGCATCTTCCTTATCCATTCATCTGTTGATAGATACCTGGGCTCTTCCCATAGTTTGGCTATTGTGGACATTGCTGCTATAAACATTGGGGTTCAGGTGCCCCTTCAGATCATTACTTTTGTATCTTAGGGGTAAATACCTGGCAGTGAAGTTGCTGGGTCATAGGGTAGCTCTATTTTTAACTTCTTGAGGAATCTCCACACTGTTTTCCAGAGAGGCTGTACACACTTGCATTCCCACCAGCAGTATAAGAGGGTTCCCCTTCGCATCCTCGCCAACATCTGTCATTTCCTGAGTGGTTAATTTTAGCCATTCTGACTGGTGTGAGGTGGTATCTCCTTGTAGTTTTGATTTGTATTTCCATGATGCCAAGTGACGTGGAACATTTTTTCATATGTGTGTTGGTCATTTGTATGTCTTCTGCCCATTTCTTGACTGGATTATTTGTTTACTGGGTGTTGAGCTTGATATCCTTTATAGATCTTGGATACTAGCCCTTTAACTGCTATGTTATTTTCAAATATCTTCTCCTTTTCCATAGGATACCTTTTAGTTTTGTTTGTTGACTGTTTCCTTTGCTGTACAGAAGCTTTTTATCTTGATGAAGCCCACATAGTTGTTTTTTGCCTTTGTTTCCCTTGCCTTGGTGACGTGTCTAGAAAGAAGTTGCTGTGGCTGACGTCAAAGAGGTTGCTGCCTATGTTCTCCTCAAGGATTTTGATGGATTCTTGTTTCACATTGGGGCATTGGAACATTTTTCCATTTCTTTGTGTCTTCCTCAATTTCTTTCATGAGTACTTTATAGTTTTTTTGAGTACAGATTCTTTGCCTCTTTGGTTAGGTTTATTTCTCGGTATCTTATGGTTTTGGGTGCAATTGTAAATGGGATTGAATCCTTAATTTTTAAATTTCTCTTTCTTCTGTCTCATGTTCATGTATGTGCATTGATTTTATATCCTGCCACTTTGCTGAATTCCTGTAAGAGTTCAGGCAATTTTGGGGCAGAGTCTTCTGGGTTTTCCACATAGAGTAGCATGTCATCTGCAAAGAGTGAGAATTTGACTTCTTTTTTGCCAAATTGGATGCCTTTTATTTCTTTTTGTTTTCTGATTGCTGAGGCTAGAACTTCTAGTACTATTTTGAACAGCAATGGTCATAGTGGACATCCCTGTCATGTTTCTGACATTAGGGTAAAAAGCTCTCAGTTTTTCCCCATTGAAAATGATATTAGCTGTAAGTTTTTCACAGATGATAGTTTTTATGATATTGAGGTGTGTACCCTCTATCTCTATGCTGTGGATATTTTTAATCAAGAAAGGATGTTGTATTTTGTCAAATCATTTTTCTGCATCAATTGAGAGGATAATATGGTTCTTGTCTTTCTTTTATTAATGTGATGTATCACATTTATTGATTTCTGAATGGTGAACCCCCCTTGCAGCCCAGGAATAAATCCCACTTGATCGTGGTGAATAATCCTTTTAATGTACTTTTGGATCCTATTGGCTAGTATTTTGGTGAGAATTTTTACATATATGTTCACCAGGGATGTTGGTCTATCATTCTTCTTTTTGATGTGGTCTTTGTTTGGTTTTTGGATCAAGGTAATGCTGGCCTTATCGAATGAATTTGGAAGTTTTCCTTCCATTTCTATTTTTTGAAACAGTTTCAGAAGAGTAGGTATTAGTTCTTTATTTTTTTTGAAAATGAACATTCATTTATTTACTTTGACTAAATGGTAATATATATATAAAATTTTAAACTTTTTTAATGAATCACATGTACTTTCTACCGTATGACTGAACCAGAACAATGAAATTTAAATAATTATTTCTAAGATATTAATGTTAAATCAAATCAAAACTATTTCATTAGTGAAAAAAAAAGGCTTACCCATCCAAAGTATTTTGCCAAAAGTCATAGTAAAATTATAATAACTTTTGCCCTGACTATGCTATCTCACTGTTACTTCTACCACTGGTACAACTTCCACTATTGTTGCTACTTTGTTCACTATTAATATGAATACAGTTTATTCAATATTATCTTCTCTACATTAAATCCTTTTCCTACTCATTTTATTCTTACAATATCCCTGTGGTGCTGATACTGACTTGTTTTATTTTTATTTTATTTCATTTTAAAGATTTTATTTATTTACTTAACAGAGAGAGAGACAACAAGCAGGAGAAGCAGCAGACATAGAGGGAGAAGAGGACTCCCTGTCAAGCAGGGAGCCCAATGTGGGGCTTGAGCCCAGGACCCCAGGATCATTACCTAAGCCAAAGGCAGACACTTAACTGACTAGCCACTCAGGCGCCCTGACTCCTCCTTTTGATAGATGATGAAATTAAGGATTTTCTTAGAACCTTTAAGTAAATTACCAATTTTGCCCAGTCAATAAATAGAGAACCAGGATTAAAAACCAGATTCTAAAGAATAGAATATGATAGAAAGTATACAGTAAATATGCACAGTGTATTAGTTCCTATTTAAATGGTTGGTAGAATTCCCCTGGGAAGTCATCTGGCCCTGGACTCTTTGCTGGGAGATTTTTGATTATTGCTTCAGTTTCCTTGCTGGTTATGGGTCAGTTCAGGTTTTCTATTTCTTCCTGTTTCAGTTTTGGTAGTTTATATGTCTCTAGGAATGTATCCATTTCTTTAAGATTGCCTAATTGATGGCATATAGTTGCTCATAATATGTACTTAAAATTATTTGTATTTCCTTGGTGTTGGTTGTTGATCACTTCTCTTTCATTCATGATTTTATTAATTTGGATAATTTCCCCCCCTCTCTTTTGAAAAGTCTGGCTAGGGGTTTATCAATCTTTTTAATTCTTTCAAAGAACCAGCTTCTAGTTTCATTGATCTGTTCTACCATTCTTTTGGTTTTTATGTCATTGATTTCTGCTCTAATATTTATTATTTCTCATTGCCTTCTTGGTTTAAGCTTTATTTGCTGTTCTTTCCTCAGCTCCTTTAGGTGTAAGGTTAGCCTGTGTATTTGAGACTTTGCTAGTTTCTTTAGAAAGGCTTCTATTGCTATGTACTTCCCTCTTAGGACCACCTTTGCTGCATCCCAAAGGTTTTGAATAGCTGTGTTTTAATTCTTATTTGTTTCCATGCATTTTTAAAATTCCTTTTTAATTTCCTTATTGACCCATTCATTCCTTAGTAGGATGCTCTTTAACCTGCAAGTATTTGATTTCCTTCCAAATTTCCTTTTGATTGAGTTCCAGTTTCAAAGCATTGTGGTCTGAAAATATGCAAGGAATAATCTCAATCTTTTGGTACCAGTTGAGACCTATTTGTGACTCAGTATGTGATCTATTCTGGAGAATGTTCCATGTACACTGGAGAAGAATGTGTATTTTGTTACTTTAAGATGGAATGCTCTATATATCTGTGATGTCCATCTGGTCAAGTGTGTCATTCACAGCCCTTATTTCCTGGTTGATCTTCTGCTTAGATTATCTGTCTATTGCTGTGAGTGGGTGTTAAAGTCCCCTACTATTATTGTATTATTATCAGTGTGTTTCTTTGATTTTGTTATTAATTGATTTATATAATTGGCTGCTCCCATGTTAGAAGCATAAATACTTATAATTGTTATGTCTTCTTGTTGCAAAAACCCTTTAAGAATGATATAGTATATGTGATCTCTCTCTCTGTCAAAAAAAAAAAAAAGAATGATATAGCATACTTCTTCATCCCAGTCTTTGGTTTAAAATCTAATTTGTCTGATATAAGGATTGCTACTCCAGCTTTCCTTTGATGTCCATTAGCATGATAAATGGTTTTCCCCCCTCACTTTTTGTGTGGTGGTTTCTTTGGATCTAAAATTAGTCTCTTGTAGAAATCATATCCATGGATCTTGCTTTTTTATCCAATCTGATATCCTGTGTCTTTTGATTGGAGCATTTAGCCCATTTCCATTCAGAGTAACTATTGAAAGATATGAATTTAGTGCCATTGTATTACCTGTAAAATCACTGTTTCTGTATATTGTCCCTGTTTCTTTATGGTCAGTGTTACTTTTGGACTCTCTCTTCGCTTACAGGCTCCCTTTTAATATTTCTTGCAGGACTGGTTTAGTGATCACAAATTCTTTTAGTTTCTGTTTTTCCTAAAAATTCTTTATCTCTCCTTCCCTTCTGAATGACAGCTTTGCTGGATAAAGTATTC
Organism: Nasua narica; assembly: GCA_028533885.1. Lineage (NCBI taxonomy): Eukaryota > Metazoa > Chordata > Mammalia > Carnivora > Procyonidae > Nasua > Nasua narica. The sequence goes on along the minus strand of CM052802.1, from coordinate 84,554,438 downwards.
TTGTTGCTTATTTTTCTCATTTAGTACCCCGAATATATCATGCCAGACCTTTCTGGCCTGCTAGGTCTCTGTGGACAGGTCTCCTGCCAGTCTAATGCTCCTACCCTTGTAGATTAAGGGCCTCTTGTCTCAAGCTACTTTTAGAATTTTCTTTTTATCTCTGAAATTTGCAAGTTTCATTATTATATATCAGGGTGTTGATCTATTTTTATTGGATTTATGGGGGTTTTCTGTGCCTCCTGGGGTTGAATTTCTGTTTCTTTTCCCAGATTACAGAAGTTCTCAGCTATTGTTTGCTCAAATATATATTCTTCCCTTCCCTCTCTTTCTTCTCCCTTTGGGACCCCAATAATTCTAATACCGTTTTGCTCTTGCTATCACTGATCTCTCGAATCCTCCCCTTGTGGTCCAGTTATTGTTTATTTTTCTCTTTTGCTCAGTTTCTTTATTCTCCGTAATTTTATCTTCTATATCACTTATTCTCCCTTCTGCCTCAATTATCCTAGGAGTAAGAGCTTCCACTGCATCTCATCAATACCCTTTTTGATTTCAACCTGTTTAGATCATAGTTCTTTTATTTCTCTAGAAATGGATTCTCTAGTGTCTTCTATGCTTTTTTCAGGCCCAGCTAGTATCTTTATAATCATTGTTCCAAATTCCAGCTCCAACATTTTACAAATATCTATATTTATTTATTTTTTAAAAATATTTTATTTATTTGATAGAGAGAGAGAGAGATCACAAGTAGGGCAAGAGGCAGGCAGAGAAAAGGGGAAGCAGGCTCCCTGCCGGGCAGAGAGCCCAATGTGGGGCTCGATCCCAGGATGCTGAGATAATGACCTGAGCCGAAATCAGAGGCTTTAACCCACTGAGCCACCCAGGCACCCCAATTTTTTTTTAAATATTTTTTTAAGATTTTATTTATTTATTTGATAGAGAGATGACAAGTAGGCAGAGAGGCAGGCAGAGAGAGAAGGAAGCAGGCTCCCTGCTGAGCAGAGAGCCCATGCGGGGCTTGATCCCAGGACCCAGGCACCCCAATTTGAGAGAAAGAGAGAGTGAGAGAGAGAATCAGCAAATGAGTAGGGGGAGAGGCGGAGGGGGGCGGAGAGAGAATCCTTAAGCAGACTTCCCACTTAGCAAGGATCCTGATGCAGTGCTCAATCCCAGGACCTGAGATCGTGATCTGAGCAGAAATCAAGAGTTGGCTGCACTGAACTGAATGAGCAACTGAGGTGCCCCACCCCATTGGTTTTCAAAACCACATATTATGGAGGCTCATCTCTCCAGTGCTGTTCTCAAGGGTTGAAGTGCCTAATGTGGTGCACAGACCCTTTGCTCCTCTGGGAAAAGTTTTGTATTTATGAGATTTTTCCTGATTCCTGACTATGGGTCACCACTCCCAGGGTTAGATTGTTGATGAGAGTTCTTCTGTGCCTCTACTGCTCACCTCAATGTGGCTGTTTAATGTGTGTGTGTGTGTGTGTGTGTGTGTGTGTGTGTGTGTGTGTGTTTCAGCTGGTTTTCACAGGGTTTTTTTTTTGGAGGGAATTGTTGTATATATAGCTTTAGATTTGTTGTATCCGTGGGAGGAGGTGAGTTCAGGATACTCCTATACTATCATCTTGAACTGCCTTCCCTTACATAATTTTGGGTGAAATTTAGAATTTCTTTTCTACTTAGCATATATGGGTTTTTTAGAAAATTTTTTCTTTTAAAATATTTAAAATTTTGATTCCATTTGCTGAGATTTCTTCTTTCAAAACATCAATTATGGCACTTTTTATATTGCCCTTATTTGTCATGTTCTTTCTATTTTCTTTTATATCTGTGTTCTTTTCTATTTCATTTTGTATGCTTGTTTCTAACCTTATGGCTTATCCTATTTTTAGCAGTATTCAATCTATTTCAATTTCTAATAAGCCCTTCATTTCTGTATGGTTTTATTGTCATCATCTATTTCTTTCCTGAGTTTTGCCCTGTAACTTTGTATCTCATTTGGTTGTTTTCCTTATATATTCTTTAATCACTTGTCTCCCTTAATTTGTTATATTTTTAAGCATTCTTAATTATTTTTCTGAAGATTTATTGTTCTCTCATTGTTTATGCTTCATACGTTTTTATATATTATACTTTTCTCAACCCATTATGCTAGTGTAGAACTTGACCAGTGGTGCAATGATGGATCCTTTGGAGTTTGCATGGGATTAGATGGTCACCTAGTAGAATAGAGAGAGGATTTGAATATTGACTTGTTTTCTGATTGCCCTTCAACCCATTTCCACTTTAGCATTCTGACACTTCATTAAAGTTTTTTTCAATGGGGTCTTTCTGGACACCTAAGTTAACTTTTGAAGGAACCTGTAGCTTCTCCAAGATTTAGCAGTTTCTATGGTCTTTCCTAAATTCGGTTCAAATTTCACTATTATGTATTCTTTATAATTTGTGATTTGGAGTTAAAGATGTTTATTGGTTTTATTAAATACAGAGGTTATTTTTCTACTTTTTTTATTTAACATACTGTGACTCAGGGATATGAGTAAAGTCACTTTTCCATCTTTAGATTTATAATAAAATTTTTGTTTTATTTTTTTGAACTCCTCTCTACCTATGAAATCATATTTATTAGCTTTCTATTGGTGCTGTTAAAAAATTACTGCAAACCTAACAACTTAAAAACAACACAAATTTATTATCTCACAGTTCTTTAGGGCAGATGCATGGGTAGGTTTGATTGGGTTCTCTCTTTGGGTTTTATAGGATCAACCTCAATGTGTCAGCCAGCTTGGCTCTTAACTAGAGCTCTGGAGCTCTGGGGAAGAATCTGTTTCCGGCTCATTCAAGCTTTGCAGAAGTCAGTTCCTTGTGGTTATAGGACTGAGACCCCTGTATCTTTGTGGGCTTTTGGTTGGGAGCCTTTCTCAGCTCCTTAGGCTTAAGGTTGCCTACATTTCTGATCGCATTACCCCTTTATCTCCAAACCAGCAGTGGTGTATTGAGTCTTTCTCATGCTTTAAATGTCTCTGACTTCCTTTTCTGCTGCATTTTTTCTGCTTCCAGCCAAGAAAGTTCCCGGCTTTAATGGGTCATGTGACTACATTGGGGCCACATGGATAATCTGTATTAAGGTTGTTAGCCTGAATTAAATCTGTGATGTCTCTTCTTCCATGTAACAAAGCATATTTACAGGTTCCAGAGATCAGAATACAGACATCTTTTGGGGGTGTTATTCAGGCTATGATATACATTAAAATTGTCTAATATATCCCAATGCTAAGACTTTATTACTTACCAGATCCAGGTTTCAGTTTTTTGGACACATTATATTTAGAGTGGTCTCTTTGCCTTTTGTATTCTATTTAAAATAGATTGTTTCATTTTCTTGCTTAAAATACTGTAATAGGTTACTGTTGCACTTAGAATAATATTTAAATTCTTCCCCAGGGCTCATGAACTGGGTCTTAATTATCCATCTCTAATCTTAACCCATTATGCTCTCCCCATCATCATCTGTATTCAACAACATTGCTCACCCTTTGGTTTTTCAAACAGTCTAAACTTAGTCCTGCTTCAGATCCTTTGGACTTGCTCTTATATCTGCATCAGACCTTCTTACCATGGTTTTGCTATGGCTCTGTCTTGTCCTGTAGGCTCAAATCAAATATTATCTCCTCAAAGATTCCTTCTCTGGCCATTGTATGAGTTGTTGTCCATCATTCTCTTTGGTAATTATCAATGTAAGTGTTTTATGGTGCTTATCTTTGTATCTCTTCATATGTAGATGATAGAAAATGATTGAAAGATTGTACTTCATTGCCATGACTGACCTCACCAGTAAATGGAAATACAAAAATGAATCTGGTAGGTTTGTTGTCACATGCCACCAAATGGCTTTAGAAAGGATTAAGTTTCTGAATAATTTCCATTGTGATGTTGGAGAGTTGTCTTCACTGAACTACAAGAGGAAGAACATGACTCAACAGAGTCCGTGATGCATTTTGGGTTCTAGTACTGGTTGGTGATAAGAAAGTTGTTTCCAACTCTCTTGACATTCCATTTCTTCTCATGTAAAAGAAAGAATCTGGATGACTTAATCTCTGTTCATTTTCTACTTGAAAGGTTAAGGATTTTGAATTCTGATGTCAGTTAGATATTAAGAAGTCCTAAAACTTCCTGTATTGTCTAAACCAGTGGTTTTCAGAGTGTGGTGAGCAGATCTCTGGAGGTCTCCAAGTCCTTTCAGAGGGTTTGCAAAGTCAAAAGTACTTTTTTTTTTTTTAAAGATTTTATTTATTTATTTGACAGAGAGAGATCACAAGTAGGCAGAGAGGCAGGCAGAGAGGAGGAAGCAGGCTCCATGCTGAGCAGAGAGCCTGATGCGGGGCTCGATCCCAGGACCCTGAGATCATGACCTGAGCTGAAGGCAGAGGCTTAACCCACTGAGCCACCCAGGGGCCCCTGAAGTCAAAAGTACTTTTAAGAATAGTAATATTTATTTGCCTTTTTCTTTATGTTGGCATTTATACTGATGGTACAAAAGTAAAAACTGCAAGTACGTAGCATAAATCAAGGCAATGGCACCAAAGTGTGCAAATAGCTATTGCATTCTTCAAACATTAAGAGAAATGTATCCACATTTAAAAAGTTTTTTCATCTAAGAGTGTTCTATTGTGAAGCAGTAAAAATTGTTTAATTTGTAAAATCTCAACCCTTGAGTGTCCCTCTCTTTAATATTCTATGTGACAAAAATGGGAGACAGGTATAAAACACTTCTGCAACATGCCAGAGTACAAAAGTATGGTGATTGTTTAGAGGAAAAGAACTTGTTTGATTGAGTTGCAAGCTGAGCCAGCCACTGTTTCATAGAATACTGTTTTCTACATGAAAGAATGACAGACAAACTAGGGTTATTCAGACTTGATTATTTGGCAGACATTGTCTCAAATTTGAGCAAAGTGAACCTGTCATTTCAAGAAACAACCCTGACAGTATTTGTTGCTAATCATAAAATGAGCTTTCAAATGAAAATTAGAATTTTGTAAAATTTTTATCAACTTTCTAAACACTTTAAGACTTCTTTTGATGAGGTTACTGGCGATATTAATAAATGTGGTTTTTAAATTTTGAAAAGTGAAATGTGTCAACATTTGAAAGAGCTGAGTGATATATTAGTGAGCCAATATTTTCTAAATGAAAGATGCATATTATAATGCAGGGATGGAAGATCTACTCGAAGCACAAAATAGGCTAAGGGACTTAATGTAACAGCATAAAAAGTTTATTGGTATGGTTTCGGATTCTGCATAGCAACTAACATTTAGGTATTACTTCTTAGTGAACTTGAGTATAATATTAAACAATATCCATACTTATCCTATGTACTTTTAAATTCTCCTTTCCAAGTATGTATTTGTATGAGGCTGGATTTTCTTAATTCTTCAACTTGAATGTAGAAGATAGGGAGGTTCAACTGTTTCATATTTAGCTAGATATTTAAAAAGATTTATAAAAATGTAAAATAAAGCTACTTTTCTTAGTAAAGTATGTATATATTGGGAAATATGCTTAATTTTCATAAAATATATTATTTTTATATATGACGGGCTCATTATTATTTTAAATGAATTAATAAGTGTTTAAATTTTCTCTGTTTTAATCTCAAGATGGTGAACATCAATAGATATAATCCATATCAACAAAAGTCCTATAGGGTCCTTATTAATTATTAGGAGTTTAAGAGGGTCCTCAGACCAAAAAGTTTGATAACTGTTGGTTTAACCAAAAGATGTTTCATCAGAAGGATTGACTATTTAAAAATTTATATAATTGTGGTAAAATACACATAACATGAGATCTTATTATTTTAATCTTTCTCAAGTGTACAGTTAAGTGATATCGAGTGCTTTCACATTGTTGTACAACTGTCACCATCATCTTTTTCCAAAACTTTTCATCTTATAAATGGAAATTCTGTACCCATTCAACAGTAACTCCCCACTACTTTCTATCTTCAGTCTATGGCAGTCACCATATATATTAGTAAGGGTTCTTCAAAGAAATAGGACCAATAGGAAAAGGGATTTATAATAAGGAGTTGATTCACATGATTATGGTGGCCGAAAAGTCCCAAGATCTGCAGACAGCAATCTGGAGCCCAAGGAGAGACAATGGTACAATCCCAATGTGAATCCAAAGGGCTGAGAAAAAGGAGAGCCATGGTGTAAATTCTAGTCTGAGTTTGAGTCCAAAAGCAGGAAAAATCCGATGTCCCAGCTTGAAGACAGTGCAGCACAGAGAAAATGGATTCTTTACTCAACATTTTTATTCTATTCAGGCTTTCAATGGATTGGATTAAGCCCATCCACATTGAAGAGGGGAATCTGCTTTACTTAGTCTATAAATTCAGAAATTAATTTCATTCATAATCACTCTCATAGACAAACCCTGAATAATGTTTAACCAAATATCTGGGCACCTTGTGACCAGGTAAGTTTACACATAAAATTAACCATTATACCATTGTGTTTTCTGTGTCTATAAATTTGACTACTTTAGATTCATCATTTAAGTGGAATTGTACAGTATTTATCTTTTTGTGACTGGCTTATTTCACTTATCATAATGTCCTCAAGATTCATTCATGTTGTAGTATGTTCAATTTTTTTCTTTTTTAAAGCTGAATAATATTGCATTGTATATACACCACATTTAGTTTATCCACTTATCCATTGCTTGACTCCTGAGTTGCTTCCACATTTTGGTTATTGTGAATAATGCTTGACTCCTAAGTTGCTTCCACATTTTGGTTATTGTGAATAATGCTGCTGTGAATATGGGTGTATAAATACTTGTTTTAGATCTTGCTTTTAGTTTTTTTCTTTATATACTTAGATGTGAAATTGCTGGATCATATAACAATTCTATTTTTAATTTTTTGAGGAACTACCATGCTGTTTTCCATAATGGGTGGTCCATTTTACATTCCTACCAGCATTACACAAGATTCCAGTTTCTTCACATCCTTGTCAATACTTGTTATTTTGTTTTTTGTTTTGTTTTTTGATAGTAGCCATCCTAATAATGTAATACCTCACTGCTATTTTGATTTGCATTTCTTAATGATGAGTGATGTTGAGCACCTTTTTATATGTTTTTTGCTTTCTATATACCTTCTTTAGAGAGGTCTATGCAAGCCCTTTTCTCATTTTTAAATTGAGCTGCTTGCTTTTTTGGTTTTTGAGTTGTAGAATTTCTTTATATGTCAGGCATATTAATCCCTAATCAGATATATTATTTTCATATATTTTCTCCCATTCCATGGGTTGCATTTTCACTCTGTTGATTTGTCTTTTGATGCACAGAAGTTTTAAATTTTGATGTAGCCCAATTTGTCTGTTTTTTTCTTTGGTTGCCTATACTTTTGGTTTTGTATCAGAGAGATCATTGACAAACTCAATGTCATGAAGATATTCCCTTATGTCTCCTGCTAAGAGTGTTATAGTTTTAACTCTTATGCTTAGGTCTTTCATCCATTTGGAGTTAGTTTTTGTCTTTGGGCAAGATAAGGTTCCAGTTTTATACTTTTGCATGTAGATACCCAATTTTCCCAACACCATTTGTTCTTTCCTGCATTGAATGGTCTTGGCACCCTTGTCAAAAATCCTTTGACCATACATGCGAGGGTTTATTTCTGGGATCACTATCCTTTTCCATTGGTGTGTATGTCATTATTTATGCCAGTATCATATCGTTCTGAGTAATGTGCTTTTAAAATAAGTTTTGTATTCAAGAAGTGTGAGATGTCCAATTTTGCCCCTCTTTTTCAAGATTGTTTTAGCTATTCAGGGCCCCTTGAGATTCCATATTAATTTTATGATAGATTCTTCTATTTATGTAAAAAACATCATTGGGATTTTGATAGACATTGCATTAGGTCAGTTGCTTTGAGTAATATTGAATTAATAATAGTAATAATATTAAGTCTTCTAATCCATGAACATGAGATGTCTTTCTATTTATTTGTATCCTTAATTTATTTCAGCCATTTTTATAGTTTTTACTGTTCAAGTATTTGGTCTACATGGGTGAGTTTATTCCTAACCATTTTTTTTTCCTTTTTGGTGTTTTACTGGATCTAACTATTAAGCATTAAAAAACACATTTATTGACTATAGGTACTGCTTGAAATAGAATATCACATGGATCATATCCTCTATTAATTTATGTTAGAGATGGTCCAATATATTGTCATATGTACCATAAAGTTGATTTTCACAGAGTGTTATTGGAGAATATGAGACTGTTGTTTTTATCCCAACTGGAGATATCAGGCAGTATTATCTTGGCAGTTATATCTTAGCGAAATTTTGAAGGAAAAGTAAGCGCGAGGGAGAATAAGACTGGGAGGAAAGTTAAGAAGTAGAGATAAGAAGAGCTCCTGAATGAGGAACTGGAAATGTGAAACAGCAAGGTGTTTACAAAGAACTGATCTAATGGTTTGATATTGTCTGAGCATATAGTTCACTGCAAGGTGGTATTGGAAACTAGACTGGAAAAACAGACAGGATCAAATTGTGACAGTTTTGGCCCAAACTGTTACTACTCTTAAAATTCATGTGTTACCAAGTCTAGGAACCCTTTTTTTATCCTTCTTCCTTTCTCCAAGTTGGGTTAGGTCCCCACTGATGCTATGTTAATATTTGGAAGAAACAGCTCTTATTTAATGCACTTAAAAGTTGTATTATGGTCTATTTATATGCTTGATATAGTGCTTGGAACATACCATTGTTTATTGAACATTTCTGAATTGGGTGCATATTTCTGAATAGATAAATTATAAAGTAACACTAACGCTTAAAGGAATTATTTTTTGTTGCTGTTTATCTGATTATAGGGGCTAATTTTTATATTGAAGGTAGGGAGAGCAACTGGAAAACTTTCAGAGAGAAACAGTGTTACTAGGACTTGTGTTAGCTTAGCCTCTCTGGAAATGGATGAAAACAGTCTGGAACATGCTTCATTTTACTATTGTGAAAATGTGTGAAATGGCCATGAAGCATGGCAGTAGGGTGGGACACTGAATGGTGGCATATGCAAGCTGAACTCTGAAGAAGGAATGATACAAAGATTTTAGGTTGAACATGAAACAAGTTTATTATCCCTTAGGTAAAATGCTTTCAGATTTGAGGTAGGGAAGATAAAGTAAAAATAGCTGTGTAAATTGTTTAGAGGTTTAAGAAGAATTGGAAGTGCTTAAAACCAAAAGTGGCCTTTCATGGAAAGATCCGGGCTTACCTCAAGGCAGCACATGTTTCTTAGACATGAAGCCGAACTAACCATCTGTCTTTTCACCTCCCCTTGGAAATGCCCATGCTTTGCTGCTGAGGTCGAGCACTCCTTTCTTATGTTTATCCATCTGCACCTACCATGCAGTGTGAAGATTTTAGTTTTTTCTTTGTCTCAAAAGGCAAGATCATTTTAGAAAATGGGTTTTCTCAAGAATTTCATAGTATAGTATTATTCTTCAGTAGAGTAGTGCAAAATAAAGTCACTGCCACTTTACATTTTTTTTTGAGGAAAGAGAAATGTACAGAATTATTCAAGGTGACAGCAACTACCTTCAACTTTTTGTATGCCAGCAATGCAAATTTTTTATGGAGTGACCTTGAATCACAACAGTAAAAAGAATCAGGTATAATATGTTAGGATTGCTGTAAGACTGCCAGGAAAAAGAATCTTTATAATGTAAAATTCTTGTAATCTACCATTTTAAAAATCAGATAAGTGCTTGGGAGCATATTGTTCTCTCTTCTAGGGAACTTCCAACACTGAGATAGCAAATGTTCCTGTTTCAGCTAGGAATTCTAATCTTAGTTACTGTGTGGAATATAGCGAAAGTAATCCATACATTCAGTACATGGGTATATTTATTTTTGTGTTTTGTAATCATTAATTTTTTGCTGCTTCGTCTTTTGAAAACCATACCATTTATTACTCAGAGACCTAAGTTGAATAAAGAAGCACTATGTTAAGATTAAATTGGTGATTTAGTTGGATTTAAGTTTGTTATTTTAACTTGAAATATTCCTTTACTTTACTCAAGTTTTTTAAATAAAACACAATCTTTTGGATATATACTTAAAATAATTAGCATTAATTTAATTTTGCTCTAAGTAGTATAGCATGTCAAAAACTCGAATATTCAGCATATGGCCTGAGAACCAGAAAGGAAACAATTCAAAAATAGCCAAATTTTTTTTAAAGATTTTATTTATTTTTTTGACAGAGAGAGAGATCACAAGTAGGCAGAGAGGCAGGCAGAGAGAGAGGGGGAAGCAGGCTCCCTGCTGAGCTCAGAGCCCTATGATGCTGGGCTTGATCCCAGGACCCTGAGATCAAGACCTGAGCTGAAAGCAGAGGCTTTAACCCACTGAGCCACCCAGGCACCCCAAAAAATAGCCAAAATTAATTATAAATAACACTAAAGGCAGATGGCTCTCCTCCAACACACACACACACACACACACACACACACACACACACACACACAGAAACAGAGAGAACAAAAGAAGGAGAGAGAGAGAGAACACCAATTGTTTGGGCCCTTTCATATAAGACAAAAGGAGCTCATGATCTTATATTTCCCAAGAGCACTAGTGCTTACAGCACAGTATGATCATTAATGCTTGCCATTATTCCCTGAATCATCTGGAAAAGGTTAGGTTTTTAAATGCCTATTAATAAATGCTTTTTAATAAATGCCTATTAATAATGCCTTTTTAGAAGATACAAAAATATTTTAACTCTGGCTTAAAGGAGGCCAGACTCTGTTCTTTAAAATGTTTTCTATGAAGACTTGATTCTTAATGATTCTGAATAATTGTGATTTTACAGTAATTTGAGTTAAGTAGGAGTTAATGTGTTCGACCAAGTTTTGCTGACACAACACATTCTTTTTTGTGCACCTATAATAGAAAATAAAAATATTATGCTTTTTCATTAATCATCATATGTATTCATTGAGGAAGATGGCTAAGTGGGATCTCCTAGTTTGTAGACAAAAGTCAATTCACAAAGTTCTATGTCCATATCATATTATTCATAATAGTGTTATAAGAACTAGATTTCCAGATGCCACACAGTCAGTGGCAAAATAAATGTCTCCCCTTAGCTCTTTATTAGCAGTTTAACATTATTTTATTATGTCTCATTTCTTTTCACTGTGTTTAGTAAAGATGTAAAATGATTCTGTTTACATTTGTTTATATTTTATCATTGTAAAAATAGCATGTCTTGAAAAACACAGTTGAATGTAATAAGGACACTTAAAATGGGCAAATTATTGCTCCATTGAAGAATTTAAAATAAAGTTAGACTTAAAGCAAAAAAGAAGAAAGGAACTAGTTTATTGAATATAAACTCCTATGTGTTAGGTTTTGTGCTCAATATAAAGAATTTAATTCTCAAGTATTAAAGATGAAGAACATGAAGTTTAATCTATAGTTAAACAGCTGGTAATCAGCAAAACCAGAATTCTCCCTGAGACCTGTCTGGCTTTAGAATTAATGCACATATCTAGGAGCAGGCATGGCTAGACCTAATACTTGTAGAAAACACATGACCAAAACTAAGACCTCGAGAAAAAGGATATCAGTTGGGCCACAGGGATGAGAAAAGATATAGTTTAGAAAGGAGAAGTTTTTATGGACTTCACAAAAAGAGAATCTTGGCAAGAGTAGGAAGAAGGGAAGTTTATCCAAATTTCAGTCACTGATTCCTATAAAAAAGTTTATGATCGCTTTATGACATATTGATATCCTCAGTGTTAAGAAGATGGTTATATTGACTGAAAACTTTTTCATTTTTATGGCATGTATATTCACTAGTCATACATTCATGGATTCTTCAAAATTATGTGAATACAAAAATTTTCACCCAAAACTACTAAACACATTTGGTATTTTTCTAAAATGATGGAAATTGCATAACTTATCCAATGCAACTACATATGAATACATTTCTCTGCATATTGATCTTAAGTTAGTGTTAATGTCAAAGTAATAGATGATTTTTACTGACCATTTTTTCTTTGCCAGCCACTGGCCTCTGCGAATTGGATGGACCATCTCATTTAATCCTCAGAATAACAATGTGGAGTACTGTTGTAATCACTGTATAGATAGGGAAACTGGTTTAGAATATTTAAATAGCCTAACCAAAGTAACAGTGTGTGTTGGATAACTTCATTTGCACTTCAGATTCCTCCATATCTTTATGCATTCTTCTGAGTGTCCTGGGAACAGACTGGCTTCATGAACACATGACTTAGGCAGTTGCACAGGGTCCCACACTAAGAAGGGCCTTTGATTTAATGCTCTTTTGTCACTGTCTTGAAATTCTTAACAATATTTTCAAAAAAGGTGCCCTGCATCTTCTTTTGTTTTAAATCCACAGATTATGCAGACTTACTTGTCTGGGAGTTAACCCATTTGCTGTGCATCCGTGGTCTGTCTCCCTTCTCCATGGTTTCAGAGGTAAAGGGTGGGGAGAAAGTGAGGCTGGTGTATTAATTAGTCCAAAAACTACAGCCCATGTGGTTTCTAAATAGTTGCGTTATTAAACTCTCCTCAAATTATCCAGTTTGAATGTGCCATCTGTTTCCTGCAGGGACCTTGACTGGTATATACAGTTACTTAAAAAAAAAAAAAAAGAAACCTGCACAATAATTAGAAAAAATATATAGCCTGGAGTTAGAAAAATCATGGCTTGATAGAAAGACAAACTGTACTCTGTTGACTTTCATTTCACTCATTATCTAATCCAGAGACACCATAAAAATAAGCTTAGGACAGTTGGACAGGAGCTACTGGAGGGAAAACAGAGAGCATAGAAGGGACCAGAGGCAAGTAGCTCTGGGACCTCTCTGCCAGATTTCTCTCCACAAAGCTTGAATCAGTTTATATGCCTACTAGCTATATACTTGCATGCCTATGTTATCACATCTTTACTTTTACTGAGTTTTGTAATTTTCCCCAGTCCTGTCTCTGAACCTTAAAGGAAAAAGGGCCCAGAATTGCTTTGGAGTGATTCCTGACCATGAGAGGGCGGGAAGTGGGGAGCAGGGTGATGGTAAAATCTATACAACTGTTCTCTATAGATGAATTTAAATTCCTAAGGCTATTAGTTCAGCTTCTGACAAATACCTACATAATTACTTTCTCAGGCAAGCTCTAGAGATTTAGAATAGAGATCTTTAGTTCTGTGAATTCTCTGATATTAAAAATGAATGTGGGAGAAAATGCTTGTCAGGGAAAAAAGTGAGGTATTAGCATTTAGTCTGCATTTCATTTTCAATTTGCATGTTTAAAGGCTCTGTGTTTTTTATATGGAGATGTTTAAATCACCATTTTTTTTTTCTCCTTTACTGGAAAATAAAAGGATATTCTTTAAAGTTCAATTTTATTATGTTTCAATTTCTTATTATGAGATTTTTCTTTATAGGCAGAGAGGCTCAACACTTAGAAATACTTCCATTGGGCATTAACAGCATCTATGAAATAGAAATCCTACTTTTGGAAACAGGTGATTTGTATTTTCACTATTAGCACTATCAGCGTGGTACTAATAGATTAATAACTCATTGATGTTGACTTAAAGTATATATGAGAGCTTGAGTTTTCAATCAGGAAGTTATATGTCATTGAACTGTGAAGATTTTTATTCCAAAGGAAAATTAGAAATAATTACATTTAGAGCCCAGTCTCTAAAACTCTTGTCTCATTCCATAAAACAAACCAAAATAAAAAATTGTCTTGCTTTAAATCTCTACCAGAAGAATGTAAGATGCTTACTGTAAATATAATGACAAAGAAGTTCCTTTCCAGGGGCGCCTGGGTGGCTCAGTGGTTTAAGGCCTTTGCCTTTGGCTCAGGTCATGATCTCAGAGTCCTGGGATCGAGCCCCGCATCGGGCTCTCTGCTTGGCAGGGATCCTGCTTCCCCCTCTCTCTCTGCCTGCCTCTCTGCCTACTTGTGTTCTCTCTCTTTCTCTGTCAAATAAATAAAATCTTTAAAAAAAAAAAAAAAAGAAGTTCCTTTCTTTTCTCTCTGTTCTCACTCCCTTCATGATTCACTTAGACTCATGGTTTTAAACACCATTTATATGATAATTCACAGATTTCTATCTTTAGCCCAAATCTTTCTTCAGAACTCCTGAATTTGTATACATAACCCAATTTAATATCTCCTCTTGGATGTTAAATATCACTCCTGAAACTGGGCTCCTGACCTCCCCTCGAGGGCTGGTCTGCGTGCATCCTTACCTATCTCAGTCATTGGCGCTCCATCATTCCCACTGATCAAATCAAACCCTAGACCCATCCTCCCTCTTGTGTTTTTCTCACATTCCATATCCAACCCATCAGGAAATTCTATTGACATTACATCAAAATCCAAGTACCTATTACCACCTCAACCATTACCCTCTGATATAAGCCACCATCGCCTGTCTCCTGGATAATAGCCTATTATAATTTTTATCTTTTCTGCCTGCATTGCCTTTGCTTCCCCTCCATTGATTAAGCAACGAGAGTGAATATTAGAAATGTAAATAAGATAATCTCACTTCTCTCGTCAGAGCCCTGAATTGACTTCTTACTTCATTAAGAGTAAAAGTTAAAGACTATGGTGTTCGTACGCTATCTGACTCTTGCGGCTTCTTCTCTGACCTTTTATACTGACCCTCCTCCCTCCACACCTTTGCCTTCTTGACTCAAGCACAGTGAACCATGCTCTTTCTTTGCTACCTCTCCTTCAACTCCCAGCCCTTCTTATTTTGCTCTATTTTTATTTTCAGGGCACCTACCATCTTTTAACATGTTATGTAATTTACTTATTACATTGATTATGTATTGTCTTTCACTGTTAGAATGTAAACCTCATGAAGACAGAGATCTTCCTCTTTTGTTTATTGATCAATCTCCTGTGCCTAAAATAGTACTTGACATTTAATAGCCAATCAGTATCCGTTAAATGACTAAAAGGTTTCTTTATATTATCTGTACCTCCATTTTGTAGACTTCCTATTTGAAGAGCTGTGTAGGGAGGTAATTTTATGTCCAGGCTATTTGCAGAATGATAGAAGAAGTTTAAGATTGGTACTAGGCCTTTTCTAATTATAGAAAGGTCTTGAGAACTATTATAAACCTTATCCAGAGTTAATATTTACTAGTAGAAACATAAAAGTGATTATTTCTCATTTTCATGATGACCTGTGTTCATTTAAGAAGAAAAAACATGAGCTTTAGGGTTAGACTTAAGGTCCACATACACCTCTGACATGAAGTGAGTGGTCTTGCACAAGACTTTGACCTCTGTGTTGTCCTCTGTGATATGGTTATGATAATGTTAGCTACCTCTTAGGGTTAAAGTCAATGAGTTAATATGTGTAAAATAGCTTGTTCATGCATGCCATGGAACCCAATGGAATTTCAGTGCATTTCATTCAGAGTGTGGTCGAATGAGCTTCTTTTCTACAAGGACAAAGATAAGCTTGATTTTTACTTCTGCTGCTACTTGAGACATTTTCAAACACATTCTCTCCTCATGAGCAGCTAAAACAGAGATGAAACTGTCACAAAATGGGGGAAATTCATCACTCAGACAGTGAAACTATTGCTGCACTGGGTGAGTAGAGCTTAGGGAATGTGGAGATCTGCAGGTACTGTATAGATCATTGAGTCAGTGATGTAGTGGTCAACTGAGAATATCAAGGTCATTGCTAAATTTTCAGAAAACCAAATCTAATCATATTTTTGTCTTTAAAAGCAATTTTATCCATGGAATGAGTTACCAAAGTACAAAATGAATTAAAATGATGCCAACAACAAGCACAAGGGTTTTTGATTTTCAGAACAGTTTTGGAGGTATGTGTGACTACTAGCTACTGGTAATTTGGAAATTAGTATTATTCTGTTACTAATATATTCAAGTAAATTTATATGTACTGTATATTTGAGTAATACAGTATTTTTCGATTACTATCTTGAGATCATTTTCAGAATCAAGTATCTATTCAATCTCTTTGCTTAATACATAGAAATGATCTTTTTTTTTCCACTTTAGAGGTTAAAAAATTTACAAGAAAAAAGGTTAAATGACTAATCCGTGATAAGTCACTAAAGCAGTATTAAGACTGGAATTAAAACACAACTATTTTGATTTTCTTAGCAGATTTGTGATAAACTCACCAAATGCTGTTGAAATGTTACATCTATTAGGAAAATGCTTACATAGGGTAGATTAAGTGGACGAAAAGTAGTAACATCTTTCAGCTGTGATAAACTGAATATGAATGTTCCTAATCTTCCTTTAAATAACCAGGGGTAGCAGAAACAAGTGCCTTGCCTCTCTGAACTCACTGGGGAAAATTTTATCTTATTTCAGAATTTTAGAAGAAATGTTCATGTTGGTTGACTGTAGGAGAACTGCAAATAACAATATAACTCATCTGGGAAAATGTACAGATATGTAAAATTCTACATTTCTCTGGACTTACTTGGGTGATTTCTCTGAAGGTCAGCAAAGAGAAACAGTTGGCAGCATAATGTGATGCAGTTGTCCTTTAGTTCTGTAACTCTGTGCAAACTAATTTTGTCTTGGTGCTGGATGCCAACATCAAAGCACACCGCATGGAATTTTCTTCACAAAGATGTGATTGCAGCAAAAGAACTGTAATCAATACATACTTACCACTACGTTCTACAACATAAGTCATTGATTAGTAAAACAGTGGGTCAAATCACTGTCAAGTTTATTGCCATAGGAGGCTTTTTTCCTTAACGTATCAATTATTGCTGTATATCCTTTCATTAATTCTGCTTTTGTATTTCAGCATTATGGAAACGTCTATGCTTAAATTCTCTATAAAGTCGTATTAGGCTGTCTATTAACCACAGGGGCTTTGAGCTTGATGTTTGAGTACTTTAATTGTCACTGTAATTGATTTTACCTTTGACTTGGCACCGTGATTTCTTTCTAATTTGTTGATGATTAATGACCATCCTCTGGTTATTGCTGCTCAGCTGGCCAGAAATGAAGCAATTGGTTTGTCTTGGCTCTTAACTTTTTTAAAAGGACTTTAAAAATCAAGAGTGGCCTTGTAAAAAAGTTCCTTTATCCTCCGTGGTTTAACTATCTTACAAAAAAAGGCTGGAGGTCAAAATTAAGTAAATGTGGGTTAATTTTATCTTTATGTTCTTTTTTTTAAAATTTTTTTAAAGGTTTTATTTATTCATTTGTCAGAGAGAGAACGCGAGAGCGAGAGAGAGAGAGCACAAGCAGGCAGAGGGAGAGGGAGAAGCAGGCTCCCTGCCAAGCAAGGAGCCCGATGTGGGACTCAATCCCAGGACCCTGAGATCATGTCCTGAGCTGAAGGCAGAGGCTTTAACCCACTGAGCCACCTAGGTGGCTCTTTATGTTCTTTTTTTATTTTATTTTTTATCTTTATGTTCTTAAGATACATTAATATTCAGAACCTTCTACTTTATAGCATTTTGGTCAGTATATCAGTTTTAGAAAAGTAGATGCTTTTGAAGATCAACAAAAAGGGTGTTTGAAATACTACAAAAATTTTCCAAAGAAAAGTTCCTAAAGAAGTGACACCATTATTACTAATGATATTATTATGATCTAAGAAATAAAAAGTGTTCTGAGAATGCAAGTAGCTGAGATTTACAATAAACATATCTAACAAAATATAATAAATAAATAAATAAATAAATAAATAAATAAATAAATAAATAAAAAGTGTTCATTAGAACCCTGAGGGGAGGGAAGCAAAATGGCTGTAGGTGATTACAGGGATCTCACCAAAGAAAGATTCTTCTGAAATGATCTGTAACTCAGAATTTTAAACACAAATATACAGGATGAAAATAGAATTGGTGATTATTGATTCATTAATTTAGTTAATAAATGTGAGTGATACCATAATAAAGTGTTTTGCCAAGTACTGAAGAGAAAAAGTTCATAGATATGACTTTTTGTTCATCCTTCTCCAACATACAATCACATAGACAATATAATCTGGGAAGAATAAGAAGTGTTATAAAAGAAGTAGGGAAAATGTATAGCTCATACAAGATGCTAACATAAAAATTTGAATTATATGGGGCGCCTGGGTGGCTCAGTGGGTTAAAGCCTCTGCCTTCAGCACAGGTCGTGATCCCAGGGTCCTGGGATAGAGCCCTCCATCGCGCTCTCTGCTCAGTGGGGAGCCTGCTTCTCCCTCTCTCTGCCTGCCTCTCTGCCTACTTGTGATCTCTCTCTGTGTCAAATAAATAAATAAAATCTAAAAAAAATTTTGAATTATACAACTTTAAAAAAGCACACACAAACTAAGATACATAAATATTTTAAATCTCTCAGGAAATGTTTTAGAAACTTCATTGACAAGATTGCAAAAATAGAATCTTTAGGTGTGAAATGTCATTAATGATAGGGAGAGAAAATAATCACTGAGAAATATGTCTAATCTAATTAAAAATTTGGTCTAATATATTTTTTTTTGAACATAGTCACAAACTATTGAAATTTTGAAATACATCAAGCTAATGCACATATTCTAATATAATTGGTTTTAGAACAAAAATTCTTCAGAACAACAATTCTTTTTCATGAGTATTTACATTTATTTTATTATAATGAATGTTATTACAACTTTGTAAATTTTTTTTTTTAAAGATTTTATTTATTTATTTATTTATTAGGAAAGAGAGAGTGAGAGAGAGCAGGTCAGAGTGAGAAGCGGACTCCCCATGGAGCTGGGAGCCTGATGTGGGACTCGATCCCGGGACTCCAGGATCATGACCTGAGCCGAAGGCAGTTGCTCAACCAACTGCGCCACCCAGGGGCCCTGTAAATTTTTTTTTAAAAGATTTTATTTATTTATTAGAGAGAGAGAGATTGAGAATGAGAGGGGAGAAGGTCAGAGGGAGAAGCAGACCTCCCGCAGAGCCGGGAGTCCTATATGGGATTCGATCCTGGGACTCCGGGATCATGACCTGAGCGGAAGGCAGTCGCCCAACCAACTGAGCCACCCAGGAGCCCACAACTTTGTAAATTTTTAAAAAATTAAATTGATAGAGTGAATTGTATGTTCATGCATATAGATAAATTTTTTGAATTCACAAAATAAGCTAACAATTTCTTTTTTTTTAAGATTTTATTTATTTATTTGAGAGAGAGAGAGACAGTGAGAGAGGGAACACAAGCAGAAGGAGTGGGAGAGGGAGAAGCAGGCTTCTCGCTGAGCAGGGAGCCTGATGTGGGGCTCAATCCCAGGACCCTGGGATCATGACCTGAGCTGAAGGCAGATGCTTAATGACTGAGCCACCCAGGTGCCCTTAAGCTAACAGTTTCTGAGTCTTTTTCTAATAAGAGGAAGAAATTTTTTTTATGTTGTTAGCTACTGTATATACATGATTAGTTTTTGATGTAGTGTTCAGTGATTCATTAGTTATGTATAACATCCAGTGCACGTGCCAACACGTGCCCTCCTTAATACCTCTCACCCTATTACCCTCTCCTCCCACCTCTCCTCCCACCTCCCTCCCTTCTGAGCCCTTCAGTTCGTTTCCCAGTGTCCATAGTCACTCATGGTTTATCTCTCTCTTCAGATTTCCCTCCTTTCCCATGTAGTCCTCCATGCTATTGCTTATGTTTCACGTATGAGTGAAACCATATGATAATTGTCTTTCTCTACTTGACTTAATCCCCTCCAGTTCCATCCATGTCGATGCAAATGGTGGGTATTCATCCTTTCTGATGGCTGAATAATATTCCATTGTATAAATGTACCACATCTTCTTTATCCATTGTAGCCCCTTCCACAGTTTGGCTATTGTGGACATTGCTGCTGTGAACATAAGAAAATGTTTTTTTAAGTAAATAGGAGAGCTGCTGCCTTAACCAGGGATTCTGATGCTGATATTCAAATATTTTCAGAGCTTCAATCCAAGTTGAAGTTTGTTAATGGATTGTATTGGAAAATATTTTTAAATTAAATAAATTGTTTAAAATGTTAGCTATTTTCCAACTGATAAAATATTTTACAAAATAGTTACATTTTTTAGGGCAAGACAATAAAATCTTTTAAACTCAATATTCCATACTTGATGATCTTCCCAATAGTATAAGAGCTTAATCACTCGAATAATGATATTTCAAAAGGATACTTTTAGAGATCTCCCTTGAGATAACAGGTACTTACCTTCTCTAATCTATACCTGCTAGAATCCAAGCTACTAAGGGTGACTTATGTGATTTGAGTCTCTGAGAAGGAGGGTATAGGGAAAGAAAGGTGGGAACTGGGTTCTGTGCTGCCTCTGTTTATATAAATCTTCCCGAATTTCTTTGCCGTTACCTATTTCTCCATTGGAGAATTTTATTTATTTTTTTCCTCAACTGTTGCACAGAACAATTTTTGTAGTCTTTCTCTACCATTGCATCTGCTAGGCAAGCGGAGAGTTCTTCTATAGTTTTGAGGAGACTCGGAGGTTGTTAACAGTTCAGAGTAGACTTTGGACTTAAGAGATTAATCTCTCAGCTGAATGGCTTTATGTGGTTTATTTAAAGCATCTGGATTTTGTTTCCTAATTAAAATGGCAACTTTAATATGCAGCTTTGAGAAGAAAATAGTGTAAGATAAGACCTAGAATTATATTTTATTCTCTTAAAACATGTAGAAAAAGACTAAATGCTGTAGGTGATTGTTCTTTGTATAGATGAAGAACTGAAACACTATTCACATACATTAAAAAGGACTTTATATCAAGGGCTTTTAAGTAAGTATAATTGGGTATTGAATTACCAAGGGCTTTTAAATAAGAAGTGTAACTGGGTATTGAATCAGAAGCTAAGAGAATTGAATCTCTTTGATGATGATAGATGGTGGAATGAAGAGAAGGTTTGGAATTCCGAGACCCAAGCTGAACTCTACTTTGTTCAAGATGGTCTTCTTTTTTCTTTTTGTACTTGCAGTCTCTTGTCACCATAGACTACATCTGGGATTATGGATAATTCCTGCATAATTTCAGAATCAAGAATTTAGGTTCACTGATTGATTCAACCACTATTTATTGCCCAGCCCTCAAAGACTAGACACCAGTCACAAAAATATGAGCTCCCCTACCCCTGACAAAAAAATGAGAGTCTGTTTCTTCATAAAGCTTACAGTGCAGCAGGTTTACAAATACGGGTCAAGTAATCAACAAACATATGTAAATTAACAACTGTGACCTGTGCAGTGAGGTAAAGGTCTATACTGTGCATTGACTCGCCATGGGGGAATTTGAAGTAGTCATGGGGGGTCAGGAAAGGTTTCTTTGAGAAAGTGATGATTAAGTTAATATCTGAAGGACTTAACTCCTACGTGAAAAGGGAAGAGAAGCCATTATATGCAGGAGGAAAGAACTGTTGAAAAAAACAAACAACAAACAAACACACTTGTCCCTGCAAAGTTTGATGAACCATTTGAAGAATTTTTGCCTTTATCTAAAGGGCAGTAAGAAGCTTAGCAAGGGTTAGGACGTCATTTGGGAAAGTCAGGGTAATATGATCTGATAATCAGATATCCAGTTTGAAAAGACCATTTTGTCTGAAACATAAGATAATGGATTAGAAGGGAATTTAGTGGCTCTAGGTAGACCCATTAGGGGCCATCAAGGCAGTCCAGGTGAGAAATGGTACCTTGAACAAGGCTGTAGTTGATGTACCTGAGAGAAATGGACAGATTGAGAATTACTTAGAAGGTAAGTAGATAAGAAATGCTGTGATTATCTACTTAGAAGGTAAGTAGATAAGAAATAGGTATCACATAGGAAATCTGTGATACCTATTGAGAATGGAAAAAACTCTTAGTTCAATATAGCAGAAAGGGAAAAAAAAGAGTTCTCGTGACTAACGGAGTGGTGGTAGGGGATAAGAATGTGATGAGATGTAGAAATCTTCCAGATACCTGTTCTTTGATAGTATAAAATTGCTGTATTTGACATTGGCTGCAGACTTATTTTATAAAATGCTGATTCTTTGTTTCTTCTTCTCAACCTTCACTTAAAAAAAATTAAGAGGACTACCTCTACCTTTTTTTTTCCCATTTGGAGGTAATTACTGTAAAGAATCAAATATTTTTCTTATGTCGTTGTTAACAATCTGAGTCAAGCCTGAATGATTCATATTCACAAGTATTTCTCAAATTCATTTATACTGTATGCTTTCTAAAAGTATGAATTATGTGGTACCTTCTATTAATATTCTAAAAATTTAATATTTTCTCTTACGATTTTTAAAATAAAATTTATTGTTTTATATTTTATTTCCAGTATAGTTATCATATGTTATAACATTGTGTGTTATATTAGTTCCACGTGTACAATGTAGTGATTCAACAATTCTATATATTATTCACTACTCATCATATGTGTACTCTTTTATCTCCATCACCTATTTCACCTATCCCTCTACCTGGTAACCATCAGTTTGTTTCCTATAATTAAAAATCTGTTTCTTGGTTTGTCTGTTTTTGTCCCCTGTGTTCATTTGTTTTCTTTCTTAAATTCTACCTATAAGTAAAATCATATGGTATTTGTCATTCCGTATTTCACATAGCATTATTTTCTTTAGCTCCATTCATGTTGTTGCAAATGGCAAGATTTCATTCTTCTTTATGGCTGAATAATCTTCCATTGCATACATATGCTACATCTTCTTTATCCACTCATCGATCAATGGACATTTGGGCTGCTTCTGTAATTTGTTTCAGTGAACATACAGGTGCATATATCCTTTTGGACTAGTGTTTTTGTATTTTTTGGGTAAATACTCCATGGTGAGATTCCTGGATCATAGGTTCATTCTATATTTCTATATTTAACTTTTTGAGGAAGCTCTATACTGTTCTCCAGAATGGCTGCAGTAGTTTGCTTTCCCACCAATGGTGCAAGAGGGTTCCTTCCCCTTTCTCCACATCCTCACCAACACCTGTTGTTTCTTGTGTTTTTGATTTTAGCCATTCTGACAGGTGTGAGGTGATATCTTATTGTAGTTTTGATTTGTATTTCCCCAATAATGAATGATGTTAAGTATCTTTCCATATGTCCATTGGCCATTTGTATGTCTCCTTTGGAGAATGTCTGTATATGTCTTCTACCCATTTTTAATTGGGTTTTTAGGGTGATAAGTTGTATAAATTCTTTATATATTGTGGGTACTAAGCCTTTGTTAGATATCTAATTTGTAAATATCTTCTGTCATTCAGTGGGTTGCCTTTTAGTTTTGTGATTGTTTCCTTCGCTGTGCAGAAGCTTTTTACTTTGTTGTAATCCCAATAGTTTATTTTGGCTTTTGTTTCCCCTGCTTCCGGGGACGTATCTAGAAAGATGTTGCTATGGCCAATGTCAGAGAAATTACTGCCTGTGCTCTTTTCTAGTTTTATGCTTTCAGGTCTCACATTTAGGTCTTTAATCCATTTTGAGTATTTTTCTGTATGGTAAAAGAAAGTGGTCTAGTTTTATTGTTTTTAATGTAGTTCTCTGGTTTTCCCAACATTGTAAAAGAGACTGTCTCTTTCTGATTGCATATTCTTGTCTCTTCTGTTGAAGATAAATTGACCATATCACAGGTTTTCCTCTGGAATTTCTTTCCTGTTCCATTTCTCTATTTTTGTGCCACAGTACCATATACTATTTTGATTACTACAGCTTTGTAATATAAATTGAAATCTGAAACTATGTATCTCCAGCTTTGTTTTTGAAGATTATTTTGGCTATTTGGGGTCTTTTGTGGTCCCATACAAATTTTAGGATTATTTATTCTAAGTCTGTGAAAAATGCTATTGATATTTTGATAGGGAGTGCATTATATCTATAGATAGCTTTGGGTAGTATGGACATTTTAACAATATTTGTTCTTCCAATCCTTGAGCATGGAATATCTTTCTATTTGTTTCATCTTCAATTTTCTTTCATCACTGTCTTATAGTTTAAAAAGTATGGGTCTTTCAGCTCCTTGGTTAAGTTTATTCCTAGTTTTTGTTGTTGTTGTTGGTTTTTTTTTTTTGGTGAAATTGTATGTAGGATTGTTTTCTTTCTCTTTCCATTGCATCATTACTAGTGAATAGAAATGCAATAGATTTCTATATGTTGATTTCATATCCTGCAATCTTACTGAATTCATTCATCAGTTCTGGTGTTTTTTTGGTGGAATCTTTCAGGTTTCCTATATATAGTATCATGTCATCTGCAAATAGTGGAAGTTTGAGTTCTTCTTTACCAATTTGGATGCCTTTTATCCTGTTTTCTTGTCTGACTGTTGGGACCAGGATTTCTAGTACTGTGTTGAATAAAAGCGGTGAGGGTGGACATCCTTGTCATATTCCTGATGTTAGGGGAAAGCTCTTGGTTTTTCACCATTGAGTATTCACTGTGAGTTTTTCATATTTTGCCTTTATTATATTGAGGTATGTTCCCTCTTCTTTGTTGGGTGTTTTTGTTGTGAATGGATGTTGTACTTTGTCAGGTGCTTTTTCTGTACCTACTGAAATGACCATATGGTTTTATCCTTTCTCTTATTGATGTGATGTATCACAGTGATTGATTTCCAAATCCTAAACTATCCTTGCATCCTGGGAGCAAATCCTGTTTGATTGTGATGAATGATTTTTAAAATTTATTGTTGGATTTTGTTAGCTAATACTCTGTTGAGGATTTTGGCATCGATATTCATCAGAAATATTGGTCTATAGTTCTCTTTTTTGGTGGTATCTTTTTCTAGTTTTGCTGTCAGGGTAATGCTGGTCTCATAGAATCAACTCAGAAGCATTCCTTCCTCTTCTATTTTTTTGGAATAGTTTGAGCAGAATAGATATTAACACTTCTTTAGATGTTTGGTAGAATTTACTTGTAAATCCGTCTGCTCCTGTACTTTTGCTTTGGGGAATTTTTTGATTACTGCTTTAATTTCATTACCGATAATTGGTCTGTTAAAATGATCTATTTCTTCCTGATTCAATTTTGGGAGTTTGTATTTTTCTAGGAATTTATCCATTTCATCTACATCATCTAGTTTGTTGGCATAGACTTTTTCTCTTGTGATCCTTTGTATTTCTGTGGTGTCAGTTGTTACTTCTCCTGTTTCATTTCTGATTTTGTTTATTTGAATCCCCTCTTGCTCTTTTTTGATGAGTCTGCCTAAAAGTTTATCAGTTTGGTTGATCTTTTCAAAGAACCAGCTCTTGGTTTCATTGATCTGTTCTATTGTGTTTTTTTAGTTTCTATTTCATTTATTCCTACCTTGATCTTTATTGTTTCCTTTATTCTACTGGCTTTGGGTTTTGTTTGTTTTTTTTTCTTCTATTTTCTTTAGGCGTATGATTAAGTGGTATATTTGAGATTTTTCTTGCTTCTTGAGTTAGGCCTATATTGCAATAAACTTTCTCCTTAGAATAGCTTTTCTGCATACCATAGATTTCAGACCATTGTGTTTTCATTTTCATTTGTCTCCATATATTTTATTTTATTTTTATTTTTTGTCTCCACATATTTTAAAATTTTTTCTTTATGTTTTAATTTATCAATTTCTTGGTTAACCCATTCATTATTTAGTAGCATGTTATTTAACCTCCATTATTTGTGTTATTTCTTGTGGTTGATATTTAGTTTCATAGTGTTGTGGTCAGAGAAGATGCATGGAATGACTTAGATCTCTTTGAATATGTTGAAACTTATTTTGTGGTCTAACCTGTGGTCTGTTCTGGAGAATGTTCCATGTGTACTTGAAAAGAAGATGAACTCTGCTGTTTTAGGGTAGAATGTTGAATATAAATCCATTGTTTCCTTGTTGATTTTCTGTTTGGATGATGTATCCATTGATGTAAGTGGGGTGCTAAAGTCCCCTACTGTGGGGATTCACAGTGTCTGGATAGATAAAATTTGACTTCCATATGCCTCCCTGGATGAGACTAATTGAAAAGAGTGCCTGGAACTCTGGGCCTCCTTTTAAGTCTCTTGGCTGAAAGCAGCCAGATTCTTATTGCAGCTCAGGATTCTCATCTAGGGAATAAATGTATGAATTTTGAAGAAAAACAGGCACCTGTGGAGGTTCCGTACTTCACAAACTCCTTGCCTTGAATGCATGTCACGAGCACTTATCACACACTGCCCCATATACTATTGTCCTGATCATTAAAGCTACACATTCCTTCTTGTTTTGCTCTTGTGCTTGGTGAATTGATAAAACACAATAAAAGCGGAGACAAAGCTTAGCTCAGGGCCTTTCGCCAGTAGAGCATCTGGTCCTCAGGCCCTCTCCTCTCTCCTACTGAAGTGTGTGGAGTAATCTTTTCATTAGCCATCTCAGAGTTGCTGGCCAAGCCCAACACCCTACTACTAGAACGGCAGAAGACCTTGCGTAGCCAAAGCAATCTTGAGAATGAACAAGTGGGAGGTATCACAATTCTCGATTTCAAGACCTACAAAGGTATAGTAATCAAAATAGTATGGTACTGGTACAAAAATAAACACACAGATCAGTAGAAAACTCATAAATAAATTCACATATACAATGTGAAGTAATTTGTGACACAGGAGGCACCACTATACAACAGGGAAAAGACAGTCTCTTCAACAAATGGCACTGGGAAAACTAGATAGCTGTATGCAGAAGAATGAAGGTAGGCCACTTCCTTACAGCATACATAAAATAAACTGAAAGTGGATTAAAAACCTAAATGTAGGACCTGAAATCATAAAAGGCATATAAGAAAACATAGGCAGTAATTTCTTTGACATCAGCCATAGCAACATTTTTCTAGATCTGTCCCCTTAGGTAAAGAAAATAAAAGCAAAATTAAAATATAATGTGGCCCACATTATAACCTGTTGAACAGCAGTGTTATAAACCAGTCTCACTTATGGAAAAAGATGTGCAACACAATATTATGGATTCAGCATGGTATAATAAAGACAATATATTATTATTAATCATAGGAACTCAAGAATGATTTGATTATATACAATTTGTCAATTCACTCTACTGCATCCATAGATTAGGATTTGTCTTAAGTACAGTCTTTATTTTTATTTTTCTGTCTGACTTTCCTTTTCCCCACATCACTCTTCTTTCTTAGGTATCACATGTTAACAATCAGTTGTATAGTGTTCAGTAATTTTTTCTATTGTAATATGTACTCTTGATTGACACTGTTATATATTTTTTAAGATTTTATTTATTTATTTGACAGAGATTGAGAGAGAGAGAGATCACAAGTAGGCAGAGAGGCAGGCAGAGAGAGAGGGAGAAGCAGGCTCCCTGCTGAGCAGAGAGCCCGATGCGGGGGTCAATCCCAGGACCCTGAGATCATGACCTGAGCCAAAGGCAGAGGCTTTAACCCACTGAACCACCCAGGTGCCCCGACACTGTTATATTTTTGTTGTTGCTTTACAAAATTGAGATTATATTATATTCCTTTCTCTGCTTCTCACTTTTTTCATTCATCGTATCCTTATGAAAATCCCTCCAGGAAACTATGGCATCTATTATTCTAATCATTGCATAATATTCCATGGTGGGAGTACATAAAATTTACATGAAAATTTACTCAACCCTTATTCTGTTGAAAGTTTAACTTCTTTCTACTTTTTGCCGCTAGAACGATGTTTAACACACTTGACCATAGAAAGTATATATGAGGTTGGGGAGATTTATAAATCAAAATGGTATTATGCATCAATGTTTAAAATTCTAATAGAGGCTGCCAATTGGTTTCCAAAAAGACAGACAAATTTGCATTCTCACTGTCGATAATCATGTACTATTCCATGCACCATCAATAATAGCAATAGGTAATATAATTATATGTGACATTCAGCGGGGTGAAAAATGAAGGAGTAGCTGATTTTTCACAGTGTAAGGAGAATATCAGAATTTTGTGAGGGAGGAAAGCATAAGCCAAGTCTGGAAAGATAATTTTATGTATTTTTGTATCTCAATATATAAAGTGAAGGAACACATTTAGGACATAAAAAAATGACTTCTTCTATATATAAGTTTTATACTTTTATACATTCCAGAAGATAAGTAATAATGATTTTTTTTTTCCAGAAAAGTCACCATCCTTATAACTAGTTTTCTAGAGCTCATTCTTTCCTAACTCTTAATTTACAGGGCAAAATCAAATATAGGACATAGCTTTTTCCCTAAGAATTATCTTTACTGAGATTTTTATTCTAAAGTGAATTCATGTTCATTTTAAAAACATACCACTTATAAAAACACACCACACAAAATTCATAGAATTATGTAAAGTAGAAACTGGAATTTATTACTTTTACTTTGTGATACTATTTGCTGAGCTAGCAATGTGGCTTTTATCCCTTTCCTCATAATCACAATTTTTAAAAAAATCCCTGATACCTCTAGAAAAAGAATTTTAAGAGTTAATTCTATAAAGTTCATAAAAAACTCTCATGGAATTTTAAATGGAATTGCATTTAATTTATAGATTAACTTATGGAGAATTGAGAGCATCATAATAATACTAAATCTTTCCAGGAGCATGGTATATCTTTTTATTTATTAAATCATTCTTGGGCTTTTAAAACTCATTTGAGTTTCTTTGGGAAGATGAGATGGGGAGTAGTAGAAGGTTTGGCATAAGTGGAATCAGATTCTCTTTTAAGCCTTGGAACTTTCTTTATAGTTCCTGTCACATAGAGATAAGCTCATAAAATGATACAGTTTCTCTGTATGATAAGACCAGAGAGAGCACTTACTATCTGGAAACATCTTTAAGTCAAGAAACACATTTGTTAAATTTAGTTACTGATGTTTTTAGGTTGACTTTTCCTAGGTTATGAAATATTTTTCCAACTATCCAAACTTCCTTGAATAAGTTTGAGAAAATGTTGAAAAAATGCATAAATTACTTGATTACATGTACTTTTAGTAAAAGATACATGAGTATTGGTTAGGCTCCTCGATAATTTTAAGATATCAATTCAACATTTATTTTGTTTATTGGTTTTGTTTTGTTTTTAAAGATTTTATTTATTTATTTGACAGAGAGAGAGAGATCACAAGTAGGCAGAGAGGCAGGCAGAGAGAGGCAGGCCGAGAGAGCAGAGAGCCCGATGTGGGGCTTGATCCCAGGACCCTGAGATCATGACCTGAGCTGAAGGCAGAGGCTTTAACCCACTGAGCCGCTCAGGTGCCCCTATTTTGTTTATTATCATTTTGTTTATCCAAGAGTATCCTAGATGCCTTTTTATTAAAATTTAATTAAACAAATAATGTCAGAAATTAAATGCTTGTTAATATTCTTCCTCATGAAATTCCTTACAGAGGTTTTCCTCTATTTCAGACTGTTTATTTAACAATGACTTACTTTATGTCCAACTTGAGAGTTTTGCTTTTATTTTTGTTTTGCTTTATTTAGATTTATAGAATTTTATATTGCCTAGGTGTCCAGAGAGTTAATGTGGTTCAAATTTAGGCCTGAAGGTTATTTGGTTCTTATTGCTTCCTCAAATTTGTTGCTTTATTTATCCTATTTTAAAAGTTCTCTCTGAATTGAGGTTGGATTACATCTTTCAGAGCTATCTGAATGTTGAATTATTTTTTCACTTAGAAAGTGAAATGTTGAATTATTTTTTCACTCAGGCAATATATTAATTTTTAAATGAATTTTCTTTTGCTGCCGATACATTTGTGATTCTTTAAAAATCAGTTGGTTGAAAGGCCCAGCTAAAGTTGTAAACTTTATTCTCACATGGGCCAATTTACTTTTCCCTACTCAGTGCCCTGAAACTATTTTTCATATTGGAAATATCACAAAATGTGTGACCTGCATAAATTTGAATAACTGTAGGATAAAATTAGTTTTGGTTTAAGGGAAGACTTTTGACTCTTTTTCTTAATTTTATTTTTTTCCAGGATCAATTTCCTTTAGCTCCTTTTATTTTAATCATATGCTTGATTCTTTAAATAAATTTTAAGCATTTTTGCTACTTTTCACCCTTTATGCTTTTTCACTTTGGCAAAAACAACTTATGGTACCCTATGCATGTAATTCTTCTTGAATATTGGGGAAGATTGGTTTGCAAGTTTATATTTTAGTATCCTTTTTCTATCTAATATCCAACATACCATTAGGAAACAATAATGTCTATACAGCAAAGGATTAACTTTACCTAAACAGGCTACTGGGAGGTGATCTCCAGGTCTTTGGTATGACCTGTCTGATAAGTATCTTTGTTTTCTTGGGGGCTTTTGCTGTGGACAGTGTAACCGTGTGATTTATAATGGGGTCTTTGGAACATTCCATACAGTTCTGACTTCCTGAGGACCTGGCGACTAAAGATATTATTAGCCTGAGTGTCCAAGTGGGATTAGTGATGAAAGGTAGCCATTTTGGCAGTATGTGATCAACCCCCAATAAAACTCTGGACTGCAAAGGCTAAGGTAAGCTTCTCTGGTTGGCATTACTCTGCATTTTAGACACTAATAGCCAGAGGAGTTAACATTGTCCAGGACTCCATAGGAAATGCTGACCAGATGCGTTTTGTATGGATCCCTCCCAGATTCTGCCCTGCATTTCTTTCCTTTCACTGATTCTAATTTGTATTCTTTCAGTATAATAGAACTGTAATTGTGAGTTTAGTGCTTTCTTGAATTCTGTGAGTAGTTCTAGTGAATTATCAAGCCTGAGGGAGATCATGAGAACCTCTAAATTTGTAGCTTGCTAGTCTGAAATGAGGGTGGCCTTGGGGCCCCCCAAACTTGTGACTAGTGTTTGAAGTGAAGATACTCTTGTGGAAACTGTTACCTCAAGTGTATAGTTTGTCTAACTCTTAATAATATCCTAAAATTAATTAATGCTATATGTAACTACAGGGTAACACTTCATATCTATTGAAGTGTTATATTAACACTATTATATCTAAGTAATATACTATTACTTAGATCCATCCATATTAAAAGGTTCTACTTTAAGAAACCCCATTAAGTGGCTACTATGTGTCAAACACTGAAAAGGGAAATATTTCGTCAATTCCTTTTTCTGCAAGCAGTATCACTTTTTAACTTATGTACTGTTTCATCTTAAAACATATGCCTACTATAGAGATAATTAGAATATGATAGTATTTTAGGAAAAATAAAGTCTGAAAGGAAACTGCTGTGTTTATGAGCAATTTGAATGACTTGACCGTAAGATACCAATTTTATATAAAACTTATTTAGATTAACTTTTATCTAAAATCTCTTCCGTTGTCATCAGATGCTTTTTAGTTTGATAGTAATAGAATACTCATTCTTATTTTATAATGATGTCTTAAGGAAAGATGGGAAAGATCAATGACACCACAAAATTTGGCAATTTAAATCTATTTTATTTTTGGGGGGTTAAATTCTGTAAGTTTAATTTTGATTAAAAATGTTCTCATTGCTTTTTGTCACATTGAAATAGGCCATTTATTTATTTTTTTATTGTTATATAGTCACCATACAGTACTTCATTAGTTTTTGATGTAGTGGTCCATGATTCATTATTTGCATGTAACACCCAGTGCTCATTGCAATACATGCCATTCTTAATACTCATCATTGAACTAACCCCTCCCTCTACCCCTCTTCCCTCTGAGACCTTAAGTTTGTTTCCTAGAGTCCATTTGTTTTCTGGAGTTCCTGGAGTCCAGGTCCACTGGACCTGGAGTCCAGTCTTTCATGGTTCATCTTTCCTTCTGATATTTCCCCCTTCATTTTTCCCTTCCTTCTCCTGATGTTCTCCATGCTATTCCTTATGTTCCACATGTAAGTGAAACCATATGATAATTGTCTTTCTCTGGGGGTTCCTGGGTGGCTCAGTCATTAAATGTCTGCCTTTGGCTCAGAACATGATCCCAGCATCCTGGGATCGAGCTCCGCATTGGGCTCCCTTCTTGGCGGGAAGCCTGCTTTTCCCTCTTCTACTCCTCCTGCTTGTGTTCCCTCTCTCACTGTGTCTCTTTCAGTCAAATAAATAAATAAAATCTTTAAAAAAAATTGTCTTTCTCTGCTTGACTTACTTCACTTAGCATACTCCCCTCCAGTTCCATACATGTTGATGCAAATGGTTGGTATTCATCCTTTCTGATGGCTGAGTACTATTCCATTGTATATATGAAACACATCTTCTTTATCCATTCATCTGTTGAAGGGCATTTTGGCTCCTTCCATCGTTTGGCTATTGTGATTGCTGCTATGAACATTGGGGTGCATGTGCCCCTTCTTTTCACAACATCTGTATCTTTGGGGTAAATAACCAGTAGTGCAATTGCTGGGTCATAGGGTAGTTCTATTTTCAACTTTTTGAGGAACCTCCATGCTGTTTTCCAAAGTAGCTACACCAGCTTGCCTTCCCACCAACAACAGTGTAAGAGGTTTCCCCTTTTTTTCCCACAGCACATTTGTTGTTTCCTGCCTTGTTAATTTTTGCCATTCTAACTGGTGTAAAGTGGTATCTCAGTGTGGTTTTGATTTGGATTTTCCTGGTGGCTAATGATGTCGAATATTTTTTCATGTGTCTGTTAGCCATAAAACTTCTCTATTTGAAGTTTTTCTATTTCATTGTGTTCAGATGTTACTAGGGATTAAGAACTCCTATTTAAAAAAGATTGGAATACCACAGAGATTGCTAATAAATAACCCTCTATTGAGTATGGAGGAAGTGGTTATTGTGAGTCAGATGACTGGCTTCCTAGAATGCCTTTCTTAATGATCTGGAAGAGACTGTAAAAGCACTATAATGAAATTTCAATGTTGCTAAATGAAGGTCTTTCAAATACCACAAACTGGTCAAATTATGGAGCTGGGAATTGGGAAGCTGGGATGTAATTATTTCCAAGG
This sequence comes from Nasua narica, assembly GCA_028533885.1. Taxonomy (NCBI): domain Eukaryota; kingdom Metazoa; phylum Chordata; class Mammalia; order Carnivora; family Procyonidae; genus Nasua; species Nasua narica. The sequence continues at coordinate 84,521,502 of CM052802.1, read as the reverse complement.
ATTGGAAAGTAAAATTCAGGAAGAGGCAATAACAATCATGAGAACATTTTCTGATTTCCCATAAGAATGTTTGTCTCATCTTACTAATTTATTACGTAGCTTATATATACTTGTTGAGTGTTTGACTATATTCTGATAATTTCCACAACTGCAAATGAGCCATCTCTGTCACTTACAATTGAATGCTGTGGTTAATACTTTATTCGTATTTAAAAGTAATAGAATAGAAAATTGACAGTTTTGGTTTGGAGCAAAAGGCCATTTGAAGGAATTAATTATCCAACTAGAGCTATGTAACTATTCCACCCATAAAATCTTTCATGTAGTTATTTTTACAATTGGAAACATACATGTTTTGTTACATGGCTTGTATAAAATCAGTATCTGCTTTTACAGTTAACAGAAATCCTAAGTGATATAAATTTTTCATACTTTTTCTTTTTGATTTTACAACCTTTGAAGTCCTTTAAGGCTTACAATAATTTTCCAAGAATAGTGTTGAGAATAATTCAAATCCATTTAGTAAATTGCTGCTTTTATACCTTCTGTTCAGTGGAGTTGGAGGTATAGCTGAAAGAGTTAATATAGTTTGACTGGTATCTATTTACAACCACGGAATGGCAAGCCCAGAGAGAATACGGCTAAGTGCATGTTTGTGGAGTCAGCTACTAGCAGCAGGATTTCAGAAAATGACTTAATGCTTTGGTCATGTGCTTTAGTTCCAGGGGTTGGGGCTGTGAAGAGTGAAGACAGTATTCACAGTGTCTTACACCTTCTGAGTGTTTGACATTATGTTATCCTTCCAACTGTGAAATGCATTCTGGGCTGTCCTTAACTCCCAGTAAGTAACTAAAACTGCTCTAATGTAAAGTAGGTAGCAGAGCAGTAATTACTGCATGCTCTTAAAAATGCACCAAGCTCATTTACCCTGTGTTTTTAAAGTGATACATAGGGTGGCTAAACTGACACTAATTAGACTCATGGGTGATGCCATAGGACGGTATGGACAAGGACATGATTATTGCAATCACTGCTTGCTCCAAGGCTCCATAGTAGCTTAAAGAGTGACGGTAATGGGTGTGGCACTACAGCCCCAATCTTTAGACAGGGATTCCAGGGATTTGTGTCTAGACAATCTAGAGTGCTTGGAGCAGCTCTGTGGGTATACCATGCTGAGGAAATGTCGGCTGAGAGGTGAACCAGGGATTCTCAGCATCTTCCCCTGCATGGGCTCAGGCAGTTATTCCAAGTATGCTTAGGAAATCTCCAGACTTTGTTTTGACAAGCACACTTAAGACAGAAAAATAATTTTGTGCTGGCATTTTAAGAGGAAATATACCTTGTGTTGATGACTTCAAGATATCCCAGAAATGGCATCAGATTAAATAATATATTTTCTAGCGTCATAGCTGTTAGAGATGGAGACATCTTTGTAGACATCTGATGCAGAAGTCCTGGTTCTCTGTAAGGATAGCTTTAAAAAGGAGCTTGAAGCTGAAATAATTTGCAGGATATTTTTGTAGGTACGTGTTTCTGGTTTGCATATTTATTGTTTTCATCAGATTCTCAAAGGGTTCTGTTACTTACAAATATTAAGAATCTAATCTAAATATCTGCACATAACCCTTCTTTCCTTCCATTCTCTTAATTTATAAAAACCCCAAACTTCAAACAAAGTAATGGCTTGATTGAGATTGGTTGTGTCAAGCCCACTTTCTCCCCAATTATTCTTCACTCTGCTAACTCTCTTTGGCATATCATGGTTGCTCTGTCTTCCAGAGCCTGAAACTCAGAACTCTTTTCAGAGGTTACATAGCCGCACCGGGTTATAAAGTTTCATGAATTTAATTTATATGCAGCTTATCCTTTCTGCCATCTACACTTCCCTTTCAGGAGTATTCTCCCCTCCTTCCCTTTCAAGACAGATACAAATAACCCAAAGTGTGCTAGGTAAGGAAAACCCAAACTAGAGAACATATATTCCAAGTTTCCCAGATTCTTACTAAAAACTCTAACTGAATGTGTTTATCAAGTGTCTGTAGGTCATAAACCTCCATTTTTTATCGATTAATTAATTATTTTTAAAATTTCATTTAACAACTTTACATTATGCTCCTAATGACACAGTAGTAAATAAGGCAGACCATGCTTTTGTCTCATACAGCTTTAGCTCAAAACCAAACTTCTGTTTAGCCTCTTTGAATCCCCATTTCAAAATCAGGTGATTAATGTATTCCATGTTTCTAAAATGAGCAAAATAGTTTAGCTCTCCTCTGAACAGGGCCTTCATATCTGTGTACTATCTTGCTAAGTAGCCTCCAGCAAATTATTTCATATTCCAGGTTTTTATTAACTGATGAGCATGTGTAATAGAGATAATAGTAATGCTATGTGATTTTAATGACTAGAACGTGTCCTAAAAATATACAGTACCAAGCGAGTTCCAGGTAGTAAGGGGACCATTTCAAATCTCATTTCCATCTGGCTGTTTATGCAAACGTTTAGCTTGTGTTTTGTCCTCTTTATGTATATTTCCTTTGTGGTTGCAGGCATCCCTGATGCCATTATCTGCTGTTTTACTTGAAAATTGAACTTGTCTCTTTGAAATATGTTACATAGTTTAAAAAGTGTAAGCAAACTCTGACATTAAAATCAACTTAAGTTGAGACAAACAAATGAATATAGATGGGGTACTTTGCTGTTTTTCCCCTGGCTCCCTCCCCTGGCTGCCCTTTGGCTGGGATGTGCATCTCTGACAGAGTCATAATTCAGTATGTGTTCAAAGGCTACAGATTCAGCAGTAAGCACTTAAATGGTACTGTAAGTGATATCTTAACAACTTCTGTTAGGCTTAAAAATGAATCCTTGTAGAGACTAATATATTGTACAATTTTTTAAAAAGATGAATGGAGAAAATAGCCTGACTTTAATAGAGTGCTCTTCCCATAATAGCTAGAATTTGTGATTCACCAGCATACCCACATAATAGTTTTTGCAGTAGTAGTACTGCAGTTTAAGGAAACCTCTTGCATCTAGGCCTCAATTAATTAAAATATATGTATAATTAACATAAAAATAGAATTCCAGTAGGAAAAATACTTCTCTAGTATTTCTTGAAGAGTTTTAAAATCTGGCAGATAGTTTCTGGGCATTGGTGATCTTATGATTTTTTTTCAGTATGTCGAATACAGTTCTAGGTACTGATCGCCATAGAGATAGTGCCTGGAACAAATGCTTGTGACAAGTGCTCATGAAAGTTGGTAAAAGAGGGCATGGGTCCCAGGATTAATAGCTGACTTTCCTTATCAAGTTAGGAAACCACCTGACAGACTACAGTGGTTCTTGTCTACTCCAATAACCTTAATTGCATTTGGGAAACTTGAAATGAGGCCATGAAGAATACACAAGAATTTGGGGGCTGTGGGCTCCTGAGAATAAGGTGTACCATTTCTCAGAGTTCTCAAGGATAATCTATAAAACCTGATCACATAGGTCTTTGTTCTTTAATGGAGGGTTGGAATCAACTTTAGCTAAGTATATATACAAGGGAAACAGTTAATAAAGGACCACTTTTGATTGCCTTCATCTATCTCTTCAAGTTTTTTGTTTGTTTGTTTCCAAGAAACTAAAGCAATGGCTATATTCTGTAGTCATGTTAGTGTCCACTTGCAGCCTTGAGATTCCAAACAGGCCTGTGGAATTTTGTTCTAAGCATATCAGACTTATAAGCTTGGATAAAGGAAAAAATCAGTTCTGAGACTTGTGTGCATTCCTGAGACAAAAGAGAAAATGCAGAAGTAGTGACACAGAGTAGATATGTGCAGAGGAGGCCACACCTGATGAACAGTGCCTAATTTCCCTCCTTCAGGTGTGGAAAGGGACACAAAGTAAGTAACTAGAGTGAGGGGTGAGTAAATAGATGAAGAATTTTCTGAGCTCCCTGCTTCCTGAATGATATAAAAACTAGAAAGACTAAAACTAGGATTAGAAAATCCAGAGCACACACAAAAAAGGTCTCAGAAATACTACAAAAACAATTTCTGTAAGCGCTTTAATTCAGTGACTTTAAATTGATGTCCTGCTAATTGGTGCTAATTAGATTTTAAATTATGGGAATTTCTACAATAGGAAAATATATTTTACCTTCATATTTTTAGACTTATGTTGGACTCACAGGGAGTCATTTTTTTGTCCTATTGATAAGTCAATAGCATTTATTGAGCATTCATTGTACACAGAACAACATATGCTTCATATCATTTTGTCTGGGGAAACTGAATGTGAAGGTTTCTGAGAAGAGACACAGATTCAAGTTTAATAACATCAGGGACCTCATTAGGAAACAACTTCACTTATTCTGTGGTTCAGCTTCAATGTTCCAAAGATTGTGTCAGAATGAGGCTTCCTTACATTGGTTTGTTACTTGGGCTTCCTCTTCTTGAAGCTAAGTGATAAATCATATTATACTGGAGCAGTTTCATTTTAGGTTTAGCAGGTTTCTTCTTTTCATCAGAAGCTCAATTTTCACAGGAAATTTTCTTTAATATGGAGAAACTATCAAATTCGGATCATGCTTATAATCAAATTTTGGGATTCAGAGCAGAACTCTTTCTGCAAATAATCTTTATCTGTCAGGATATGCATGTGACCTTTTCTCAAAAGATTTAGTTGGTCAATTCAAATTTTCCCTCTTTCCCTGTCCTGTCAGTGCTCCTTCTACCTCTCCCCTCCCATCTCTACTTCCCAACTACTCCTCTGCTATGGGTTAGAACACATACTCTCTGGGGATAGTGTTTATCACTCCTGATGGGTATCTGGCATCGCCAGGAGAGTGGAGGAGAGAGTCACAAGAATGATAATGTAGGATTTTGTAGCAGGAAGGGAAAAAAAAAGATCCATGCAATTTACTTGACTCATGTACAACTCTGGCCATTTGATGTTCAAAAGCCCACAGCAGACCTGTCTTTAATCTCTACACATGTAGGTTTAGCTGCAGTTCTTAGCAGAGCACAAGTTCAAAGGGGAGAAATACATACCCAACAACAATAACAACAAAATCCAATATATGCTTAGCAGGTCTTAGCAGCCCAGAAGTGCTAAACAGATTGTTTTACATGGAGATACAGGCTGGGAGCAGCCCATTAGAGACAGATCCAAGATAAGAACCATAACATAGGCAGAAACATGCTGCTTCTGTGCAGCAGGTTTATGATTTGAAACATCATGGAATGAAACATTACCAAACATTATGGTCACCTTCACTGATTAACATGGCAAACCCACTGTGATTTGGCAAGAATAGACCTCATGTGTGACTTCAGGTCTCAGCTGTTCTGAATTCCAGATGTAAACATTGTTGGTCATCACAGAAGTGTGCGTGGTTTGTGTTTGCTTATATAGTGGTGTTGGGTGCTTTCCCCACTACTATCCTGGATTTTTAAATTGAGCTTTATCTCTATAATATTTTCCACAAGTATTTTCACCTTCCCTATATCTCTCCTCTATTACAAATTGCCAAATCAGCAAGTTATAAGTATTAGTTAATTGCAACAGCTGGTGCATTAATGGCCTTTGGGTTAATTTGTTTGGAAACAATTTATGGGGGGATGAGTTATTGTTCTCCATAATACATTTTCAAATATTCAAATAGCATTGTCAGAACAGCTGCATTAGTTAACTTCAGGAATTAAGAAATAATTTCTTTTCACATACCAGATTTCAGAATGGTTTTGTTCTAGAATAGCTTTAGACCATGAGGTTTACCACTCAATAAAAATTGTCTTTGAAGACTGACTTATTCTCAGTACATGTTTAATTATAATGCTGTGTTAGAAGTAAGATGAATGCAAAATTAGATAGGGGTGGTTTTTTTTTTATTTTTTAGGTTTTTCAGATAATTTTTAAACATTTGAAGACCAGTTTTCAATAATTTTTTTCCATTATTAAGTAACCACCATCTAGGTTGGAGAATAAGTAGTCATGTGTAGCTGCTGACTTACCCCTGGGTTATCAGTTAGCAAGTTATAAGTAGGCACAGCCCATGTGGCCAAGGAACCTCTGTGTATCACTTTTCTTTCAGAGTTAGCCAAGTAAAGCACAGGGCATCCATTTCCCAGACCCATGGAAGGATGGAAGAAAAAAGCTGCTTTATTTAAAAGACTGCCATTCACACAATTTTAAATCTGAGTATCTTACCTGGACAACTTAAATGAATAAACAAAAACCAAAACAAAATCTTCTTTCTTTTTCCTTTCCCCCCCCAGCTATTTAGCTTTACAGCTTAATAAGTTTATTTTGGTGGTCATTTTCAGAAATTTTCTTAGTAATATATCAGGATAGCTCTAGTTCATGCAGAAATCCAGATTTCATATCTAAGAATTGGACTTGAGGACAAATTGCATCACTTGCCACCTCTGGGACCTTCAACAAATCGCTTCTTTTCTCTCTAAGCCTTAGTTTACTCATAGGCCAAAGGGAAACAAGAGCTTGTTTCCCACAGCATCATTGTGAAAATTAGAAGCATGGTATAAACAAAAGGTATTTTTATTGTATCCTCCAAAGTTTGCTATTTTACATATAACGATCTAAAATAAAAGTTCAGGGGCGTCTGGGTGGCTCAGTGGGTTAAGCTTCTGCCTGCAGCTCAGGTCATGATCTCGGGGTCCTCGAATCAAGCCCCGCATCGGGCTCTCTGCTCAGCAGGGAACCTGCTTCCCCCTCTCTCTGCCTTCTTCTCTGCTTACTTGTGATCTCTCTCTGTCAAATAAATAAATAAAATCTTTAAAAAATTAAAATAAAAGTTGATACAATTATATAAATAATATTTTATACTGATTGATCTCTTTACAGTTTGTATTTTAACCCATGGGTTAGGGATTTTAGATTAGAGCTTTTATAACTCATTGCTATTGAATGAATGCAAGAGAAAAGACAGAATTAGGAGATCCAAATAACATTCGCTTATCAACTCATTCATTCACTGATATGTATTATGTTCCTACAATGTGGGAGGTACCTCAGTGTAAAGATGAATATGATGAATTTCTTGCCTTTGCATAAAGACTGGTATCAATGTGAGTAGCTGTGATGTGAAAGGGGTTATAATACACGTATGTTTAAAGCAAAGTAGAGTCTTAAAGGAGAAAGACAACTGTGTCTGGATAGAGGAATGAGACAGTGTATGAAAATCAGAATGAGAAGTGAGTGAGGTGTAACAGGCTTGAATAAAGTTTCTTATTCTCTAGTAGCCCATGGTCTGAAGGGCTGGCATGGTCTGAAGCAAGTATACCCTTAATTTTAACAAGAAAGGTGATTCAATAAAGACCTATACAGAAAGATAAAGATATGTACATGTGTACCAATATTCACTTTGAGAACATAGAACAGTGAATGACTGAGGAAGGTGGAAAAGGCTTCACTGTGAGTAAAAGAGCTCCAAGAATGCTTTATGGAGGTTCCAGTCTTTCCCAACTTTGTACCACACACTTTACATATACGAGCTCATGCCATTATCATAGGCAGTATTGTCTGCTGGTTGAGAGAACACTTTTTGAAAATGCTACATATCGTGGTTTTTTATCCTAGCTTTTCAGAACTTAGTAGTTGTATTACTTAAGATGCTTAGCCTCTAAACCTTTTCATCTGTACAACTAGGATAAACATACTACCTTTTTGAAAAATTGGCTTTTGGATTAGTCAGAGTGTAGACATGTAGATAAAGCAATTGGTCCAGTGCCCAGCACATAGTAAACCCTAGATATATAGTGCATTATATGGTTGTTCTTGTTGGAACAATAGCGTCAGTAATAGGACTAGTAGCAGTAGAAGGAATGGTTGCAATGGTGCAAATATATGAGGTCAGTATTATTAGTCCCTTTCTAAATACAGGGACATCAAGTCTTGGCTCAGTTATGGAGCTTGCTCAATGCTAGTGGTGACCAAGCCATGATTAGTATCTTGGTTATTCTACTCCAAAGTTTAATCTCTTAAATTGAAGGAAGTAATATCTGACTGGCTCTGAAAAGAATAGGAATATGTCAAAAGAAATGAAGATGAGCTCTGCTTGAAGGCCCGGGGTGCCATATTGTGTAATTGGAGAAGAAACATCTGTATTTTAAGGATATTTGTCCACATTACTGCAAACCAGAACCAAAAGAGGAACTTAAAAATTAGCAGTTTTATGTACACAAGGAACGTTTGTGTTAACTGAGCAAGTTCTTTAATTTCTTCCTTGTGGGACGTGAAGCATTCATGAGTCAGCTCTGGCTGCTCTAAAAAAATAGTATAGACTGGGTAGCTTAAGCAACAGAAATCTATTTCTCATAATTCTGGAGGCTGGTAAGATTAAGATCAAGGAGCTGGCAAGCTAAGTTTCATTCTGAGGTCTCTTCTCCTGGTGTATAGGTGGCTGTTGCCTTGCCTTGTGCTCTTGTAACCTCTTCCTTGTTCACACAAACGAAGAGTGAACTCTCTGGTGTCTCTTCTTTAAGTGCATTGATCCTATCAGATCAGGGCCCCCATCCCTATGACTTTTTTTAAGTTTGATAGTTTGCTTAGGGACCCTATTTTCAAATACAGCCACAATAGGGAGTTAGGGCTTCAAAATAGGAATTTTGGGGGGCTACAATCATTGAATCTATACAGAAAATTATGTCACACATTACTAGTTATATACTCAGAAGTAGTCCTGAGCAGATGTAAAAAGTGGTTTCTTCGTATGTATGTAAGCATGTATATATTTTTTGGCAGCCATGTTTCTCTTTATGAAACTGTTTTTCAACTTAACAGTGTTATAGTTTTATCTCTTTTTCTCTTAAATTTGGGGCCCATCATCTTAGGCATGACATGTGTCAGCCTGTTACAGTGCAAATATTTGATATTAACATAGGTGTCAGTCCCTACCTCCAGTTTAACAAAACTCCGTTAGGAATAGTCGTCCTCCTCTTGCAGGCTTCCTCGTTGCACCACCTTACCTTGGAGCCGGTCTTGGCAGAGCACCAGAAGTTGTCAGGAGGATGGAAGTGTTGTGGGATGAGCTCAAGCTTGGTGTCAATAGACCTGTGTTTAAATCCTGGACAACTAAGTGTCTTTTTCATGACCTCAGTTTTCTCATCTACAAAAAGAGGTATTATTTCCCTATTGGGTTGATATAGTAACCCACAATAAGTGGTAATTATTACCATCACCAATTGTGATAGTCAAAAATAGTATTCTCTTCGTTCATGCTGGAAGGGCTGAGGGATCTGGAGTTTACAGAAACTTGTTATTTTGGAGGTTTAAAAAAAAAAGGTTGCTTGCTGAAATTTTGACCTCCTATCCCCTTCCCAAAAAGATAGCAACCTGTTAAATATACCCTCACCCGGAGGCCTTGTCATCTGTGGAAGATTCAGGTCTGTGATCGAGGTGACCAGTTTTAAACTGCCTTCGCTTAGGAGGCTCCTACAGCTCTTTGCCAGGATTCGGCTTCTGCTTTTCACATCTTTTCCCTTACTTGTAACTGATATACCCAATTAATGATGTACTATACCTGGCACTGAATATCTTCTCTGACCGCATTCCCTTAGCTATGCCCCTGCTCTTTTTCTCTGACTCATCATTCCTGACAGATGCTCATAGGCAGCCTGGAGTTGGGCTATCATCCCTGAAACTTTGTCCTGTATTTTTCCTTCTTGCCCATGTTTGTTCCATATTTTACTTGCTTCCTTCCACTGAACAGTCTCCATTTTTTTTCCCTTCATACCACAAAACCAATTCCATGCTATGAAGTGTACTAAACCTCTCCTGGGAGCCCGTGTGAGCTGCTGCCGTCATTGTTGTGAATGCATATGTTGGCAGAAAAAATATCTATTTCACTGTGAAATACTTGAAAATCCATAGGAAAATGATAATGCCTGTGCAAAAAAGTGAAAAATGGGCTTCAGGACAGAAATTTTACTTTAAAATGTATCTACAGGAAGGTAAACCAAAAACAAATGCATTCTAATGGTTGATTTTATCTCAATAACTCAAGGTGTTATGCAGCAAATATCAATACTGTTAGGAATACCTCAACGTCACCTTGGGCTGAGCTTGTTGATACAGCAGTACTCCAAGGTGCTAAAAAGGACATTGATTGCTTTGGGTGAGGAGGGACTTTTCCTTATCTAACTGTATAGAGTTCGTGTGTGTGATTGGCATATATGAACACACATCCAGTCACTCATGCACAGATGTGTTTGTTGAGTCCTATACAAGAAAATATTGTCCTGACTGGGAAATGCAAAGATAAATAAGACACTGTAAATCCCTCTCAAGGATGTTACACAGAATTTAGTATGAGAGATATTGTGTTCTACACAGTATAGAAAGTGATGCTACAGGATTTTGCAGAGGAGTAATTTAAAACATTTCCATTTGAGAGTATTATTTCTAAGCCTTGAGCAGTTAACAACAACAAACATTTAATCTGAAATTTGGGTAGGGCTCAAGAGGAGTGGCTTGTTTCTGCTTCATGCAGTGCTGGCCGAGATTGCTTGACCGGGACTAGAGAATCTAAGACATCTTTATGAACGTGGCTGGTACCTTAGCTCGAGTAGTCAGGATTGGCTTGCCTTTCTTCCTTATCCTTCGTAGTCGCTCTTCCTCCACAGCCTCTCCTCACTTCATAGCCTGTCTCTCTAGCAGGGCAATCACACTTTTTAATGTTTGCCAGATTCAAAGGAGATGAAAGTGGAAGCTGCCGGGCCTTGTAAGGCCTAGGCCCAGACCTGGCAAAGTTTCACTTCTGCCACATTTTATTGGTCAAAACAAGTCACAAGAGTAGGCCTTATTCAAAAGGGAGGGAACTAGTATGTGTATACAGGTATGGGAAGAATCATTGGTGGCCATCTTTGTAAACAATCTATTATACAGGCCTTGATAAGATTTGTACAACTGGGGCATTTGGAAATGTGAAGTAAGAATATTTATGGTAGAAAAAAATAGGCTAAGTGAAAACTCAGAAGTGGGAAAGAATGTGAAAGACAGTTCTTGGATTTCTTTGGAACTGAGGATGATTGAGCTTAGTCTCTGGAGACTGGTGTATAGCTGAGGAATCTCTCCGTGTTCATTATGCATCTTCATGCATAACCTCCTCATGCTCACGCCTTGTGTCCAGTTGCTTTAGATTTACTCAAAGTCCCAACCAAAGTAATGTAATATGTAATTTTGTTCTTAACCAAGCTTTTGTTAATGGAAGAATAATGTATATACATTACCAGACACTCATCAGAATAAAGGGCAAATGGTGATGGTAAAAATAAGTTTCATTCCTAGATCTTTAAATTTTACTGAGGGGAAATCACTAAATAATTTTTCCTGAACCCTTCAAAAGATAATCTATACATAGTGAAGAACGTAAGTAGGTATCTATCTAATACACACACACACACACACACACACACACACACAATATACATACATCCCTTTTTATACATATGAGAGCATATACTATAGATTGTTGGCCTGCTGCTTTTTTTTATTTAATAATATATTGTGGAGTTGCATAATATCAATATATATAGACATAATTCCTTTCTTAAATGGAAAGAAATAACTCTTCATGATAATTTTTAGTGACCATACAAACTCTTTGTTATGAACTGTGGTTAAATACACACTTGTGGAGAAGAAAGAAATATCGGACTAATTCCTTGATGTTCCTTCTGTAGTCAAGAGGAATGTAAAGAGATGACAGTGGTGGAGTAAAGGTGATAAGTAAATGGTATTTTAGGTGTCAAGGTCAAATATACCCAAGAGTCCATAGATGTTTATTGTAGATAAAAGATATTTATGGTACTACCTTGGAGAGATTGTTTAAAAATGCACAGAGCTCACTATAATCATAAAGAGGGAATGAAATACTGTAAAGAAGGCCAGTCATATTCCAGCAATCTCCCTGGTTCAACTTTTCATGGAGCCCTGGCCTTTGGGCTAGCTATTTTGTTTTTTTCTCTCCTTTATTTGGGTACATGAGAGCCAGTTACATGAGGAGAGTGTGGAGAAGAGATACAAAGGCCTTTACAGGCAGACGTGAAACTTTCAGGTGTTTAATTTGGTTGGAAGCACTGACTTCCCATAATTATCAGATAAAGTTTGCTATTTTTTTTTTAGGGTTTATGTATTTATTTTAGAGAAAGAGTGTGTGTGCATGCGTGCTAGCACATGAGCGGGGAAAGGCAAAGGGATAGAGAGAATCCTCAAGCAGACTCCCTGCAGAGCATGGAGCCCAGTGTGGGGCTCCATCTCAGAGTCCTGAGATGACCTGAGCTAAAATCAAAGTCAGCTGCTTAACTGACTGAGCCACCCAGGTGCCCCCAGATAAAGTTTGCTTTTAAGTTCAAAATTTATTCATAGTCCTTGGTTATGTAATATTACTATATTGGCCAAGTGTTTACGAAATTTTCCAAACTTGAGACATTACCAAATAATGAATCCGGTGAGGATTGTTTTAATTTATTTATTTTACACAACTGGTTTTGCCCACTGGAAACTTAAAACTAGTAAGAGAAATAAAATGGGTTCATGAATAACAGCTGTGGGGATAATTGGTAAAATAACTAATTCAGGGCTCACAGAAAGGGTCACTGTCTTTCAGAAGCATGTGAGGAGAAGGCTTCATGAAAGAGACTATATTGGAAATTGGTCTAAGAATGTGGTAGGATTTTCACAGGTGAAGGAACTTAGAGAGAAACACTACTTTTACTACACAGATGTAAAGACATAAGCAGAAGTGTAAAAGCAGGAATCAGATGAAGCAATAATAATATTAATGCTAATAATTATTATTTGTTGTGTATTTGTGATGTGTGCTAAATTAAGCCAAGATGTTCTAACACTCTTTAATACTTACTACATCCTACAGGAGAGGTATTGTTAGCCCTATTTTACAAAAATGCAAATACTGAGGCTCAGAGAGCTTTAATAATTTGGCTGAAGTCCAACAGGTACAGTGTAGAAATCCAGAAATTGTGTTTATATTTGCCTGACTCTAAAGCTTGTGGTATTTATAGGATGTTTATGCTGCACAGGTCAAGTAAAGAAAGTTCCAAGAGCAGGCAGTGGTCAGCCATGTTCACTGCTACTGAGAGGTTACGTAAGAAAACTGAGAACTGACCTTTGGAGATGATAGCAAGGAGGTAACTGTTTGCTTTAAGAGGGTCAGTTTCAAAGCTTTGTTGAGGCTGAATTCTTGATAGAATGGATTCCAGAGAAAATGGGCAGTGAGAAAGTAGAGACATGGATTACAGACAATTCCTTAGAGGAATTTGATTACAAAGGGAAGCAGGGAAACAAGACAGTAGCCCTGGGCAGTGATTTGGGATGAAGGAAAGGATATTTGGCTTTGCGGTTTGTTTGTTGATGAGAATGAGCCAATAGACAGGGAAGACATGATGATATGGAAAGGAGATGGTTGGAGGACCAAAGGGCTTGAGTTGGTGGTGCTGGCTGGGATCGAGTGCACCGTTGGAAGGGTCATCTGTAACAGGAGCAGCGATAGCTTCTTGTAACAGAAGAGGGGCAGAGGACCCTGGCACAGATGCAGGCTGATGTTTCAGTGCTGGGAAGATAAGGCCTTTTCTGACTTTTTATTTTTGGTGAAATAAGAAACAAAGTTATCATTTAGAGAGGAGGGGAAAGGGTCCAATTAGGAGTGTAGGATGGAATTGCACAGAATATGTTGCATTCCCTGTCTTATTCTGAAGATCACAGTATGAAGCCTGGGCTGCTTGCTTTATGGAGGAAGCATGGCCACAGTAAGAGAAAAAAAAGGCTCAAATCAGCAATGCTGAAAGAAGAAAATCCTACCAAAGCCTGGAGATCATCTCTACAGACAGGGATCTGAGTAGCCCAAAGTGAAATGAAAAACAGATCTCAAAGTACATAAATCATCATAGATCATGACAGTTAAACATCCATAAGGCAGCAGGCAGGAGGAATGGAACCTGCTGGCTATGAGAGAGTAATAGCCGTGTGCTTCCTGTAAGCTTCCAGAAGCTTGTGTTTCTGTACATGAACCATAGCTAACATGGTATTGGTTGAGTTAGGTGACAAGTTCTGTAGTAGCCTTGGAGAAGGGTTGGAGAGGTGAAGCAGAGTAGCTAGGGGACTTCTAACTATAAGAGAGAGAAATGTACATTTATCCTAAGTAAAGAGATAAAACAAAGAAATTCAGAGTAAGTGTAGCTATGAAATAAAGGTGAGATTTGATCAATTAGTAAATTAAAAAATTTTTGAACACAAGTATGCATTTACAATCTGTTTTAGATAGTATTCTGAAAGTCTATCATCCATCAGAAATTTACTTCTTTATTCAGACATTTAAAAATCATATTTAAAAGTCATATAAATAGGTTACATAAAATTAGCTTACATATAACAATCGCTTACATAGTGCTTAACAATGTGTCTAGTGCAAAGAGCTTTACATACTAATGTACTCACTTAACAGGAACAACTCTGAGTTACTTATAGTGCTACTATACCCGTTTTACACATGAGGAAACTGGAACATGGAAACCTGCCGGAATCACACAGTATGCAATGAGTAGAGCTAGGCTAAAAACCCAGACTAGTTCTGCCATACTGCATAATCTACTTGTTAAGGATATTATGCAATAGGCATATTAAAATAAAAATCCTGGATAAAAAGACATAGAAAGTGGGGAGATAATTGTACCAGGAAACTAGTGCAAAGGCCACTAAACTGGATCTTTGAGTTTCTTAATTTTCAGGATGCAAACAAACGGGATTTGCAGATCTGCAGATTGAGCATGACTATTGCCTGTGGAATGGCTTTTAATAGGAACCAGTTTTAATGGCACATGATGCATGTTATAGGCTGAATTGTGTCCTCTCAAAATTCATATGTCAAAGTCTTAACCCCTAATACCTCAGAATTTGACTGTTTTTGGACCTCGGGCCTTAAAGAGGTGATGAGGTTAAAATGAGGCCCTTAGGGTAGGCCTAATCCAAACAGACTGGTGTCCTTGTAAGAAGAGGAAATTTGAGATACAGAGAGACACCATACAGGTGCACACACGGAGGAGAGACCATGTGAGGAGACAGCAAGAAAAATGGGCTTCTGCAAGCCAAGGACAGAGGCCTCAGGAGAAACCAAACCTACTGACATCTTGATCTTGGACTGTCTGCCTCCAGAAGTATGAGAAAATAAGTTTCTGTTGTTTAAGCCGCCAGCTGGTGGTGTTTTGTATGGCCTCTTGAGCAAACTAATACAACGGAGTTGTAATTTTGGAACAAAACTGTTTAGATGGACCTCAGGGGAAAAGTGGGGATTTTGACCAAGTTTGTTCATCAGTGGACTGTGTAGGAGGAAAGCTTCAGGCCACATTATCACCTCTGTAGACCCAGACAACCCCAGCAGCTATCCACGTATGACAGCTGAAATCCAATGGTGATTTTATGTTAACTACAACTTATGTACTGGCAATTTTCCCCTGCACATTTCAAGGAAACGTGGGAAAAAAGCAGAAGACACTTTCACATTAACCGGCTGACCCTGCATTATATGATTTTCTTTGCCAAAAAAAAAAAAAAATTATTTCAATGACTTTTTAAAATCTCTGCTTTTATTTTAGCCACACACTTTTGTAAAAGCAGCTTGCAGAAGCATGTTCTGAAAACTGACATTTTCAGGTAGCTCCAGGTACTGCGTGGGGCACTGAAGCAACCCTCTAGGCACGTTGACCTCAGCCTTTCCCTGCACCAAGTTCCAATCGCAGCAGGAGATTTGAATTCATTATGAAAGGGAATTCAGCTTTCAGAACTGGGTACCATATGTCTTCCTTGGTGATAAGGTTGACATTTGCATCCATTGAAAATACATAAGTCAAGTCATTCTTGTGCTAATTCTCACGGGAAGAACCTGCAGCTGACTTAAATCCAAGCACTGACAGGTTGCAGCCATGGGATCCCGCAGGTTTTCACATCAGCGTATCTTCCAGAAGGTGTAAGGCAGTCATGCCTTGGAATTTTGAAACAGACAATATACAAAGAGAAGTTAGACAATAGACAAATGGAAGTTAGAGTTTTTGCTTTCTCTTCTTTGTCTCTTGGCTCACACTGCTCACTTAGAGATTTTCCTCTCTATATAATTTTCATTTGTTTCTGTTTATTATTAAATTTCTCTATCACAAATATAAAAAATCTATTTGTGCTCTGTGTTAATTGAAAAATGTAAAAAAAAAAAGAAAAATGTGCATGTTGCCTTATATCAGCATAGAGTTGACAAAAATGCATTTGCTGAGGTTTCTCATTGTTCACTACATTCTATCAGTGATCTGTTATGACTTTGGAGTAATCATTTACGGAGGGACCAGAATAAAAAGTAAGTAAGTGACAGAAATAATTATTATTTTCTGACTAATATGACTTTGATAAATTTAAAGCATTCATATTCAATTACCAGGTATAAATAAAGACTATTAACCTATACTTATTTTTTAATTGATATTTTGTATCTGAAATGTACTCAAGTTCTTGCTTTGTTATTTATTTGACTTTGGTCAAACCACCATACATTACCAATCACAGTTATTTAATACATCCATCGTCCTGCATACAGTAGAAATAATATTTTTAATCATTTGACAATTAGTTGTACATCTTGGATCTTTCGACAAGAATGTGATTCCTTAACATTTTCACTAGAGAACAGGCAGGGAGGAAGGGTTAATATAACTTCAGTTCATTACTTTAATGTTAATAGGGTATATGAATGTCTAAGACTTCTTTAAGCACTTAAGTTATAAGGAAAAAATTAGCCTTTGTTTTGTCATTCTATTACATTCTTTCGATGCAACTGCACTGAAGACTTTGTATATGCAAAAATATATAAAAGTGTGGGGTAGTTGGAAAAACAATGGACAAGTATTCAAAAGAGCCTGGCTTCTCATTTTGCTTCTGCCATTGATTTTCTCTGTGATCTTAAACAATAAAGAAGACTTGTCTCATTTTCTCATTTTTCTCATTTATAAACAGCAGCAATAAGACCTTTGCTATGTACTGTTTCTTGTGATTAAATTAGATAATACACAAGAAAGCATTTAGAAATGTTACGTTAAGTATTTTTTCTATTAGTGGAGGTTTGTGCATTGCTTAACCTGAATGGTGAGTTAGCCAAAGCATGAAAAGATTCTTTCATAAGTATTTTTACCTCAGAACAGAAACTGAACTCTGCCTGATTACTTTCCCTTTATTTTAATAACACTCTTATTATGGATTAAAAAACTATATTCACTGAATCTCATTTAATTTTGTGTACATCTTTTACTGAGCAGGGTGCCTTGGTATGGTAGCTACTTGATAGGAGACTAAATGCATTTTAAATGAGTGAATCACCCAATAAATGCAGATATGTCCAAGGTATTTAATTCTCTAAATAGGGAAAGAAAATTAGGTAATATTATAAAATAGATCTATGCCACATCATTTAAAATAAGCAGTGAGGGGTGCATGGGTAGCTCAATCATTTGAGCACATGACTTGATTTTGGCTCATGTCATGACCTCAGGGTTGTGAAATTAAGCTCCTCATTAGGCTTTGTGCTCAGTGTGGAGTCTATTTGTGATTCTCTCTCTCTTCCCTCTGCTCCTATTCCCACTCTGTCATGCATGCTCTCTAAATAAAAATAAATAAGTAAATAGTCTTTAAAAAATAATTAAATAAGCATTGATTCCCAGAAATAATGTAGACAGTGAAGAAAAAAAACCTTTCCCCTAAACTATTTTTCTCTATTATTTTGATTATTTATTATTTTAATTTACGTGTCATTTAAACAATTGTCCATCATTGCTGTTTCTCCTTGTCAAAGAGACCTGACAGAAAACATGTTTAGCCTACATTGTAAGACTCCTTGGCTGCGCAGACGGAGGACGATGGGCTGGAGGCAATAGTTAGGCATGAAAGACTTGGAAAGTTCCATGTGTTGTAGCGGCATTTAGGCAGTCAGGAAGGGCAGCGGGATGAATGTATAAGACAGTAAACATCAACCTAAAACTGAATGGACCTGTCCTGATCAGGTTTAAAATTTGAAAATAGAGCTTTCTTTAATGTAATGGAAGATTCAGGAGATACTCCTTCCTTCCTTCTTCCTTTTCTCCCTCCTCCTTTTCCTTTCCTTTCTTCTTTAATTTCCTCTTTCCCTCCCTTCTTTTTTCCTTCCCTCTTTTTTCCTTTCCTTCTCTTCTTCCTCCTTTTTTTTCCTCCTTCCTTTCCTTTCTCCCTCCACCCTTCTTCCCCCTGCATTCTCTTCTTGCTCTCTTTCCTTCAGCTCTTTGACTCCTTTTTACTCCTTTTCTGGGTTTATAAATGATTATCCTTTTCTGATATTCCACAACTATTACCTTTTGCTTTCAGAGAAGTAATTTCTCTGCTTTAGTAGAAGAAACAATGGGTAATGGGCTTATGCATAATTTCCTTTGACCATCTTCTTGCCATTGATATTAAGGTTTATCAACATTTCATAGGAGATTACTTTTCACTCTTTTTTCCCCCCTTATACGTAGGTCATTGACTAAGTGTAAGTGGTATCATCACCCAGAAAATATTGAATCATGCCAGTAAAACATGAATTTAAGTAGCTATTCATGTCACAAAAATTGCTTATCTGTTTTTTCCATGATAAGTTAACCTGGAAGGTATAGGCATGTACCTATGACAGATATTTTATTTCAATGGAAAAGATAACTAGAATTTTGAAAAATTAAATACTTGTTAGCTAAAAAGTATTACAGATAATACTGTGAAGCTCTTAACGTTTTATGAGAAAACATATCGGAACTGATGGTGGGAAACAAAGGCAAAAGAAAAATTAAATTTCCTTAGTTCCTATAGCCCATTGGCAAGTCCTTGAAATAGACAGAGCCGCGTTCCTCTAGGCACTCAGCTGCCTTGATGTTAATACTTTGCTAAGGGAAAGAGACAATCTTAGCCTGACCCCACAGGATCCTGGAAGTCTACTTCAACATATAAAAATTCCTTTGGAAACTTCCTTTATCGCTTCCCCACTGGATACATGTTGGCAATCATCCTTCAAGTGTATGGGCCACTGACAGACATCTGAAGAGTCTCATGACTGAGTTTTCACTAAAGAGTAATAAATGACCTTTCCTAACAATAGCTAGCCCTCTCAGGATCCTGGAAACCTTGTTTCCAAAATACCTTGGAGGCTTGTGCTGTGCCTAACCTCCTCCCACCTCAAAGTATATAACAGTCACCTGTCACAACCCCAATGCAGCTCTTTTTGCCCATGGGTCCTGTCCCGTGCTTTAATAAGACCACCTTTTTTCACCAAAGACGTCTCAAGAATTGTTTCTTGGCCATTGGCTCCAAACCCCAACATTTTCCTACATCAAGAACCACATATGGGGCACCTGGGTGGCGCAGTCATTAAGTGTCTGCCTTTGGCTCAGGTCATGATCCCAGGATCCTGGGATGGAGCCCCACATCTGGCTCCCTGTTCAGTGGGAAGCCTGCTTCTCCCTCTCCCACTCCCCCTGCTGTGTTTACTCTCTCTGTGTCAAATAAAAAAAAAAAAAGAAGAAGAACCACATATGTTGGGTGTTTTAGCTCTAGTTTTCAAGATTCTATTCTATTTTCATAGATTGGATAATACCTTTTCACACGGGGGGGGGGAGCTATTTGCTTTACTCAGTCCACCCATTCAAATGCTAATCTTTTCCAGAAACATCCTCACAGACATACAGGTTACATAATATGTAACCAAATATCTGGGCATCCTTTTGCCCAATAAAGTTGACACATAAAATTAACCATCATAGTTATGTAATTTGCATTTGAACTATCAGTGGTACAATGTTACCTTTACAAAAAATTTAATTTACTTATAAAACTTTATATAATATCTCTATAATGATATTTCACAATAATTGCATTTAAATTGAGTTTGTAACACTAATTTTTCTGTAGCTGAAAAATGTAATAAATATCTCATCCAAGACGCATTAGAATATTTTATACACATCTGATTTTATTATTTCAATGGTTTTATTCTGGTTGCTCTATGCTACACTTGCTTATCTGAATTTATTATGTATTTCTCTCTCCATATATGTATGAAACTGTTTCCTTCTCCATCAATATAACCTCAATGTGATGAAATTTTTAATTAGTCTCTCCTATCTGAAACCATGGTTCAATTTTCTTGCAGTTTAAGTTGATTTCTTTTCCCCAAGTATAGATGTTTCTGGGACTTAACTGTTTGAAATATGTGTGTCTTTTAAACCTAAAATACAGATTGTTTCCCAACTATTGTGCACTTGTGCCATTGCATACAAATCAAGGACATAGATTTCTCAAATCATCTGTAAATAGCTCATTAATGTAAAACTTATAATATAACTATATGCAAATTGACTTATTATGAGGGCTAATAGTTTGCACAGGTATTAAAATTGAAAAGTTTGAGCTAAACGTGTGTTTGGACCATCAAATACTATGCATTACAAACTATCTTTTCTGTGAGACAGATTTACCTGACTCATTTTTACTTTCTCATCATGACTTTTTATTAATCAGTAGTGAAATTTAGTTAATAGAAATAATAAATCACTGCATTTTCTCACAGTCCAGTTTTTGACCATAGCATACACTGCATTTTCCTCCTTGTATTTTAATTTAGGTTTGTTTCCTTTACTGGATTATAAATTCTTATTGGTCAGGGACCAGGCCTTTTCCTTTAGTGCCCCTCATAACATTTCAATTAAATGCTTAGTGAGAAATTGTTAAATACGAAATTTAGAAGGGTCTTGTAAACTAACAAGTTAAAATGCGCAGAAACATGAGATCTCTGGATCAAAGGACGGAACTTTTACTCACAGAACACCCACTGTTGTGATGTTCGTGGTCTATGCAGGCCGTGTTATAAGAGCCAGATTTGCACCACAGGAGGAGAATTCTGAAATATGAAACTTGGAGTTTATTTGGGGCAGCTGGTGTGTCTGACCATCCTACCCCTTGGAAGGAGAAAGAAGATCTTTGCTCTGGAACATAAATCCTCTCTGAGAAGAGGGAAGAGAGGGTGCCACTCTACTACCCTGCAATGTAAGCAAATGGCTCTGGGGAGATACATCTTATTTCTGTCTTTAGCGTTGTTGTTCAGTCATCTTTTAATCCAAGTGCTGGTGCCTTTGGCTCAGAAAGCAGTAATCAAGCAGAAACATGGCAATAGTCATGGAATATTTTCTCTCAAAACTTGTAAGGTGGCATGTAATGTATTCTCCAAGCTGGGACACTTTTGAGAGTGAAAAGGGTATCATTAAATTTTTTTTTTTTTTTTTGCCAGAAAAATATCATGAAAGACAAAGAAAGGCTGAGAAATAACTTGGGATACAAGAAAACAAGAGACATGTCGCCTAAATTTAGTGTGTCATCTGGATTAGAGTATTTTTTTAAAGATTCCATTTATTTATTTGATACAGAGAGAGAGAGAGCACAAGTAGGCAGAGAGGGAGGCAGAGGGAGAGGGAGAAGCCGACGCCCCACTGAGCAGGGAGTTCAATGCAGGACTTGATTCCAGGACCCTGAGATCATGACCTGAATCAAAGGCAGATACTTAATGACTGAGCCACCCAGATGTCCCTGGATTAGATTCTTAATTTGAAAAATAAATAAAAAATATTTCAGTAAAGGACATTATAGGGACAATAGGGAAAATTTTATTATGTACTAGATGAGATTATGTCAAGGTTAAGTTTTTTGATTTGATAACCTTACTGAAGTCATATAAGATAATGTTCTTGCTCTTAAGATATATATTCTGAAGAATTCAAAGTTGAATTGTCGTGATGTCTATAACTTACCTTCAAATGGTTCATGAAAAAAAGTATGTATTTGTGTGTGTATATATATATATTTATATATAGAATGTATATACGTGTGTGTGTGTGTATACACAAATAGACAAGAGAAAGAGAGATGAGAGAAAATGAATGTGACTAAGTTGTAGAACATTAGTAAAGAGTATACGGGTATTGAGTGTAGTACTTACGCAACTTTTCTGATTATGTAAACTTCTTCAAAGTCAAGAAAATTGTCAAATGTTAGCATTGGGAAAATAAGAGTAAGCTAGGGCTATGCCAGGTGAGCCAGGAAATAAGATATCTTGTTTATAAAGCATAATAATATGTGCCGAGTACTATTCTAGGCTGTAGAGACACAAACTAAGGCACTTTTCTTTTTCTTTCCAGGATCTCATACATAGAGAAAAAAAAGTTAAGTCAATAAATGTGAAATTTGTTGTAGAGAAAATTTTGTGTAGAGAAAATATTTTTATGTGTTCCCGTGCAGTTGGGGGCATTCTAAACAAATTTTGCTTAAATTTAAGACCTGTGCTAAAAGATCAAGCTACAGAAAGAAATTTACATCTGTAAAGGTAGTGAGATTTCTAGAGAGATTAATGTAATTCTGGAGGTTTGTGTTTGTATTTCATTCAAGGAAGGGTGAGGCCTGAAACCTTGGAGATATCTTTGTGTTGTAAAGCTGTAGACTCTGAGTTTATCTGACTAGTGGAGACATTTATTTACATACCAAAGGTTAGAGTTGGAATCCAGGGTTCCTCTTCTTACTCAATTTTCAAGACTGTCTAATGGAGAAGGGGTATCATGTCCATATAAACTAGAGGAAATTTATTTTTAACCATTTTTTTTATCTTTAATGCAGACTCCATTTGTGCATATTAAGACATTTGTTCTGCTTTTCATGGCATTACCTCAGGGATAAGACTTGCATTGGTGCCATTTGCTATGAGTGAATAGAAATCTGTCTCTGATACAGAAGATGTAGTACATGCATTCAGGACACAATTAATGACGATGAAAATTTAAAAATCCAACAGAAATACATTAGAAGTTCTATAGAATAAGAGGCATGAGTATTCTCTAAACACAGAAGGGAGCTATTACTGTCCTCCAGAATTTGGTTGGATCTGGAAGACATACTGGATCGAGAAGGAGGATCTATAATGTTCTCAGTTACGTGTGTGTTTCAGTTGGAACAGATGGCATGTTTCACTCTTTAAACTTATGAAGTGGTACTGCTCTTTTCTCCCCTCATTCTAAAGGATTATTTGAAAAGAATGAATTAAGAGTAATATTACTTAGTGAACATTATGGGGCTCCATGCACAGTAGAGAGAGCATCCATGGGATTTATGCAGAGCCAATCAGACCAGAGTTTGAACCTGTGGGAGATGGGACTTGTTAATTAAAATCTATCAGTTTCAGTGTCTTAAAAATGGAATGTACGTATTTAATTCAAAGAGTTGTTGTGAGAGGTAAATGAAATAACCCATGTTAAGTGCTTAATGTAGTGTTTAGAAATAACTGGCCCTAAATGGGTATTTCTTCTCTTTCCTTCTTTTTAGTCCTTCCACGACTTTGTAAAAGACTATCGCAATTATAAAATTGAATAATTGAAGGACATTATGTCTGTTATTTACCTGTTTTTGCAAATATTGCATTCTTTTTTTTTTTTTTTGTTACATAAATTAACCCATTTATTACAGGCTAGCAACGTTTCAAATGGTGGAGCTTCTACTGGTCTTTCAACTCCTTCAGTCTTCTGATGGCAGACTTTACTGTGACAGCAGAAGTGGTATTGTAGATCCAGGCGCCACCAGCGACGGTTTTCATGCAGGAGCCACAATGCCAGATCCCCACAGCTCGTCTCTTCATCTTGGTTTTGCCACAGAAGGAGCAAGTGTACTTGGCGTGCTGGCTTATCTCAATCTTCTTCACCATTTTCCTGAGGGAGGCACCATAGGTCCCGTATTTGCCCACGATTCCGACCTTCTTGGTGCGTTTAGCCATGTTGCCGCAAACTAGGTCTGAGCCCAGAGAGGACACAAATATTGCATTCTTGAAATGGGGCTTTGTACATGTTGATCTTATGTTGGGTATTGACAGCATATTGTGAGCATGTACAGAATAACTTTGCTTAAGCGAGTGGCAGTAGATGAGAAATCTTACGGGAACCATTGGACTTGGAAGCCTACTATACCAGTTATCTATATTCAGGATTGTAAATAATCTGTATTAGCCACATTCTAAACTCTTTATTTTTTTAAATTTTTTTAAAGATTTTATTTATTTATTTGACACAAAGAGAGAGATCACAAGTAGGCAGAGAGGCAGGCAGAGAGAGAGGGGGAAGCAGGCTCCCTGCTGAGCAGAGTCCGATGCGGGGCTCGATCCCAGGATCCTGAGATCATGACCTGAGCTAAAGGCAGAGGCTTTAACCCTCTGAGCCACCCAGGTGCCCCCATTCTAAACTCTTTAGCTCAAAACAAATTAATAGGTGAGAAAATATCATTTTACTTCGTTCAAAAATGTGTATATTTTATTGAAATTATTTAAATATTGTTGTGGAAACTTTTCCCTTTGAAATTTCTATAGATACACAATCTGAAAAACATAAGATATACAGATTTCTCCAACTACTTGCTTGTAAAGTATCTGTTTTTGCTTCCAGAATATTCACTTTTTAGTTGTATAGTATTGTTTGAAACTGAGGCTAGCTACCTCAGAGCCGTGAAACCCAGACTTCAGGCACTCTATATTTCTGAAGCTAAGAATTACTAGGCTTTCAGAGTGAATTTGAGTCATGTTTGGTTTATAGTAATAGGAGCTGAAAGTCTTTCATTCATAATCTGCTGATTACATGGCCTGATCTTTGTTTCTTCTGCCACCATTGTTTATAGTGTAACATCCATGGACATAAGTATTCCCATGGATATAGAGGATGAGCATGTACATACATTGATGGAGAATAGAAGGGAGACCACTAAGGGCAGTGTTCTAACTCTTCTAACTTTCTCTATGTAAGAGCAGGCAAAATAAAAACACATACTATTAAAAGTGGGCAAGACTAGGCTGTTACATCAACTTTATGCTTTTAATTCAATTTTCTGATGTAGTAAAGCAATCTAGTTGTCTTAATTCTATGTGAGATCATGAGCCAACCAAATGGAGTTTTATAGGTGATATTTGAATTGCCTTGATGTGGAAACTGAAGGAATATTCAGTCCATCTGCTGGAGCAGGAAAACAAAGGTTAATTTAACACTACGAATAGTAGTCAGTCATCATCAATCTAATCGCCTAGGTTATTTTACATCTGCTCTCTATTTCCTTGCTGTCTCTTTGTCAGTGACCTCTCACTCAGTGTTAGCTTGGAGAAATTACATGAGGGGAGGAGAGCTTGGGCATTTTGATGATTAGTCTTTTCAGCAAATCTGGATCTTTTTACTATGATAGAACTCAGAAATTTGTCTCTCCTTCTGTTACATCACTAACATTTCAGGCTGGTGAAATGATTCCATCATGTAAATCATTAAGCAGAAAGATTTTTAAATCTCTGAAGCCAAAGGTTTTCTACTCTAAAGTTAGGACTGGGATATATTCCATCTGCTTGATCCCTCCCCTAAAATATATATGCCTGAATTCTCTTCCTTTAATTAACTCCTAAATTTATCTTCCTTGATAATTACTTTGAAAGTTTTCCCATTGAAAGATTTTTTTGTGTGTATTTCAGTATATCAGGAAATTTTTATCTTTGTGGTGGTGACCAGCACAGGTCTAGTTAATTTTTTTGTTTTCATGGTATTTACCTGTTCTTCCAATAAATATTCATGGGAGACCTACTATGTGGTTAGCACAGTCTTTGTCCTCTAGGAACTTACAGACTAGTGAAAGGGACAAAGAAAGAAAGACATGCTGTGCATTAAGAGCTATGGTAGAGGTTAAGAGAGCACATGGAATGGACATCTAATTCAGTCTTTATGGGATCAGGGAAGACCTTCCGGAGGAGGTAACATTTCAGTTGATACCTGAAGGATGAGGAAAGTTAATCTAGGAAGAAGAGGGATGAGTATTTCAAGCAAAGGGAACAGAATATGATAGAGACCAAATGAAAACATGAGAAGGAAAGCATGGCAATCAGAGTGAGAGGAGTTTGGGTGGTGGAGGAAGAAAGAGTTAAAAAAAAAAGAAAGAAAGAAACTGGAGAAATGTCAAGGAGTTTTTACTTCATTTAATTTGGGAACTCTCTGGTACTGAGTAGTTAAATATATCTTGATGAACTCCTTGAATGTCATAAAAAATAGTTAAAACATCACAATATGAGCTAACTTGAGCTAGATAACTAAATGTTCTAGTTCTGGTTCTTAATTCTAGTTAATAAGAACTAAGATGAGCTAGTTACAGTTTTCATAAGGATTATCCTAGTAAGTTTTCTCATATTTGTATTACTAATTTATTACTCATATCTGAGGATATGATAAATTTCAACTAATCATTTTATATTGTTAGATCTTTCTCATAATTTAAGATTCAAAATGGTACAAACCATGAACCATTTTGGCTGTAATAGAATTCTTTTTTTTTAAAAAAAACTATTCTGGTATAAATTAACATAGCAGGCACTATATGCCAGAATATACACAGAGTACATATGATAAATAGGTTTCATCATATGGATTTTCTTCCTAGAAAAGCTACTTAGCTTTATTTTATAAACTGAAACCATTTGCTAAGGCTTTTGAATAGCTGGACAAGATTTTTCTTCACTTAGTCTTGCATGCATGCACACTTAATCAGATAGTTCTATAGTAGTTTACATGAATTTGCATAGGTAATCAGTGTATCATTGCTTGTACACCTTATATGTCTGTAATTATAATGACTGTTCTGCCTATTACAACCATATTAAGAGTCCATATAACGAATTAAGTAAGGCCTCCTATTGTGCAATTCATTAGCAGTACTTCTGGTCCAGCCAAGTACAAGAAAAAACAGTTTAGGGAAAGGAATTAACTGATGCATATGGACGTGGTCATTAGTTTTGTAACAGGCCTAATCTTTAAAATGTTTTGTCAAAGCAAATGTTTCGAGTCAGTAAATTCTGCTATTTCAAGGGAATTTCCCCATATGGAAATGTCACATTTTGCCTCCACCAGCTGTACCACTTTGAGAGGCCTGTCCTGCTTCCTCTTAAACTAGTTTATATGAACAAACAACTAAATGTATTCGAATAGTAGAGTAGAACATTTAAAGGTAAGCAACACTATATAATCCCTGAGTTTGTTTTCCAAGGTCACATTTGTCTATCATAAATTTTGCTTGGTGGATCAATATAATCTGAGTTATTTTTATGCAGTACTTAGTAGAAATTTTGTTTTTGTCACTTCCTCCCCTTAATGTTCCTATCCAGCAGACCCTTGACTCTTAGACAACTCTCCCAAAGCTTTTTCCTTATACATATCTCTTCTGTGGTGGTCCCAAACCACTGGGGTATTTTCTTCCCAAGTTTGTATGATGAAATTGGCATGTCCAAATTATAGTTAAAGGGCTAATTTCTGTGATGACCCAGGAATTGGTATATATAAATAAGAACACAGACATTGTGGTAGCAAATCAACAAAATAAAAAATGAACAACTTACAGAAAAATTATAATTTTATTAAAAAGGCTGAATGTTATTTATAATTAAACAAATGCAAATTAGGATAGCAGTTTACTTTTTTCACCTATCAGATAGGCAAACATTCAAAAAAGGTTAATAATACCTGATACTGATGAGTATATAAAAATAATTATTCTCATAAACTGTTGGTAAACATATAAACTGAGGTAATATTGTCTTTCGTTTCTTGGGTTTTTCATCTTGTAAAACCCAAACTCCATAATAACAACAACTCTCTATGCCCCCTTCCCCTAGTCCCTAGCAACCATCATTCTTACTGTTTTTATGAATTTGACCACTCCAGATTCTTCATATGAGTGGAATCATACCATAATTGCCCTTTTGTGACTGACTTATTTCACTTAGCATAATGTCTTCCAGGTCTATCCATGTTGTAGCCTGTGTCAGAATTTCATTCCTTTTAAAATGGCTAAATAATATTCCATTGCATATATGTATACTACATTTTGTTTATCCATTTATCTGCTAATGGACATTCGGTTGCTTCTTCTGTTTGGTTATTGTGGATAGTGCCTCTATGAATTTGGGTGTACAAATATCTCTCTGAGACTCTGCTTTCAATTCTTTTGGATATGTATCTGGAAATGGAATTGTTGGATCATATTATTTTCAATTTTTTGAGTAACTGCCATATTGTTTTTCTTTTTTTTTTTAAAGATTTTATTTATTTATTTGACAGAGAGAGAGAGTGCGCACAAGTAGGCAGAGGGGGAGGCAGAAGGAGAGGGAGAAGCAGGATCCCTGCTGAACAAGAAGCGTGACACAGGGTTCCATCCCAGGACCCTGGGATCATGACCTGAGCTGAAGGCAGATGCTTAACTGATGGGGCCACCCAGGTGCCCCAACCATATTGTTTTTCATAGTGTCTATACCATCTTATGTTCCCATCAATGGTACACAATGGTTTTAATTTCTCTACATCTTCACCAACACTTATATTTTTATCTCAATGTGGTATGGGGAATACCCCCCACTTTTAAAAACTTTTAAAAAATTGAAATATAATTTACATGTAATGTTACATTAGTTCAGGTGTATAGCATATTCATTTGACAATTCTACACATTGCTTAGTGGTCACCATGATAAATGTAGTCACTGTCAATGGACAACGTTATTACAGTATTATTGACTATATTCCCTATGCTGTACTTTTCATCCTTGTGACTTATTTTCTAATTGAAGTTTATACCTCTTAATCACTTTTATTAATTTTGCCTATGCCCCTACTCCCCTTTCCTCTGGCAACCACCAGTTCTCTGTATTTAAGAATGTTTATTGTGTGTTCATTTGCTTTCTTTTTTAGATTGCACATATAATTGATACCATGTGGTATTTATCTTTCTCTAACTTATTTCATTTAGCATAATGCCATCATTTTTCTTTTTTGTTGTTTGGGAGTTGGGGGGATGGGGCAGAGGGAGAGGGAGAGAAAAAAGTCTTAAGCAGGCTCCACAGCATGGAACCCAATGTGGGGCTTTGTCTGAACTATGAGATCATGATCTGACCCAAAATCAACAGTTGGACACATAACTGACTGAGCCACCCAGGTGCCCCAGTCCCATTTTTTTATGGCTGAGTAATATTCTGACAATATTACTGGTGTTGGAGAATTTCTTGGTGGTGTGAGAACTCTCACGCCCTACACACAATCATTGGAATTGGGTATGGAATCCTTCTTAGACTTAGAGAAGTGGGCAGGACCTTCCCTAAGCGTAGATGTAGACCAAATTCAGGCTCAGGAGATGAACTCAAAAATGCTTTTGAGTTTCTTGTGAAAATGCTTTTCACAGGAAAAGTATGGAGGAATCTGGAAAAGTTTCCACTCCTTTACAAGGGATGAAATGAGGCTGAGAAGAAGGCCTCTCTTACCTCCATAATGTATCCTGCTTCCTGCTTTAACTAGTAGAGCAAGGATTTGATAGCTGGGGCTGCAGCTCCCATCTTGTGACCATGAAGCCACTGAGTTGATGACATAAAGCTAAGATGTGGAGGATGGCAAAATAGAAAGAATGTGGTCTCTGGAACCATGTCGAGCTGCTAAATTGGTCCCGGAGCACCTATCTTCATACTGGTTCAGTAAATGATAAATATCCTTGTGACTTATGCCACTGTTAGTCACATTTTTGGTTACTTACAATCAAAGCCATTTTTCCTTGATAAAATACAGATAGTATGATCACATTTGTGTAATCGTATGTGTTTATAGTAGTATTTGTTAATTTATGAATTTACTGAGCATTTTTTCAATTCACCTATCTAAGGGGCTATGTGATAGATACCATTGAAAAGGAGACATTGCTATCCTCATGTTGATGGTAGTAGGAAAGAAGGGCAATCATCAAACAAAATATTATAGAGATGCTATATGGAATAGAGAAAGTTTATTCTTTAGGTTGTACCTGGCCCTATACCTTGTTTTGGTCAATGGGATGTTAACGTGTGTTACCAGCAGCAGTCTTAAGTTTGCCTGTATAGTTTGACTTGAATTTTGCACTCCATTTTAAGAAGAACATGGTTTGGGTGACTACTGGTCTTAAACAAATAAATGGCATATGGAGTAGACCTGAATCTAATCTGAGACCTGGAGCGCAGAACACAAAGTCCAGTCTTGTCCAATTCAAACCATCCCATAGATTTATGAGTGAGAAATAAATACTTGTTTTAAGCTACCAAGTTTTGAGGTGGTTTGTTACAGAGCATCATTGTGATGAGAGCTGACTGATAAACGAATAGTACTTTCGTGTGTTCCTTAGTGGACTTGTGTTGCTTTTGGTATTTCTATGCAGTCAACTTCTAATTTCATTTATCAAACTCCTAACTCTGTTACCTTTGAGCCATTAACAATATTTGACAATGAAAATGGTAATTAGAGGGGAATTTTATGTATTACCACTATTTACCCTCAGAGAAAATGGAAACTTAACTGTGGAGCCAAGGTGAGGAAGGGTGAAGGAGGATCTTTTTATCCCAAGAAGAAGAGTGAGAAGTGCATGGTTTGTAGCAGCAAGACTCAGTGAACTGAATTGTGCCCTCAAAAGGTGAGACTGTGAGGGATTTAGAGGGTACTGCCACAGACTAATTCCCACAGAATGAAGAACTCAAGGGAAGTATGATTGGATATATATCTTAGTACCTGTTAGAGAAAGGATGAATGTAATAATTCCCAGTTTCAGGGAAGGAAGCAGATCAACATATGATTATCCTGAAAAGATATAGTTCCTTCCTCAGTCAGTACCTTAAGATTGCTGAACATTATCTGGTCAGTGTGTGTGTGTGTGTGTGTGTGTGTGTGTGTGTAATTGAAACTTCTGCTAATTTTGGGACCATTTAATTTTTTACTTCTCTGGTGAAACTTAGTATCTTCATTGTCAAAAATAAGATGAAGATATCTGGGAGGAGTGAAAGTTCTAAATATCTAGTCTAGTAAAAAATACTACTCTTTGTATATCTTCCCCAAACATCTACCTCATTGTGAGATGTAGTTAGTTATGGGAATTAAATATTTCAGGTCTTAAAGGGATCAAAAAATCAGAGTACAAAAATGATAAAAATAATAAAAAATAATATAATAAAAAGCTATACTTTTGTCAATGATTATATAAGTAAATAAAATGATTATAAAATAAAGGCAGTAGTAGAAAACCATATATTCTATTGCTATATGCAATAGTGTTTTCCAAACCTGCCTTATTATATAATCACAGGATGCTCTTATTAAGCACACAAAGTTTTGGTTCCAGCCCAAACTGAGTCAGATCCTCTTTATAAAAGGGCAATTAATATGTTTAGAAGATGCTTAGATGAGTTATATGATTAGGTCAGTTTGGCAAATGGTGGTTTATTAGGTTTTATTCCATAGCAATTATTTTCAATGTGTGTTTCCTAGACCAGGAGCATTAGCAACTTCTTAGGACTTGTTAGAAATGTAAACCCTCAGGGTTATAACAGAGCTTCTGCAACAGAAACTCTGGGAGTGGGGTCAGCGATTAGTGTTGGTATAAGTGCTCTAGGTGATTCTGATTAAGGCTAAAGTTTGAGAACCAATATTCTAAAGATTTCAGAATGGTGAAGAATAACACTTAGGTGTGCCTACAACAAATCTAATGTAAAAAGACTCAATACTTGGGAGATGTTAAACTCTATGATAGACAAGCAGCTTTTGAACATGGACATTAACATTGCCTCTGTAAACAATATATAACACACAAATTTTGAATTTACTCCTTTTGGGAAGAGAATGCTGTCCTGCCAATCCATTGAATGGCTACATGTGCCTAGTACTGATTAAGCACTTTTCCTACACTGCAGTAATCATTGAGCTCCATTTTTAGGTGAGACTTGGCATTTTAAGTGGGACCTTGAAAGGTAGTGTTTCAACAGGTAGAAGTTGGGGGAAAAAATCAATTCAGGGCAGAGAAAACATTATTAAAAGCAAGGACAAAGGAAAAAAAGTGACTTTGGATAATAATGAATGGAGTAGAGCAGTGGGTCTCAAACTATCTGCATCAGAATCACCCGGAGAGTTTAACTGCTGAGCTCCACCCCTAGAATTTCTGTTTTAGTACATGTTGGGGGTGGGGGCTGAGACTTTGAACTACCAATGCATTCTTAAATTGTGCTGGTGCTATTGATCTGAAAACTACATATTGAGAATCACTGGTATAGTGTGTGTGACAGAGGGTAACACTGACCAACTACCTAAAGATGTTGGTTTCAGCGGCCAGATTACAGAGGACCTGAATTCATACCAAGAAGTAGTGGCTTATTTTATGTATATGTGTTTTATTCATTTATCTTGGTTTTGTTTAAAGCAGGAGCAGTGACATGGCCGGGGTCCCCTCTGGACTACTCTGTTGGAGTATGCAGGGTTGAGTCAAGGAAAGAGAAAGAGGTGTTTTCCTAAATTACTTAACACCAGTCTCCCTGCTTTACTGCTACTACTCCCACCCTTTAGCTCCACATCTCCATTAGAGAACCTTTGAAATTCTTTGTTTTGAACATAAGCGAACAGTTGAAATGACAGTGTGAATGACTGATAATTATTTAACACTTCTTAATTATTTGCGTTTTAAAGGTGGTACATAATAATCTCAATGAACCTCTGTTTTGGAACTTCAGCTACTATAAAGTGTTAAGAGAAAAATGTCAAGCAATGTGCATGAAAGGGAAAGGGAATACACCTTTTCGGGTGGGAGGGCTTTCTTGCAAGTTGCTCCCAAATTTAGTTCTCCTTGGCTGTGTCTGCCTTTAGATTACTTGCTTCCCTTTCTCAATCCACATATCTCAAATAATGCCAAGTTTCTTTGTGATAGATTAGTTTCTGACTGCAGTTATATTCTAATCCATTGCTAACCAATCAGCTGTGCTAGCTATATGTGGTAATCTGACTTTGGTAGGAATATGGGCTTTCAGAATCTATTTGGAGTTTTTAGGTTTCTCTAGATGGTGAAGATTAAGAATATGGCATACCAATTTCTGTTACTTTGTACACGAAAATATTCCCATATCTATATGGGTTTGGGTTTGTCTTTCATCCTTATTTTAAATATCCTGTGCACATTCTACTTTTATTGTAAGTTTCATGAAATCATTTTGGAAGTTGGTGGGGATATGAATAAAATAGGGGACTATCATCATATTATTGTTGTCTTTTATGTGCTTCAGTTCCAGTTATCATTTCAATTCCATATTAGAGACATGTGAAAAACAGAAAGAGTTCCCTATTTAAGATAATGTTATTTTCTCAGGTAATGATATAATAGATAAAAGCCTCTCACAGATTAACCTGTGGAGGTATCATTTGGTTCTCTAATGAGTAGCTTCTCCTTGTCTGCAGACACATTCCTTTGTCTGTTGCCCACTCCGAAGAAGCCAGAAACAGAGGGACATTGGGACTTTATCCATGAAAAAAATAAATTGTCACAGACTTTAATGATGATCAGTGAGAAGGGGATAACAATTTGACAAAGAAATACATAAAATTACCAAGAATGATAATAACAACATGAGGATCAATAACTAATTGTTTGAAAGACAGAGATGACTAGAACAAGGCAGAAATGTGAGGGAAAATGGCCCAGAAATTAAAATAATATGTATCCATTCGGAAAATAGATTTAAGAATGCCATTAAGTGGACAGTTTATATAAGTTATGCCCAATGGTGTTAGGACCAGAAAATCTAAGACTACCCTTCTTGACTTCTGGTAATAAATACCCCCAAGCTTATTATTTACTCTTCTCAACAAAGTCGGAAATATTAGTTGAAAATTAATATTTGAAAACTACTCAGAAATATATAAAATATATAATATATATTATGTACATGTCATATTTTACATTACAGAGAAACATTGAAATGAAAAGAATCTGTTCTCACATGTCATGTATTTTTAAATGAATCAGAAATGGTCCTGATGATATGTAGTTTTATTTCACTATATCAGAAAATGATATGTGGGCTTTCCAACAACACCATCAGGCTGATTATGGCAGTGACAAGTTGGGTGTGATTGAGATTTGAGTGTTTTAAATGATACTTTACAAATACAAGCCTTCCTGAAATAAAATGCAATTGGTGATACTTCTCTTCTGTCCTTTCATCTCTCAGTATGGAGCAAATAAAGAAAAGCACAAATAATAGTTGAGGCAAGGTCGTTGTTTAAATCATGGTGTAAATCTCAGAGGATTTCATATCCAATATCATTTTTTTTGCTTTTGACTTCAGGGGAAAAGGTTAAGATATCCACTTTCAGCTTACAGGGAATATGTTGCCTTTTATTTATGTTGAAAACTCGGAATGGTGGCTCTTTCCCAGCAGATTAGTGAAAAAAAAATTTA
The DNA here is from genome assembly GCA_028533885.1 of Nasua narica. Classification (NCBI taxonomy): domain Eukaryota; kingdom Metazoa; phylum Chordata; class Mammalia; order Carnivora; family Procyonidae; genus Nasua; species Nasua narica. The sequence goes on along the minus strand of CM052802.1, from coordinate 84,487,126 downwards.
AATAGGCCATCAAAATTGCTATTGAACATTCAAATATAAGTGTGTGTTTCTGTCTTCTTTTTTTAAAATTGAGGTGTAATTGACATAGCACATAATATTAGTTTCAGGTGTACAACATAATGATTCAATTTTGTGTATACTGTGAAATGATCACCACAGTAAGTCTAGTTAACATCTGTCACCATACATAGTTATAAATTTTTTCTTATGATGAGAACTTTTGAGATCTTTGTCTTACCTGCTTTCAAATATGCAACATAGTATTATTAACTGTAGTTAATAACTACATAGTGTAATGCTGTACATTAGGTCCCCATGATTAATTATATAATTGAAAGTTTCTACCTTTTGAGTTCCTTCACCCATTTTCTTCATCGCACACCCTCTGCCTTTGGCAACCATCAGTCTGTTCTCTGTATTTATGAACTTGGTTTTTTTTGTTTCTGTTTTTAGATTTTACATATAAGTGAGATCCTATGGTATTTATCTTTCTCTGTCTGACTTATGTCACTTAGCATAATGCCCTCAAGGTTCATCTATGTTGTCACAAATGACAAGATTTCATTTTTTTGTGTGTGACTAATATACCATTATATATATGTCACATCTTGTTTACATGTCATATTATATATACATATATATAATGTGTGATATATATATATCACATCTTATTTATATAATGTGATGTGATATATGCATCACATTATTTTTTAGATTTTATTTACTTATTTGACAGAGAGATGAGAAGTAGGCAGAGAGGCAGGCAGAGAGAGGGGGAAGCAGGCTCCCCGCTGAGCAGAGAGCCCGATGTGGGGCTCCATCCCGGGACGCTGAGATCATGACCTGAGCTGAAGGCAGAGGCTTTAACCCACTGAGCCACCCAGGCATCCCTACATTACATCTTCTTTATCATCTGTATATATATGAAACATATATATCATGTCTTCTTTATCCATTCATTCATTGATGGGCCCAGATTATTTCCAAATCTTGGGTATTGTAAATAACACTGCAGTGAATATGGGGGTACATATATCTTTTTGAATTGGTGTTTTCATTTTCTTCGGATAAATACCCAAATACCTATGGTATTTTATGTAGAGGTTTTTGAGGACCACTATACTGTTTTCCACAGTGTCTGTACCAAACTGCATTCCCAAAGAACTGTGCGCAAGTGTTCTTTTTCTCCACGTCCATGCCAACACTTAATGATTTCTTGTTTTGGTTTTGTTTTGCTTTTTGATAATGGCCATTCTGACAGATGTTAAGTGATACCTCATTGTGGTTTTGATTTGCATTTCCTTGATGACTGGTGATGTTGAACATCATGTACTTTTTGGTCTCTGTATGTCTCCTATGGAAAAATGTCTATTCAGATCTTCTGCTCATTTTAAAAATAAAATTGCTTTTTATTTATTGAATTTTAGGAGTTCTCTATATATTTTTGAATATGAACCCCTTATCAGATATATGATTTGCAATTGCCTTTTCACTTTGTTAATGGTTTCCTTTGCTGTGCAGAAGTATTTTAGTGTGGTGCAGTGCCAGTTGTTTATTTTTCCTTTTGTTGCTTTTGCTTTCAATGTCAGATTCTCTTTATTCTGTTTTAAATGGTAAACATATTTAGAATATAAATAGTATTGTTTTTTTTCCCTACCATTTATACCTGTAATGGTGGTAGCCACTCAGTAAATGTTTGATGATATTGAAACATAATACAAAGGAGTGAAAATGATGCATATGAATATGAATAGATTCAGACACTATTAGAACTGAAAAAATCAGTGATCATCTGCAGTGGTGTCACATCGAAGCATGAAATTGTATCATAGCAGATTAAGTGTGCCATTATGATTCCATCGTTTATTGGCTGTGTGACTTTGGACTGAGTCTCAGTTTCCTTAGATAAAATAAAATGAAATTATTCAAATACACTAGCTTTAGGATGGGTTCCTTCAAAAGCAGAGCCTGAGTCAAGAATTTACATGCAGGTAGCATATTTGAGACATGATCCCAGGATAGAGGAATAAAAATGTAGGGAAATGAAACTGAGAAGGAAGTTGAACCAATAGCATTCATTATGGAGTTCACTATTCCAGGTAAAAGGGTATTGATTCCCATAGGGCTTCTGAAAAGAGAGTTCAGACTATCTTCTAGAAATGTTGCTCCAAAGGGCAGGATATGGGCATTTGTCTTCTAATGATTGCACATAAAACTACAGAAATCAGAGATAAATTGAAGGGATGTAGGGCATCACCAGTATGTGAAATTGTTGAAATACCTAACATGATTATGTAATTAAGGTATTTGATGTTTTATAAGTGCTTAGGAGATGTTTCTTTTTCCTTCATTTTATTCATGAGAGAAATTTAGAAGAAGTATTATTCAGGTTTTTTAAAATTTAAATTCAATTAGCCAATACATAGTACATAATTAGTTTCATATGTAGTGTTTAACAACAGTTGTGTATAACACCCCGGGTTCATCACAACACGTGCCCTCCCTAATGCCCATCACCTGGTTACCCCATCCCCCCACCCATGTTATTCAGTTTTATTTTTATTTTTTATTTTTTTAAAGATTTTATTTATTTATTTATTTGACAGAGAGAGATCACAAGTAGGCAGAGAGGCAGGCAGAGAGAGAGGAGGAAGCAGGCTCCCTACCGAGCAGAGAGCCTGATGTGGGGCCTCCATCCCAGGACCCTGAGAACATGACCTGAGCCGAAGGCAGAGGCTTTAACCCACTGAGCCACCCAGGCACCCCGCATGTTACTCAGTTTTATACAACTATTTAACATCAGAGTGGGCTGGATCCCATGTTATCTGACTCCCATTTACTTCATTCCCCTTTTTTGCTATACCCTAAACTTACTTTTAAGGTACAACACTGTATACTCATTATCTTATCTTTGATTAAGCTTAGAATAAATGCCAGACATTTTAATTACCACTTATAATGGAATGTAATTTCAACTTAACATCTTTCCAAAGGAAGCACATGAGGGTAGCATTAACATATGTTATACCTTATAAAAATATGATTAGTTTATCACATGGATGATATCCTGAAAAAGAACTGTTTTGAAGATACATTTTGAAAACTCCTTTGTTATCTTTTAGACATAAGGTAGCAGTCCCTACCCCCTTCCCCACCTTCCACCGTCCCTCCCCCACTCCAAGAATAGGTGGCTTATAAAGACTGATTTCATAGTAGAAAAACTATGCCCCATATGGAACCAGAAAAGACTCTAAATAGCCAAAGGAAAGTTGAAAAAGAAAACTAAAGCTGGTGCCGTCATAATTCCAGACTTGAAACTCTATTACAAAGCTGTAATCATCAAGACAGTATGGTCCTGGCACAAAAACAGACACATAAGTCAATGGAACAAAATAGAGAACTCAGAAATAAACCCTTAGCTCTATGATCAACTAATCTCTGACAGAGCAGAAAAGAATATCCAATGGAAAAAAGGCAGTCTCTTCAACAAATGGTGTTGGGAAAATTGGATAGCCACATGCAGAAGAATGAAACTGGACCATTTCCTTACACTATACACAAAAATACTCAAAATGGATGAAAGACCTAAATGTAAGACAGGAATCCATCAAAATCCTAGAGAAGAACACAGGCAACAACCTCCTTGACCTCAGCCATAGCAACTTCTTGCAAGACATATCTCCAGAGGCATAGGAAACAAAAGCAAAAATGAACTACTGGGACTTCATCAAGATAAAAAGCTTCTGTACAGCAAAAGAAATGGTTGACAAAACCAGAAGACACCTGATAGAATGGGAGAAGATATTTGCAAATGTTTTGTCAGATTAAAGGGTTCATATCCAAAATCTATATAGAACTTACCAAACTCAGCACCTAAAGAGCAAATAATCCAGTAAAGAAATGGGGAGAAGACACAAACAGACATTTCTCCAGAGAAGACATACAAATGGCCAACAGACATATGAAAAAATGCTCAACATCACCCGGCATCAGGGAAATACAAATCAAAAATCACAATGAGATATCACCTCACACCATCAGAATGGCTAAAATTAGGAATTTGTCACTTAGGAAATGACAAATGTTGGAGAAGATATGGAGAAAGGGGAACCCTCTTACACTGCTGGTGGGAATGCAAGCTTGTACAGCCACCCTGGAAAATAGTATGGAGGTTCCTCAAAAAGTCAAAAAAAAAAAAAAAAAAAAGGAAAAGAAAAAGCTACTTCCGAACAGCAATTGTACTACTACATATTTACCCCAAAGATACAAATGTAGTGATCCGAAGGGGCACCTGCACCCCAAAGCTTATAGCAGCAATGTCCACAATAGCCAAGCTATGGAAAGAGCCAAGATGTCCATTTACAGATGAATGAGTAAAGCAGATATAGGTGTGTGAATACACACACACACAGACACACACACACACACCGGAATCTTTATCAGACATTTAACAAAATGAAACCTTGCCATTTGCAACAATGTGGATGGAACTAGAGGGTATTATGCTAAGTGAAATAAGTCAGTCAGAAAAAGACAATTATCATATGATTCCATTCATATGTGGAATTTAAGGAAAAAAACAACAGAGGAGCATAGAGGAAGGGAGGGAAAGATAAAACAAGATGAAATCAGAGAACATAAACTGAGGGTTGCTGGAGGGGAGGTTGGTGGGGGGATGGTGTAACTGGGTGATGGAGATTGTGGAGGGCACATGATGTAATGAACACTGGGTGTTATATACAACTGATGAATCACTGAACTCTACCTCTGAAACTAATGATATATTATGTGTTAATTCATTGAATGTAAATTAAATTAAATTTTAAAAACTATGCTCCTTGGCAAGGAGAGACAGTTTTTCGTTGATGGTTTTGTGTTTTAGAGTGACTTGTAGCTTTGTTCTTCAAGTTTTTGTTTGCTTTTTTGAAGTTCACTGCTTTTACATTCACTTACTGATCCTTTAAACTATTCACATATTTTTCAAAAACGTATTGCAGTAGCTCTTTTCCATCCCTCGGGTGATCCACAGGCTGCCTGTATACTCCTTGCTTCCTACCCCCCACCAACTTGCTTACCACCACTTGGCAAATAACAACTTCCAATCTTTTTTTATTAGGATTCCATTTTTATTGCCTGAGTTAAGTTATATGGCAGGCAGTTACCCCTTGGTTTTCAATTTATTCATACTAGCTTGGTCCCATTCTCCCAATTGACTTGAATGCAAATTCAGTGGTTGAATATAAAATGGGATCTCTAAGGTGATCAGGGGAATAACTTTAATATTGTGGTGCTAGCCTATCATTAAAGTGGTTTTTCTTCTCCCTGGGCATGTGAGAAAACTATATTTCAGTTTTCCTTTCAGTTAGTTGTGTTGCCAGGGAAATGCCAATGCCTGAGGGAACTCAGTAAGCCTCTTTTGATGTCAGAAGCAGCAGCAACTGGGGTCACTGAATAACTGCAGCAGACTGTCTCCCCTTACCAACTGAACCCAGTATAGTCTGTTACATAAATGAGAAACCAACCTGTACTATTTTAAGTCAATGAAAGCTTAGGGTTTATTTGTTATAGCATTTGTCCAACTTTAACTAATATAGAAATCTTACGTTATAGTTCAAAATACTTCACAAGACATATTTATATACTCACATTTATATACTCACAAATATACTCATATTTATATACTTACAATTTGTATGACATACTTTTATGCCTTTTTCCCAATAAAGGAAGTATGTAGTGTTATCAAGGGCTTAAGGTCAAGTTCAGGATAGATTTACAGAACTTGAAAGATTAGAAATACACAATCTATTGTGACAGGCTAAGAGATTGAGTGAAAGCAGTAAAGTATGACATAGTACAGTATGTAAACTACAATATGTAAATATTCATTCAGGTAGGATATGTAAAATATAAGGGCTGATCCCAGGACAAGGATGGAATATTTTCTCCTGTGTATTAGAACTGTGAGGGTTTTCAACAATTTGAGAATGTATAGCTGAACGGAATGAAGCATCCCCAGAGGTGCAGCTCATTCCAGCTTAAATTAGGTTAGAAGGCTAAGCCTTCTGGGAGATGCTTACAGTAACCAGAAACTATGCTAACATACTGCATCCCCAGCTACTAGACCTCACTCCGCTCTCCATAATTATTTCCTTTCAAAGTATTTTTGAGGAATCCCTGTAAAATCTTTTCTAATATGATAATTGGGGCTCAAAAATTTTAACGTATAAGAGAAGGGATCATGTTATTGTAAGGATAATGACATCTCTGGGGGAGGCTATGTAGCTTGCTGGCAGGGAGTTGGAGGTCTTGCTGTGTGATCCAAAAGTGTCCTTTCTCAGGTATGGTTTGGCATCTATGGTTGCTGTTATCCCCTTCACTTAATTTCTTTGAAAGCAATATTGGGTCCCGTGGTTGGCTGGAGCCCCTACAATGGTGGGCAGTTCTGTTCGTCTAAGTGTCAGTGCAAGAATGTCTTCATTAATATGGTTTTTAATAATGTTCATGTCTGGTAAAATATGACTACCTTCTGTGTTCAGCCTCAAAAATGGCTTATTCTTCTTGGCCTTTTACATCTCAACATAAATTTTAGGATAGGGGTGTTCAATGTGGAGTCTGCTTGAGATTCTTCCTCCTTCTCCCTCTGCCCCTCTCTCCCTCCCGCACACACTCTCTTTTTTTCTCAAGTAAATAAAATCTTAAAAAAAATTTTTTGAATAAGCCTGTAATTGATCAGGATTGCATTGACTCAGGAGACACGTTTGAAAAGAAATTATTTACATTTAAAATGAAGTTTTCCAATCCATGATTGTATAATATTGCTCCATCTAGGTACATCTTTTCTAATTGCTAAATCCATGAGTCAGATCTTAAGGTTTTTAAATAAACAATTTTACTAAGATAAATTTATATATCATAAAGTTCAATCCTTTAAAACAGAACTCAGGGGTTTTTGGTGTATTTAGTATATTCATCTATTGCCATGTTTATTTTGGAACATTTTCATCCCTCCAAAATCAAAACAACTCCATAGGCATAGTATTCACATTTCACAATCCTCTAAGCACTGGCAACCACTACTCTACTTTCTGTCACTATGGGTTTACATATTCTGGACATTTCATGTAAATGAAATAATATGGAGTGCCTTTTGTTATCAGTTTCTTTCATTTACTGTGTTTTCAAGATCCATCCCATGTTGTAGCATGTACCAGTATTTAATTCCTTTTTTTAAAAAAGATTTTATTTATTTATTTGATAGAGAGAGATCACACGTAGGCAGAGAGGCAGAGAGAGAAGGGGAAGCAGGCTCCCTGATGAGCAGGGAGCCCAATGCAGAGCTCCATCCCAGGACCCTGAGATCATGACCTAAGCTGAAGGCAGAGGCTTTAACCCACTGAGCCACCCAGGTGCCCCAGTATTTAATTCCTTTTTACAGCTGAATGATATTCCATCATATAGATAGATACTCTGCTTTTTGTTTATCTATTCATCCACCAATGAACATTTGAATTGTTTCTACTTTTTGGCTATTATGAATAATTCTTCTATGAACATTTGAGTACAAGTTTTTTTGTGAATATTTTCCAATTTTGTTGGATATATATGTAAGAGTTCACTTGCTGGATTAGGGGTGCCTGGGTGGCTCAGTGGGTTAAAGCCTCTGCCTTCAGCTCAGGTCATGATCTCAGGGGATCCCAGGAGATCAAGCCCCACATCGGGCTCTCTGCTCAGCAGGGACCCTATTTCCCCCTCTCTCTCTGCCTGCCTCTCTTTCTACTTGTGCTCTCTCTCTCTGTCAAATAAATAAGATAAAATCTAAAAAAAAAAAAAAAAAAGAGTTCACTTGCTGGATTATATAGTATGTCTTTCTTTTTTTAAAAAAAAAACCTTTTGAGGAACTGCCAGACTGTTTTCCAAAGAGGCTGCACCATTTTGTATGCCCAAGTGCAATATATGAGGTTTCTGATTTCCCAATATATCTTCTTTGGAGAAATGTTTACTCAGATTCTTTGCCCATTTTTTTTAAATTGAGGCATAATTGACATATAGCATTATCCTATTTTCAGATGTACAACATGGTTCAATAATTGTATATATTGCAAAATGATCACCACACTGCTCATTTTTAAGTTGGGTTATTTGCCTGATTTCGATTTGTCAAAGTACTTTCTATTTTATTTGTAAACATTTTCCCCAATTCCGTGTGCTGTCTTTGCACTTTCTTGATAGTGTTCTTTGAAGTGTGAAAGTTTTTTATTTTTATGAAGTCTAGTTTATCTTTTTTTTTTTTTTGCACTACTACTTTTGGTATCATATTTTAAAAAGTATTACCTAATTCAAGGTCACTAAGATTTTTTATAGTTTTTATTTCTTATATTTAGGTTTCTGGTCCATTTTGAGTTCATTTTTTTATATGATTTGAGGTAGGAGTCCAGTTTCATTATTGTGCATGGAGATATCCATTTGTAACAGCACAATTTGTTGAAAGACTTTTCTTTCTCTATAGGATTGTTTTGATAGCCTTGTCAGAAATCAATTTGTTATAAATGTATAAGTTTATCTCTTAATTCCGTATTCTGTTCCTTTGATCTATTTATCTTTATGTCATTACCATACTGTGTCAATTACTGGAGCTTTAATGTGCATGACTAATGTATATAATTGCAGTTGTTTTTTTGCATACTGATCCTGCAACCTTCCTGAAATTGTTTATTAGTGCTAATAATATTTTTGTATATTCTGTAAAAGTTTCTCTATTCAAGATGTGGTCATCTGAAAATAAATAAAATTTTTATTTCTTCCCTTCCGATCTTCGATATCTTCTATTGTTTATTTCTTTCCAGTTGCCCTAAATAGCATGTTTTGTACAATGCTGCATAGAAGTGAGACATCTTTGTCTTGTTCCTGATCTCAGGAAAAAGTATCCAGTCTTTCTCCAATAAGCATGATGTTATCTGTGAGTTTTTCACCAAAATGCCCTCTACCAGGTTGTGAAAGTGCCCTTTATTCCTATTTTGTTGAGTATTTTTTTATAAAAGAGTATGGATTTTATCCATTGCTTTGCTGCATCTGTTGGTGGGTGATCATGTGGGGTTTTTTTCCACTTTATTTTGTTTATATGCTGTATTACATTGATTGTTTTTAATATGTTTACCTGATCTTGAATTGCCGATAAATCCTACTTGATCATCAAAGAGAATCCTTTTTCTGTGTTGCTGGATTTACTTTGCTAGCATTTTGTTGATAAGTCTTGTGGCTGTATTCAAAAGGAACATTATTCTACAGTTTTCCTTTCTTGTGATGTCTTTCTATGGTTTTGGTATTGGGGTAATACTACCGGCATCATAGAATGAGTTGGGAAGTCTTCCCTTCCTATTTTTGGAGTTTGTGAAAGATTGGTCTTAATTATTTTTTAAATGTTTGGTAGAATTAATTAGCTAAGCCATCTCGGCCTGAGCTTTTCTTTATGGGAAGTGTTTTGATTACTAACTAAATCTGTTTACTTAATTACATTTCCTCAGATTTCTCTCTCTCTCTCTCTCTTTTTGAATCAGTCTCTCTTTTTGAATCAGTAGTTTGTTTGTTTCCAGGAATACTCCCATTTTGTCTGGTTTATCTAATTCATTGGCATACAGTAGTATGTGTTACCTTTAACTCTTTTTATTTCCTTAAGACCAGTAGTAATGTCTCCTCTTTTATTCCTGATTTTAGTGATTTGAATCTTTTCTCCCTTTTTATTTGATGAGTGTAGTTAAAGACTTGTCAGTTTGTACATCTTTTTAGGAACTAGCTTTTAGGAGGCATCTGGGTGGCTCAGTGGTTAAAGCCTCTGCCTTTGGCTCGGGTCATGATCTCAGGGTCCTGGGATCGAGCCCCACATCGGGATGTCTGCTCTGTGGGGAGCCTGCTTCCCCCTCTCTCTCTCTGCCTGCCTCTCTGACTACTTATGATGTCTCTCTCTGTCACATAAATAAATAAATAAATAAAATATTTAAAAAAAAAAGAACTAGCTTTTAGTTTCATTGATTTTCTCTATTGAACTTTTATCCCCTATTCCCTTAATTTCTGCTCTAGTCTTATTTCCTTTAGGCTTATTTACATTCCCCCCCCTTTTTTTTTGGTTTCATGAAGTGGAAGTTTAGGCTGTTGATTAGATCTGATTTCTTCCTCCCCATCCCTACTAGCTTTACTGAGATATAATTGACATGTGTAACATTGTGTATGTTTAAGGTATACATTGTACTTATTTGATATACTATATATTATGAAAAGATTGTCACAGTAAGGTTAGTTACTAACATACCCATCACCTCACATAGTTTCTAAATACATATATATGTATATGTGTGTATATATGTGTATATAAATATATATTACTTAAATATATATATATATTTAGCAAAGAGAACTTGTAAGATCTACTTTCTTAGCAAATTTCAAATATACAAAATAGCATTATTAACTATAGTCACTGTGCTGCACATTATATCATTACATCTTCAGAACTTACTCACCTCATAACTAGAAGTTTATATCCTTTGATCACCTTCACCCATATTCCCATCTACTCTTTTTTTTTATTTTAATTTTATTTATTTATTTTTATTTTTCCTCCAAATATGTTTATTTTTTCAGTGTTACAAGATTGATTGTTCATGCACCACACCCAGTGCTCCATGCAATACATGCCCTTCTCTCCATACCCACCACCAGACTTGCCCAACCCCTCCCACCCTCCCCCTCTAAACCCCTCAGTTTGTTGCTCAGAGTTCTACTCTTGCTCCCACTCCTGGCAACTACCCATCTGCACTCTGCTTCTAGGGTTTTTTTTTTTTAAGATTCTACGTACTTGTGAGCTCAAACATTATTTGTGGTTTTTTGTAGGACTTATTTCACTTAGTGTAATGCCCTTTAGGTGCAACCATGTTGTCATAAGGCCAAGATTTTCTATTTTATGGCTAAACAATGGATATTTATATACACAAGGTATATATGTATTTATATTATATGATATTACATATCATCAGTTGAAGGATATTTGGGCTGTTTCCAGGTCTTGGCTATTAAAAATAATTCTGTAATAAATATAGGGTACTGGTATCTCTTCAAGATAGTGATTTTATTTCCTTCAGATATATATCTAGATGTGGAATTGATGAATCATATAGTAGTTCTATTTTTAATTTGTCAAGAAACTTCCATACTGTTTTCCATAGTAGCTACACCAGTTTACATTCCTATGAAATTGTACTGGTGTTCTTTTTTCTCCACCACCTCACCAGCACCTGTTTATCTCTTTGTCTTTTTGATAATAGCCATTCTGACAGGTATGAGGTGATACCTCATTGTGTTCTTTTTTTTAAAAAAGATTTTTTATTTATTTATTAGAGAGAGAGACTGAGAATGAGAGGGGAGAAGATCAGAGGGAGAAGCAGACCTCCCGCAGAGCCGGGAGTCTGATATGGGACTTGATCCCGGAACTCCGGGATCATGACCTGAGCCGAAGGCAGTCGCTCAACCAACTAAGCCACCCAGGCACCCCCTCTCATTGTGTTTTGATTTGCATTTCCCTGCTAAGTAGTGATGTTGAGCATTTTTTTCAGGGACTTGTTGGGTATTTGTGTATCCTTTTTGCAAGTGTCTTTTCAGGTCCTTTGCCTACTTTTAAATTGAGGGTTGTTTTTTGGTGTTGTTGTTAGTTTGTTATTGAGTTGTATAGGTTCTGATATATTTTGGATAGTAACAACTTACCACATATGTGGTTTGCAAAAATTTTCTGCCATTCTGCAGGTTCCCTTTACATTTTATTGGATGTTCCTTTTTGATGTGCTGAAGCTTTTTAGTATGATGTGATCCAGTTGTTTATTTTGGCTTTTGTTCCTTGTGCTTTTGGTGTCTTATCCATGAAATTATTGCTGAGACCAATATCAAGGACATTTTACCCTATGTTTTCTTCTAGGAGTTTTATGATTTTGGGTGTTATTATTTAATTCTTTAATCCATTTTGTGTTAACTTTTTCTGAGTGCTATAAGTGGGGGAGGGTCCCATTTCATTTTTTGGCATGTGTCCAGTTTACTCAACACCACTTAATGAAAAGATTATCTTTTCCGCATTGAGAATTCTTGCCTCCCTTGTTATATATTAGCTGAACATATATGCATGGGTTTATTTCTGGGTTCTCAAGGCTATTCCATTGTTTTATATATCTGTTTTCATGCCAGTTCCTTAATGTTTTGATTATTATAGCTTTGTAATATAATTTGCAGTCAGGAAGTGTGGCTAGTGTTAATGAGGAATTGAATTTTTAATTTAATTTTAATCCATATAAATTCAAATTTAAATTGGGACGTATGGGTGTTAGCTACCATGTTGTATAGTACAACTCTAGTGGGCTCAGTTCGTTTTCTTTCCCTACTCAGTTTATATGATATATTTGATTGCATGCTTCTTTGGTGGCAATGTCTACTTTATCCTTGTTTAATTTTGATGCAAGATTTCTTTTAGGGTTCCAAAATGATGCTTAGTGCCAGACATACACACAGTCACATTGTTTGGAGGCTGTGCTACTTCTGGAATGCTGCATGAAGAATGAAATGCTAATGGTCTCAAGGAACCCAACCTTCTCCAGGGAGGTTAACTTCTACTCAGTTAACATTAATACCATTACTCTTCTCTCATTCACAATACTTTCTGAATCCTCTATTTATAAAAACAAGCTCCTTTATTGTAGGGCAGGGGACACCCTTATCTCTAAGACCCAAAGACCCAAGGACTGAAGATGGGCAAACCTCTCACATTATTATTATTTTTTTTCATGCTGAGATCACAATAGTGAAAACAAAGACAGTTAATTTCTCAGTCAAGCTGTCTGGCTACATGTAGATCAATGTGACAAAAAATTAGGAAAAACCAACAAATGAGGAAAGTCATGTGTATTCTACATTATATGCTCCTATTTGTAAATGCTAGTAATGTTCTTACTGCATTGCAAAGCACATGGTAAATGAGAAAAGAATGCTTAGAAATATTCTTTGCAGGCGTGAATTTTGCATTTCTGGGAACTGAATGCAAGGTAATAACTGTAATAATTTGTGAATTATTTTAGAAGGCTAGCAACGTTTCTATTTGAATAAATTTGAAACATAGAGAGATTGTAACATAAATGGCCATAAAGATTCAATGATGATGGTTTTAAAATGTCCCCGTTTCCATGGCAATTCTAGAGTAATTATCTTATCTTCTAGTAAACATATAAATTTGGGATTAGTTACAGAATATTCTGATTATATGTGTGTCTTGTTATAAGAATAAACTACCTATTTTTTATGTCAGTGAAAACACTGTCATGTGCCTATTACAGTTTACTTTGGATTCTTTACTAACCAACTTTTGCAAATTAGGCAAATTGAATTTATTTTAAATGTTGTATATGACTTACAAATTATAATTGGAAATAAAAATTAATACAAGCCACAGTAGTTTTGCTAAAATTATGTTGCACTCACAATGTAAAAAATTTCTGTGGGGTAAGTAATATTATCATATTGGTCACAATTAACTGGTAAAATAGGAAAATCTCAAAATCAACTTGGCTGCAAACATAAAAAATAATATGGCTTCTTCTTTAGTAAACATCCAGAATGTAGATTAAAATGATGTGATTTCTTTGCTGTTATAGAGATGATGCCTTACTTAATATATATTAAAAACATTACTACTTATTTTGAATTGAATATGATACAGTGCAAATAAATAAATAACATGAAATACTGGAAATAATGTGTTTTAAAGGATTTGAAATTCATTATGTATTAAAATGCAGGATTTTTTTTAATCAATATGGGTCTTTATTATATGTAGATGCTTGTTCTGATATATAGTAAAATAGTAGAAATATGGAACAGAAGCCAGAAACCCTATTTTCTAACTCGTCGGCCATGAGACAATGAGAAAATCATTTTGATATTTCTCATTCATAGTTTATTTACTTAGTAACTTTCAGTAATTTCCATTTTGCTCACCTTAATACCTGGTGGTAATGATCAACTGATACTAATGGAATATAGAGAATCTGTGATGCATTTTGATTAAATAGAGAGCTACTGAATAGTCAAAGCACAACTGATTTCAAGGCAAAAGACAGGTATTGTTCAAAGAGGCCTTGGGATAGTGATTATATACAATCAAGATAAATTTATTACCTTTCCATTGGGTTTAGAAAGGGTGTAAACTGCATAAATATGTATAAAAGTTTTAGTGGCTGCTTGTTAGTATGTATATCCAAAAGCCATATTTCAGAACATAATTCCTTCCTAGAAATATTATGGAATATTTCAACATGGAAAATATGAATATGCAGTAAACAATAGAGTGGAGAATGTTAATGTTATGGGATTGATAGGATTGGGGATGGGATATAAGAAGACTTAGGTATCAGCTAAGATTCATCTAGCCTGCATATAATAGAAAGCCTAAAATAGTAGCTCTACAAAATAGAGGTTTATTTCTCTCTCATTAACAAGCAATCCAGAAGCAGAAAGTAGTCAACTGCTTTGGCAGGTCGACTGTTGTTCAAGACCCAGGATTCTTCAATCTTTTACTTTACTATCCTTAATTAATGACTTCTCTCCCCAAGTTTGACACATTGTCCAAAATAACCACAAGTCTTTGTTCCAAGGAAATTGGGTGAAGGGTATTCAGAATTTTTTGTACTAATTTTTTGCAAAGTTTTGGAAACCTGAATTCATTTCAAAGTGAAAAGTTAAAAAATAAAAAAAAATTTCAAAAGGATTGGGGAGTGGGGAACATTATGATTTGACATATAGTATATAATGGCCAAAAGAATGTACTAAGTTTAAAAAAAATAAAGAGGCTCCATAGCTCAGTAGTTAGAGCACTGATCTTGTAAAAAAATAAAGATTATTTAGAACAGTGGTTTTTAATTTTGATATGAGGGGGAGAACTAAATGTTTATCTGTGCATTTAATAATTTTGAGGGGCAAGAGAGTTCATTACTTTCTTTAAAATTTCAGTAGAGAGTAATTTAGAACAAATGGCCAAGTTTAGATTTTCATACTTAAACAATCTCTTCTTATTAGTAAATCAGAAAATCTGTTCTCAAATATGGGTCAAAATAAAACCCATGAGTTCATATGACACAAAAAAGAGAAAAATAGGAACTGACTAGGATACACTCCTTATTGTGAAAATTGGCAATTTGAAGGAAAACAATTAATTCTGTTTTTCTTATATAACTTCCATTGTAGGATAGCCAAGTAGCTCATTTTGATAGAGAACGTTATTCTTTTTTTTTTTTTTAAGTTTGGATTGTGTAGCAAATTCTTTTTTTTTTTTTTTAAGATTTTTTATTTATTTATTAGAGAGAGAGAGAGAGACTGAGAATGAGAGGGGAGAAGGTCTGAGGAAGAAGCAGACTTCCCGCAGAGCCGGGAGTCCGATATGGGACTCGATCCCGGGACTCCAGGATCATGACCTGAGCTGAAGGCAGTCGCTCAACCAATTGAGCCACCCAGGCGCCCGAGAACGTTATTCTTTATAGAGGATTCCATGCTAATAAATAGAAGAAATGATAGATTTATAAAGTCATGATTTTGCATTATTTAATAATATATTCTTCATCCTATAAAACCCATCAGGTTGGTGGGTGACTTTACAGTAGAGGGATTTGTTTCCTAACAGGTAGATAACATTTGAGTTTCAAGCAACACTTATAAAGTACTTATGCCAAAAATGTTTCCTTAATCCAACCAAGCCTTCATAAGTAACTTACAGCTCATTAGGAATATGAAGAATAAAAACAAGTTAAAGAACACCACAAAATGATAATGTAGGATAATCTATAGGAACTTTTATCCAGTTCTTTTAATAAGTCAGTGGCATTAAAAAAAAAGAGAGACTTAAAAGATACAACTGTGACAGGCAGAGATGTAGACCTCTTAGTTTCCCCTTCAAGAAAGCACTGTTGCCTAGCTTTGAGCAGTGTGGTTAGCAGACAGCTTCCAGATGTGAGTTCCTGTAGGATGGCCTCAGTTTTTCTCTGTGCTCTAGCTAATGAGTTGAACAAGAATGTGGTACAAGGGCTGGCCTTTTTTGCCAAGACAGGGTGCTTCTCATGGGTAATCTTTGCTTCCTCGCTTCCTATTAGACTGACAGAAATTTTGTTACAGTTACACCATGGCTCTATGCCTCCCCCTGTCTAATTCTGCTTTCTCTCTTTTTCTAATTTCCAATAAATTAATGGGTCTCAAAGCCTACTAATTTATATTCTTTCATGAGATGTTCAGTCAGGTGTGACCACAAGAGACACAGGAAAAGTTTATTGTACACATACTACTAAAGAGAGAGAGAGACACCACACACCACTAAGAGGGGTTTGCACAGGCAGCCGGGGGAGCACCAAGAGACCAGGCTCAACCAAGCAAGTAGGGAGAAAAGGGAGAGGGAATGGGAAGAAGGTGAACTTTAGGGCAAATGCCTTTATTAGGAGTCAGGGTAGAGTACACAGCAAAAAATAGGAAAAGATTTTGGGGCTCCTGGGTGGCTCAGTCAGTTAAATATCTGCCTTCAGCTCAGGTCATGATCCCAGAGTCATGGGATCAAGTCCCGCATCAGGCTCCTTGCTCCAGGAGGAGTCTGCTTCTCTCTCTCCCTCTGCCTGCCACTCCCCCTATTTATGCTCTCTCTTTCTCTCTTTCTGTCAAATAAATAAATAAAATCTTAAAAAAAAATAGGAGGGGATTTCATTGGTACATTTGAAGTCATTAGGTCACAGTTCATGGAGGGAAAGAAGGGGAATCCGTGGCAGGGGCCAGCCTTATTATACGGGAGTTCTTGGTCACCTGGGCAGAGTGCTCATAGCCTATTTGTGGGGATTTGAGGTAGTAGGAAAATAGGAAGTTTTAAAACTAACTATACACCAAATTAATCCTACTTTAATACCGTCTTAGTTCTTCCTAGAGGTATAAACTGATAGAATTTCTAATGGCAATGTGAGGACCTTATGTGAATTGGGAATCAAAATTAATATGATAACCAAGACGGTGTATACTCTGAAAACTGTAAGATGTTGATGAAAAAAATAAAAAATGACACAGATAAATGGAAAGATACTTCATGCTCATGGTTTGGCACAATTAATATTGTTAAAATGTCCATACTAGCCAAAACAGTCTATAGATTCAGTGCAATCTTTATCAAAATGCCAATAGTATTTTTCACAGAGCTAGAACAAATAATTCTAAAATTTGTATGTAGCCACAAAAGACCCCAAATAGTCAAAACACCCTTGAAAAAGAACAAAGCTTGAGGCATCATGCTCCCAGATTTCAAACCATAATACAAAGCTATATTAATCAAAACAATATGGTACTGGCCCCCAAAAACCCACATAGATCAGTGGACAGAATAGAGGCATTGAAAATAAACTCACACTTATATGGTTAAGTAAACTATAACAAAGGAGGCAATAATCTACAACAAAGGAGGCAAGAATACACAATTGGGAAAATATATATAATAAATGGTGTTGGGAAAGCTGAAGGCCAAATGCAAAAGAATGAAACTATAATTTTCTCACACCATACACAAACATAAATTCAAATGGATTAAAGACCTGAAACCATAAAGCTTGTTAAAAAAATGTAGACAGTAATCTCTTAGACATCTGCCTTAGCAACATTTGTAGGGCCATCTTTCCTCTTGCAATGGAAACAAAAGCAGAAATAAACTATAGGGAGTACATCAAAATAAAAAGCTTTTGCACACAAAGGAAACCATCAACAAAATGAAAAAGCAGCCTACTGAATAATGGAAAATATTTACAAATTATATATCTGATGAGGGGTTAATATCCAAAATATACAAAGAACTCATACAACTCTATGCCAAAAAACAAAACAATCCAATTTTAAAATGGGCAGAAAACCTGAATAGACATTTTTCTTTTTCCTTTTTTCCCCCTGGCCTTTAGATTTTTTTTAACTTTTTGAAAAGGTTTTTAATTTTAAATCTAGTGTAGGTGATTAACAGCATTATATTAGTTTCAGGTGTTACAACATGGTGATTCAGCAATTCTATACATTATTCAGTACTCATCATGGTAAGTATGCTCTTTAATCTCCATCACCTACTTCACTCATCCTCTCCCATCTTCCTTCTGGTAACTACCAGTTTATTCTCTGTAGTTGAGTCCATTTCTTGGTTTCTCTCTCTCTCTGTCCTTTTTCCCATGCTCATTTTTTTGTTTCTTGAATTCCACATATGAATGAAATCATATGGTATTTGTCTTTCTCTGACATATTTTGCTTAAAATTATACTCTCTAGCTCCATCCATATTGTTACAAATGACAAGATTTCATTCATTTTTATGGCTGAATAACATCCCGTTGTGTGTTTGTGTGTGTGTGTGTATACATATATATGTGTGTGTACACAGACACCTCATCTTTCTTATCAGTCAATGGACTCTTGGACTGCTTCCATAATTTGGCTGTTGTAAATAATGCTTCAGAAAAACATAGGGATACACATATCCTTTCAAATTAGTGTTTTCGTATTCTTTGGGTAAATTCCCAGTAGTGGAATTACTGGATCATATGCTATTTCTATTTTTTATTTTTGAGCAATCTCCATACTCTTTTTTACCATGACTATCCCAGTTTTAATTCTCATAAACAGTGCATGAGGACTTCTTTTTCTCCACATCCTCGCCAACACCTGTTGTTTCTTGTGTTTTTGATTTTAGCCATTCGGACAAGTGCGAGGTAATATCTCATAGTTTTGGCTTGCATTTCCCTGATAATGAATGATGTCGAATATCTTTTCATGCATGTGTTAGCTATCTGTATGTCTTCTTTGGAGAATGTCTGTACATGTCTTCTACCCATTTTTAATTGTGTTTTTAGAGTGATGAGTTGTATAAATTCTTTATATGTTGGATACTAACCCTTTATCAGATATGTAATTTGTAAATATATTCTCTCATTCAGTGGGTTGCCTTTTAGTTTTGTTGATTGTTTCCTTTGCTATGCAGAAGCTTTTTACTTTGATGTAGTCCCAATATTTTATTTGGCTTTTGTTTCCCTTGCCTCAGGAGACCTGGCTTTGAGTTTTGTATGTTTTTCTTTTTCTAACTCCATTAGGTATAAGGTTGGGTGGTTTATTTTAGCTTTTTCTTGCTTCCTGAGTTAGGCCTGTATTGCTATAAACTTTCCTCATAGAATGGATTTTTGTGCATCCCCAAATTTTGAACCATTGTGTTGTCTGTCTGTCTGTCTTTCTTTCTTTCTTTCTTTCTCTTTCCTTTCTCTCCTTGTATTTTTTTTATTTCCTCTCTGATTTCTTGGTTGACCCATACATTGTTCAGTAACATGTTATTTCACCTCCATGTATTTGTGCTCTTTCTTGTGGGTGATTTCTAGTTTTGAAGTGTTGTGTTCAGAGAAGATGCATGGAATAACTTAGACCTTTTTGAATTTTTTAAGACTTGTTTTATGGCCTAACCTGGTCTGTTCTGGAGAATGTTCCATGTGTACTTGAAAAGAATGTGTACTCTGCTGTTTTGAGGATGGAATGTTCTAAATATATCTGTTTTAGTCTATCTGGTCCAGTGCATCATTCAAAGCCATTGTTTCTTTATGATTTTCTGTTTGGATGATCTGTCCATTGTTGAAAGTGGCGTGCTAAAGTCCTTTACTATTATGTTAGTATTGATACCTTCCTTATGTTTGTTATTAACTACTTTATTTGTGTACTCCCATTTTGGATGCATAGGTATTTACGATTGCTATATCTTCTTGTTGGATTGTCCCCTGAATGATTATAAAGTTTCCTTCTTTGTTTCTTGTCATAGTCTTTGTTTTAAAGTCTATTTTGTGCAATATAAGTATTGCTACTCTTGCTTTCTTTTCACATCCATTTGTATGATTAATGCTTCCTCATCCCGTCTTTCTCAATGTATAGTGTCTTTAGGTCTGAAATGAGTCTCTTGTAGGCAGCATATAGATTGGTCTTGTTTTTTGTCCATTTTGTCACCGTATGTCTTGATTGCAGTGGTTGGACCATTAGATTCAAAGGAATTGTTGATAGGTATGTATTTATTGCCATTTTGTTACTTGTTTTATGATTGTTTTTGTAGTACTTCTCTGTTCCTTTCTTTCCTTGGTCTCTCCTCTCACAATAAGTTGGCTTTCTTTAGTGATATACTTGGATTCCTTTCTCTTTATTTTTTACATATTACTGGTTTTTGATTTGTGGTTATCATTGAGCTTGTATATAACATCTTCTATATATATCGTCTTTATTAAGTTGCTTCATTTTGAACCCATTCTTACTTCTCTCCTCCCCACTTTTTAAGCATTTGGTATTATACTTTATATTCTTTTATTTTGTGAGTCCCTTCACTGATTTTTATAGATATACCTATTTTTACTTCTTTTGTACTTTCTATTTTCCTTATTCTTTCTCTTTCTCATTCAAAAGAATGTCCTTTAACATTTCTTTTTGGGCTGATTTAGTGGTCATTAATTCCTTTAACTTTTGTTTGTCCAGGGACTCTTTTTCTATTCTGAATGTTAACTTTGCTGATTAGAGTACTTTTTGTGCAAATCCCCGCCCCCCCCACCCCGGCAATAGTTTGAATATATCATGCCACTCTCTTCTGGCCTGCAAAGTTGCTGATGAAAAATTAGCCGATGCCTTATTTGGTTTCCTTTACATGTAACTGTCTTCTTTTCTCTTGCTGCCAGCAATTTGTTGTGCTGTCTTTAAGGGTGAGGGACTCAGTTTCCTCTTGCTTTCTTGGATTTCCCCCAAAGCAGAGCCTGCTGATTTTTTAAAATCCAGATTTTAAATACCACTTGAGTAAGAACTCATGAAACTCAACCTGTATGGTTTTCAAAGGCAAATATTATGGGGATTTGTCTTCCACATTTGTGTTGTCAGGCCTGAGGATCTGCTTCTCTCCTTTCTCCATGCCCATGGTATCTTTTCCTCCTGCCTACAATTCTGAGAATCTGTTTAGTTCCAAATCACATTTCTGCCCTTCCACCCTCATTGTGTGGGCTCTTCACTACATTTGGTCGTGGAGTTTATTATGGCAGTCTTTGGCTCATTTTCTGTTTTTGTTTTTGTGTTTTTTATATACAGATGTGAGTGTTATCTAGTTGAATCTGTGGGGCCAGGTGAGCGTAGGTTCCTCCTACTCTGGCATCTTCCCCATGACACCCTTAATAGCCATTTTTCTAAAGAAGAATACAAATGGTTAACGAACATATGAAAAGATGTTCAACATCGCTAATCAGGGAAATACAAATCAAAACCACAATAAGATGCCTTCTCACACCAGTCAGAATGGCTAGTATCAAAAAGAGTGGAAATAACAAGTGTTGGCAAGGATGTAGAAAAAAGGAGACCTTTATACACTGTTGGTGGGAATGTAAGTTAGTGTAGCCATTATGGAAAATAGTATGGAGATTCTTGAGAAAATTAGAAATTGAATTACCATGTGATCCAGTTATTCCACATCTGGATATTTATCTGAAGAATGTGAAAATATTAATTTGAAAAGATATGTGCACTCCTATGTTGATTGCAGCATTATTGACAATAACTGAGATCTGGAAGCCACCAAAATGTCTGTCAGTGGATTAATGAATACAAATTATGTTATATATATTATGAGGGGAACAATCCTTAGCTATAAAAAAGAATGAAAAATTGCCATTCACAAAAACATGGAAGGCTCTTTCCTAAGTAAAATAAGACAGATGGAGAAAGACAAATATCCTATGATTTCACTTGTATGTGGAGTCTACAAAACAAAAATAAAAACAAACAGATCCATGAATACAGAGAACAAACTGGTGGTTAGGTGGCTTACAGAGGGGAGGGTGATATAGGGATGGGTGAAATAGGTGAAGGGTTAAGAGATATAAACTTCCACTTAGGAAATAAATGAGTTATGGGAATAAAAATTGCAGCATAGGATATCTAGTCAATAATGTAATAACTTTGTATGGTGACAGATGGTAAATACACTTATGCTAGTGAGCCATTCATAATGTACAGAATTGTCAAATCATTATGTTTTTCACCTGAAACTAATATAATATAGTATGTCAATTATACTCCATTTAAAAAAAAATCAATGTGAAGCACATTTGTTAGTAAAAGAAATTTGAATGAGCTGAATATTTTACTTTCTAGGGTATTATGTTAATTTAGTTATATAAGATAATGCCATTACAGTTATATGAGAGAAGATTTATATTTTTTGGAGATATATACTAAAATGAGTGGTGAAATAACATGATATTTGAAATTTGGTTTAAAATATTTTTGCTATGAATGAGAGGCAGACAAAAAAATAGAGAAATAATCTCAGTATCTTGGTGATGAGATCATTATATTATTTGTAGTATTTTAAAACATTTGGTGATTTTAAAACAGTAGGACTAGTTTTTGGGCATTGAATATGTGCCCTTGGGTGAACTAATGATGAAGAGATCAAGCAGTGATCAAGAGTGCATGAAATGGAAAAAACAAATGAGAAGATGGGCAGTTTATAAAGACAAGAATGATAGGAAGCTATTAGAAATAAGACATAAGTCTTATTCATTACACTTAACAATTTGAAAAGATGAATTGCTATAAGGGAGAATATATATCCCTTCAAATTCAGGGACCTAGACTTTATTATTACCTACAACATTGAGATCATCTCTTGGAATAAATTATTTAACTATATGGAGTTTCAGTTTTTAAAAATGCAAAGTGGGAGTAATGACCTCTACTCTTCTATTATCAATGTTTATAATAAATAGACAAAAATGTGAAGTACAGCATTATATACCAAATGAAATTGATATTTTTGTAGGTCTAAAATTTGAGTATTGCCATCACATAGGTTTTAATTTATTATAATCTCAATGAGACAAAAATATACACAGAATGTAAAAAAAGAAAGAAAAGAAATAAACCAAACTATTTATAGTGATTGTCTTCAGAAGTTTTAGGTGATTTTGTTTTCTTCATATTTTACTCCTCATATTTATTTCATATTTCATTATTTATTATATTTTCTAGGTAGTTAGAATGGATATTATATTGTTAATTAAGAGAGAAACTTTTGGGAAAAGGATCATGTTCCCTTAAATATAAAGATACCACACCTAATATAGAAAGTTCTTTTGAAAATATGAAGTACTATACAATAATACTAGTTAACATTTTACACTTATTATGTATAAGTGTTTTGCATACATTATTTAATCTCTGCAAGAACACTGTGATTTTAAAATGATGCATGTAAGACTCAGGCACAGAGAAGTCAAGCACCCTGTTCAAATTTATCTTGCCAACAGTGCAGTTAGAATTTGAACCAAAGCATTCTGGAGCCCAAACCTGTCCTAACAACATAAATGTATATGAGAATGACACTCTGTTATTAGGACAATGGAATGTGATAGTGGAATGATATGATTGTAATTGTCAAAAATCATTTTAGAAAATGTATTGTGATAGTCTTTACCTTTTCTTGAAGCACAACCAGCACTTAAACTGTTTTTGAGCAGAAAAGAATAAATGTAAGCAAATGGAATTCCCCTGCTTTTCAAGACTACCTGAAACCTCTCACTACATTGGCATGTGTCCAGGCTTTATACTTATTCATTTAGCCAACGAACATATTTGGGGTAGCCCTATTCCCTGTAAACATGCTGGTAAACTATATTTTTCTATTTCTTTATAATCACAGTGATGTCCCATTCCATACTTTTTACTTTTTTCTCACTGTGAGAAATGAAGAGAGCTATTAAGAAGTCACAATTGGTTGATATTAATTCCACCTTTTTCTTTTGATGCCTACTCTCAGGAGTGAGTGCTAACAAGCACTGAAATGCAGAGGGAGAGACAGCAAGAAGGTGACCAGAAATGTAAACTCCATAATAAGCTCCTCAAAACCTAAGAATTGAAGGAATTTTTTGAGAGCTTAATTACTCGAGTTATAGATGGCCAGTCATCTTCTATATTTTATTTAACATCATTTATCACATTTTCTATCATCTTAACATTTATAAAAATAGAAACAGAATATCTAGATTATCTGAAGGCATAAAATGAAATTAGAATATATTCAGATATTTCTAACAATCATTAATTGTATTTGAAACATGAAGGTCATTATTATGATTCTTTTTTATGCTGTATTCTGTACATACACTTTATTATCTTTTTTGAAAATGTTTTTTTTTTAAAAGATTTTATTTATTTATTTGAGAGACAGAGAAAGTGAGAGAGAGCATGCGAGGAGAGAAGGTTAGAGGAAGAAGCAGACTCCCCATGGAGCTGGGAGCCCGATGTGGGACTCGATCCCGGAACTCAAGGATCATGACCTGAGCCAAAGGCAGTTGCTCAACCACCTGAGCTACCCAGGCGCCCTTTTTTGAAAATGTTTTAAAGCATCTTAGTATATCCCATTACAGTGTGGGTCATGTCATATTCCTCCAATAATATGTATACCCAAGAATATATATAAATATGTAATCCAAGAATATGCTTTTATCCATATGCATAAAATTTAGAACATACTAAAATCATCTGACATGCTTATTCAAAAGCGTATTTTAAAACTTCACCATCAGAGATTCGCTCTAGTATATGTGATGTATGGCCCAAGAATTTGATTAGTCAGTTTAATTTCCATTATTTTCCAAAAGAAACCTCATTTCTATTAAGCCATCATCTCCATTCCCCTCCTCCCTTTAGGCCCTGACAATCACTAATCTACGATTTTTTATAGGAATTTGCCAATTTTGGACATTTCATATAAATGTCCACATTTATATGGACAATCCAGTACTTCATCCCTTTTTTGTGGCTGAGTAATATTCCATACTATAGATATAAATAAAGCTTTTTTAAAAAATCTGTTCATTAGTTGATAGATATTTGTGTTGCTTCTGCATTTCAGCTATTAAGAGCAATGCTGCTATGAGTATCAACGTACAAGTTTTTGTATGTTACATGTTTTCAGTTCTTTTGGGTAAGTAACTATAAGTGGAATTGCTGAGTCATATGGTAATTCCATATATAACTTTTTGAATAACTGCCAAACTGTTTTTCATAGAGGTTGCCCCATATTACATTCCTACCTGCAATGTATAAGAGTTCTAGTTTCTCTATATCCTACCGACATTGGTTAATTTCCACCCAAAATAATTACATCTATTCCAGATGTGAGGTAGTTTCTCATTGTGGTTTTGGTTTTCCTAATAACTAATGTTATTGAGCATCTGAATGTATTTTTTTTTGAATGATGGATATCTTCATCTTTTTTTTTAAAGATTTTATTTATTTATTTATTTGACAGAGAGAGAGAGATCACAAGTAGGCTGAGAGGCAGGCAGAGAGAGGGGGAAGCAGGCTCCCTGTCGAGCAGAGAGCCCAATGTGGGGCCCTATCCCAGGACCCTGAGATCATGACCCGAGCCTAAGGCAGAGGCTCCAACCCACTGAGCCACCCAGGTGCCCCCTGAATGTATTTTTTATATATTTGCATATCTTCTCTGGTGAATTGTCTGCTCAAGTCTTTTGCCTCTTTTTATTAAAATTGAGTCATTTGTCCTTTTGTTTAGTTCTGAATATTTTTATATGCTATGTATACTAAACCCTTATGATTTGTATATGATTTGTAAATATTTTCACTTGTTTTGTGGGTCTTTTTTTATTAATACTGTCCTTTGATGCAAAAAGTTTTAATTTTGATGAAGTCCAATTTATTTTTTGTTATTGTTGATTGTGCTTTTGATGTCATATTAAGCAATTATTGCTTGACCCAAGGCTTCAAAGATTTAAACCTATGATTTCTTTTTTTTATAATTTATTTTTGTATTAACATATAATGTATTATTTGCCCCAGGGTACATGTCTGTGAATTATCAGGCTTACACCTTTCACAGCACTCACCATAGCACATACCCTCCCCAATGTCCATAACCCAGCCACCCTATCGCTACCCCCATTACCCCCCAGCCACCCTCAGTTTGTTTTGTGAGTTTAGGAGTCTCTTATGAAAACCTATGATTTCTTTAGAGAGTTTTATACATTTAACTCTTACATTTAAATCTTTCATCCACTTTTGAGTTCATTTTTATATATTGTTTGAGGTAGAGGCCAGCTTTATTCTTTTGCGTATAGATATCCTGTTGTCCCACCAACAATGGTTGAAAAGACTATTACCTTTCCCCATTGAATGGAAGGACCCATTCAACAATGGTCTTTGTTGAAATCAATTTGCTGTAAATAGATGAGTCTTTTTTCTTGACTCTCAATTTTATTTTATTGCTCTATCTATCTTTATGCCAGTACCACACTGTTTTAATTACTGTAGATTTATAGTAAGTTTTGAAATTGGGAAGGGTAAGTTCTCCAACTTGGTACTTATTTTCAAGACAGTTTTGGCTTTTCATGGTCCTTGAAATTCCATATGAATTTTAGGGCCAGCTTGTCCATTTCTGAAAAAGAAGCGGGTAGGATTTTTATTGACTGCTTTGAATTTATAGATCAACTTAGTTGTTGGAATCAGGGTAATACTGGTTTCAGGGAATGAGTTAGGAAGTGTTTCATACTATTTTATATTTTGGAAGAGTTTGTGAAAGATTGGTATTAATGATTCTTTATATTTTTGGTAGGACTTACCATCTAAGCCATTTCAGACTTGGCTTTTTTTTTGTTTGTTTTTAAATTGCTCAATCTCTTAAATTGATATAGGTCTATTCAAATAGTCTCTTTCTTCTTGAGTTGGTTTTGGTAGTTTTATGTTTCTAGGGATTTGCCATTTTTCTAAATTATTGAATGAGTCAGTATAGAACTGTTCATAATATTTCCTTATATTCTGTTTATTTCTGCCACATTAGTAGCAATAGTCTACTTTTATTCCTGATTTTAAGAGGCTGAATCTTCTCCCATTTTTTCCTGGATAGTTTATAAATTAGTAAGAGAAACTAATTCTGAAGCATTACCAATACAGACTTTGTAGTAACACCTAGTTTAGTGTTTGTTGATTAACAGTAACAGCTTAGCCAAATTGACACACATGACTAACCATGACAGTCTAACTGAAGATCTGTTGGTTTTGTTAATGATTTCAAATAATCTACTTGTGATTTCAGGATTCTGTCTTTGTCATTGTCTTTTAAAAAAACATTAATATTATAGTAACTTATTTAAATATAGAAATCTCAGTGAATTCTGTTTACTTTCATGTGTTTTAAAATACTATTTATTTGAGTAATAGCTACCATTATAGAAAAATGAATAAAGTTTTTTTTGTTGTTGTTTTGCATGGTACTTTGGAAGGAGAGTAAACCAATTCAATTTTGAGTAACTACTGGCTGGCTCTGTCAGGAGAGTGTGTGACTCTTGATTCAGGGTAGTGGGTTCAATCCTCATGTTGGGTGTAGAGCTTACTAATAAAAAACAAATAAGTAAATGAAACAAATTAGGTAATTACTGATAGGAAAGACTTCTGCTGTTTTTCCATTTGTTTTCTACATGCCTGACAGCTTTTTGGTCCCTTACTTCTTGCATACTGTCTTCCTTCATGTATGGTTGATTTTTTTGTGGTGAAATGTTTATATTCGTTTCTCATTTCTTGTGTATATCCTATAGATATTTTCTTTTGGTTACAGTAGGATTACATTTAACATTTTAAAGTTATAACACTGTAATTTCAATTTATACCAATTTAACTTCAGTAACATACAAAACCTCTACTCCTATAACAGCTCTGAGCCCATCCTTTTCTATTGTTGATGACACAAAATTACATTCTTATACATGTGTGTCCAAAAACATAAACTAATAATTTCTTGATGCATTTATCTTTAAAATTATGTAGGAAACAAAATATGGAGTTCAAAACCATAGTTATAATAATGGTAACTTTTAGATTATTTGTTTTATTTAAATATATTCGTCTGCTAAATTATGTTGAAAACAAAAAGTGTAGTTACATGCTATTGTTACAGTAGTACTTGTTTTTATAATTGCCCATGCTTTAACCTTTACGAAGACCTTTATTTCTTCATATGGCTTTCAATTACTGCCTAGTGTCTTTTCATTTCTTTCTGGGAAGGTCTAGTGGCAATGAATTCTTCATCCTTTGTGTATCTGATAATGTCTTAATTTCTCCCTCACTTTTGAAAGACAAATATTGGGTTCTTGGTTCATAGGTCTTTTGTTTTAGCATTTTGAATATAGCAGTGCACTACCTAATGGTCTACAATTTCTGATGAGTAATCTGTGGATAATCTTATTGAGGATCCTTTGTATGTGACTAGTTGTTTTTCTCTTGTTGCTTACAAAATTCTGTCTTTGGACATTTTGACTGTAATGTGTCTTAGTATGGGTTTCTTTGAATTCATCCTAATTGAGTTCATTAAGCCTCTTAGAAATTTATAGTCATGTCTTTCATCAAATTTAAGATACACGAGTAATAGAGAGCATGAGCAGGGAGCCCAAGGCTGGGCTGGATCGCACAACCCTGAGGTCATGATCTGAGCCAAAATCAAGAGTTGGCAGCTCATCCGACTGAGCCAGCAGGCACCCCTATTTTCCACCATTTAAGTTTTAACCTATTTGTACCTTTATACTTATGTGTATCTCATATATATAATATATATGTCAGTATATAATTGGTTCTTATTTTTTTGTCCTATCAGACAAACTGCCTTTTCATTAGACTATTTATATATAATGTGATCAGTATATGGGCTATACTTAAATTTACTATCTTGCTATTGTTGTCTATTTGTTCTGTCTGTTATCTGTTGAGTATATTTGTACCCCACTAAATGTTCTTGAGCTTTGTCTAGAATGAAATTATTTGGAACCCATTTTATCATTTTGTCTCATGTTTTTATGATTTATTAGATGGACCTAGAGCAGTTCTCTGTCTGGGCCTGGTTATTCCCCTCTTCTGAGTTTACCTCCTTTTCTGTATTCTGCACCGTAGTCCATGAGCTATGTAGTTTATTTCATCTAGCTATTGGAAACAAATACTATTCCTGGCCTTGTGTGAGCATCAGGCATTGTCACCTCTAATCATCTTGCATGTTTCTTTGCCTGGCTTTGTTTTTTTACATTTTTGTGATAATTAATACACAACTATTACAAAAAAATGTTTAGAGCATGATGTATACAGATAATTTTCTGTAGGTTTATTTTTCTTTTGCATCAGTCCGCATCCCACAAACCTAGAAAAACCAGCCTGTTAGACAATCTAGTGCTCTGCTTTCAAAGCAAAATATTAACTAATAAAATAGGTTTTAATAACAACAATAAGCAGCATTTGCTGTGGCCTCAAAGGTAGCAGTGCACTACCCTCTTTTCATAGGTTTCTGGGACTCTTCAAAGTCATTTACATTTATAGCCCGTGCTAAGGTTTATCAGTTTCCTTAAAGCAGCTTCTCTTTACTTGGTTTTCTGCCACTTTTTATTTGGCCACTGCTAATGGCATGTTAATAATCACAACAAACACTATTATTGGTTCTCTTTAATGTGTAATCTGTTTTCTTAAGGATTATATATACATGGTTTTATTTACTCCTTAGAAGCCCCATTTTAAAGTTGAGAAAACAGAGAGGATAAATGACTTGCCTAGGGTCACACATAGTTGGTAAGAACTCAAACTTAGTTTATTTAATTCTAGAGTGCTTACGTAGAGCAGTGATAGAATACTTCCCTTAGCTGCTATAAGAAAGAATAATGACAGGTAACACTTGTGTGATTGTTATTACATGTCAGAGTTCTTAAATCAGTCACAGATACTAAATTAAACATGGTCTTAAAACTACTCGGTAGATATGGGATAGGTTCTATTATTATCTTTATTTTATATATGATGAATGGAGGAACAGATAGGTAATATATCTAGGATGTGGCAGAGCTGGGATCTGAACCCCCACCTTTGTTTTAGGAGTTTATGGTCTTAATCTTTAATCAATGTTGATTAGAATTATATGCTACCACATGATCTGCTGGTTTCCATTTTAGCTTTTATTTGTCTCTGTGGTTTTTGTGTGATTATCCTACAGTCAGTAACTGGCCAAGGCAACAAAGTTTTCATATTTTTCTGTCCTTTATATCTTATTTCCTATTTTGTTGACTTGTTTGAGAAATGGCAGATAGCTATAAGGTCATCTAAGTTAAGGTCACCTCTGACACACTTTAGCTTTGTTATTGAAGAAATCAGGTTGCCCCTTCCCTTGTGTGCTGTGAGTTGTTTTGTTTGTCCTCTATTTCTGCTAAGAGATAGTGGGACATGTTTTCCAAATGAAGTACACACACACCATATACACACATACAGGTTCCACAACAAACCACAATGAGGTGTATTAATAAAGAGTATAAATTATAATGTGTGTATGTGTGTGAAAAATATCACCTGAGAATGATAACACATCAGAAGGTGTTTTTGGAGAAACTAATTCTTTTAAAAGATTTATTATATTCCCCTTTAATACAGTTTATCCATATCTTTCTGGAATGTATTTATGCCTTAGCACTTTTATGGAACCTTTCTGGATCTACTTCCTCCTGTCAGATGAGTATAATAACTCTTCCTGTGATCTTTGCATTTATTTAGTCTTGCCTTGTTCCTATTAGACTCTAAGCCTCTGAATACGAGGAGCTTTTAAACTAGAGCAATAATAGAAGTTAAAAGCAATCTTCAATTCACTTAGTAAAGGCTGGGGGAACTTTAATGTTTGTGAGATTATGACTTTGATCTATTTGCAAATAAATTTCTGACAACTCTTTCCCTCCCATACATCATCACCCTCCCTGCCACAGTTCTTTCCCTTAAGTTTCCTCCTGGCCCACTGCTTGTTTTCTCTTATTGATGTGTTTGGAGCTTGAAGGTTCTCTACTATTTGTAAGTTAGACAGTCTGCTTGTGTCATAAGACTTTTAACCTAAAAATGATATTGAAATCCAGAAATTATTCCAAAACTCAAGTTTAAAAAGTAAACTCAATTCAGTGTGATTCAAACACTTTCACTATGGGGTCTTAATTAGTTCTTGGCCTTGACATATGTGTTTTAGGATCATCCATCAATTTCTTGGTACCACATAGATTACACTACTATTCTATTAGCAAGAGAGAATTCAGGGAGAATAGGAGTTTTGAATTCTAGTATTGGAAACAAATTGAAGATCTCTCAACTTTTACTTCTAGGGAGAAATAGTCCTAATTCTTACTGGTCAGCTGGGTGTATGCCCTATTTTTCAAGAGAAGGAAACTCAACTCTTGTAACTCCTACTAACATTTATTAAAAATTGTCCACGCTTGACAGTGGATAAAGATGACAGATATTACCACAGTCATGTAATTTAGGTCAACATTAACAGTCGTGTTGGTTACACATACCCTGGATGTGTTGAGAATGGCAATTTACTTGTATGGTCTTCCTCCTCCAAACCCATAACCCTACTCTAACTATGAGAAAAGCATCAGACAAACCCAAATCAAGGGACATTCTACAGAATATATAAACAATACTCCCCCAAACTGCCAAGGTCATCAAACACAAGGGAAGGCTGAGAAATGTCACGGCTGGAAGAGGCCTAAGGAGACAAGACATGACAACTAAGTGTAATATAGTATCCTGACTGGGATCTTGGAACAGAAAATGGTCATTAGGGAGAAAGTAATGACATCCAAGTAAAGTGTAGATTTTAGTTAATAATAATGTATCAATATCAGCTCATTAGTTGTGACAAATGTACCATGTAAAAGAAGATGTTAATAGTAGGAAAAACTGAATATAGAGTATTTGAAAACTCTATACTATCCTTGCAACTTTTCTGTAAAAACTGTTCTAAAATTAGAAATTTATTTAAATATAAAAAAAATCATCTAATTATAGGAAGGTACTTTTTCATTCAGATTCAAGAATACTTTGAAGCAAGCAGAAATACATGTTTGTCCTATTTTACTATAATGAAAAGGCTGTTACAGAATTTTGGATTATGATAAATATTAGTATTTGAGTTTGTTACTTTTCCAGACCTTTGAAAATATAGAAGGTGTTAATTAGCATCTTAGCCTTTTTAAACTAAATCAATTTTTCCTTAACTTTGAGCAACTTCTATGAAATTAAGAGTCCAGTTACAATGAAAAATTTCTTGTTCATGCTCAATTTGTTGTAGAGAGTTAATATCAATGGAATGGATAATTCTAAAAATTTTGGGAAACAATATTGATATGTTCATTTAACATAGGTCAGGAGTTCTGACACTTCTTGAGGTGATGTCCTAAAATAGCATACTACTTAATTTTTGTATAATCAGAGCAATGGTTATATTTTGTCTTACCATTCTAAACTCTTTTTTAGGACTTGTGCCCTTGTACTTTAAAAGTTGTATATAAACACTTCTGTTTTGATCATATTTTATTCCTAGAATGCATATAGTTTATGTTGGTTTATTGAAAAGTCTACTTATAAAGCCATCCTGACACATCATACTTTCTCTGCACAAATAAAGGATAGCAATTGTATATGTTATATATTAGGGCTCTGTGACTATTTCATTTAATTTTTAGGATTGCCCTTTAAGTTTTATCTCTCTGACAAATGGATTAGTAGCACTTTCAATATTTTGTATACAATTTTCTGCTACTTAGAAATACATAAATTCATTCATTTGACCTTCATAATGAGGCAGAGTTGATACCATAAGGTTAATGAGGCAATTATTCTTATAGAGAACATCAGTCATGAAAGCATAGTTTCTTCCTCCCTTTAATATGCACATTAATTAAAATAATTTTTTCTTTGCTATTTGCATTGATAAGTGATCATCAATGACGAGAGGGATAATTAAGATTCTAAGTATCTCCATTGTGATTTTGGGCCCTAAATTTCATGGTATAAAACTTTTTCTGATAAAATATGTACTTTCATATTTATCCTCAGTAACTTTTTTCCATTCACTACATGGAAGTGATGGATGTTGCTATGGCAGTCCGTCAGTTGTGTGGAGAAGAACATACACTGAAAGTATTTTCAGAATCTGCCCTTGACTGCTACCTCAGATACAACTCATGTGGTTAGGCATGACATTTAATTATAAGCTAATAGTTCAAAATTATTGAGTTTTCTTACAGATAGGAATCTATTTTAGGACATAACAAACATTGTTTTCTATTAATATCAAAATATACTTTTATGGATATACTGATCAGAACACAGATCCTTAATAATTTTTGTACTAACACAAGATGATTCTATCAGCAATGAACCAGCCAAACCTGGAGGTTTGTAAATTTATAAAAAAGTTTAAATATTATTTGACTTGTGGTCAATAAATTCTTATATAAACCTAAACCAAATTTGTTATAGTTTAAATGTACATATTTGTATCTATAAATGTATTTAGAAATATATTTATACTCACATTTTGAAGAGAAAATATAGATAATGTATTTGCATCTGTAATTTAGAGGAATAGAATAATTTTTCTCAAGTTGACATTTTTTGTTTGGCAAAATGCCTAAATGAGGCATTTGCTTGTGAAAAATTGGGCTTAGACATAGCTGGGAGGGCTGAGAAGAAAGACAAGGAAACATTAAATTGCTTTTCATAATAAAATGAGACTTTTTGAATTTCCAACAGAAGGTAAAGAAAGGTGAAGCGGGGAATGGAGAGTGTCACTGAAAGGAAGGTGGAGAAAGGAGACCAACAACCCAAGGAAAGCCAGAATGCTCTGCAGTTGGATGGTACATGAGCATGGCTGAAGGATGATTTATTCACAGGAATGTCTGGTTTCTTATAAGCTCTTGGTCACGTAAACTCTTGGTTGGCTCTTTCTTGCACAACCCTCACTTTGTAACTTCTGAAACTTCAAGGACAGTCTGAGCAGGGGCACACTCATTTGGAGAATGGATACATAAGTGTGCTTTTCAGGATTGGGAAGACTCAGAAAAGCAGTCTTGGATAGAGAGAGGATTCAGCTGGGTAGAGCAGAACTGAGAGCTAGTAGGGGTCAAAAGCCAATGAATACATTCTCTCCTGTGGTTTACACAGATTTCATTTGAATGTTAAAGTACATTCAGTATTTCTAGTGTATGCAGTACCTTGGCTGTGTCCAGGCTATATATACGATGTATTTAATACTCTGTGTACTATTTCTTCTCTTAACATATAGAATAAAAGAAATTATTTAGGGTCATCATTAAAATTGATCTGTGTTAGAATCATGTTTCTCCTTGCCCCACATGACTGGCAGTCAACCAAAAAGGCTGTTAAAACTGCTAATCAGGTTGGTTGCCAGTTGTTATCATTTGAAACTGATAAGTTTTCTTGTTTATATATTTTGAACAAAAAATAACTTTTGAGAAGCACAATATATAGGATACACTGGTGGTTGGGTAATTTTTGTCCCCTTATCAGATTAGAAAGAAAACTGCATTTGAAGTAAAATCTCAGTCTTGCCCATCAGATTAAAATTTCACAATTTAGAAACTCATTTAGTTAGTAACAGACTTCTTTTGAAATGGAAATTAGAGGGGCATTATTCTTTCGTACTTTAGTCTGTGTTGTTTATTAGATGACCTGTCTTCTAACATGTAGATGAAATTAGCCACAATGAATAGTTGAGAGTGTTAATAGAGCCCTAAAAAGAGGGAGGTTAATTTTTGAATAAAGGCCATGACAATAGCATCCCTGATTGTGACCCTGTGGGAGAGCCTATGGGGCAATGAAAAAGATGAAAGTGAAATAAGAACATACCAAGGTAAACTGTATTCTTTAAAACTTGTTTATAATAATCTATAAACTAATAAAACTCCGGTATTAAAATAAACATAGATTTAAGATAAAATACACATAGATAAAGAGTGAATACGGGGGAAATGCATTCTTCTTTTCTAAATAAAAGTAATGGAATACGAATTTTAAAATCTATTTCTGTCTAACACTCCTACATTTTAAAAAAATCACGCTATTTCTTAGTATCTCCCCTCTAGACACCTGTATCTTCCAACAGTAAATCATTAGCAACCTTATGAAGTGCCACAGAGAATGGGCTTTGTGGTGGAAAGATGAACATAGAAGGAGAAGCTGAGAGCAATCAAACATCCACTTAGGAAGCAGTTTTACCTATGGGAATCTTCATTGGGTACCTTTATTTCATTTTG
Source organism: Nasua narica (assembly GCA_028533885.1). Classification (NCBI taxonomy): domain Eukaryota; kingdom Metazoa; phylum Chordata; class Mammalia; order Carnivora; family Procyonidae; genus Nasua; species Nasua narica. Next base: position 84,451,905 of record CM052802.1, on the reverse strand, counting down.
ATTACTGCCTTTACTGTTTCCTGTAGAACAAAGCCCCGATTTCTAGAAGTATGCTTTCTCTCCTGAGCACATAATTTCTGAGCCCACGGGTATCTTATAGACATTAACTACACTGATTCAATGGACTCAGATAATTTTGTATTTCTGAGGTTTTTTTTCTAGGTGAATTCTAAAGACTTAGGATAGCTTTTTTCTTCATAAATATATAAAATAGTATAAAAATAAATTTACATCACTATGACTATCTTGTAGGATACCTTTCTTTCAAGAAGCTCAATAGAATTTTTGGTGTGAGTCACATTCATTTGGGGCCTTAATTACAGAGTAGATACAGAATATATATTGAATTTTATTCTGGTGCCCCTAAATGGTAACTAATGTCCACAGGATTGTGGAAAGAATCACTGGAGGAAAAAAAGAATCATATAAAAATGTTTAGGAGATAAGACTTATAAAAATACCACAAACTACAGAGTGCATAGAATTATAACTATCCATGCAAATTCTTCTCACCACCTGATAAAACACACTTTTCCTTACACTATAATACAGAATACACTAAGGTATGGGAAACATATCGGCATAAAAAGATTATGTACACATTGTGGTATATGAGGTGATAACTCTTTTTAATAGTTAATCAGATAACCCAGCTAACCTATTAACTACTAAGAATTAGATTTGAAGTCCTGGGCTTGGATGTAGGCTGTGATTTAAATTTTCTGAATTTCAGCGTCCTTTTCTGTTGTACAAAGGCAGGAGTATCTGTAAGAGCAATTAGAATAGATAACCTCTAGGATCCCTTCCAGTTCTGTTGTCTTATCATTTGAGGACTAACTTGTATTCTATAATAAGTAGTGAGATTCCCAACTATAGTCTAGTTAGGTTTGGGGAAATTTCCCTTATATTCTAAATATTTTGGCATTTCCATTAGATAGTAGGGTAAACTGTCTTTAGTTTGAGATATGTCTATATATAGAAACTAAGTGAGTAATTTTCTCATGGTTATGCAGGATTGAATCACAGAAGAAATTCTTGTCTTTGAACCTTATCTTAACATCTTTACATTTCTAGTGGGTTAGGATTCACTAAAGGGAACAGAAGGTACCCTAGGAATTTTATTTTATTTTATTTTATTTTATTTTATTTTATTTTATTTTATTTTATTTTATTTTATTTTATTTTATTTATTTTATTTCATTTAATTTCATTTCATTATTTTATCTATGTTTCCTCAGTTTGTTTCCTGAGATTAAGAGTCTCTTATGGTTTGTCTCCCTCCTGATCCCATCTTGTTTCATTTTTTCTCTCCCTGCTCCCCTATGATCCCCCGCCCTGCCTCTCAAATTCCTCATATCAGAGAGATCATATGAAAATTGCCTTTCACTGATTGACTTATTTCACTTAGCATAATACCCTCTAGTTCTATCCATGTTGTTGCAAAAGGCAAGATTTTGTTTTTTGGTGACTGCATAGTATTCCATTGTACACACACACACACACACACACCCCACATCTTCTTTATCCATTTATCTGCTGATGGACTTCTAGGTTGTTTCCATAGTTTGGCTGTTGTGGACATTGCTGCTATAAACATTTGGGTGCATGTGCCCCTTCAGATCACTACATTTGTATCTTTAGGGTAAATACCCAATAGTGAGATTACTGGGTCGTTGGGTAACTCTATTTTCAACTTTTGAGGAACCTCCATACTATTTTCCAGAGTGGCTGTACCAGCTTGCATTCCCACCAGCAGTGTAGGAGGGTTCACCTACCTCTGCATCCTCACCAATATCTATCATTTCCTGGCTTGTTAATTTTAGCCATTCTGATTGGTGTGAGGTGGTATACAAAGCTGTAATCATCAAGACAGTATGGTACTGGCACAAAAACAGATACATAGATCAATGGAACAGAATAGAGACCCCAGAAATGGACCCCCAACTCTGTGGTCAATTAATCTTTGACAAAGCAGGAAAGAACGTCCAGTGGAAAAAAGGCAGTCTCTTCAACAAATGGGGTTGGGAAAGCCACATGCAGAAGAATGAAACTGGACCATTTCCTTACACCACACACAAAAATAGACTCAAAATGGATGAAAGACCTCAATGTGAGACAAGAATCCATCAAAATCCTTGAGGAGAACATAGGCAGCAACATCTTCACCCTCAGCCACAGCAACCTCTTCCTAGAAACATCGCCAAAGGCAAGGGAAGCAAGGACAAAAATGAACTATTGGGACTTCATCTTTAAAAAGCTTTTGCACAGCAAAGGAAACAGTCAACAAAACCAAAAGACAACTGACAGAATGTGAGAAGATATTTGAAAATGACATATCAGATAAAGGGCTAGTATTCAAAATCTATAAAGAATTTACCAAACTCAACACCAAAGAACAACACCAAAAAATCCAATCAAGAAATGGGCAGAAGACATGAACAGACATTTCTGGAAAGAAGACTTCCAAAGAGCCAACAGACACGTGAAAAAGTGCTCAACATCACTCGGCATCAGGGAAGTACAAATCAAAATCACAGTGAGATACCACCTCACCCTAGGAATTTTAAGTACAAAGATAGTTATGTGCTCAGGAATTCACTAGAAGAGGCTGGGATTACGCTGGGCCTTTAAGTGTGACTCCCAAGCAAATAGAACCAACTCATGAGGGAGCTACCATTGCTGCCAAGTCAGAAGTTGAGGATGCAGTTGGCCAGTGAGAATCTCTGCTAATGCTGTCTTCTAGGGAATAAGCTGAAATGGGGCCACTTTTGGGGCTATTGCTGCTGCCACTGCCACCACAAAGGCCTCTCAATACCCAGCTCCCACCTCTATGGGAAGCTAGACACAGGAATGTTACTATAGAAAAACCCTAGTTCTCTATACACTTGCTTGCTAGCAGAAAACAGCCAGAATAAATATGAAATGAACTTCTGCCTTTTGTTCATTCTCCAAATCCCAGGAGATAGCATCTAACTGATGGAACTCGATCCATCACATTGAGACCCTTAGCTGCTAGGGAATCTGGAAAACACAGTTTTTACTTCCCAGTCTCTGGAGCACAATGAGACAGTGGTTCTCAAAGTGAGATCCTCAGAATGGTAGCATTAGTCTCCCCCTTGGAACTTATGAAAAGTGAAACAGTTTTGGCCTACCCTTTACTTGCTGAATCACAAACTGCAGGGATGTGGTCCAGCAGGCTGTGTTTTAGCAAGCGTTCCAAATGATTTTCATGCACACTGGAGTTTGAGAACCACTATCATAAGAAAAACTAGAAACAAATGGAAAAGGATGCTGCTTGCCATTTAACCGTATTCAAGAAATACATCAAGAAACACCTGCCATAACACACAGGTAGTCCAAAGAAGGGAAAAGGAATGTTAATTAGGATTACTGAAAATTTAAATCATAGTTCTGTTTATATTTTATTTGCCTTTTTAAAAAATATTTGTCTATTTATTTATTTTTATTAACATATAATGTATTATTTGCTTCAGGGGTACAGGTCTGTGAATCATCAGTCTTACACAATTCACAGCACTCACCATAGCACATACCCCTCCCCAATGTCCATAACCCAGCCAACCTATCCCCTCCCCCAACAACCCTCAGTTTATTATTATATTAGCTGATTATATTATTAGAGGTATAGGGCCTTACATTCTTACTCATAAAATGGGGTCCTATTTTTACTGGAGTCTGCTGTGTTCAAGAAAAGTGATTTTTGTATTTTGTTTTTGCTTTCCATTACATTAATACTTTCATTAATACTCTATTACCTGGCACATGCTAACTTGAAGAAGTTAGCTTCCAAAACCCCCAGCAGAAGAATCAACAAAAGTTACAAGCTTTTTATTTTATTTTATTTTATTTTATTTTATTTTATTTTATTTTATTTATCTGAGAGGGTGGAGAGTGGGAGAGAAAGAGAGCAGTTGAGTACGTGATTGGGAGAAGGGGCAGAGGGAGAAGGAGAGAGAGACTCTCAAGTGGACTCCCCGCTAAGTGTAGAGCCCCGAACCACCCAGGTGCCCCAGATGATTAGCTTTTACACACTTTCTCTGGGGAAAAAAAATTATTACTAGAGTATTTGGATTTAATGTTTCTTTTCAAGCCAAATCAATAAGATTTCTTGAAAAGTAGACAGTTCTGTTCATACTAAGAAGGCATAAATTTATTTGATGTAATATATTGGTTTTTTTTAAAGAAAACAAACTTTCATTGCTAGATATATATATATTTAGTTTCCAGAATTTGCAGAATGTGAAAATTAGCAAAAAAGTGTAAATCTCCTCGTAATCTTACCACTTAGAGACAAAATGAAGTTAATCCCTCTCCCTCATCCTTTTCTTCTAATCCTATCTTTCAGAAAGAACTACTGATAACAAGACCAGAATTTTTGATGTTTATATAGGTAGACACATTAAGATAATAAATGAGGGATGCCTGGGTGGCTCGGATGGTTAAGTGTCTGCCTTCAGCTCGTATTTCCAGGGTCCTAGGATTGAGTCCTGCATCGGGCTCCCTGCTTGGCAGGAAGCCTGCTTTTCCCTCTGCCTGCCTCGTCCCCTGATTGTGCTCACTCTGACAAATAAATACAATCTTAAAAAAAATAATAATAGTTGAACAGTTAATGTACTCACTTATTTGAAGAAAAATACTTATTTTTTTGGAATTAATGCACTTTTTCCAATTACCAATTCATCAGTGGATTTCTTTATGAACCAGTAATTATTTGTGATGGCTCTATGATATTTTGATTATATGATGTAACCAATTTATTTAACTATTCTCCTTTTCACTGCATATTTATATTTTTCCAGGTTTTTTTTAATATTTATTTATTTCATTTTTAGAGAGAGAGAGCCTAGGTGAACAGGGGGAGGGGCAGAGGGAGAAGGGAAGCAGAAACCCTGCTGAGCTTGGAGGCCTCCATGGGGCTCTGTCCCTTGACCCTGAGATCAAGACCTTAGCTGAAACCAAAAGTCATATGCTTAATCCACTGGGCCACCCAGGCACCCCCAGTTTTTTATATTGAGAACAACAATGCATTTAATATCTTACACATACATTCTTATGTATTGCTCTTTTTATTTTTTAGGCTAAATATTAAAAATATATTTACTGAACTCACATTAAGAAATATTAATAGGGTCTAAGTTATCCTCCAAAAAGATTGCTCCTCTTTAAACCGTCAATAATAGTATACCTTTTGAAACTTTTATTAGTAGTTATGGTGTTTAATTTTCACTTCCTTAATTAGATGTAAGGGTGAACAACTATTTAAAAGTTTACAAGTTATTATTTTGACTTTGTGAGTTATTTATTCTTATCCATGACTCGTTTTTTTTTCTATTGCACTTATTTTTCTTTTCATCTTGGCAAATGGGAGTTTTTTTGTATGTTTGGGACATTAACTACTTGTTAAATGTATGGCAAATATTTTCTCTCAGTGCAGTACTTTAAAATTTTTTTATTTTTTATCATATGTTAGCTTTAAATTTTGGAAAGTTAAATTTGTTAAGATATTTAATGGCATTTGGGCATCATGCCTTGCTTAGGAACCTGTTCCCATCTCAGGACTAGTTTTTAAAACTAATGTTTAATTAATTGTAATTTTTTAACACTTTAATAGCTTTGTTTCATACATTATATCTTTAAACTGCCTGTATTTTTTTAGTGTACATTTGCTTGCATAAATGGATAGACAAGATCATTTGTTAAGTAATTAATTTGAAATGACATGTTAGGATATGCTGAGTTCTCGTATACTGTTAGTCCTATACCTTACTTTTCTAGTCTATTCTACTTACCTTGTGTTTATTCCTGTCAGACTTACTCTTTTAATGACTATAGTTCTTTTTAAATGTTAAATTTTCTCGCCTTGTGGTGACTCTTGAACTGGCAGACTAGTAAAACCAATCTCATTCCCCTTATCTTTCAACAATCTTTAAGAATTATGTGAGTATGACAGTTTCTAATGCATCTGAATTGTCATTTTTAAAAATTATTTGATCACTGTTTTTGCAGGACTCACTATAAATATTAATTGACTTTAATCAGATATAGCAAAAACCCTTGTATAAATACTTGTTTATAAATCCCTAGGAGTGCCTCTACTATAATGTTTTCAATTTAATAGTGCTTATATATAAAGAATATTTTCAGCAATGTATCTTCTCAAGGAAAACCAAAAAAAATCAATAGCATTTCAACTACCTGACTAAGAAAATGGAGTTGTCCTTGTTAAATTCTAAGCTGTTATTTAGTAGCGTTCAGTCTTATTAAGAGCAAGTCAATAATACGAACTTCTAACAAATGTATATTGAGCCCCCAAAGGATATATTGGGGGGTATATATGTGTACACTGCAAGAATGTGTATATATGTGTACACTGCAAGAATTCTCTGGAGGACAAAGTAATTCTCTAAAGAATTCTCTGGCTTCCTAACTTTTCAATAAGATCATCCCTTATTTCTGAAAAGCTCAGAGTAAAACTGTATTGCCATAGATTTTTCAGGAGAGGAAATTCAAGGGGTGAGAGTGGGCAGTTCTAGGACTGGAAGTTCTTTCTTGAGATAGAGTCTTCTGCCTCACTGAAACATGGGTTCTTCTTGGATCTGATCCAAACTGAAATTTATTTTAAAAAGTTAGCATAAATCCTTTAATGAAATAACTAACATTTCATAACTTCCAATTCTGTAGCCACGCTCAGTGCATCAGTGCTATGGGTTAGCAATTAATGTATTAGGTTGCAATCACCTTTTCAATTGATTTAGATTAGAGGCTTCAGTTTTGTAGCATTTACATGTTTAATGTTGCTGACTTTTGTGTGATTATTTGTGGTTAATTATTTCTTCCTGGTATTTTATGTATATAATTATTTAGATTGACAGTGTCATAATTGGAATGATGATACCATGGAAATGTTAATATTGTCTGGTTTTGAAAAAGCCAGAATATGAGATGAATTATTTCATTTAAAAATAAATAGGTAACTATAATATCCTCATTTTTAAGGAATATAGTGTAGTTTTTATGTAACAGTATGCCATAAAATAAAACCTTTAACTTTGTATCTAGAAAAAGGTCTAAATAAGTTTTAAATTATCAGATAAAAACTATTTTTGTTATTTGTTAATGAAAATCCTGATTTTTTTTTTTAATTTTTTTATTAACATATAATGTATTATTTACCCCAGGGTACAAGTCTGTGAATCATTAGGCTTACACATTTCACAGCATTTGCCATAGCACATACCCTCCCCAATGTCCATATCCCTACCCCCCTGCCTCCCAGCAACCCTTAGTTTGCTTTGTGAGTTTAGGAGTCTCTTATGGTTTGAAAATCCTGATTTTATAAACACTTACAGATGAACAAGTTAATTCCAACCATGATTTATGCAGTATACATGAAGTTTCTTTGATTTGCTTGTCTAAATATGCTGGTATGAATCAAAATATTTTTTAACTTCTATTTTTATTCAACTGGTGTTTTCAGTTATATAATCACACTGTCTTGCCTATTGTTTGTATTTTTATTCCTCTATATATGTTTTCACAAAGATACAACCTCATTAAAATGCTATTTTACAAAATCAGGTATAAATGCAGTTCAGATCATGTCTCCTAAAACATAAGTACATACCGTGAAATCTTGATATAAGACAGTTTAAACAAATGGGTGTTTTTACTGTTCTCTGACAGCATCATAAAGAATTTCTGTGAATATCCATGTATAATCCAAGAGTAGGGAGACAGTATAGATTAATATTTTTTAAACAACAGAAGTTTCTTAAGAATCATTCCTTTCGGGACACCTGGGTGGCTCAGTCAATTAAGCGGCTGCTTTCAGCTCAGGTCATGATCTCAGGGTCCTGGGATTGAGTCCCACATCCGGCTCCTAGCTCAGTGGGGAGCCTGCTTCTCCCTCTGCCTGCTGCTCTTCCTGTTTGTGCTCACTTGCTCTTTCTGTCTCTCTGACAAATGAATAAATAAAAATCTTAAAAAAAAAAAAAAGAATCATTCCTTTCTTTGGTAAGTAGCTTCAGTAACCCTGGGTGAGATCAGGACCTGGAGTAGGTGGTTATTTAAGGTCTGTTGCATTGAATTGTGTTTATTGAGCATCTACTGTTTGCCCATCTTGGCATGGTGTTCTCTTATTTGGGGAATTTTTCAATAAAGATTAATCCCTACCTCTTCCTACCAATCAGTGATTTTTGTGCAGTTTTCAAGGTAGTGATTCAGAATTGGCAGAGAGAAATTATAACAGTGTTTCTCAAGCTTTAATGTGCATAGTAATCACCTGGGTATCTTGCTACAATAATCATTTTGATGCAATAGGCATGGGGCAGGCCTGAGATTCTGCATTCATCTATGCTCTTTTCTACTCAAAATGATGAGCAATAATCCTATATTATATTGCCTTCAGTGGTGTCTCAGCCCTCTACTGGTAAAGCTACTATTTTGTATAAAAAGTAAGTCCAGTGGACACTACCCCTCTTCACCCTGCTGTTTTAGTACTTGAAGTTAGAGATCAAAGCTTCCAAAGGGCAAGATGACTAAGGTGATGAAAGTGTAACAGGGAAATCCAACATTTCTCTTCTCCTTGGGGAAACTGGTGGGTTGGCTTCCTGTATTTTCTAATGGACATGTTACAAAATAGAGGTCATGCATAATTTTTCAGGACAAAGAAAAAGATATAAGAATTTTTTAGAACATGTCATACCTTCACTTCTTCTGTTGAAACTTGAAGTGAATGTTTTTGGAATTAAGCACTGAAGGCCTTGTACTATCACACTGTAGGAATTGTAGTGGGAATTTACCTCTCAAATGGAAGAGTGATGATGTGGCAAATGGCCACAGAATCACCTTTGTCTACGAGGGCAGAATTTTCAAAGGTCTCCAGGATATGTGGGAAATACAAAAACAAACAAAATGGAAATAATCACTTCTATATGGTATTGTTACAATATAGCTACTTTTTAAAATCTTAGCTACTTTTTAAATTTTTTATATAAACTATTAGGGTCTGGGTTAAAGAATAGAGCATACCATACATTTGCATGCACAGAGAATTTGATGATTTCCAAAAGGAGATTTTAAATTATCTTATTTTTGTTTTTGCCTTGTGATTTGTTTGAAAATTGTCATTTTGCCAAATCTAACAAAGGCTGAGATATCCCAGTCATTTGGTGAAAAAAAAGCGACATTTCCTAGATAGTATATTTATTATCCATGGTCCTTTTTCTCATTGATCCTGACCTTTCTCTATTAATCACATAAATAAACTTCTTTCCAACGTCTCCTTTTCTGTGTCCTCATATTTAGCAATGGATTACCTTTGAATTTATCTTCATCATAATAACTATCCTCCTTTATATAGTAACCATCAGTCTTGTTCTCCTCCTTCTTACAATTATTCTGATCTGACCCCTCGTCTTTGTGTCTCTCCTTTACTTCCAATTTTATTATTTTGCCAGTCAAATGACTCCCAGGGCCTTAGTTTTTTCTCAGATATTCAGAATTTTTCCCAGAAGTAACACAACATTTCGCTTCATATGTATTTATACCTGTAACTTTATTATATCTTTTTACTTCTTAAATTATTTGTGCAGATTCCTTTCATTCCTCTTGTATCCATTCTAGCATAAAATGATTGTCATGACTATTATCTTCTGATTTTTTAGTAACTGATTCCTTGAGAAGTAGGATACCCAGAACTTTATCAGAGTCATCGCAGATCCCATAAAGTAATATTCACTTTCTAACTAGAGATTTTCTTCTCTACAGGTAGCATAAAAATCATAAAAATAGGGTCAGTTAAAAAAAAAAAACAAACCACCACGAATGAATGAGCTTGCACCAACTTCTCCCATCCAGATGAATAGAATTCTCCTCTTTGGTGAAGTCTCAGTAAGCCATTGCTATCACTGATAAACACGTTATAAAATTGACCTCTTTTATATAAGAAAGATTCTAGATTCTTCAGTCTTTTCATATGTGAAATTGTCTTGAGAATCAGCATTTATGTGTAATGTGTAATTCATACCTCATTTTCTTCCTAACATAGTTTTGAGTCCATTTTTAATAAAAGGTACTTCTAAATAAGATAATTAAAATCTGTAGTTAAAATTCAATGAAGAAACAAGTATAGAGAATATAGAGGAATTAAATCAAACCTAATATTCCATTTATTTATTCACCAAACATTTTCTAATAATACCCATTGTATGGCAGATATTCATTAGGCACTGGATCAGAAAATAAAACAAAAGTAAAGGATATGTTATAGTTCCCAATTTTCAGAATATCAAAATCTAGAAAAAAGAGAGACAAAATTAATTAAATGCCTATATGTTGAATACTGTGTCACCTACATATGAATATTGCAATGTATAAAGTCAGAGGATTTGATTTATGCTTCAGTTAAAAAATAAATCAATCTACTTTGATTGTCCTGTGGGACAATGGCTATTTTGGCTATATGTAAAGATGAGACCCACTAGATACTTTAATGATAAAAGGGAAAATACTTTCACTGCATCTCTCTCTCTCTGTCTCTCTTTTAGTTTTGGCAGATTGTGTCTTTTATTTTTATTTTTTAATTTAATTTTATTTTTTTAGTGTTACAAGATTCATTGTTCATGCACCACACCCAGTGCTCCATGCAATACGTGCCCTCCTCAATACCCACTACCAGGCTTGTCCAACCCTCCATCTCCTCCCCTCCAAAACCCTCAGTTTGTTGCTGAGTCCACAGTCTGTCATGGTTTGCCTCCCCCTCCAATTTCCCCCAATTCACCCTTCCTTTCCTTCCCCTAATGTCCTCCATGTTATTCCTTATGCTCCACAAGTAAGTGAAATCATATGATAATTGACTTTCTCTGGTTGACTTATTTCACTCAGCATAATCTCCTCCAGTCCCATCCATGTTGATACAAAAGTTGGGTATTCATCCTTTCTGGTGGAGGTGTAATATTCCATTGTATATATGGATCATATCTTCTTTATCCATTCATCTGTTGAGGGGAATCTTGGCTTTTTCCAGTTTGGCGATTGTGGCCATTGCTGCTATGAACATTGGGGTACATGTGACCCTTCTTTTCACTGCATCTGTATCTTTGGGGTAAATACCCAGTAGTGCAATTGCAGGGTCATAGGGCAGCTCTATTTTTAATTTCTTTAGGAATCTCCACACTGTTTTCCAAAGTGGCTGCACTAACTTGCTCCCACCAACAGTGTAAGAGGGTTACCCTTTCTCCACATCCTCTTCAACACTTACTGTTTACTGTCTTGTTGATTTTGGCCATTCTAACTGGTGTAAGGTGGTATCTCAATGTGGTTTTGATTTAAATCTCCCTGATGGCTAATGATGATGAACATTTTTTCATGTGTCTGTTAGCCATTTGTATGTCTTCTTTGGAGAACTGTCTGCTCATGTCTTCTGTCCATTTTTTGATGTGATTATCTGTTTTTGAGTGTTGAGTTTGAGGAGTTCTTTATAGATCTTAGATATCAGACCTTTGTCTGTAGTGTCATTTGTGAATATCTTCTGTTCTGTGGGTTGCCTGTTTGTTTTGTTGACTGTTTCCTTCACTGTGCAGAAGCTTTTTATCATGATGAAGTCCCAAAAGTTCATTTTCGCTTTTGTTTCCTTTGCCTTTGGAGACATGTCCTGAAAAGAAGTTGCTGTGGCTGATGTCGAAGAGGTTACTGCCTATGTTCTTCCCTAGGATTTTGATAGATTCCTACCTCACGTTGAGGTCTTTTATCCATTTCAAGTTTATCTTTGTATATGGTGTAAGAGAATGGTCAAGTCTCATTCTTCTATAAATAACTGTCCAATTTTCCCAGCACCATTTATTGAAGAGACTGTCTTCTTTCCATTGGATATTTTTTCTTGCTTTATCGAAGATTATTTGACCATAGAGTTGCGGGTCCATATCTGGGCTCTCTACTGTGTTTCACTGGTCTATGTGTCTGTTTTTGTGCCAGTACCATGCTGTCTTGGTGATTAGAGCTTTGTAGTAAAGCTTGAAATCAGGCAATGTGATGTCCCCAGCTTTGTTTTTCTTTTTCAACATTTCCTTAGCAATTCGGGGTCTTTTCTGGTTCCATACAAATTTTAGGATTGTTTGCTCCAGCTCTTTGAAATATGCCAATTGAATTTTGATCGGGATGGCATTGAAAGTATAAATTGCTCTGTGCAGCGTAGAAATTTTAACAATGTTTATTCTTCCGATCCATGAGCATGGAATGTTTTTCCATCTTTTTGTGTCTTCTTCAATTTCCTTCATCAGTGTTCTGTAGTTCCTCGAGTACAGATCCTTTACCTCTTTGGTTAGGTTTATTCCCAGGTATCTTATGGTTCTTGGTGCTACAGTAAATGGAATCGATTTTCTAATTTCCCTTTCCATATTTTTATTGTTAGTGTATAGGAAAGCAACTGATTCTCTGCATTGATTTTGTATCCTGACACATTACTGAAGTGCTGTATGAGTTTGAGTAGTTTGGGGGTGGAGTCTTTTGGGTTTTCCATATAAAGTATCATGTCATCTGTGAAAGGAGAGAGTTCGACTTCTTCTTTGCCAATGTGAATACCTTTTATTTCTTTTTGTTGTCTGATTGCTGTCGCTAGGACTTCTAGTACTATGTTGAACAAGAGTGGTGAGGGTGGGCATCCTTGTCATGTTCCTGATCTCAGATGGAAGGCTCTCAGCTTTTCCCCATTGAGAATAATATTTGCTGTGGGTTTTTCATAGATAGATTTTATGAAGTTGAGGAATGTTCCCTCTATCTCTTTGAAGAGTTTTAATCAGGAATGGATGCTGAATTTTGTCAAATGCTTTTTCTGCATCAATTCAGAGGACCATGTGGTTCTTCTCTCTTCTCTTATTGATTTGTTCTATCACACTGATTGATTTGTGAATGTTGAACCACGCTTGCATCCCAGGGATAAATCCCACCTGGTCATTGGAATAAACTCTTGAATGTGCTTTTGGATCCTATTAGCTAGGATCTTATTGAGAATCTTGGCATCCATATTCATCAGGGATATTGATCTGAAATTCCCTTTTTTGCTAGGGTCTTTGCCTGGTTTGGGGATAAGGGTAATAATGGCTTCATAAAAAGAGTTTGGAAGTTTTCCTTCTGTTTCTATTTTTTGAAACAGTTTCAGAAGAATAGGTATTATTTCTTATTTGAATGTTTGGTAGAATTCTCCACGGAATCTGTCAGGTTCTGGGCTCTTGTTTTTTTGGGAGGTTTTTGATCACTGCTTCAATCTTGTTACTAGATATTGGTCTATTCAGGTTGTCAATTTCTTCCTGTTTCTGTCTTGGAAGTTTATAGGTTTCCCAGGAATGCAACCATTTCTTCTAGGTTACTTAACTTATTGGCATATATGTGTTGATAATAATTTCTGATGATTGCTTCTCTTTCCTTGGTGTTAGTCGCTTTCACTACATCTTATGAAAAAATACCCTTACTTATTTGTTTTGAGCCTTTTTATTCCAGTATATGAAAGCAAACGTGCTATATGTTTCAATTAAATAAAGGAAAAGCCAGTTCAGGCTTCTAATGCTCTTAAAGACTGATGAAAATTGCTTTGAGTCATAGTCAGAAATAGTTTGTCACCACTGTACATCCTAAAGAAGTTAGTTGTTTTTGGAATTTTATTAGGTTTAAAGGAAGCTCGTGATGACCCTTATTCTGCTATAGGATTGACCTGTGAGTAGGCTGTTGCTCTGTAAAGTCAGATCTGGATTAAACACAACAGCAACAATGTTAGAGACAGAATTGCCAAATTGTTTCTCTCTTAGAAAAGTAACGGTTGAAGGATGTGATCATGGAATATCAGGAGACACTAAATCAGATCGATTGTATACTCATCTGTGGATGCCACCTCTCTTGCATTCTAGGAGTGGTCCATAGTACTAGTGGAGTTTCCTTTCTATTCAAGAACAAGATTCATATGTGCAGAATTGGTTAATTCAACTCCTCATTATTGCTACTGGCATTTTTTTTTTTTTTTTGCAAAAACTACCTAACTTATTTTGATCCTTGCCTTTATTTTTTCCATTCTAATTCAAATGATACCATTATGGTCTCCAAGACCTCTCTAGATATTAGCACCATGTTTGTGTTCTGAAAGCTCAAACTCTCTAAGCAGTCCTTGATGACTCTATGTTCTGAAATTACCTTACTTTTCCAAATTTGACTCCAAGTACCTCTTATCACCCACTGAGCATTCTGTCCCAAATATACCTACTTACCATTTGCTATTGACACCTCGCATGTCCACATTTTCACATTTATGTTTTTGTTCACATGATTCCCTCTGTGCTTCTCTATATGTATATCCAAATTGTACATCTCTTTCAAACTTTGACCCAAATTTCAGCCTCTGTGCAGAGTTCTCGTATTTCAAGTTGGAAAAACAACTTTGTATTCTTTAATCATTAATAGGCCAGAATAGAACTGCCTCTGTATCTCTTTATATATACCATCTGCTTTCTGGGTAACATGAAAATTGAGTATCTAAGTCCTGTCTCCTTTAAGAGCTTTGGGAAAAAGATCTGTTTCTTATTCATTACTGAAGTGGTAATAATAATATTTGACATTTATTGAGGGCTCACTCTTTGTTATTTTAATATGTTTAATACAACTGGGCAGTACAGATTACTGGCTAGAGAGTCTACTTAAAAAATACAATTAAAAGATGACTAAAGAAACTGCTCCAGTCAATGTGAGACATACATTATTAAATTTAGTGTTGGGGCACCTGGGTGGCTCAGTTGGTTGAGCAACTGCCTTCGGCTCAGGTCATGATCCTTGAGTTCCGGGATCGAGTCCCACATTGGGCTCCCAGCTCCACGGGGAGTCTGCTTCTTCCTCTAACCTTCTCTCCTCTCATGCTCTCTCTCACTTTCTCTCTCTCTCAAATAAATAAATAAAATCTTTAAAAAAAAATTTAGTGCTAACAACAGCCCCATAAGGCAAATACTACTATCCCATTTTAAATGAGAGGAACCTAAAGCTCACAGTTCAGAAACTTCCCCAGCATCACATGTATCTGACTTCAGATCCAAACCTTTGACCATTATCCTGTACTGCTGCTTGTGCAGTCCCACCTGCATTTTTGTTCTCTTTTGCCTCTTGGGTTACATATGCACCCCCTCCACCCAAGAAGTGCTCATGAAGATCTCTTGGATAAACAGATGAGTGACTCAATTAAGAAAGATACATATTTAAGGATTATATGTTTATTTATATCCAGGCTGCAAGATAGAAAATTTTATTCTTTGTACATGGAAGATAATTGATACAAAAATTTCTCCCTGACATGTAAACTGTTAAGATTTATGCCAGAGTTCTGATTTGTGCTTTTTATTATATAAAATAGGAGAATTATAGTCTCCTATAATTTATATAGGAGAATTTCAATTCTCCTATATAAAATAGGAGAATTATAGTCTAAATTTACTTCTTGGAAATTTTTAAGAGCCTCAGGAAAGGAGTATGTAGGGCCTTCATTCCTCAGAAGAAAGATACTAGACAAACCAAAATTTTTGTAAAAGATCT
Organism: Nasua narica; assembly: GCA_028533885.1. Taxonomy (NCBI): domain Eukaryota; kingdom Metazoa; phylum Chordata; class Mammalia; order Carnivora; family Procyonidae; genus Nasua; species Nasua narica. The sequence goes on along the minus strand of CM052802.1, from coordinate 84,436,323 downwards.
TTCATTTAATGTCTGATCTAATCCTTGGCTTAATTGCCCTCAGATTGCTTTTTTTTTTTTTTCTTCCTCTGTTCTAAATCTTGGTGCTGATCTCTATAGATTATGTTTCCCAGGCTTTCCTGTCTCTGGGTTCTAGCTGTGTTTGGACAATGGGAGATACTTAAAGAAAGGAGAAAAGGAGAAGCTAGGGTGTTTCTTGCCCTCTCAATCTGTCTGAAGTGGCATCATCTATGCTAGTTGCATAACCTCTTTGGCTCTAGTTTCTTCAGACTAAGTTTCACTAAGCTTCAAACTAAGCCCGCTAAGTTTTAGCTTCTACCAGGTGACCCTGGCCCCTGTGCTCTGGTAACACCATCCATCCTTTGCACCTCCCATTTAGAGATGGTACCATCTTCCAGTAATTGCTAATCTCTCAGTTGTTTTACTATCCCTGGTTGGCTTCTTAGCAATTCTATCAACCGTGTACCAATCCTGGCATGAAAGCCCTTCTGCTTTAAATACTAATAGTGGGTACTAAAGTTGAAAAAATTTTAGATTTAATACTTAAAAATAATTTAAGTATGTACTCTTTGATATATGAGGATAAACTATATAAATATAGTGCATGTTGTTTCCTTTCTTTCTTTAGCAGAGAAATACTAAGTAGGATTTATTCTCACACTGCTACTTTGTTACCAACCATATACATGATCCTGGGATAGCTGGACACTGTTAGTGATATAGTCTATGATGAATGGAATGGTACATGTCTGGGAATCATCAGGCTTACACATTTCACAGCACTTACCATAGCACATACCTTCCCCAATATCCATAACCCAGCCACCCTATCCTTACTCCCCTACCCCCCAGCCACTCTCTGTTTTATGAGTTTAGGAGTCTCTTATGGTTTGTCTCCTAATGGATCCCATCTTGTTTCATTTCCCTCCCCTATCCCCCATGCCCCCCTGCCCTGCCTCACAAATTCTTCATATCAGAGAGATCATATGATAATTGTCTTCCTCTGACTGACTTATTTCACTCAGCATAATACCCTCTAGTTCCATCCACGTCATTGCAAATGGCAAGATTTCATTTCTCTTGATGGCTGCATAGTATTCCATTGTATATATACACCACTTCTTCTTTATCCATCCATTTGTTGATGGACATCTAGGTTCTTTCCTAGATGAACCTAGGCTATTGTGGCCATTTATGCTACAAACACTGGGGTGCACATGCCCCTTCGGATCACTACATTTGTATCTTGAGGGTAAATACCCAGTAGTGCGATTGCTGGGTTGTAGGGTAGCTCTATTTTCAACTTTTTGAGGAACCTCTATCCTGTTTTCCAGAGTAGCTGTACCACCTTGAATTCCCACCAACAGTGTAGGAGGATTCCCCTTTCTCCACATCCTTGCCAGCTACTGTCATTTCCTGACTTGCTAATGTTAGCCATTTTCACAGGTGTGAGGTGGTATCTCACTGTGGTTTTGATTTGTATTTCTCTGATGCCAAGTGATGTTGAGCACTTTTTCATGTGTACATTGGCCCTTTGGATGTCCTTTGCATAAAGGTCTGTTCATATCTTCTGCCCATTTCGTGATTGGATTATTTGTTCTTTGGGTGTTGATTTTGAGAAGTTCTTTATAGATTTTGGATACTAGCCCTTTATCTGATATGTCACTTGTGAATATTTTTTCCAATTCTGTCAGTTGTCTTTGTTTTTTTTTTTTTTTTGATTTTTTTTTTTTTTAATTTATTAGAGAGAGAGACTGAGAATGAGAGGAGAGAAGGTCAGAGGGAGAAGCAGACCTCCCGCAGAGCCGGGAGTCCGATATGGGACTCGATCCCGGGACTCCGGGATCATGACCTGAGCCGAAGGCAGTCGTTTAACCAACTGAGCCACCCAGGCGCCCCTGTCTTTGGTTTTGTTGACTGTTTCCTTTGCTGTGCAAAAGCATTTGATCTTGATGGAGTACCAGTAGTTTATTATTGCCCTTGCTTCCCTTACCTTTGGAGATGTATCTATGAAGAAGTTGCTGCAGCTGAGGTCGAAGACGGTGCTGCCTGTGTTCTCCTCAAGGATTTTGATGGATTTCTGTCTCACATTGAGCTCTTTCATCCATTTTGAGTCTATTTTTGTGTGTAGTGTAAGGAAATGGTCCAGTTTCATTCTTCTGCACATGGCTGTCCAATTTTCCCAACACCATTTGTTGAAGAGACTGTCTTTTTTTCCAGTAGATACTCTTTCCTGCCCTGTCGAAGATTAGTTGACCATAGAGTTGGGGGTCCATTTATGGGCTCTCTGTTCTGTTCCATTGATCTATGTGTCTGTTTTTGTGCCAATACTACACTGTCTTGATGATTACAGCCTTGTAATAGAGCTTGAAGTCTGGGATTGTGATTCCGCCAACTTTGGTTTTCTTTTTCAACATTTCTCTGGCTATTTGTGGTCTTTTCTGGTTCCATATAAATTTTAAGATTATTTGTTCCATTTCTTTGAAATAAATTGATGGTATGTTCATAGGTATTGCATTAAATGTGTAGATTGCTTTAGGTGGCATAGATATTTTCATAATATTTGTTCTTCCAATCCATGAGCATGGAATGTTTTTCCATTTCTTTGTGTCTTCCTCAATTTCTTTCATGAGCACTTTGTAGTTTTGTGCAGATTCTTTGCCTCTTTGGTTAGGTTTATTCCTAGGTATCTTATGGTTTTGGGTACAGTTGTAAATGGAATCGACTCCTTAATTTCTCTTTCTTCTGTCTTGCTGTTGGTGTATAGAAATGCAAGTGATTTCTGTGCATTAATTTTATATCCTGACACTTGACTGAATTCCTGTATGAGTTCTAGCAGTCTTGGAGTGGAGTCTTTTGGGTTTTCCACATAAAGTATATCATCTGCAAAGAGTGGGAGTTTGAATTCTTCCTTGTCAATTTGGATGCCTTTTATTTCTTTTTGTTGTCTGATTGCTGAGGCTAGGACTTCTAGTACTATGTCAAATAGCATTGGGGATAATGGGCATCCCTGCCATGTTCCTGATCTCAGGGGAAAAGAGCTTTTCCCCATTGAGAATGATATTCGCTGTGGGTTTTTCATAGATGGCTTGGTGATGGTGAGGAATGTACCCTATATGCCTATGCTGTGAAGAGTTTTGATCAAGAAAGGATGTTGTGGGGCACCTGCGTGGCTCAGGCGGTTGAACGTCTGCCTTCGGCTTGGGTCATGATCCCGGGGTCCTGGGATCGAGCCCCACATCGGGCTCCCCGCTTGGTGGGAAACCTGCTTCTCCCTCTCCCACTCCCCCTCCTTGTGTTCCCTCCCTCTCCGATGAATAAATATGTAAATATTAATAAAAAAAAAGAAAGGATGTTGTACTTTGTCAACTGCTTTTCAGCATCATTTGAGAGTATCATATGGTTCTCATTCTTTCTTTTATTAATGTATTGTATTACGTTGATTGATTTGTGAATGTTGAACCAACCTTGCAGCCCAGGAATAAATCCCACTTGGTCGTGGTGAATAATCCTTTTAATGTATTGTTGGATCCTATTGGCTAGTATTTTGGTGAGAATTTTTACGTTCATGCTCATCAAGGATATTGGTCTGTAATTCCCCTTTTTGATGGGCTCTTTGTCTGGTTTTGGGAGCAAGGTAATGCTGGCCTCATAAAATGAGTTTGGAAGTTTCCCTTCCATTTCTGTTTTTATGGAAAAATGTCATGAGAATAGCTATTAATTCTTCTTTAAATGTTTGGTAGAAATCCCCTGGGAAGCCATCTGACCCTGGGCTCTTGTTTGTTGGGAGATTTTTGATTACTGCTTCAGTGTCCTAATTGGTTATGGGTCTTTTTAGGTTTTCTATTTCTTTCTGTTTCAGTTTTGGTAGTTTGCATGTCTCTAGGAATGCATCCATTTCTTCCAGATTGTCTAATTTGCTGGCATATAATTGCTCCTAATATATTCTTATAATTGTTTGTATCTCTTTGGTGTAGGTTGTGATTCCTCTTTCATTCATGATTTTATTAATTTGGGTCCTTTCTCTTTTCTTTTTGATAAGTCTGGCCAGGGGTTTATCAATTTTATTAATTCTTTCAAAGAACCAGCTCCTACTTTCACTGATTTGTTGTACTGTTCTTTTGGTTTCTATTTCTCTTCTTCTGCTGGGTTTCGGCTTTCTTTGCTGTTCTTTCTCCAGCTCCTTTAGGTGTAGGGTTAGGTTGTGTATTTGAGATCTTTCTTGTTTCTTGAGAAAGGCTTGTATTGCTATGTACTTTCCTCTCAGGACTGCCTTTGCTGTGTCCCAAAGATTTTGAACAGTTGTGTTTTCATTTTCATTTGTTTCCATGAATTTTTTTAAAATTCTTCTTTAATTTCCTGGTTAACCCCTTCCTTCTTTAGTAAGATGCTCTTTAGCCTCCATGTATATGAGTTCTTTCCAACTTTCCTCTTGTGATTGAGTTCTAGTTTCATGGCATTGTGGTCTAAAAATATGCAGGGAATGATCCCAATCTTTTGGTACTGGTTGAGACCTGATTTGTGTCCCAGGATGTGATCTATTCTGGAGAATGTTCCATGTGCACTAGAGAAGAAAGTGTATTCTGTTGCTTAGGGATGGAATGTTCTCAATATATCTGTGATGTCCATCTGGTCCAGTGTGTCATTTAGAGCCTTTATTTCCTTGTTGATCTTTTTTGTTTAGATGATCTGTCCATTTCGGTAAGGGGGGGATATTAAGTTCCCCTACTATTATTGTATTATTGTGGATGTGTTTCTTTGACTTTGTTATGAATTGGTTTATGTAATTGGCTGCTCCCATGTTAGGGGCATAGATATTTAGTATTGTTAGATCTTCTTGTTGGACAGTCCCCTAAGTATGATATAGTGTCCTTCCTCATCTCTTATTATAATCTTTGGCTTAAAATCTAATTTATTTGATATAAGGATTGCCACCCCAGCTTTCTTTTGCTGTCCGTTAGCATGGTAAATTGTTTTCCACCCCCTCATGTTAAATCTGGAGGTGTCTTTGGGTCTAAAATGAATTTCTTGTAGACAGCATATCGATGGGTCTTGTTTTTTTATCCATTCTGATACTCTGTGTCTTTTGATTGGGGCATTTAGCCCATTTACATTCAGGGTAACTATTGACAGATATTAATTTAGTGCCCTTGTCTTGCCTGTAAGGTGACTCTTAACTGCATATTATCTCTGTTCCTTTCTTCTATGTTCCTTTTAGGCTCTCTCTTTGCTTAGAGGATACCTTTCAATATTTCCTGTAGGGCTGGTTTGCTGTTTGCAAATTCCTTTAGTTTTTGTTTGTCCTCAAAGCTTTTTAACTCTCCATCTATTTTTAATGACAGCCTAGCTGGATATGAGTGTAAAGATGAAAATTTTTAAAAAGTCTATAGTATTCTTGGCTGCATATTTTTCTCGTTTAGTGCTCTGAATATAACATGCCAATCCTTTCTGGCCTGCCAGGTCTCTGTGGAAGGATCTGTTGCCAATCTAATATTTCTGCCTTTGTAAGTTACAGACTTCTTGTCCCAAGCTGCTTTCAGAATTTTCTCTTTGTCACTAAGACTTGTAAGTTTTACTATTAGATTAGGGTGTAGACCTATTTTTATTGATTTTGAGGGGGGTTTTCTGTGCGTCCTGGATTTTGATACTTATTCCCTTTGCCAGATTAAGGAAATTCTCTACAATAATTTGCTCCAATATACCTTCTGCCCCTCTCTCTCTTTCTTCTTCTTCTGGGATCCCAATTCTAATATTGTTGCATTTATGGTATCACTTAATCTCTCGAATTCTTCCCTTGTGGTCCAGTAGTTGTTTGTCTCTCTTTTTCTCAGTTTCTTTATTCTCCATCATTTGGTCTTTTATATCACTAATTCTCTCTTATGCCTCATTTTTATAGCTGTAAGAGCCTCCATTTTTGATTGTACCTCATTAATAGCTTTTTTTATTTGACTTGATTAGATTTTAGTTCTTTTATTTCTCCAGTAAGTGATTCTCTAGTATCTTCTGTGCTTTTTTCGAGCCCAGCTAGCACCTTGATAATCGTCATTTTGAACTCTACTTCTGACATATTACTAATGTCCTTATTGATCAGGTCCTAGCCGTCAGTACTGCCTCTTGTTCTTTTATTTTTGGTGAGTTTTTCCACCTTGTCATTTTATCGAGATAAGAATAGATGAATACTATAAGGGTAGAAAGGAACCCAGAAAAATCAAAAGAGAGCTGAAACCAGGGGTTGAAGAAAAAAGGGGGGAGAGGAAAAGAGAAAAAAAATAAAATTAAATTTAAAAAAAGAGAAAATGAAAAAAAAAATATATATATATATATATTAGACTTGTGATTTGAACAGAGCCCCACACCTGATTTTGAGTCTCTTTGGTCTTCTGGAAGAAACTACCTCCCAAAATTTTAAAGAAAGAAAAAACTTATACTAAAATAAGGGTAAACACTATGAAGGGATGAATATGAGTGTAAAGATGAAAATTTTTAAAAAGTCTAAAAAAGGGATTGATAAGAGGTTGGTTTAAAAAAGAAAAAAAGGAAAAAAAAGAATAAAAGAGGAAAGAATGTGATCAGGCTGGAGACTGGATCCAAGCCGTGTGCTAGATTTAGGGTATATTGTGATCTATTAGAAGAAATTGTATCCCAAAATTTTAAAGAAAGAAAGGAAAAAATAAACTATATATATATATATATATATATATATATATATATATATATATATATAAATACAAAAAAAATAAGGTTAAATACAATGAGGGGATAAAATATGAACGTAACAGTGAAAATTAGAAAATATTTTGAAAAAGGTATTGATAAGATACTAGTTTAAAAAAACGCCAATGTAGGAAAGAGGAAAATAAAATGAAAAAATATAACAAGAAAAAAAATAAATTAAAAAAAATTCAACTCTGCAAGACTAAAGGATCAAGGTGAAAAAAGCCATGAATTCTATGTGTTGTTGTTGTTTTGTTTTGTTTATCCTAACTCTGGAGTTCAGCAGTTTTCACTGATTGATGAACTTGGTCTTGGCTGGATATTCTCGCTGATCTTTTGGGGGAGGGATCCATTGCCGTGACTCTCAAATGTCTTTGCCCAAGGCGGTATTGCACTGCCCCTGCCAGGGCACGGGCCAAGCAATTTGCTCGGGTTCGGGTTCTCTCTCAGGAGTCTTTGTTCTGTCAGCACTTTCCGAACTGCCCTGGAGACCGGGAATGAAATTGGCGGCCTCCCGGTCTCCCGCCTGGAGGAGCCGAGCGCTCGGGGCCCCCGCTTGTCAGTGCGCTCTCAATGAAAAGCAGTCAATCACTCCCATATCCCTGGTCTCCAGCCACGCTCCTAGCTCACCGGGCTTATGACTGAGTGTTTCTGTCTGTGGCACATCGCCCCATTTGGAGTCTCCAAACCCAGCCGATTCCTGCTGCACACTCCCGCGCCGCTCCTCCCAGAGAAGGAAGAAAGTGGTCTCTCCAGAGCTGTCCCCTGTGGGGTCCCTGCTTGAAGTGCAGGGGCTCGACTGTGCCTCAGATCACGGTCTAAGGTAAGCCTGAGCTGAGAGCCCACTGCACAGCTCTGTCTCTGCCATTGGCTTCCCCGGTCTGACACCTGGGGACTCTGCCACACTCAGACACCCCGGTACCTCTGTGACCCCATGGGTCCTGAAACCACACTGTCCCTGCGAGGGCTCCACCCCCCGCTTAGGCTCTGGTGCGATGTCCCTCAGTGGAGCAGACTCTAAAAGTTATGATTTTGTACTCCACTGCTCTGCGGTGTCCGGGAGCCAGCCCCTCCCCCTGTCGTCTCTCTTCCCGTCGCTTTGGATTCACTTTTCCATACATCCTACCTTCAGGAAAGTGGTTTGATTTTCTGCTCCTAGAATTGCTGTTCTTCCTCTCTTCTATGTCCTGTTGCATTTGCAGGCATTTAGAATGGTTTGATACCTATCTAGCTGAACTTCTGGGATCTAATGCCATCTCAGCCTCCTACTTCTCTGCCATCTTGCTTCTCCTCCTAAAATTTGAATGGCATTATCTTGACTGTATGGGAATCAAAGGTCTTGCTTGAAGCCCACCGACAGTGTGTTTTAATCAACTGAACTAGTTAAGTAAAAACATCCAGTAATACACACTAGTAGCATACATATGACATTGAATGGTTTAGGTCAACTTAAACAATGGTTTAGGACAATGAATGGTTTAAGTCAACAATAATTACATATTTTTAAAAATATTCTGTTTATTTATTTGACAGAGAGAGAGAGATCACAAGTAAGGAGAGAGGCAGGCAGAGAGAGAAGGTGAAGCAGGCTCCCTGCTGAGCAGAGAGCCCAGTGCAGGGCTCGATCCCAGGACCCTGAGATCATGACCTGAGCTGAAGGCAGAGGCTTTAACCCACTGAGCCACCCAGGCACCCCAATAATTACATATTTTTAATTACAGTTTAACATCTAATTCAGCTAGCAAAAATACCCATCATTATATTGATTATGCCATGTAGCATATTAGCTAACCTTTATTTTGCTTCCTGTTGTCGTAATTGAATAAGACCTTCATCAAACAGACAAACCAGAAGGAACTCAACTATCATTTTTTTCCTCTACGATGTATGCATCAGATGTTGGGAAATGTTGATATGCATTTGTTCTTAAACTTACCACTGGATGACAAAAACCATGAAAGGTCATAACTTTGGTTGAAAGGGGATATTTGAGATCATTTCTTTCATATTTAAACTTTAATTTTGAATGAGGGTACAGAACACTGTAAGGTGCCAGAGATCTATATTTGTGTATTATGTAAAATGGTTTTAATACAGTCAGGTAGGGAATATTAGCTAATGGATAGAAAAGACATCCATTAAGAAATACTAATTATATAACTATTAAATTAGGAGTAGGTACCCAAATTCAAATTTTCAGAGAAAGTGGTGAAAAGAGTATTAGGTTACACTATTGGAAGACCTTGATTTGAGTCTTCATTCTCTGTCTTAATAGCTGTGTGACTTTGGGCAAGTCCTTTCATATGTCTGAGTTCAGGTTTCTCATCAATAAAATTGGGATACCAGTTCTACCAGGCGAATAGTAGTTTATTCTAATAAACACATTCAGTGTCTCTAAGCAGATCCAAAGATTTGCTGAGTTTTCATGAGATGGAATGTGGGTTATTTTATCTTATTTTCTTTGTAATATGTTTAAAAGTAGATGTGTTTGAGCCTTATATCATTCTCTCTCATTTTCTTTTTTATTCTGAGGATTACTCTTTCTTAGAATGAATAGAATCCATGCACATTTCTACTTTCATTACCTGGTTCTCTTTAAACTTTTTTTTTAATAATCATGAAGGTGATTTTGCAAGAAGAGCATACTGCATTTCACATTTGGGATATAATCAATTGTCATGAAAAAATTATCAAAATCAGAAAAACAGTGCTCATTTTCTTTCTGAATCTGAGAAATGTTAAGTGAGAAGATTTCTCTTTTAATTACCTTCTACTTGTTTTTCTTCTTTAGCAAACATAATGATGTTAAGGAGTTATACCCAAATAGCCCATTTTTGTAATTTCTTAAGTACATTATTTTGGAAGCATCAGAGCTGAATTCAGACTTCTTTTAATGACATATATATTTAACTTCACAACTAATTCTAAAATGTTTCTTCTTCTAAACAGGATTGTTATAAATCTGAAAATATGACTTATAGTTTTTTCAGATACACTTTTATTAAAATGCTAGACTTACAGCCTGATTATGGAGTATAGTTGAATATATTCATAAATTTTCATAAGCACTCTTTAAAAAGGATTTTTTTGTAACATTGATAATTTCATTAATATTGTTTGCATATTGGATTGTATTTTTTTAAAAACAGGCACAGTTGGAATTATACTTATTTCTAAATAATAGTTATTTTTATAACAGCATTGCATGAACATTTTTAGAAAAGTCAAATAACACTAAAAACTTTATAATCCAAACCATTTGAATCTGATTGACTTATCCTTGGGAGATGGGAATTAGTCCTTCCCAAAGTGTATGGGGGGGACTTTTAATATTCATATTGCTAAATAATATAATGATCAATAATTCTAATAGTTCCATTTTACACATTATTTGCTGTTCTTCAGCGTGGTATGTGAGGATATTGTTCCTTTGTATTATCACCCTTTTGCCTCCTTCCATTATATTTGAATTTTAATTGAATTTTTTGCAATTTACCAGATCTACATAAATATTGTTAATTATTAAGTCAAAGAGTGTATTTTTATTAAATTTTATTTCTTTTATAAATTTTTTTCTGGGCATTTACCCTTTTTTATGTTCACTAATTTTGTGCCCTCAGTTTTTATTTTTTGCACAGAATTCAGCAACTTCTTAACACAATTTTTTGTAGAGTTGAGTCCATCATATAATCTGTCAGGTAGAGTAACTTATCAGATGCTTTTCCTGAGACGTCTTGCTCCCAGATTCCTCCTGCTTCATAGGCTAATTTACACCAGTTATTCTCCATACAACTTTGCTTTTCTTTACATGTTCTAGGAATTTCTTTTACCTTTCTCTTCTGTTGAGTCCCTAGTTTCCTAGATCCCATTATTTTTCTTTCTTGGTTTTATACTCTAGATTTGAGGGTAGGTACTCTGTAGTAGCTTCCACAGAAAGGATGCATAAGAGTTAAATGTTTGGAGACATTTCATCTCTAAAAACATTTTTATTTTGCCCTCACACTTGATTCAGTTTATCTGCATAAATTTGGACTAAATCTCAATTCCTGTCAGAGGGATTTGTTTCTGAAATTCTATAATATGCCATGTTGTCATTGGACCCTCAAGGAGCCTTTTCAGTTTGGAAAAATTTTAGCACAGAGTAATTTCTCATACGATTTTTTTGAAATTTTTTTTTACACATTTTTTTCAGGGACTCCTACTGGTCAGCAGCTCCGTCTTGAATAATTCTATAATTTTTGTATGTTTTCTTTTCTGAGTTCCATTTCTTTACTTTTATTCTATCTTTTTTATGACATTTTCTCAAGATCTAGTATCCCTTTGTCTTCTAATCCTTCTATTGGAGAATAAACATATTTTATCTATGCTTTTAAAATGTTTCATTTTGAATAGGATTCCAGTTTTGCTGCATAGATGTAATATTTTATGTTTGGGGAAATTAATTTTAATATTTGACTAATTTTACCTGATCACGCACCCTATTATTTTAAATGCCTCATATTTCCCCATTTTGTCCTTTATCTAGGGAGTTTTATCAAATGTTTGGTATCTTTGGATGTTTGTGAATGGGACTCTAATAAGCTGGTTGGAGATTGTGTACCTAGGCAAGGCTGTGTTTTGGAGACCATGGGAGTGATGTTGGCAAATTTGCCAGATTTTGGCCTTTGAAAAATTCTCAAATGCAGTATCTGTTCCTTTCTAGGATTTTTCAGTTCCTTTAGAAATGTTCCTCTATTCTGCTATTTTAGGAGGAAGCTGGTGGGTAGGAGTCTCAGCATTGGTGTATAGTCATCTGCTAAAAATCACATTTTCTGTCCAGAGTCTGGCTCTTACCTCCACTGTGCTTGATACCTCTGATACCAAGGAGTCAGCTGCTGGATGGGGCCAAGTGGTGTCCTGGGAAGCCTATGAGATCATTTCTGCTCTTTCAAGCCCTATCTGGTTCCCTCCTTTTGTGGCATCTGACATTGCCATCAGGCTTGCCTTTTTGGGTTCTCAGATGCCAATGGCTTGTCTCTTACTGGTGCACTTCTTTCCTCAGGCACTTGCTTTTCAACTCCTTTGCTGTGCTATTTCAGTTGTGTCTTAGTTTTCCGTCTTTTAACAATTTTCTTGATGTTTTCTGTTCTCTCATCCATGAGGGTTTACATGCTATGGAACTCAGGGAGAGAAAGAGGGATAAGTTTGCTGCATTTACTGGAAAGTCTATTTTTACACTCATAATCCTCCAGCCTTACATTTTAGAGCACAAAAAAAAGAGAGATAAAGAATCTCCTTAAATGTATCAGTGTATTTTAAAATTGCATTTTTAGTTCTAGTTCAGGAAGATTTTAAACAAGGCATATATGAATATTTTCATTTCAAAATGTAACCTGCTAGTTTATCTTCAGGTATTGAAAAAAAAGCCATAAGTCTAAGCATAATAATGAATGTCTAGAACCAATGTCTATAACTGTAATTTGTAACTGAAAAAAATGTGGATCAATAATACATTGTTTACAAAAAAAAAGTCAAACTCTTTCTCAGCAAGGATTGTAGATTTCTTCTTTAAAGGATAAAATATTTCATGAACTTTAGTCTCCTGATGTCAAAATCAGTGCTAAATTGTGCCAAGTTAGTTCAGTAACAACATGTAGTCTTGGGTGATTTTATCTAGCTCTCATCGAGAATTGGCCTCATGAGCCTCTTGATTTTGTTTCTTTCAGTCTTATCACTTAGTTTAGAAAGTACAAAGACTTCATTCCAGTGTTGGAGTGTGAAAGAATGAGATAAAGATCAAATTACCTGTACAAGAAAGAGAAATGGATGACTTATCATGTTTTCACATTCCTAAGGTTTCTAGGTGAAATTTCCTACCATAAATGTCAGTTAAATAAATGTCTGAAACAACGTGACTTCCTTCCTTCTTTCCTTCCTTCCTTTCTCTTTCTTTCTTTCACTAAGAATGGCATTAGAATTGCTATGAATTATTTTGCCTGTGGGACTAAATTACAGACAAAGCCGCAGAATTTGTTCTGCTATCACCTTTATACTTTTAGGAGTGAGATTTATTTAATTAATTTGATTGGAAAAGGCTCATGTAGGCATTAGCTATTTAAATAGTGAGGAGGTTATAGTCTATTAAAAAATTTTATTTCCAGAACCAATCGTTTAATTTTGTTTCATGACTTTTCCTCTCTTCCATGAAGAAATAGGTTATTTAATTTTCTGTGATGAGTTTTACGGCAGTGTAAATACACACACACACACACACACACACACACACAAAGGAGGTAATAGCTAGTCACATATTGTTGCCTCTCTGGCTACTTATTTTACAGCATATGAAAGCAGGTATATCATACCAGTAAAGAAATACACATGAAAGAAAAAAAATTCCAAACATTTAAAATAATTTTAAAACCAAATACTACATTTGTACTTCTAAAGGTGAGTTCTTAGGGTATACATTGTGTACCTATAAAAATGTGTATCTCTGTCCACAAATTGTTTTTGATTCCTGTCAGAGTAGTGAATACTGTCAGTTGAATATAAGGAAAACACATTTGTGATTGAGACTTTGAATGTCTATCCTCATTCTTCAAATGCATTTCCATGTGTGCTCCTTAACACCAGGAATGGGAGAGAACACATCAAGGTGGACCTCAGACCTTGTCCCATAGCATCCCAACTTTTTTTGTCATGGAGTGATCTTGAGAGCAACACAGATGAATGTGAGACAGATGTTTTATGTCCTCTGGAAGAACTGTTCCTGGATCTCTCATTGATAACTCACAGTCCTTCCAGGGTTATAATATGATGTAGTGTCCTTGATCTTAAACTGCTTTTGGTAGTCTCAGGGTTTGTAAATCAGAGAATTTTCTAGTCAGTCCTCTCTGACTGATACATTCAAATCTTGGCACAGTGGGCTCTGCTCTAGCAGGGTTTATCTGCATATTCAAACCAGTCCTGAATAGCCAAAGCACTTAACATGCCTGAGGCCTAAAGTAAATGAGAAGAGGCCCACAGAAGGGTGAGAGGGCAAATCTAATGAGGACCAGGCAGAGAGTCTACAGAGAAGGATAATAATACTCTTCTTCTCCTTCATATTCTTATGATTAGTTTTTTTATCAGGCTCTGGAGATAGAATTCTAGAGTATATATGCAACAAGAAGATACTTATTCTCTATAGACCAGCATTATGTGAGTAATAGCTGGGGATTCTTAATATGAATGGGAATAATTCAAACTTTACAAGTTTTATACAACTTTGTGAATCTATAGAGTTTTAGAAAACTCTGTATGGTCTTATTACAGCAAGTATGCATCATTATGGTCTAGTTATTTTAGTCAGATCAAATAACCTCTAAAGCAAAGGTCAACATTTGGAATTTGTGGGGGTCCTTTCTTCAACATCCAAGAGGTAATCTGTTGGTCTTGTTTGAACCATTTTCTATAAGATGTAATTTCCTTAATTGGTTAATATAAACAAAGATGCAAAGATTTAGCTTTTCTAAATTCCCAACAATTTCAATTTCACATCAAATTATACTAGTTTGGAATGAAAATAATGTATCTGCAGATGGTGCTGAATTGCATAAAATTAATTACTACATATGCAAGTTTTCAGTAATTAATTCCAGTGAGGCCTGTAAAAATCTATTGTGAGCAGAATTACATGCTTTTTAGCCTCTTCTTTTCCAGTCTGATGGATGCTCTTTCACTCTTGAGAACAAGTTAAAGTGACATGGAAGCATAAAGATCATTCAGGGAAAATTTGCATTGGGTTTCTTAGGGTATAAAAGAACCAAACTCTTGGGTCATGGCTAGTTCCTATAGTTCCCATATGCCTGTAACTTTTCGTTTAAAGAGTGATAAACTTTTGGTGATAGGACGTGGAAGTCAGTATTGGTAAACATATGTTCTTGCTTTCCATATGTTTTCCAGTCATGCCTGGATATAGAATGACAGTGGGATTTGTTCAGTGTTTTACTTCTTGGCCTTAGTACTGCTATGTAATGTTCATTTTCCCCATCATTTTCTGTGGTCTTCATGAGTGACTCTTTGCAATACAAAAACGTAATTCATGTAATCAAATATTTTGAGTGTAATATTAAGTGTACTTTTTCTAGTACAGTGAAGTTTCTGGGATCACTAAAGAGGCTATTAATATGGGCTAATGAAAAAATAGGAGAATTTCAGACTAATGATATTTCAAAGTGAGAGCTTTACTAGGCGTTTAGATTCTGTTTTGAATCATGTGCCCTCAAAGTCTTCATGAAGTTCTAACTACCTATCTCAGATATAAATTTTTGAAATTTTTGCTAGATGCAGTGAATAATAAAATATCATTGATTTAGGGTCTTATTAGCCACTATATTAGTCTTCTTTGGCTACCATAACAAAATATATTACCTTAAAAAATAGAAATTTATGTTCTCACAGTTCTGGAGACTGGAAGTTCCACAGCATGGTGCCAGCAGAGTTGGTGTCTGGTGAGAGCTCTTGCTTTGGGTAGCAGATGGCTACCTTCTCACTGTGTGCTCATATGATTTCTTCTTTGTGAATTGACAGATCTCTATCTCTTCCTCTTTTTATAAGACAACCAGTTCTATAGGATTAGGACCCTACCTTTATGACCTCATTTAATTTTAATTACCTCCTAAAGACCCTTTCTCCAAATACAGTCCCATTGGGGAATTAAGGGACACAGTTCAGTCCTAGCAGCCGTAAAACTCGAGCATATTACTTTTAACATAGCTCTATCTAGTTCTACTTTATGTATATAAGCATGACTAGGCATTATAAGATACTGAAGTACCTTCTGAAGTATAAGCGATGAATTAAATTATGTCCAGTATACTTCTTGTGTTAAATTGCTTTTTAAACTGGTAATTCATATATAGAGCATATGGTAATATTTGATAACTAGCGTAGATAATAAGTTGTCCACCCCATTTCACTTTTTATTACTTATAAGAAAATCAAATTCATCATGTTTTAACTTTGGGAACAGATCTAACTTATGAGCTATTTGAATGTGTTATAATGCAAACATTCATTTAAGCTAAAACTTTTCTAGTATGTAGAATAGCTAGTAAATAAGAAGCTACTTTATTTAGCCATACCCAGAATCATAATTAATAAATTAAGTATACATAATTAGCATAATATTATCAAACCATTATAATTATATGGTTTCATTTCTTATCTTTATAAATCACATTCCCCAGCACTCTATTGCCATTGCAGGCACAGTAAGAGGGGGAAAGCAAATGCTTTTTTTTGGAGGTGATCGTCTATAGCTTGGGGTTGCTACATACAGTTATACAGGTTGTATACTGCATAAGTATGTCACATGTAGCAAGGCTCCATTCACATTATAGACAACATAGTTTGTGTATTTATTTTAACAAAAACCTCCCAGCAGATGGCAGTCAAATGTCTTATTCTGAGGAAATCAACATAAAGCAACAATTTTCTGACAGATGGAAATAAAGTTTTTTGAGGAAAGACTACCTCTTTCTGATTCACAAAAAGGCATTCAACAGGCTAGCTCATGGGGGATATACCTCAGGGAGAAATTATAAAGATTAATTCAGTCATAATAGTTCTTGCTCATAGAAATCTCTGAATAAATGTTAGCTACCACACTACACAATTACTACTGTGTGTACTGCTGTCATCATTTTCATTATCTCCACGAGGACAAGCAAATAGTTTTCACACATATAGGCAATATCATTTGGGAGAAGAGAGATGGTTATGAAAAACTGTCTTACCTAAAAAGGCTGAATGTTCCATAAGATGGTATTTAAACAAGCCCAAATGAAGACTTAAGCTTTAAATAGAATGAATATTCAGAAGAAAAGAGACTTATAAGTTTAAGTCACCCTCCTCCCAGTATGGTGGACAGTGAGGGTCAAACACTTGTAAAGGAAGATATCAGTTCTGGAAAAGTTACTGTTTCCTTCTTCAAGTGAGGTGCTGTGTCAGTTCAAGTCTTCTGAGAAGAAAATTCTAAGACAATATTCTAGTACAGGAGATTTAGAGAGTAGAACACCTGTAGGGATAACGAGAGAGGGAGCAGGAAGAGAAAGGTTTCAGTGGTGGTGTAGGACTGATACCTGTGAAAGGAGAAACATAAGGAAGGGGAATTGGATAACAATAACTTCAGACTATAATGCATTTCTGAGAAAGCCTCAGCTAAACCAATGGATAGTCCCCAAGCAAAGGTTGCCCACTGAAGAAGTCCTACATTGGACATGAGTAGCTTGGCTCTAGAACTCTCCATTCTCCATGTTCAGTTATTGGCTGGGAACAGCCCAGAGGAAGTGTGTTCTCTGAATAAATACAATGGTGGATCCAGAGGTACAGCAGCTGGGGCTGTCAGTCAGCTATGTTCCTTATTGTTAGGTTCTCTTGAAGGGACATCTGAATGAGATACCCACATGGCAGTCACAGAACCTGCTTCACATGTTTAAAAGCATAAATAAAGCCCCTCTTTAAAAAAATATATATAATAGTATAAGCACAGCCATTTACATAATTGAAGGGAGAACTAGGCAGCTATACAATAATAGTAGGAGACTTGGACATCCCATTTGCAATAATAGGAAGAACAACCAGACAGAAGATCAATAAGAAAATAGAGGACTTGAACAAAGACTATAGAACGATGGGACATAACAGACGTATCCAGAACACTCCGTCCAACAACAGCAGAGTATACATTTTTTTTCAAATGTACATAGAACAGTTTCTAGGACAGATTGTATGTTAGATCACAAAATAAGTCCTAATAAATTTTAAAAGATTAAAATCATACAGAGTGTATTTTCTGATCGCAAAGGAATGAAATTATAAATCAATTGCAGAAGGAAAATTGGAAAATCCATGGAGATGGGGAAATTAAATTGCATGCTCTTAAACAACCAGTGGGTGAAAGAAAAATTTACAAGGAAGTTAGGAAATATCTTGAGACAAATGAAAATGAAAAACAGCATAGCGAAATGTATGAGATGAAGCAAAAATGGTGTTAGTGAGGACGTTTATATTTATAAATATCTACATTAAAAAAGAAAGAGATCTCAGATTGACACCTTAATTTTACACCACAGGGGAAGGTAGTTATGTTTATGACAAACTAAATATAAACGTAGCAGGAGGAAGAAAATAATGAAGAATAGAGCAGATATAAAATGAAGAATAAGATAACTAGAGAAAATCAATGAAACCAAGAGTCAATTCTTTGAAAATTCAACAAACTTGAAAAACTTTTAGCTGGATTGACAAAGAAAAAAGAGAGAAAACTCAAATAATTAAAAAATCAGAAATGAAAGAGTGTACGTTAATACTAATATTATAGAAATGGAAAGGAATATGAGAGTATTGTGAACAATTGTACATGAATAAATCAGATAACCTAGATGAAATGGACAAATTCTTAGATACACACAACCTACCAAAACTGAACCATGCAGAATTAGAAAATCTCAGCAGACCTATAACTAGTAAGGAAATTAAATCAGTAATCAAAAATCTTCCAACAAAGCAAAGCCCACTGCCAAACATCTCTAATCTAAAGAAGGAAAAACACTGTGGCGCCTGTGTGGCTCAGTTGTTAAGCATCTGCCTTTGGCTCAGGTCATGATCCAAGGGTCCTGGAATGGACCCCTGCATTGGGCTACCTGCTCAGCGGGAAGCCTGCTTCACCCTCTCCCACTCCGCCTGCTTGTGTTCCCTCTGTCACTTTGTCTCTCTCTGTCAAATAAATAAATCTTAAAAAAAAAAAAGGAGAAGAAGAAACACCAATCATCCTGAAACTGTTTCATAAACGTGAAGAGAAGGCAATAGTTCCAAACTCATTTCATGAGTCCAGTGTTTATCTAATACTAGAATCAAAAACACTTCCGGATAAGTACAGACCAATATTTCTTTTTTTTTTTTAAGATTTTACAGACCAATATTTCTGATGAATATTGATGCAAAAATCCTCAACAAGATATCAGCAAATAGAATTCAACAGCATGTAGAAAGGATTATACACTATGACCATGTGGAATTTATTCCTGGAATGCAAGAATGGTTCAACATTTGAAAATCAATTAATGTAATGCACTACATTAATAGGCTAAAGGAAAAAAAATCATATGGTCATCTCAGTTGATTCAGAAAAAGCATCTGACAAAATTCAACATCCTTTCATTATAAAAATTCTCAACAAACTAGGAATTAAAGGAAACTACCTCAACATAAACACATTTTGAAAAACCCATAACTAACATCATATTCAATAATAACATTCATATCCATTAATAAAGGCTGAAAGTTTTTCTTGTAAAATAAGGAGCAAAACAAAAATGCCCACTTTTGCCACTTCTATCAACATAGTCCTGGAATTAGGCAAGAAAAAGACAAGTTATCCAAATTGGAAGGAAGAAGTAAAATGAACTGTTTTCAGACAACATGATCTTATGTATAGAAATACCTAAAGATCCCCCCAAAACTTAGAACTGATAAACAAATTTAGTAAAGTACTAGGATACAAAGTCAACATGCAAAAAATAGTTGTATTTCTGAACACTAACAATGAATAATCTGAAAAGGAAATTAATAACTCTATTTACAATAGCTTCAGAAAGTATAAAATCCTGAGGCACAAACTTAACCAAGAAAGCAAAAGACTTGTACACTGAAACTCACAAAGCATTTTTTTGAAAGAAATTAGAGACAAAAATAACTGGAATGATATCCCATGTTTTTGTGTTGGAAGATTTAATAATATGTCAGTACTACCCAAAGCAATCTACAGATTTAGTGCATTCTCTATCAAAATCCCAACACTGTTTTGCTGAAATAAAAAACATCCATCCTAAAATTCATACTAGATCTTAAGAGATTGTTTCGATCTTGAAAAAGAGAAACAAATTTGGAGGTCTCACACTTCCTGTCTATAAAACTTATTAAAGAGCTACATTAACCAAAACAGTGTAGTGCTGGTATAAAGCAATAAATATAGATGAGTTAGATGAGTGGAATAGAATATACAATGCAGAAGTAAACCCTTACCTATATGGTCAAATGATTTTTGACAAGGGCACTAAGACCTTCGTGGGGGCAGGGCAATCTTTTGAACAAATGGAAAACTGGGTATTGATACATCAAAACAGTGAAGCTGGTCCTTACCTTACAGCATATACAAAAATTAATTCAAAAATTGATCAAAGACCTAAACATGAGAGCTAACACTATAAAACTCTTGGGAAAAAAAATAGAGGAAAAGCTTTATGACATTGGATTTTGCAATGATTTCTTGGTTGTATCAAAAGCGTAGGCAACAAAAGAAAAAATAGGCTAATTGGACTACATCAAAATTAAAAACTCTTATGCATCAAAAAACACTGTCAACAGAGTGAAAAGACAACCCACGGAATAGCAAAAAGTATTTGCAAATTATATATCTGATAAGGGGTAAATATCAAGGCTGTATAAAGAACTCCTATTATCACCACCACCAAAAGCAAATTTCTTGATTAAAAAGTGAGCAAAGAACTCAAATAGATATTTCTCCAAAGATATACAACTGGCTAATAAACTCATGAGAAGATTCTCAATATCAACAGTAATTAGGGAAATATAAATAAGTATCATAATGAGATACTACATCACATTTTACATTAGGATGCTATTATCCAAAAAAGAGAAAATAACAAATATTGACAAGGATGTAGAAAAATCAGAACCTTTGGGCACTTGGTGAGAATATAAGATGGTGCAGCCATTATGGAAAATAGTATGGTGGTTCTTCAAAAATTGAAAATAGAATTACCATATGATCCAATGATTCCATTTCTGGGTATACTGAAAAGATTTGAAAGCAGGGATTCTAACAGATATTTATACATTTTCATATCAGCATTATTCATAATAGCCAAAAGGTGAAAGTAACCTTTTTGTATCTCTGAATCTTTGTTTTCTCTCTTTTTGATTTTCCTTCTTTCCCTTTCTCTTTTCTTTTCTTTTTTTCTTCATCCCTCTTCCTTCCTTCCTCTTCCTCTCTCCCTCCCTCCCTTCTTCCTCTTTCTTTCTTTCCTCCTATTTTTCTCTCTCTCCTCCTCCTCCCTCTTCTTCCTTCCTTTCCCTCCCGCCATTCACATCGACATTTCATTGATGTTCTCATCTCTGTCATGCTCATTGGTTGATGAATGGGTAAACAAAATGTAGTATATACATATAATGGAAAAATTATTCAGTCTTAAAAACAGAAAGCAGTTTTGACATGTGCTCTAACATGGATGAGCCTTGAAAACATTACACTAAGTGAAATAAACCAGCCTCAAAAGGACAAATACTATATGACTCCACTTATATGAGGTTCCTAGAGATTAGATAGAGATTAAAAAGAAGAAAGGTGGTTACCAAGGGCTGAGAGGAGGAGAAGGATGGCATTATTGTTTAATGGTTATAGATTTTTGGATCAAAAGCTGAAAAAAATTCTTGGGAGAGATGGTGGTGATGGTTGCACAATAATGTAAATGTACTTAATGCCATTGAACTGTACACTTGAAAATGACTGAAGTGGTAAATTTTATGTTATATCTATTTTACCATATACATCTTAAAAAATGTTTAACCAAAAATATATTAAAATTCATAGAATAAACCAACTCACTTCAGAAAAATGCAAAATAGTTTGACAATATGAATCATAATTAATTTAAGCAATGATAATTTGGGCAGTAGAGGTGGATTGGATTTAAAAAATAGTTTAGATATTAAGTTGTCAGGTGAAAGAGAAGCTTAAACATTCAGTTTCTTTAAGTTCCCTTGGATATATTTGTATTACAAAATGAGAAAAAACAAACAAAACCAAAAAACTCTCCAAATTCAATATAAGGAAATGTCACTTGGATGAATTAATCCTACATTCTCCAAGGAATTTTGGTGAAAGAATTGAAGCTGTAGTGTTTGGCTATTTTCTGGACTAAAACTTTGCAACTATTTCAGAATACTTCCTCTTTACTACATAATAATATTAAAGTTTTATGGCTAGGATTTATTCAAACACTTCAGCAAGCCGGGAAAAAATAATACCATCATTAGGTGATTATTTATTTTACTCCTCGATGAGAACTTTCCCTATATACCATAATATTTGAAATCAATATGTGGCTAAAGGAAGCATACCATTATTGAAAAACCACTGACCTCAACAATTGTCATTATTTAGCAACCCAAAGTGTATCTGATATAAGTTCTTATTGTTTAACTGTTTTGTATTTTAAGGAAGTCGATTATTTTTTACTAATCTGTAATATTTTCAGAGTATTGGATAAATGATAAATACAGATACTTCACTTACTTCAGACTTTAACATTTGTGAAGAAATAATTCTTCAAATTTCTTTTCTTTTTTTCAAGTAATATATCTTTTTCTGATGAGAAGACAGTAGAAAAATATGTGTCTAGACACATAAATGCACATACATACAAAAACAATATGTTAATACCTCTTTTAAAGGAAAACTATATAAACAATAATGACATTTTAAATAGTTTATATCATGACAGTGAAGTATTGCTGCATCCATCTGAATATATTAAAGTCAAAATGAAATTCAGCTCTTGGGTCTCTAAACTGCGTAACCTCTACATCTTCTCCCAAAAAGTTAAGAATCCTGTGTTGGAGGGGGGATTAGCTAATGTATGCTTAGGGCACATAGAATAGTTTCTGGCACATGGAAAAGTCATTGTCATCGTCGTCGTCATCATCATCATTTATACCAGGGATTCTCAACCACTGGTGTTTTTTTGCCTCCCAGGGGACATTTGGTGGTACCTGGAGATAATTTTGGTTGTCTTGACTCAGGGGCAGCTACTGGCTGCTCCTGGATTAGAGTGCAGGATTCTGCTAAACTTCCTACAATGCACAGAACAACCCCCACACAAAAAATTAGCAGGCCCAAAATATCAATAGTGCTGAGGCGGAAAAGCAATCATTTAAGTTATTCTGTTTTTGCAGATGAAGTTTAAAGACCAGCAAATATTTTCAAAATGTTGCAAATAATGCTGATTAATCCTAACATTAAATCTGTATTTTCTAAGCTTCTGTTAAGCAAACTGTGAGTTAACAAAAATCAGAAATCTCTATGGATATGTAGCTATGGGGTGGGAAAAGTTTCTGAGGGAATAATAAGGTAACAAGTTTGCTCCTATAACACAGAGTAAGAAAATAAAACAGAAGGTGCTGGAGGAAAACTAATGGGAGCAGGGACTGAGCAGAAAGAGGGGACTCTCAAGAACCTGATTTTAGGGCTTCTGTTTTACCACACTGCCCCTCAGCATCTGATGTAGGTTTATAACTTTTTAGTTAATTTTAGACTTTGATTGAATGAATGAAAAGAAACCTGATTATAACTCCTATCCCTTCACTCTCCACTTCACTTAAGTTCTCACTGCACTGACTATTCCCCAAACTCTACAGTGCTCTATTTATTCTCCTAATCATCAGCAAAATGAGGAGAAACCCAGTGTGCTCCCTAAGTAATTTCCATTGAGGAGGAAAATTGGATTGAGAGGGGATTGACAGGAATATGTATAGACAGAAATGGTGAGATCGAGTGGGACCAATTCCTACCCATATGTAAAGCTCCCTTCAGCCAGCACACAATTGTATTTTTTCTGTCTATTGAATTTACAGACTACTTGACCTGATTTTAGTAGCTGTTATTGATCTGTTTTTATGGAAATACTTCTTTTGCTATGTTTTAAACCAAATCACCATGAATCAAATCACAGGTGGTATACAATTCCTGTGTTTGGAAATCCCCATCATCCTGAGATTCTGATGTAATTTTGTGTATGGGGGAACACTTCTCTTAATGTAATGCTATTTTAAGTGTGGAGGTTTTATTAAACAATATAGTAAGGAAAAAATAAGAAAAAATATAGTAAGAACTAAAGGCATTTTCTGTGTTAAGGGTATTCACACTGTGACTCAGTGACCATTACTGTGTTTGCTCAGCCAAGATGTGTGCTTTCTGGGTGCTTTTGTTAGCTTTGTACATCACATTTCACTACATAAATACCGAGTAAGTCATTATCTGGTTTCTAATCAAAAGACATGTAGTGAGCCAAAAAGCAAAGCCAATTTACACTTTTGTTATCCTATAGTCTTGTTTTTATTTCAACCAAGTATTGATTTGATTTTGAAGTTTCTTATCTTACGAGGTGGAAAATTGTGTTTTCCAGAAGTATGCACCCTGGATGAAAAGTGGTAAGAGCAGAAAACTATGCAGTGGGTAAGTGGTGGCCTTTGGGAAGGCAATAGATGGTAGAGAGAGAAAGGAGGAGGAGGGGGAGGGGAGGGAGAATAAGGGAGATAAAAATAGGGACAGTGAAAGAAGAGAGCAGAAAGATATAGAAAGGGAAACAGAAAGAGATATTTAGTGAGACAGAGACAAAATACAGACACTGAACATCAGAAACAGAGAAATTTGTTTGGCGGCTCTGAAAGGTTAAAAGACCTCAGGAAAGGAGTCATAGCAATCAACGAAAGTAGAAAATGTGAAATGTTAGGTGCTCTGTAACTTCTCTCTCTCTAAGAGTTTTTCTGAATGTTTGGTTTCTCTAAGATTTCTGCAAATAATTGCTTTTGGAGTTGGATTTTTTTTTTTAATGTGGCAGTGTTTGTAACTCGTCTCAGAAGTGGCAGAAAGAGCCAAGTTACATTTGAGTTATACTTATATACCCTTACTCTAATGGTGTATAGAAAACTGGGAACAATTTTTGAAGACTAATAAAATAATATGCCCTCTAATGTTATTTTTACTTACTTGGCTCCATCCAATATTTTAAGGTTGTTTAAAATCAGTCTTACAATTTCGAAGGCCCATTGCTAAGTTCCATACAGTGCAATTTATACTTGAATGTCACCATTAATCCAACTTTATCCTAATAATTTTATACTCTTTCAGCAAAGAGCAGGCACATTTAAAGAAAGAATTTCAGAGTCTTCTTCCCTTAAATTATTAATAAACAAATTTTTACAGATTTCCATTAAGTACAGAACCAACAAGCAAGCAGGTTTCACAAAACAGTTTTTTTTTACGGTGCAAATAAGGACCATCTATATAAGACATAAAAATTTTTAAAATAGAGTGTGAGAGCAATGGTCTAGGAGCCCAGATACTGGGGTCCCAGTCACAGCTCTGCCTCAAATTAGTCAAGGAACCTTGGCCACACCATTTATACTCTCTTGGTTTTGTTTTCTTATCTCTTATATGAGAAATTTTATCAAGATAATCCTTTAAATCTCTTCCCATTTTAAAAGGTTCCCATTTTAACCTTTAAATCTTTCCCATTCTGAGGGTTGGTCACTTGGAAAATCAGGAGTCAAAGGATATTAGCCCAGCATGTGCAGTGAGGAGTGGTGTTTATAGTTTGCTGTAATTTTGATATTTAGCAATAAAGTAGTTACTATTCTATAATATAGCATGTTTCATAAATTATTTTTTTAAGATTTTTAATTTATTTATTTGACAGAGAGAGACACAGAGAGAGAGGGAACACAAGCAGAAAGAGTGGGAGAGGGAGAAGCAGGCTTCCCTCCAAGCAGGGAGCCCAATGTGGGCTTCGATCCCAGGACCCTGGGACCATGACCTGAGCTGAAGGCAGACACTTAACGACCGAGCCACCCAGGCACCCACATAAATTATTTTTAAAAGTAGGATGAATTATCACTTTCTACATCACTACTTTCTGAAATGTTTTCTAATATACTTTCCGGAATGTTTTCTAAAATTTTTTGTGTTCATGTAAGCTTAAGGGTTAATGGAAAGAGAGGAGACCCTTCCATATTTTTTTAAAATTACACTTTTTACTTAGAGATAATTGTAGATGCATATACAATTGTAAGAACTAGTAAAGAGAGATCGTATGTACCTTTTAACCAGTTTCCCGTGATGGTAATGTCTTCCAACACTGTGGTACAACATCACAACTAGGATTTTGTCAGTAATAAACCCAAGATCTAGCACATTTTCATCACCACCTGTTGCACATTAATAACCACCCACACTCCCTTCCACTTTCTCCACCTCAACCCTTGGCAACTCTGAATCTGTTCTTTATTTCTATAATTTTCATTTCAAGAATGTCATAAATTGAATTACAATATTTAACCTTCTGGAGTTATATTTTATCTCTCAGCATAATTTTCTGGTTTCATCCTGGTTGTTGCCTATATCAATAGTGCATTCCTTTTTGTTGCTGAGTAGTATGCTATGCTACGGCTATGTCACAGTGTTTAACAGTACTTCCACTGAAGGACATTGGGTTGTTGTCAGTTTTGAGTTACTATGAATAAGGCTGATGTGAATCTTTGTGTACAGGTTTTTGTGTGAACACAGATTTTCATTTCTCTGGGACAGATGCCTAAGAGTTCCATTACTGGGTTGTATGATGTTTGCTTTTTTCATTTTTTAAGAAACTACCAAACTGTTTTTTTTTTTTTTAAAGATTTATTTATTTTATTTATTTGAGAGAGAGAGAGAGAGAGAATGAGAGGGGAGAAGGTCAGAGGGAGAAGCAGACTTCCCGCAGAGCCGGGAGCCCGACATGGGACTCGATCCCGGGACTCCGGGATCATGACCTGAGCCGAAGGCAGTTGTCCAACCAACTGAGCCACCCAGGCGCCCCCAAAGTGATAATTCATTTAGAGTAGCTGTACCATATTACATCAGCAATGTATGAGTGATCCAGTTTCTTTACAACTTCTCCAGCATTTAGTATTGTAACTATTTTTTATTAATACAGTTTTTAAAAAACAGTTTTAGATTTATATAAAAATTGAGCAAGTTATGCAGAATGTTCCCATATATTCCCTCACACATATTTTTCCCTATTATTAACATTTTACATTCGTGTGCTACATTTGTTACAACTAGTGAACCAGTGTTGGGGCTTTATTATTAACTAAAGTCAATAGTTTATTCAGATTTCATTAGTTTTTACCTACTGAATTTTTTCTTTGCATATGATATCTAGCTGCTACATATCCTTAGACTCCTCTTGGCTGTGATAGTTTTTAAGACTTTCCTTGTTTTTGATGGCCTTTATCTTGTTTTTGATGGCCTTTATCTTGATTACCTGATGTTGTCATTTTACTAATTCAAGTTGAATATAGAAATTTCTACTTGCATCTTGTTACCCTTTTCTGTTTGTAATATAATCACCTTAAACATTTCCTCTACATACATTTGGAATTATAAGGTAATTCTCAAGAGGAGAAGGAAAGTCTATTTAAGCCATCTATATTTTTGCTTACTATATTCTTTCTTCCTTCCTGATCCTCCAACACTCCTTACTTTATTATTTTCCTTTCTGTTTAAGGAGATTTCCTTAGCTACTTTTTTAAAGAAAGTATGCTGCCAGATCCTTTTAGTTTTCCTTCATCTGGGCATGTCTTGGTTTCCCCTTCAATCCTAAAGGGTATAGGTGACTGGATATAGGATTTAAGGTTCACAGTTCTTTTCCTTTTCAGCCTTAAAAAATATTACTCTGCATTTCCTGACCTCCATGGTTCCTGATGAGAAATTCCCTGTCATTCATATTGTTTCCACTGTAGACGTAAGGTGTTCTCTCATTGTTTTCAGCTGTCTGTCTTTAGCTTTCAGAATTTTGACTATGATTTGCCTTGGCATCAATTTCTTTGAGATTTTCATGTTTGGGGTCTGTTCAGCTTCCTAGGTTTATGTTTTTTTTTGCCAAATATGAAAGATTTCCAGCTATTATGCTTTCAATAATTTTTCTGCACTGTCATCTTTTTCCTCTCCTTCTGGGACTTTGATAACACAGGTCCCTGATGTTATATTCTTTTTTTATCCCTTTTTCCTACAATGTGTTTTCTCTTCATTCTCCAGATTGGCTGATTTCTCTGTCTTCAAGTTTACTGATTCTTCACTCTACCCTGCCACCTCCCATTCTGCTTCTGAGTCCATCCATTAACTTTTATTTCAGTTATATATTTTTTAGTTCTGAAGTTTCCATTTGGTTCTTTGTTATATCTTCTATTTGCTGAGATTTTCTCTTTCTTTGCTTAGACTTTCCATTTTTTATTATTTCAAGCATGTTTGTAATTGCAGATTTTTGTAATAGATGCATTTCATTGCCAAGTAATACTAACCTCTCAATTATCTTTGTATTGAACATCCATGATTATATTTTTCATTTCAAGTTGAAATCTTTTTGATTTTTTGCATAATAGATTTTAATTTTGACTGGATGTTACGTTGTGTTATTATTGTTATGAGATGCTAGTTTTTAAACCCTCTGTTTTAGCTGGCTTCCTGTAAACTTGTTCTAAAAGGGGAAGAGGATGTGCGGCTTTTGTTATTGCTAGGTGGGGATAAAAATTCATTCTCCCCACTTGTCATTGGTTGGGAGAAGGGTTCCTCAATATTGTTGAGTAGAGGTGAGAATCCCAGCCTTCCGATAGTCTCTTTTTGGGGGAGGTTGAAGTATGGCATTGCTAGTATTGGGTGATAGTGGAAATCCTGAGTCTTCATTAGGCCTTCTTTGATATCACCCAACTGAAAAGAGGGTGATGCATCATGTAACTGTTAGATGAGGGTGAAGGCTCCAAACATGGTCCATGCCTTGTTACTGCCTGATGGAAATGAAAGTCCCAACTCTCTTCTTGGTCTCCCATGACACCAACCTGGACAGAGGGCTGGGGTGCCTCATTCCTGCCTGGTAAAGTTTAAAGTCAGACTTTGTTGGCATGGCTGGAGGTGGGTCTATAGTTTTGGGTTTTTTTTCTATGATTTTTGGAATAGATTAGAGCAGTTAGTGTCTGAGTTTACAGTCTTATTAAGTTGCCCCTTTCCTAGTTCTTTGGCTAGAAAGAACAGGCTTTTGTTTGTTTGTTTGTCTTTGTCTTCATTCATTCGTATTTCTAGATTGCCAGCTTCTTCATGTTCAAGTGTAGGATATGTGAGGCAAGAGGGAAACCCAGGGAACTGCCCGCCATGTTGTACCACAGGTCCTGAGGTACAGGTCCCTAGCCTGTCTGTTCTTCTCACTACCTTTTGGAATCTTCTTATGTTTGTTTTATATATAATGTTCAGAGTTTTTCTGGGAGGGATATGGAAAACTATGTTTACTCTGTTTTCCCAGAAGTGGAAATCCAGTATTTTCTGTATGTATTTAATGATCTCTTTGAGAAATCCCAGTAAAACAAGATGTCATTTTTTTGCCCATTCCAAGAAAAGCAGGAAGAAAATTCCTTCCTTTAAAATCATAAGAATCTTCTGCAACTCCTGTTTTATCTACAGTCACTCTACTTCCTGGTATTCATACCTCCCTACCTCTTGCCATAAATTTTGAGCTTCTTCCAGAATTTGCATTCCCAGATTATGCTGTTAACTGCTCCGGAGAGTTAACAGTTCCAGAATCTGATCTAGTTTCAGCTTTGTACATTTTTTTCTTTATTAATTGATTTATTGAATAAATGATTGTGTTTTCAGTCACTGTTACCACCCACTTTATTCTCAAAATGGAAACCTTTATCTAGATATTGATGTGTGGAGGAAGGGATGGGCTGAAGAGATGATTGGACCAGCAAGCAGTACTTTTCACCCAAGCATATTTATTTTTTCTTACCTGCAGTTGTTGCTATATTTTAGGGTTTTAAAAATTCCATGGACATTCCTAGCTACATAGCTTATAGACTTAGTGCAAAATATAAAAATGTGAGGCCCCTTATTTGAAAAATAGGAAAGGGGCCATTAAAGGTACTAAAATACAAAGCTTTTCTTTTTTTTCTGCTTCTCTTTTGGATTGTCATGGTGATTTTTTTTAAGTATGCTAATGGTTATTCTAAGTAGAGAAAACTTATAAATCTTACCATTCATTTTTATATTCCTACCAGTTTTAATGCAGCTGTATGAGCATTTAACTCATATGTAGAATCTCTAAAAGTGCACAATTTATGTATAATATGGCTTTCATTCTTACCAGAACAGTGGAAATGCTATACAAAACTAACTAAACTGTTTTTATTTTACTTCTTGAACACATGCATTCTATTCACAGCCTACCTTCAGCTTATTAGAGAGTAAGTAAGGACTGAAAAGAAAGGAGACTATGGGTTCTATTTTTCTCTATTCTTCTATACCATTTTTAGCATAATTAGTTGGATAATACAAGGAAGTAACATGCGTGAGAAAGGATATGATTCTGTTTCTTAGTCATTTGTGTTCTTAGAAGTCCATTGCTTGCTTTCTGCATTTGAAGCAAGTTCTGGTTAAAATGGAATACCTGGTCTCTTAGAGCTGTCTGTGCCCCTGGTTATTTGCTTGTATACGTAACACACTTAATTTGTACTTGCTTTGAGTTTCACTGAACTCTTATGCCTGGTGGATCCATAAGTATTATGTGTGCCTGGTGGGTAGGCCTAGTGCACATATGTATATTCTCTATTCACATGCATGCTTCATTGCCCTATTGGAATTCACTTACTAAGGACAAGTTCAAAAATAAAATTATTGAAGTGGTACCTGGGTGGTTCAGTCAGCTTAGTATCCAACTTTTGATTTCTGCTCAGGTCATGACCTCAGGGTCATGGGATTGAGCCCTCTGTTGGGCTCTGTGCTGAGCGGGGAGCCTGTTGAGATTCTCTCTCCTCTGCTCCTCCCCCACCACTAGCATGCATGCTAAAAAATTGAGATTTTCAAGACATTGTTAGCAAAACATTTAATCAGGCATAGCTCTGAGCACAGAGCTCTGGAAAACTGCATAGCTCATGAACCATGAAACCTGCCCTTATGAATCAGAAGCAAATTTTCCTGTATTTTTAGTGCCCTAAACCTAGATTTTCTGATACTCTTTGCTTTGCCCACTTAGTTTTCAATCAAGTTATGAAATCAACCTTTCAATTTC
This sequence comes from Nasua narica, assembly GCA_028533885.1. Lineage (NCBI taxonomy): Eukaryota > Metazoa > Chordata > Mammalia > Carnivora > Procyonidae > Nasua > Nasua narica. The sequence goes on along the minus strand of CM052802.1, from coordinate 84,405,688 downwards.
CTATTACCTAAAGGGTTTATTAGTTGAGCACTTTGCTTAACCAATTTTTGTTTGAGTATTTACTTGGTTCCTACCTCTATCACATATATTGGTCCTTGTTATCTCTATGAGTATAGTTGTCTTTTTTTCTCTTGTTTTAAACTTTCTACTTCCATTCTGCTACATGTGAACTGTAGGCTTTCTGTTTTCAGAATCCCTGTCTAGGTTAATGCTCATACTTTCTATCTGTGCCCTAATTAACCTGTTTCTTATTCCTTGATTTTTATCTGCAATCTAGTAATGCATAGCGCTTGATGCTGATGTAGTCTAGAGCAGTGTTTTTTCAAACTGTGACAACTCATATTCATGTAGATACTGCTTTTTAATACACACACACATACCCACAAAGTTGTATATTGGTTCACAGGATTAAATGCATTTGTTAATGTGGGCTGTGGGTCGTGGTCAAAATGTCTGAAATCTGGTCTACTATAAACACAAATTATTTTCACATTTGGAATAAAGTCTAAATCACTGCATAAATTACAACATATTATAAATTAAATGCATAACTCCTGCTGTACTAAAGGGATACTGGAATGATGATCGTTCCATAAAGGAACGATCATCATTCCATAAGGTTCTTCCATGATGCTTCTTGTTGCTATAATCTTCAATGTAGACTACCAGCAGTATTGAAGAAAAGGAGATGGGGCCAATAGGGCAAGGAAAAGCACATGTGAAGGATCGAGGTGGGATGTGCGGACTAGTTTGACTAGAGGATCCAGGACTTTATGGAAGCAGAGAACAATGACATTTGAGTTCAGGAAATACAAGGACATTCTTTGTTAGACTATGTTGCATGCTTGGATTCTGAATGATACAGTCATTTCATTAGAAAGCTACTGGAGATTACTAAGTACAGGAATGATGCTATAAGAGTGAGGGTTTGGATGATTATCTTGATAGCAGTTTATATATCTTGGATTAGAGAAGAGAAAGGCTAAACTTTAAGAGACCATCTAGAGCTGTGCTATCCAATATGGCGGTCACTGGCCAAACAGCTCCTGAACAGTTGAAATATGTCCATGTAACTGAAGCCTCAATCTCCCTCTCATCTGTAAAAAGACAGTGATGATTGTACCCATGTTATAGAGTTGTGTGAAGCTTAAATGACTCATCCATGTAAAGCCTTTAGAAAAATACCAGGTTAAAAAAACAAAAAGCAAAAAAATAAGAAGAGCACCAGGTATGGAATGTTTAATTTAATATTGAATCTTATGTATATTGTTCACAAAAATACTATATATTTAAACAAGTGTCCAAATATGCTAAAGTCCCAGAAGTATTTAGCATGAGCACTGCAGGTGAAGAAATTCTGAGTATCCTTTAAAAAATATTTGTCTATTGCCATCAAACTATTTCTTGATCTATTTTGAGTTAGAATAATTACATGATTGAGTCAAATCTTAGTAGTCAGATTATATGAACTTGAAGTTTGATCAGATCTGACTGAAGGCAAATTACTTAACCTTAGAAAGTCTCTGTTTTCTCATCTCTGCAATCAACATAAATGTGCTTCCTCAGTCTGTGTGCCCATTGTTAGGAAATGATTAATAGAAAGAGTCAAGCATAGTGCCAGACTATTAGTGCCAGGTTATTTTACTGTTACTCTTATTTCTTTTAGAAGAACCCTTTGCAATCCTGTAAATCTAGAACTTTTTATTTTAATCTCATTATAAGAATATATTTTTGAAACATGGCCACAGAATCTGAAAGACAAACATTTCAATTTTTCTTTTCATTTTCTCTTTTATCACCTAAGGCTGTATTTATTATGAAAAACCTATTTCTATTGAGTCTTTTAACCTATCCACTGGCTTATAAAAATGTTAATTGTTTATGGAAAACAGACAACTAAATCTATTTTTCAGCTTAGTACCCCTATTTGATTCTTTGTTCTACTGTGACATTTTTAGATTTAAGTATCTTTAACTTTTCTTCTCTAGATACATAGTTTGCTTAATTAACTTATTTCTGTTGACTTGGCTGCAATGACCTTGCATTTGGAGGTTTGGGGCAAAATACTTGAATGAGAATCTTTATTAATAAAAATGATTTTAGGATTTGTTATTCCTTTATATAACAATACATATTGGCTTTAAAAAAAATATTTTATTTATTTATTTGAGAGAGAGAACACGAGCAGAAGAGGGGCAGAGAGAGAAGCAGACTCCCCGCTGAGCATGGACCTGGACATGGGCCTTGATCCCAGGACCTGGGATCATGACCCGAGCCCAAGGCAGATGTTTAATGGACTGAACCACCCAGGTGCCCCTAACAATGCATATTTGTTTTCTAATCCAAGGTTAACACTCCAGGAAAAGGAAGTTTTTAAAGATTGCTTCTCAAATGAACAATTATTTTCTATGTGTAAACAAGAGGAGATACTTTATAAGAAACATTTATTCTGTCATTGACTAAATAGCTATTCCTTTCTGCCCAGTTATAGCGCAGAACTCTAAAGGACATAGAACTCTAAAGGACATAAACACTATTCTCTCATTGATTAAATAGCTATTCTTCTCCACCCAATTATAGCATGGAACGCTAAAGAAATCTGGTTTGCAAGTTCTCTTTATTAGCATCATTAGATGCTGACCAACACAAAGTTAAGGAGCTTGAAACATTATTAAAATGTTACTCTTGGTATAGGCATTATAGGGCCTCTCTCAAAATGTGTTGAATTATTTGACTTATCTAATACCATATTTTGCCCTTACCTATTAAGTGATCTGCCCTACATATGATCTAAATGGGATCATAAAATATTTCTAAGATATATTCATCTCCTCAGAGCTCTCCACAGGGTTTGCCTGATAGACCTGTTATTTATTTACATGGATTCTGGCCTGAGAATGAGGGTTGGCTTATGGAGCAGAAAGCATATACTGAATTTTATGTGTTGCGAAATATGCCTTAACCAGAAATGGCTTTAATTTTTTTTAATTTTAGTATAGTTTATATACAATATTACATTAGATACAGATATATGGCATAGTGATTCAACTTCTCTATATGTTATGGTATACTTCCCACAAGTGTAGCTGCCACAGATTACTATTCATGCTCTTACACTATCATTGACTACATTCCCTTGCTCAGCCTTTTATTTATGTGACTTATTTATTTCATAAGTGGAAGCCTGGATCTCCCACTTCACTTCACCCATCTTGCCCATTTCCCTACCCCTCTCACTTCTGGCAACCATCCATTTGGTCTTTGTATTTATAGGTCTGATTTTGCTTTTTGTTTATTCATTTGTTTTGTTTTTGAGATTCCATATGTGAGTGAAATCATATGGTATTTATCTTTCTCTGTCTGACTTATTTTACTTGGCATAATACCCTCTAGGTACATCCATATTGTTGCAAATAGCATGTTCTCATCTTTTCATGACTACATAATAATCTATTGCAGATATATGTCCCTTATCCATTCATTTATTGATGGACACTTAGTTTGCTTCCATATTTTGGCTATTGAATAATACTTCATGTGGGGGGCATACATTTTTGGGAAAGGCTTTTTAATTTATGTGTCCTGGAGGGAAAAAATTATCATCCTTCCAATTGGAGTTAACAGCAATTCCAATTGAGAATTCTCTGTTGTGAGATTAAGTTAATGGTAGATCCTCACGTATTATGTATTTATTATCCTAATAGAGCTTGGGAGGTAATAGAGCTGCCAGGAGAGAAGAAGTAAAGTAAGAACCAGAAAATTTTGTAAGGTTAGATATAAAGTCATGTTCTAATTATCAGAGCAAGGCCAAAGATAAACACATAAGAGTGTGTGTGAAAGGAAGAGGAACTGTTAAACTAGAAGATCAGTTGGATGAAAAGAAGTTTCTTCATATCTGAAATGGAGCTAGGAGCTAGTCATATATTGTTGTTGGGTTTTTGAGTCTATTTTTGTTACTGCTCCTAATAGTGCCTGGCACCTATGAAGTGCTCAATCAATAACAGACATTATTATTATCATCATTATTTTTATTTGAATTGAGGAATCTGACCCTGATAATATTTTCCAAATGTGAAAATTTAGAAATGGGTTCTTATATCCCTTTCCAAACTTAAATTCATATCCGGTGCATGGAACTCAACCCTAATGCCATTGAAGTTCATGTCACATGTGTTTCTTCTTCTTTATTTTCATAAGAGATGCAGCTCTCCTATCCTCATGATGAGTTTAGTGATTTAAAAATCAAGCCCAGTAACTGTATTACCTATTCAGTTGGTGATCCGTGACACACTGTTTCATTAGTCATACCAGGTTGTTTTGGAAATATGTCCTATCAACCTATAAATTATGGAGCTGCTGTTATAAATTCATAACACAACGATATGGGAAGTCTTAGATTAAGTTCATATTCTCTTTAGCTGAATTAAAATATGAATGAAGTTGAATGAAGCTGAATTAAAATATGAAGTCTGCATCCCAGACTTTGGTTCACTCTAAGTCTGAGGTGGGAGGATGATGTTAAGAAAAAAAAATGAGAACACAGTATTATTTGAAGTCCATATTCAACCTGTCATTTTGACAGATGCATATTCTTGGCTTATTTTAATACTTAGATTGAAAAAAACTTAAGAACTCTAGCTTGGTCTTCTGTGGCTTTTCAAATATATAAAGATTTTCACTCCCTTGGGGAAAAGGAGATTATGAGATTCTAAATAATAGGAGGAAGTTTTATGTTTGATGATGATTTAAATTAATCCAGGATGTTGTTTATGGCTCTACTAGCTTATTGTGTTATTTTGCCCAGTTCCTAATTCAACCAAGCAACAAGAATATATTGAGTGCTACATTACATATTTACCATGTTTGACACCCCTCCTCCAATATAACAGCACAGAACACAGATCTATAAATAGACAACAATGCAGAGGGTCTGTTGTATTGTTAAACAAATGATACTGATAGCAAGTGCTGTCAAACTTCAGAGACTGTCTTTTGCTCCAAAAATGTTTCAGAGATTTCATTCTTGGGCTGGAAGTAGCACTTCTTTATGACTCCAGCCTTGCCTCCAGCTGTGACCTCTTTACCACACTCATGTCACAGTTTTAACTGTCATCCCTTGTGGGGATAAATCAAAGTAGGATTTAACCAGGCTAGGAGAAGAATTATGTAGTAAAGCCGCATATAGACTCTTTACATTATCTTAGGTAGCCTTCCACTTATGGTCTTCCAAAATTTGTTGTCAGATAATATCAGTTTCCCTGATTGTAGTGATAGTGCTTAATGTTAGTGCTTGACACAAAGAAGAAACTTAACAGGTGTTTGTGTAATCAGTGGTTTCTAAAGTTGTTTTAACCTGCATTCAGATGTTATTGTTTATAAATTTAAAAAATATAATTTTTTTGAATTGTATTTTCTGAGAAGCTCAGTGACCACAACTCATATTTATAGAAGTCCACTAGTTATAAGCAGATTTGTACACTATTCACAAACCTCACAGACTATCATGTCCCTCAGAAAGGGCCTTTGCATGCACTTTCTACACTTATCTATTCAGGTTTTTCTTCATACTACATTTATCGAGTATGTACTATATCGAGTATATTCTAAGATTCTAGGCACCAGGAAAATAGTAGTGAACAAGACATAGGAAGCCTCTGTTCTTGTATTCTGTTGTTGGAGAAATGGACGATATGCTAATACAGACATAAAATACCAGTAATCATAAGGCTAAGAAGAAAAACCAGAGTAAAAGGATGCAGAGGGATTGGTGGTAAGAAAGGAGCTGGTTACAAGTAGTTCTTTCTGAAAAGATAATATTTGAATTGAGACCTGAAGGAAGTGAAGGAGTAAGATAAAAGCATTCAAGCAGAGAGAACAGCAAATGTACAGGTACTGGGGCTGGAGCATAGCTGGCGTGCATGAAGAACAACAAGGAGCCCATGGGGTGCGTTGAGATTGTAGTGATATGATAGGAAGTTGCAAAGGTAGTAAGAGTTTTATTGGGGGACTTTTAGACTATCATAAGGACTTTGGTATTTCTCTGCGGGAGACAGGAAAGAGGAATGACAAACTCTGACTTGTGCTGTCAAAGAAAATATCTGATGTGTTAGGTTTAGTACTTAGGAAGCCAAGTTAGAAGCAGGGAGAACATTTAGAAAATTCTAGCAATAAACCTGGTGGGATATAGTGATAGGCTGAGCCAGAGTGGTAGCTGTTATGTGGGAAAAGTGATGAGGTTTCTCAATTAATTTCAAAAGTAGACCTGACAGGAATGATCAATGGATTGGATGTGGGTTGTAATCAAGAAGAACTCAAGATACTCTTGAGTATCTCTAAGATTTTTGTAAGCATGGAGCTTGTACTTACTGAACTAAGGAACACTTGGAGGAGGGCAGGTATGGGGGAGCGGGAGTGGTTTTGGATGTGTTAATTTCGAGAGCTATCAGAAATAGAAGTTGAGAGGTCAAGTTGGCAATTGAATATATGGGCTTAGAGATGGGAGTAGTGAGGGCTGAATATACATCAGGAGTCTTCTGCATGTAAATGGCATTTAAAGCATGGAGCTAGATGAGCTCACCTATAGAATAAATGCTGATAGAGAAGGGAGTAGATGAGAAGACTAAGTCCTTAGGGCACTCCAAAATGTCAAGGTAAGGAGGCTGAAGAGAAATTAATTATGGTGCCAGAAGAAGCGAGTGAGGAAGGAAGAGTCCCAGAACAAGACATCATGAAAGGGAACGTGTTTCAGGAAGAGGGAAGTTACAAGATGTATTAAATGCTGCTGAGAGAATGAGTAACATGAGAACTGAGAATTAACCAAAGGCTTTAGAATAAGGAGAACATTGGTAACCCCCGTGCCGAAATACCCTTTTCTCATCTTTACATGTAGTTGGAGCATAAACAGTTATCCCCAAACAAATCAAACAAGAACAGATTGAGAGAATTGAGGGTTTGGGGAGAAGAGGGAGAAAATGAGAACAAGTAACTGTTATATAGATATATGCAAATGTTAAAACAATGAAATGGGATGGGGGAGTTCTAGACAGAGGTCTAAGCTATATGATAGTATTGACAGATACTGTTGTGTTATGGGGGTGAGTCTAGGCTACACATGTCTACTAACAAGCCATGTGAGAGAAGAAGCCACTGATATTTTGAGTTTGCTAATGATAGAACATAAACTAACACATAGAAGAATGTAAAAACAGAGCTTTGCTCTCTTTGCATCATCACATAATCTGATGATAAATGAGAGTCAATCAGTTTTAAAAAATCTTGTCTTCTCTGTACCAAGGAAACAGGCTGTTGACTTCATTTTGTAAGATGTTATTTTATTTTGTTTACACAAATATGCTAGAAAATACTTTCTGAAAGTACAGGATATAACCCTTTTGAATTGGAAGTAAAGTATTTGAGATATAGTGTTGCTTTTTAAAAATAACTTTTAATAATATAACTAGTATGAGTGAATGAAGAAGGAAGTAATTGGGGCCTCTCCAATAAAGGAGTAATAATGCGAAAGCTCACTAGATAGCTCTGTGTATTAAGTAATATATAGTAATATAGTTATATAATATATAGGAATGGCTCTGTAGTCTATCTAGATACTTAGAGGAATTAGTAGTAGAATAAATAAAGCCATTTGACAATTGTTTTCTTAAGTCTTGTATGAGGAGAAAATAGAATTGGTATTAAAAAAATTCTTTGAGTTACTTGAAAGAATTGAGTAATTCTTTGAGTTAAACATAGAGCCAAAGGAAGAGAGATGCATAAATAACATTTGGAACACAAATCTATAGTGCAAGAGAAAACAGAACTAACAGAAAGTGAGTAATCAATAAAAAAATAGTAATCCATTTTTAATTGTATTAATTTGGGATTAATTGGGATGTTATACTCTTATTAAGTGAAAAATGGTGATTGTGTTGTTTCAGGAAGATAGTTATTTTCTCTTATTAAAGCAACATAATGATTTCAGAGATTTTATTATTGATGCTAGAGTTGATGCTACAAATTTATGGGTCTAGTCTAGTGCTTCTCAAACTTAAATGTGCACACAAATCACAAGGGGATCCTGCTACCATCAGATTCTGGCTCAGTAAGTCTAGAATGGGATCTGAGACTGCATTTCTAACAAACTTTCAGGTAAAGTCAGTGTTGCTGATTAGAGCATGACACTTTGAAAGGAAGGTACAGAGGAAGTGTACTTCTTCTGTACCTAGGCTGACTTACTCGATTCTTTCTCTGAATGCATCTCTTTGAACCTAATTACACCTCTGATTAGCATCCTTTCAGTTTGCATTGTCCTTCATAGATGAACATTATATTCTTGTCTAATAAATGAGCATACTTTCAGTGGAAGGGATAGATTTGCGGTTATTTATTCCTGTTCATTACCGAGACTTCTTTATGACCACGAGGGAACATTTTGAGTGTTGGGAACATTCTGTGGACAGGGGTAGAATGAAGTCAATAGTCCTTTGTAAAGATTGTGCCCATGACCTTATTAGCCTTGTGTTCTAAATCTGGGTTTTATTCAGTTTTGTTAATCAGTCAAATTTTTTGGCTAATGAGGCCAAGAGTGGGGTAATGCTTTTGATCCTGTTCCATGACTTTGGACCACACTCCTAAACTAAACTGTTCAGAAATATGGACCATTTTTGTTTGAAGAAGAGGTATATTTAAAGAAAGTAACACAAATACCAATAGTGATAAAAGCAACCCCAAATTCGTTATCTATATAGAGTAAAACACTCCCTCTTTCTACTGTCTAGTCAAGATAGTAGCTCTCAACAATCCTGGCTTCCCATTAGTATCATTTGGACAAGTCTAAAAAATATTACAACCTGGATTCACCACCCCTAAAAGTTCTGATTTAGTTGGTAGAGAGGGGTCTTAAGTATCAGCATTAGTTTTAAAGATCCCTCTTGTTCTAATACGTAGCTAAGATTAAGAACCACTGTTTAAAGAGTTAGAAAGGAGAATGTTTGCAGATTTCCCTTTTTTTTTTTTTGAGAAAAAATATAAGCCACACAACAAATGGCTTAAAAATAGTAGATATTCAATAAATATTTAGTAAATAAATGGTATTTAAAATTGAGGGTACCTCTGCTTAATTGATCTTTTTATTCCCCCAAAAGAGATATAGAAAAAGACTTAGTTAATGACAGATCTAATGTTAATGACAGATCTAAAGTTCACAAAAATTTCCTTTTGTCATCTCTAAACTGAAAAATATCTATTAATTTTTTAACAATTTTCTCAGTACCTAATAATATATTTACACCCCGGCTGAGGGTTTTCAACCAAATGGAGCTTGGATAGACCCCCATTCTCTTATGATATAAATGAACAGGGTATCGATTTTTGAAATGTATTTTGGTCTGAACTACCTGGAATAACACTTTCAAGGGTTTTCTCTCTGAGCAAGTTTATATCTACATATAACTACTACTCAGGAATTCTGGTCATCTTATATCTTCTCACTTTTTTGCCTTTGCTCAGTCTTAGGGTTTCTACTTTTATCTCTCACATCCTCAAAAACATTAACTTTGGCTTTCCAATCATTTTCTAGTTTATATTGAAATGATACTTATTCTACGAAGCCTTCTTTATTCCTTTGGTCAGAATAATTCTCTCCTACATAAGATATTAATTAAGAATTATCTTTAATAGCCTATTATGCCTTATCTAGTAGTTATTTATGTATGTTATTATTACCATCCCCTCAAAAATATAAGCAGCTTGAAAAGTAGGACTATAGCTTATGAAAATTTTAAAAGATTGATTGGTTAATTGACTGATTTGAGAGAGAGAGAGAGCACATGTGCATGCACGAGCTGCAAGAGAGGTGGAGGGAGAGGGAGAGAATCTCAGACTCCTGCTGAGCATGGAGCCCAACGTGGAGCCTGATCTCACAACCCTGAGATCATGAACGTGAGATGCTGACCTGGGCCAAAATCTAGAGTTCGATGCTTAACTGACTGAGCCATCCAGGGCACCCTGGCTTATAGAAATTTTATTTATCATTAACTCTTACCATATATACAGATACACAAATGCATTAACAAAAATTACACTTTGAATTAAATAATCTTGGTTGTTATGAATTTTTTTTATTAATTTTCATTTTAGAAGGTAAGTTTTCCTGACTTCATCATCAGATTCTTAGACATTATACTTTTTCTTTTATGGACCAATCATATTATTCAAATTAAAAAGCATTCTTTTCCAACAGAAAGAATATGACAGTCATGACATTTAAAAATAATCCTTTTATAAAAACGGATTTTGTTTTCAGCAAAGCTAGATGATCAGAGTTCCCACAATCCTCAGAATACTGAGGGATTTAGCTAAAATTCAACACAGGAAGCTAGGCAAATAAAGAAGAATCAGTGAAACAGAGAAAATTTCACACAGACTCTAAATAACAAAGAGGAAAAGCTATAAGAAATTACAGAGTGTTTTCTGAGACTCTCATACTTGAGTGAAGCAGTCTAAATCCTGAAGAATCTCAAACATATTCAACAAATGCGCATTTTTAGAATGATAAAGAAGAAACTGAAGAAGCTGTTTTATTGAGAACAGAACCTAAATTGAACAAATTGGAACCCTGGAGAAGAGACCAAGAGAGAAAGACCTCAGGATATACCATAACCACAAAATATAATTTTTGAACATGAGAACAATGATGTGGAAGTATAAAACTCTGGACCTTTCAGAGGTAGAGTCAGGATATCTATCTCCCTCTCTCCCTTCCTCTCTCCCTCCTTTCTTCCTCCTTCCCTTTCTTTCTTCCTTCCTTTCTCTCTCTCTCTCTCTCTTTCTTTCTTGCCTAGATTCAGGGGAAATTATATTTATTTTTTTATTTGAGTATAGTTGACACACAATGTGACATTAGTTTCAGGTGAACAATAGAGTGCTTCAATGACTCTATAGGCTACACTGTGCTCCAGGTGTAGCTGCCACCTGTCAATGTGCAAGACAATTAGACAACTTTCTGAGTCAGGCCTAGCCTCCAGATACAGAAATGAAAACAAAAAGGAGCTTTATTTCTTAATATATTCATATTAACATCAGAAAAAGGAGTTCCTAAGCAATGAATTTTTGAAACTATGACTTTTCTCTGTTCCGTATGTAGGAACACTTTCCCAGTTTAACTAATTAGTTAACAAAAACTAATTTCCCAGTTTAACTAATTAGTTAACAAAAACAAACAAACAAGAACTCCCAAAACAACTTCATTCAAACACAGAAAAAAATTATTTACAATACAAACCTATATAAATAAATTGCAATTTTTAAATAAATTGTAAATAAACTAAGCAATATTCTGACAGATGAGAAAATGGCAGAAAAATGGAGCCACAAAGAAGATAAAAACTACTGTCAGATTTTTAAATAGTCTAGAAAATTAAGAAAATTTTCAAAGTTGCAAGAAAAGCTAACTCTCTAATACAACAGCTTCAAAGTGAGTAGCTAGACAATCATAGAATCTGAAAAGAGCAAGAAATCAGTAATGCTCTAGAAAAATGTAAAAGAAAATCATTTTAGAAATAGACATTAAAATAGAAGAAATACAGAACATAAAGTTTCATACACACAAAAAGAGTAGTATAGAATATAGGATATAAAATAGAAAATCTAAGCCATTGGGGTTCCTGGGTTGCGCAGTTGGTTAAAGCATCTGCCTTCAGCTCCAGTCATGATCCTGGGATCGAGTCCTGAGTCAGGCTCCTTGTAAAACCCAGATGTCTTCACTGGTGAATTCTACCATTTAAGTAAGAAATAATATCAACTATATACACAATCTTTCAAATATTTAAAAGGAGGAAATACTTCAAACTCATTCTATGAATCCAACATTATTCAGATTCCAAAACCAAATACCATACAAGAAAACTGCAGACCACTACCTCTCATAAACATAGATGCAAAAATGCTGAACAAAATTTTAGCAGGTTGAATTCAACAGTGCAGGAAAAGGGTCAGACAACATAAGCAAATGGGCTTTATCCCAGGAATAAAAGGTTGGTTTAACATTTGAAAATCAGTCAGTGCAATGCATATTAACAAACGCAGGGGGGAAAAGCAGTTGGAGAAAAATCCTTTGGTAAATTCAGTGTCCCATTCCTGATTTTAAAAGAAACAAAAATACTCTCAGCAGGTAGGTATAGAAGGTGTATTAGTTCCCTGTGACTGCTGTAACAAATTATCACAAACTGGTTGGCTTATGCAACAAAAATTTATTATCACACAGTTCTGGAGGTCAGAAGTCTAAAATTGAGGTGCCAGCAAGGACTGCACTCCCTTTGGAGGCTCCAGGGGACAATCCTTTTCCAGCTTTCCACTCGCCTTTTCCAGCTTCTGGTGGCTGTTGGCATTCCTTGCCTTTCTTAGTTTCTTGGTTTATCACCCCAGCTACCTCTTTCTTTCACTTCACCTTCTCGTCTGTGTGTCTGCGGCTTCTCCTTTCCTCTTGTAAAACACTTTCATTGAATTTAGGGCCCACTTAGGTAATCCATAATGCTCTTGTCTCAAGATCCCTAACTTAATTTTATCTGCCAAGATTTTTTTCCAAATAGGATAACACTCACAGGTGCAAGGATTTGAACAGACACCTATCTTTTAGGAGGCCACCATTCCAGCCACTATAGAGGGGAATTTCCATATCCTGAAAAACGGTGTCTATAGAAAGCTACAGCCAACATCATACTTAATGGTGAAAGACTGAATACTTTTCTGCTAAGAACTAGAATAAGACAAGGATGTGCACTCTTAATACTTTATTCATGATTGTACTAAAGGTTCCAGTCAGTGCAATAAGATAAGACAAAGACACAAAAAACAGCCAGTTTGGAAAGTAATATGCAAAACTTTTCATTCCAAGACAAAGTGATCATCTATGTAAAAAGTATGCTGGAATCTACAAAAACCAAAACCAAAACCAAAACAATTAGAACTAATATGTGAGTTTAGGCCGATTACAGAATGAAAGCTCACTATGCAAAAACCACTTCCTTTTCTAAAACAACTGGAAACTGAAATTACAAAAAAAAAATCCCCCTGATTGGATTCATGACCACAATTATTAGTATTAGTATTTGCTGTAAAGTACACTTTTTTTATAAACAAGTGGCAAAAGAGGAATAAGGTCAGTCGATTATATAATGATATTATATCAATATTGGCTTTCTGATTTTGATAATAAACTGTAATCACATGACAGCCTAACCTTATTTTTAGGAAGTATGCACTGAAATATTTAGTTATTAAGGGACATTTCAAATAATTCTGAAAAAAATATTATGTATATGAGAGTAAGAGAAATGATAGCGCAAATGATAAAGGTGATAGAGAATTTGAACAAAGGCTATACAGGACCTTTTTGTACTATTCGTATATCTGTTCTATAAGTAAGCCTGAAATTAATTCAAAGCAAAATATTAGAAAATAGGATAGAAAATAGAATTTCACAAAAGGAATTGAAAATAGCACGTATACATATTCTTCTGAAGAATTTTGCTGCAAATGGATCCATAACTGATTGCCCAGATGAAGTCAAGAGGTGTAAAACCTTATGATAACATTTGGCACAGCAAGATGCTCTTGTGTTGAGAGGCTATTAACTCATTGAGACAATGCTCAGTGGAGGGAATGTCCAGGTCTCCGTATTCTGATGTGGTGAGCAGAAAAATTAGCAACAATGTTCTCTTCCTCTTTTCCATTCTCTCTTCTCTCTGACTCATAGCTGAATTTGTGTTAAGTGCCATCATTATCGATTTTATTTATCAATTCTTATACCCAAGATTAGAATTTGCAGTGTGCATTCATTTAATTTAAAATGTCAAAAAAGCAACAAATATTGTAAGAGAATACTTCTAACATTTCTTACAAAAGCTTCATAGTTTTCCAAACAGGACTGAGGCAAAGTCTGTCGTTATCAGGATGTCTTGTAACACATCTAGAGAAACAGAGGGAGAAGATGAAAATGTGTTTTTAGGGATGCCTGGGTGGCTCAGTTGGTTAAGGAACTGCCTTTGGCTCAGGTCAGACTCAAGATCCTTGAGTCCCAGTGTCCTGTATGGGCCTCCTTGCTCAGCCGGGAGTCTGCTGCTCCCTCTGACTTTCCTCTCTCATGCTCTCTTTCTCTCAAATAAATAAATAAAAATCTTTTTAAAATACATGTTTTAAAAACCAAATACTGACTCCCTTTGAGGAAACTTCCCCTACTTACCGTCCTCCAGGGAAAGTAGGACTAATGAAAGCTTTTCTGATACTTCATGAGGTTGCAATGTGCTGCTTTAATGCTCCCAGACCATTCTGGGGAATGTGGTCCAAAGAATCTTGCTTCTAGTGTTCTTTTCCACTGCCGTGCAAGAAAGGTAATTAGACCGGGGAAAGGATAGTGGGAAGGCTTGCGCTCTTAATGCTGTAGTCATTATTTCAAGTATAGTTATATACTCAGAAAAATACTCATTATATGGCAGTTTTTCTGAAGTTAGGTCAGATGATCACCCTTCAGTAACCAACACACATTTATCTTTGACAATCTTTGACACCTTACAATATTAGTAGGTGGCAGATTTTTCAAAACTGTCCTCTTTCTTCTTAAGAAGATTCTCTTAGAAACTGTGGTTCCATTAAGAATACATAAAAACCTTCCCTTAGGGCATCCCTCCCCCGCCCCCCCAGTGGGTGAGTCTTTTTCATTAGGGAAGTGTTTTGTTTTGTTTTCAGTTTTAGAGGACTGAAGTCTAGAAATACTTTACCCCTTTATGTATAGTGCCCAGAATTCAAGTTTAGTCTCACATAAATATTTAATGAATTATTAGAAGGCGAGTTATAGTGAAAAGAACATTTTATTTGTTGCTGGGTGAGAGAGAGAGGGAGAGAGAATGGCACCATATCCACTCTTAGGGCTCAAAGAAGTCATGGAAATCAATCACTGAGTTAAGATCCTGGTTAATTAACGTAATAGAAGTGAGAGTGTACCCATTAAAAAGTATTATATACATTTTTTATGTATTTATTACCAAAACAAACCAAAAAAAGAGGTAAGGGTTCTTCCTGTCTGTGAAGCGGGACTGCGCCCAGGCGGCGCCGCCCCCGGGTTTCGGGTTTCGGGATCTGAAGCTCCTCAGCTCTGCTGGCCCGGTGTGTGGTCTAAGACCCGCCGAGGTGTGTGGGGCGGGCGTCCGTTCGGTCTTCCGGTCTTCCTGGTTGGTCCGAGGGCTCCCCCCGCGGCCTTGGAGAGCTGGAGCTGCTGGAAGTGGCGTGGGCCAGGTGGGCCCAGCGCCCCGGGCACAGAGGGAAACAAAGCTGGCTGGCCCCCTAAATTTAAAAAAAAAAAACAAACAAAAAACAATTTAGCATTAAGGAGCTTTGAGATTAGTGATATTTATATATTTATTTTAGGGTGTATTTTTGTTCTTTACAAACTGTTTATACCATAAAACTGGAGAAAGTTGTATACTTATGTGATGTGATCACGAATTGTGATCTAAAAGATGTGCAGGACACAAAACAATAATGAATGCAAAATAAAAACTGTATAAGACAAATCCAACTATAATTTATGGAAAGAGACTTTGAATAATGTCAACTTTTGGAAACTGTGTAGCTGGAAAAGCTGTAGATGATGTAATATACAACCATCTATGATAGTAACTGAATTTTTGCATTCAAAATAAGAGGGCAATACTATTTCCTATGCCTGTCTGGTCAAACAGTAAATGGCAGTCTTTTGACTATCATAATAACAGCCAACAGCAAGGGAATTTGCAGAATATCAAGCAAGTAAACTACAAGAAACAAGAAAGTTTGACTTCAGTAGAAACAATAAAAACAATCCAATTTATAAAGCCTGGCCAAATTGAAATGGTCCTAGACAAGAATCTGTAGGGTATAAAGGAGAAAGAAAAATTGTTTAGAACGTAGTAATGGTATGCAATTAGGGAAAAGAAAATGTAGGTTGAATATCAGAAACAATTTCCTAACAGTCTATTAGACTGTACATTAGTTTCCCAGGGGAAGAAATGGAAGCCTCATTGCCTGAATCATTTAGAGCTAGACTGATTCCCAGAGGGTGTGGCAACTCAGAAGGAAATGAAAAATGTAGAGTCATGAAAGTCAGTCTAAGTTAATTTTGTAGCACAGTAAAATGCTGTTTGAGGTATTGGAACGGGTCTAAAACCACTGCAAGGGACGTATTCTGTCACTTTAAAATGAATGGTGTACCTAGCCACATACCATCGTCAGCGTCAGATGGAGTCAGCTCTCCCATAAATCCCGTACTTTTTCTGGCCTGAGTGCTAGGACAGACAGCAGTAGATGCCATTAAAGTGTGGGAGGAAAAACATCCCAATATGGCTACAGCTTGTACCAATCCAAGAGGCAATAGAGCTGATTTAGTTAAACCAGCTGCTTAAATAGCTACTTCTCCCCTCTTTCCTCCAAAACCCCACTGAAGAGGATGGACTCTCAGAGGTTAAACACCTCCAAGACTGAACTCCACACTTAGAAGTGCTTTGGGGACTAGCTACTGTATTATTATATTGAACTATATTAGTGACAATGGTTTGTTATTTTAGCCACATCTAATATTTATCTTCAATGTTTTTTAGTCTTCTTTAATTTATTTACCTTTCTTCTTCTTACCACCAAAGTTAGATTCTGTATTTCTGATGCAGACTCTCTCTCTCACCCTACCCCCAGGATTTTCCAGATAGTTCGGGATCCAGCCAACATTAAAATAAAATAGGATGTAAGTTTGTTAATATAAGACACCATTTTGACTCACAAAGGAAGAAAAACATATGCTTCCCATTAAACTGTGACAGTACTTGAGCTCTTAGAATTTTTATCTTACACTTATTGAAAGAGCTTTTTAAAGATTACTTTGTTACAGATGTTTTACCATAAATCATATTTGTGCATGTTTTAAAATTGGTGAAATAAATTGCTTAACATATTTTTAAAATAATTTCACATTTTGAGTGTAATTTTTCTGTATCCCTTTTAAACCCAGAGTTGTTGATATTTATCTGTGTTTTGTCACAAGATATGGTCTTCTGTGCCATCAAGAGAGTATTACCAATGCAGCATTTTTTTAAAGAGTGCTCCACTATAACTTCTGGGATTTCCTCATCAGCTACTGACACCTGTTCTATAAAATTTGTTGCTGGCACTTTTCTTTTTTGGCATGTAACAGTCAATAGAAGCAAAAGATAACACGCCTTTATCTTCTCATAGGGCCTTTCTCCTTTAATGCCAATAAATCACTTTGGTTTTAATGTCCAAGAAAAGAAATAATAGAATTCATTACTTTTAGGACGGAAATTTGCTTCTGGACTATTAAATATATGTCCTGCTGCGTGGCTTCTGTGTTTGTCTGAACGCACAACTTTTCATTTCAGTGCAGAATCATAATGTAATTTTTAAGGACATTTTAAATGGTAATTAAATGTACCACCTGTAGTACTAACATAACTCAATTAAAATGACAATATGAGAGCCATGACCATATTTACTTATGTGCAGGCAGTGGCAACTGTGTCATCACTGCTGCCTGGTTGAGAATGTCAGGGAGATGTAAAACACTTATATTTTCCTAAAAAATAAATTCCCGAGTCTTTTTTTTAGTTTTATGTTATTTAAAAATTTATTATCACTGAAGTATAGTTGACATAAAATATTATCTTAGTTTCAGGTGTACAACACAGTGATTCAGTAATTCTGTACATAAGTCAGCAATAACCATGGTAAGGATAGTCCCTACTGTCACCATACAGTGTTATTACAGTATTATTAACTATATTACTTTTTAGTCTTTACTTATTTTATAAGCCCTTACTTATTTTTCTTATTCTTATTTTATAAGAAATAAGTGACTTACTTATTTTATAACTGGAAGTTTGTACCTATTGATTCCCTTGACCTATTTCACCTATCACCCAATCTTCCTGCCCTCTGGTTAACCACAGTTTGTTCTCTGTATTTAGGAATCTTTTTCTATTTGCTTGTTTGTTCATTTGTTTTGTTTTTTTAGATTCCACAGTAAATGAAATCATATATTTGTCTTTGATTTATTTCTCTTAGCATAATATGTACACTCTGGGTCCATCCATGTTGCTGTTGTCCCAAATAGCAAGATCTCCTTTTTTATGGCCAAGTAATCCATTGTATGAGTGTACCACATCTTATTTATCCATTCATCTATCAGTAGACACTTAGGCTGCTTCCATATCTTGGCTATTATAAATTATGCTGCAGTAAACATAGGATAGGGGTGCATTTATCTTTTGAATTAGTGTTTTTGTGTTCTTTGGGTAAATATTTAGAAGTGGAATTACTGGCTCTTATGGTATTCCTGTTTTTAATTTTTTAAGGAAACTTGGCACTGTTTTCCATTGTGGTTGCACCAATTTACATTCTTACCACCAGTGCACAAGTGTTCCCTTTTCTCTATATCCTCACCATCACTTGTTTTTTCTTGATTTTTTGACTAGCCATTCTGATTGACATGAGGTGGTATCTCATTGTAGTTTTGATTTGCATTTCCCTGATGATTAGTGATGTTGAGCACCTTTTCATGTGTCTGTTGGCCATCTCTGTGTCTTTGGGAAAATGTCTATTCAGGTCTTCTGCCCATTTTTTAATTTGATTTTTTAGGGTTTCTGTTGTTGTTGTGTTCTTCTCTTTTCCTTTCTTTCTTTCTTTTTTTTTTTTTTTTTTTTTGCTGTTGAGTGGTGCTAGTTCTTTATATATTTTGGATATTAACCCCTTAACAGATTTTGCTTGCAAATATCTTCCCTCATTTAGTAGACTGCATTTTCCTTTTGTTGGTGGTTTCCTTTCCTGTGCAAAAACTTTTTATTTTGGTGTAGTTACAATCATTTATTTTTGCTTTTGTTTCCCTTGACTGAGGAGACATACCCATTTATACGTTGCTAAGGCCAATGTCAAAGAGATTAGTGTCTGTATTTCCTTTTAGGAATTTTATGGTTTCAGGTCTCACATTTAGGTCTTTAATCCATTTTGACTTTATATTTGTGTATGGTGTGAGAAAGTGGTCCAGTTTCATTCCTTTGCATGTAGCTGTCTAGTTTTCCCAACTGAAGAGAAGAGACTATTTTTTCCCCATTATATATTCTTGCCTCCTTTGTCATAGATTAATTGACGATACAATTGTGAGCTTATTGCTGGGCTCTCTATTCTATTCTATTGATCTGTGTGTCTGTTTTTGTGCTAGGTGCATACTGTTTTGATTACTATAGCTTTGTATTATATCTCAAAATCTGGGATTGTGATACCTATAGCTTTGTTCTTTTTGCTCAAGATTACTTTGGTTACCTGGGGTCTTTTGTGGTCCAATACAAATCTTAGGTTGAATCTCATGTTCTTCTAGCACCTTCCCCATGCCTTATTCATGCTAACTGGAAAATTCCACCCATTCCTGAGTTAAAACTAGTTACTGAGGAAGCCCAATGATGTCTTCTTTCTCAAGGGAAATTTCACAGCTCCTTTGTTTCTTGTTCATGGAAACCATCTATTTGATGAAAAGTCACGTATTAGAGTGCTTGAAACTGCTTGCCATTCTTAGAATTTTTGTTGTTTCTGGTCTGAGAGATTCTGTCCCCTCTATAATGATTTTGAAGCAGTTCTTCAGAGGCTTTTCTTCTTACTGTACTCAGCTAATAAGGAATAACCTTCCATTTCTTTAGAGCTTGGTTATTTCAATAACTATCATTAATTTTAAAATGATTTATTATTTTAGAGATGTTAAATTATGGGAAAATATGTATCTTAGAATTGATGCAGTAAAGTACATGTCACTATATAGTTTTCCTTTCCTATTCATTTTATTCCAACTGAGTTAGGTACCATGTCTGTACTGGGATTCTATTGTGGTGTAGTGAATGTTATTTGGATTTCACTTTCTTCCTATGGATAATCACTACCTACTGCAGGATTAGGATTTGTGCGAACACAGTTTTTGTCTTGTTTTTGCTTCTTTGTTACTAGGGACCATAACCTTTATTCTTCAAAGTATTTTTGAGAGTTACTAATATTGCTATAGAGTATGTATGCTCTCAGTCCTATAAATCCATGTTACATTTTCCCAGTGAGCAGATATTTATTAAGCACCTACCATGTACTGTATTTAGTACTATGCACTAGAGAGAATGATGAACAAGTTAGGTAATTCCCGACCCCACACAGTCTACAGACTTGTTCTACACAAAGTCTCTATGGAATGCCGAGGAGCTGTTGAGTGATCTGGACAGCTGCAGTATCCCAAAACATGTTCCTTTAAAAAAAACTATTCATTTGAAAGAAATAGAGAGAGCACACGTGTGGATAGGTGGGGAGAGGCCCAGAGGGGGAAGGAGAGGGACAAGCAGACTCTGCACTGAGCATAGGACCCAACACGGGGCTCATTTCATGACCCTGAGATCATGACCTAAGCCGAAAAACTGACCGAGCCACTCAGACACTAAACAAAGACACATTCTTAAAATTATTAGGAACATGGACCTAAAACAGTCCCAATGCTAATGCACTGGGATTGACTGCAGTCTGCATCACAGTAGCTTTGGAATTATGTGTGTGTGTGTGTGTGTGTGTGTGTGTGTGTTTTATTATATTAGAGGATAGAGAATATATCCAGAATTTTGACTAAAGAGCAAAGGACACAAACAAAGCCTTTGGAAAGAAAGCACTAGAGATTGTATGTGGGCACCTCTTAAAACTATGCAAAGCCTCTTCTTGAAGTGAAGGAGCCAAACTTTGAGGTCAATAGAATAATTTTGCTGGCCTCTGTACACTTTAAAGAAATTAATGGAGAGGAAAAAAATACCTACTTAAATTTACCAGGGAAGTGCTTTTAAGAGACCCAAATAATCCCCTTCAAATCATTTTAAGTTTCAAAAGGACAAGCAAATTGTTAATTGAATGTTTAATTAACATTTATTGCTAGCATATTAGGTTTACATGAGTCACATTGAGTAATACAGTAGAGTTGTGTTCTTGCTACCATATGTGCACTTTATAGCATATTCAGTCCCATATATAATCAACACATATGGTTCATTTATACCCATTTTGTAACACTTGGAATATAATTTCCCTATTTAAGTAATTATAGGGGTTTTTTAGTTCTAGCACTACTTTCACCAAATTCAGCATGAATTTACTGAGGAAACTAAGTATAAAGTACTTTCCTAACAACTCTGTGAGAAATATAAAGATGAAATAGGTGTAGTTTCTGCTGCTGGTTAAAGAATTTGGCATCTGAAAGGGAGGGCAGGTATTATTATTATGTGCCTATCTGTTCCTCGTGCTATGCTAGGCACCAGAGATAAAAGAATAAGAGATGATTTCTGCTCTTTAGCAGTTTAGCTTTTGTGGGGCATTAGAAAAGTCAGAAGGAAGTAGAAGGATGCTGAAAGAATTGGAAGCAAAGGAGATAAGGCATATTTGCAGAAATGGAAGTGGGTTCAACATCTATTAAAAATGGAATGCAGGGCGCCTGGGTGGCTCGGTGGGTGAAAGCCTCTGCCTTCAGCTCAGGTCCTGATCTCAGTGTCCTGGGATTGAGCCCCATATGGGGCTCTCTGCTCAGTGGGGAGCCTGCATCCCCCCTCTCTCTGCCTGCCTCTGCTTACTTGTGATCTCTCTCTCTCTCTGTCAAATAAATAAATCAAATCTTTTGAAAAAATAGAATGCAGGGGTGCCTGGGTGGCTCAGTGAGTTAAAGCCTCTGCCTTTGGCTCAGGTCCTGATCTCAGGGTCCTTGGATAGAGCCCAGTGTCAGGCTCTCTGCTCAGCAGGGAGCCTGCTTCCCCTTCTCTCTCTCTGCCTGCCTCTCTGCCTACTTGTGATCTCCCTCTGTCAAAATAAATAAATAAAATCTTTAAAAAAAATAGAATGCGAAAGGTGACAGAAATGCCTGAAACTTAAGCCATGTAAGTAGGCAGGCGTCTGGCAGTCATAGGCTTCACATACTATGAAGTTTGGAAGAGAATTATGGATAGTCATTGATGGATTTTGAACCGGAGAATGGCAGGGGACCTTTTAGTTTTAGAATTATTCCAATAGTGACAGAGGAGACAGGGAGACAGAGATTTGAGGGAGGTAGGGCCCTAATCATTGAACTAATGTGTACAAGAGGTGGGAAGAATGTAGAGGTGAGGATTATGAAGTCTTCCTAATAGCTCCTCAGTCTTGCCCTTTTTTGTACACTCGATTCTCTATCTCCAGCCCAGATAATGTCAACTCTGCTTTTACATGTATGTTAGCTCCATTATTCCCTCATTATAACAATTATAACAAGATTATCCTTTCCATATTCCATATTATGCAGTCCAAATCTTGGAGGAAGCTGGTCTGACTAAATTAATATCTTCGTACAAGTTCTAGAGCCATATATCAAACTGTGTATTATTACCTGGATATCCCAAAGGTTGACCTGTATTTACAATGGCAACCTCCTATAAAATAGACATATAGATAATGGAACAGAACAGAGAGCTCAGAAATAAACCTACACATATAGAGTTAATAATTTACAATAAAGGAGCCAAGAATATGCAGTGGGGAAGGGACAGTCTCTTCAATAAATGGTGTTGGGAAAACTGGATAGCAAAATGCTAAAGAATGAAACTGTATTACCATCTTACACTATACACAAAACTCAAAATTGGATTAAAGATTTGAATGTAAGACCAGAAACTATAAAACTCCTAGAAGAAAATGTATGTGGTAAGCTCCTTGACATTGGTCTTGGCCAAATGGTTTTTTGGATTTGATACCAAAAGCATGGGCAAGGAAAGCAAAAGTAAAGAAGTATGATTATATCAAATGAAGAAGCTTTTGACAGCAAAGAAAACCATCAACGAAAGGAAAAGACAAGCTACTGAATGGGAGAAAATATTTGCAAATCATATATCTGATAAGCAGTTAATATCCAAAATATATGAAGAACTCGTATACTCAATACCCAAAAAAATCTGATTAAAAAATAAGCAGAGGATATGAATAGACATTTTTCCAAAGAAGAGATACAAATGGCTAATAAGTACATGAAAAGATGTTTAACATCATTAATCATTAGGGAAATGCAAATCAAAACGACCATGAAATATCACTTCATACTTGTTAGGATGGCTGTTACCAAAACAAAACAAAACAAAAAAACAAGAAACAACATGTATTGGTGAGGATATGGATGAAAGGGAACCATGTGCACTATTGGTAGGAAAGTGAATTAGTGCAGCCAATTTGGAAAACAGTATGAAGGTTCCTCAAAAAATTAGAAATACCACATAATCTGACAATTCCACTTCTAGGTATTTATCTGAAGAAAACAAAAACACAATCTTGAAAAGATATACGCCCCTTGTTAATTGAAGCATTATTTTTGAAAGCCAAGATACGGAAATAACTTAAGTGTTCGCTGATAGAGGAATGGATAAAGAAAACTGTGTGTTTTCTTTACACACAATGGAATATTATTCGATCATAAAAAAAGAATGAAATCTTGCCATTTGTGACACCATGGGTGGTCCTTTAAGGTATTGTGCTAAGTGAAATAAGTCAGAGACAGAGAAAGGCAAATACCACATGATCTCACTTATATGTGGAATAAAAACAAAAACAATAACTGCAACAATAACAACAAAATAATCTCATAGATACAGAGAACAGATTGTTGGTTGCCAGAGATAGGGACAGAGTGAGGGGGGTTAAACAGGTAAAGGGAGTCAAAAGGTAGCAATTTCTAGTTACAATATAAATAAGTCATGGGATGTAATGTTCAGCATGACAACTATAGTTAATAATACTGTGTTGTATATCTGAAAGTTGGTAAGAGAGTAAAACGTAAAGTACTCATCAGAAGAAAAAAATCTAAGTATGGTAACAGATGTTAGCTAGACCTATCGTGGTGATCATTTTGCAATATATACAAGTATTGAATCATTATGTTGTATACAATATAATGGTTATATTATATTATATATAATGTATATAATATGTATATGATTATAATACACAATTAATATAATGCAGCAATATAATGTTTAATATCAATTATATTTCAATTTAAAAAATGTTTTAAATGATAAAATGGCCAACTACCGATCCTTGTCTTTTTTTTTTTTTTTTTTTTTTTTACTGATCCTTGTCTTTTGTGCATTTACTAAATTCCAGGCAATGTGCTAAGCATTTGATATTCATTGTTTCTTTTTGAAAGACCATGTTGAATGTGTAAAAGAACTGGGTGTAGTACTCCCTAGTTCTGTCTTGGTTCCTACAGCCATGCTGCCCTAATTTCAGGTCTAATATATCATCATAAACCATAAACTCCTTTCTTTTAAGTTGGTGTGATGGCTAATGTTATGTGTCATTTTAGTAGAAATTTAATCCAACACAAATCTAAGTGTTGTTGTGGAAGTATTTATAGGTGTGGTTAACATCTATGATCAGTTGGCTTTAAATGAATCAAATTATCTTTGATAATGTATGTCAGCCTCATTCAGTCAGTTGAAGTTCTTAAGAGCAAAAACTTGAATTTTCTTGGAAAGAAAGGGTTATGCCTTAAGACTGTAACAGAGCTCCTGCCTCATTTTCAGCCTGCTGACCTTCTCTACAAATTTCTGACTCAAGATAGCAGCAATTCTTGCCAGTGTTTCAGCCTGCTGGTCTGCCCTACAGATTTTGAACTTGTCAGCTCCTACAATTACGTGAACCAATTTCTTACGGCAAATCATACCTTCACCTTCTGGTTCTGTTTCTCTGGTGAACCCTGACCAATACAATTGCCTTTTAGTTTTGCTTTATCTGTGTAGACCTAACGATTTTCTAAGTAGGAGAGTGAAGGGATAAAATGGGAAGGCTACTCTACCTATTCCAAGCAAAGAGTGGCCATGGGACCCAGAGATTGAAAAGGTTTGGAATTAATTTATTCCGACAGTAGTTCCTGTATTTTTTACTACCTGAATCTTCTCATTGCTTTTATCATGTGGGCTGTCTTCATATCTTCCCATTGAATATAACTCTCCAAGGAAATACAATCCATTTTGATATGCTAACTACATTATGTTTACATGTTCTATTTGTAGCACTTGTCAAAGAATGAGTTTAGCTATGCTAAGATATAGAAACAAGTAGCTTTTCGTGTCTTTTATATTCATATACTGCTTATATACATTGAGTTCTAAATGACAGGTATTCAGTGTTCCGAAATCCATATGACTTTTTTAAATTTAATGTTTTATTTGTTAGGTAAAAGATTCACAACCATCCCTGAGTAAAAACCATGGAGGCTTTTCTTCCTCTATGATTTTCAACTCATTGCTACTTTCAGAAGCAGGCAAAATCTTTTATATTCACTGAAACACTGTGGGTAATGATCCTTAAAAATTTTAGTCATTCTCTCTAATTAGTGCCTCCCCAGGGAGGAAAGGGTGACGGTGAGGGAAAAATCGACTATATGGGTATTCTATTGATTAATGCTGCTGTAACAGGAACAGAAAACAGGAAGATAATTTTTAGATTACTAAATTAGTTAAATGGAAACCAATCAGTTAATTCATCTTCTATTCAAAAGCAGCATAACCACTACTCTTCGTAAATGATTCAGAATGCCTGTTATCATGACTGGTATCATTATAGATTTTTACAGCCTGTTTCAGTGGCAGGAGACAAAGAAAAGTGGAGTTTTGAGTTCTAGTCCTGACTTTTCCATGAGCTTTGAGCACTATTCCATGTGCATTTCAGAAACTTCTTATGGTGAATGGCTTGTAAAGATAAAAATACAATGATAGATATAATATTAAAAAGTAGAGTTGAAAAAGTAGAAAGCCTATTATAATAAAAGATTGTATGGTATAAGGTGCAACTCAACCCTCACTCCTTGCCCCTACCATTTTCTGGAAGTAATAATTCTTTCTGAGATCTTAAGTTACTTTACATATAGTAAAGCAGACCAGAGCTTTGTAAAGTCACTTTAAAGGGGAAAAAAAAAAATGGGCTCAAGTTAAGAACTCTAGTTAAGAAACTTTTTTAACATTCAGAGGTGTGAAAATTTATAAAAGTATTATCATCCAAAAAAGATTTAGATTTTTTTTCTATTTTGTCACTTGAGCTGAACACTATAAAAAGAAAAGTTCCTGAAGTTAAAATGTCATCAAAGCTGGCTTCATGGGCATGTGACCTGTGCTGTCCGACCAGCTCAGTGCCATGCTCAGAAGAGCCCCACAGTTGGCTTATTGTTCTGCTGAGAATGTCTTGAGATTCTTAACTGTATTTTTGAATGTGTTTTTTGTAAGTGAAATTGAATGGGATGATGGGGAACATGTGTCAGTAGAGGACATAACATTTCTGGCAAAATGTGTGTTCACCATTCCTTATTGCTCCATTCAAAAAGTGTGTTTGGGATGCCCCGTGGGCACAGAATTCTTGTGGTTTTAGTAGCCATTGAAGTGCAGAAAGACCCCAAACAAGTACAAGGGAAGAGTGTTAAATCAAAGACTGAGTAAGTGGGGGCACTGACAGTCTGGGGAAGCCTCCCTTTTTGTCTGATCCAGAGCTTGCTTCAAATGCAGAAAGAAGGCAGTGGCATTCTAAGAAACATTAATACTAAAAAGCTGCCATGTCCTTTCATATTCTTATTATATTTCCTAAATTAGTCAACCACGTATGATAAAAACTATATAGAGAAAAGGGAAAGAAAGAGCAACCCATAGTTCCTTTTCCTTTCAGCTTTTCCTTACCTACCAGCAAGTCTGAAGTAGAGTGTTAGAATATATGCATATCAAAAATTGAAATAAAAACAGGTGAGTTGCTTCTATGTTATGTTTTCTTTGTCTGATAAGAGCAAAATTCATACACCTGTAGGAACTGATAAAGTGGTGAAATTTTGGTGATTCTGCATATGAGTTCAATGGTCTTATATTTGCATTTACAACTGGCATTGCAGAATTAATGATGAGGTATAAAATTCACACAAATAATGAAAATTTCTAGTTTTTCTTTACTTAGGATGACATAAAGAATGAACTTAAAAAGCAACGAGACACCATGACAAATTGTGAGAGAGACCACAGAAGGAAAAAAAAAAAACTAAAAAAAAAAATCCAGTCCCTTTTATGTCATTTTTTGGTTATTTTTTTCCTGCATTTTGAATACGAAGTCTCTCATTTCTGTTTTGCACTCGGTTCTACAAATTATACAACCAGCCCTGGATGTCATTAGCTTTTCTCATCCATCTTTACTCTTAGCCAATACAAAGCTTATAAGGAAAGCTCTTCTTAGCTTTCATATGAATTGCTTTCCTATTGATCTCAGTCCAATCTCCCATTCTGATACCATGAGTTCAATTTTTTGTGGGTTGCTTTGTTTGATTTTTCTTTCTATCTAAATATAGGATGTTGCACTTAATTCATTTAATCATGTTACATTTCCCATTGACAAAATTGATTTCTTCTATTAATAACTGCTATCAGAATAGAATTGAACCATGAGCTAGGCCTTCTCATTTTGGCAAGGTGTCTGTCTTCTCTTCAGAAAGATCTTTTTACTTAAAAGTAGTGTTTCCTCTTGCAAGAGTTATTTATTTCTTTCTCTTTCATCTTTCTTTTCCCTCTAAGATTGAGAAGAATTTTCTTCCTAACATTTTGGATTACTCCAGTGACACGCATGGTGGCTATTACTTGTCTCATATTCAATCACCAACTAATTATATGCATGAAATATAATTCAGCAGTTTTCCAACTGGGTACACCAGCCTGAGATGGTAATCTTTAAGGAGAACTAATATTGTTTTTCCTGCTGTAGTCCATTTAATAAAAAGCTCCAAAATTATTTCCAAATAATATTAATAAAATATGTATATGCCTTTACAACAGGGTATTAAGTGCCCGCTGCTTACATATATATTCTTTACCTCTCGTTTTCTGGCACATTCATACATTTTATTTATTGAAAAAGTAAAAAATACCCTCAGCTATACAAATATTATTTAGCAGTTTCTCAACAGTTAAATAACAAGTGATGAAGCACCAAAGCTAGTTCTTCATAAAAGTAACCCTTGCTTAGTAGACAGTGAAAGAATTCTAAACAGACCAGTTATACAAGGTGGGGCAAGCTGCTCAACTTTGAGCTCTGCTTTGCTCATTTGTAAAATAAAGGTAATAATAAAACCTAATTTAAGCTTTTGTTAGAGGAATGCCTGTCACACTATAAATGCTCAATAAACGCCTTCTAGTATGACCACTCTTATTCTTGGTGCTCTTACTGTTGTTACCATGTGTAGTTAATTGCCACAAATCTCCCCCCTCTTCCCAGCTAACAGAAGATGGATTTGGAAACAAAGTGGTGATATTTTCACCTCAGGTTTTGGGCTGTGATTCGTCTTAGGCAATAATTATGATCCTATTTCTAACTGTTCCTTAATTTACCTGTATCGCTTGCAACTCATACAGCCAAAGGACCTAAGTGAGGCCCATATGCTCTAAGCAGAAGTTTTCTGATGATGTTTCTGAGAAGGCATTTAATTACCTTGTAAAAGGGGACAGATGTGGCTAAAATAGACCTATAGCTGGTGGCCTCTATTTCTTTCTGCCTTCTTTGAATATGGACCTGATGAAATAGCCATCTTTTAACAAGGCTTTAGGAAAAAAGCCAACACACTCAACCAGGGCAAGCAGAGAAATAGAAAAGGTTTGTGTGTTGAATTACATCACCGAGCATTGGGGCATAGTTTGGATACATCCTGGGCCTGCTAAGAAACACAGAATGGCACCCTATTTAATACTTTGGCTACTTTTAATAGCTTATCATTCATGATTTTTCAGAAACATAATTTTGCTCTCAGTGTATAATTGAAATAGCATATAGTGCCTGCGACATAGAATCTTAAAAATAATTTCAAGGGAAAATGAATTATACCTAGTCTCTCTCTTGGATGAATTTAAGTAATTTTCCTGAAAAATTGGCTGAATATAACCTTAGAGAAATTTCCAAATGGTCTATCATCTACTTGTTGCTGGATCTGCAAATGTCATCTAATTTAAATGGTTAGATGTTATTTTGAAAAGTGGTCTTCAAACACAGAGCAGTGGCTCTCAACCGAGGGCAGCTCTGCAGTTGGCAGTGTGGAGAGACACTATCAGCTGTCACACTCAACATGTAGCATGGAGTGTACAGACGTGAGGGACGCTGCCAAACACAAACATTTTATAATGTACAGGACTCTAGGATTCTCCCTTCCCCCAATAAAAATCATCCTGCCCAAATGCCAGTCGTAGTGAAGTATTTGCATAGGATTTAGCATGTATTCTTGGGACTGTTAAGGGTCTGCTTAAGAAATATTTTCCTTAATTAAGCTATTTCTTATTAATTATACTTATATTATACTTAATTATACTTAATGGCCAGATTCTACTTGTGACATTTCTAGTGTCAAATTTCAGATATCTTGATAAATTTTTTTTTTTTTTTTACTGAAGGGATACAAATAAGTTTTGATTCCATGACTGTAGGTGAGAGCAAAATATTAACCTGTAACTACACACAATAAAAATCTGAGATAATATACATAAGTGAGAATATCCTGATGTCATAAAGAGCCTCTACTCTACTGACTAATAAAAAAGTAATGTAATTATTTTTGCAACCTTATCCTTCGAAATCTCATATACTTATGGTTCAAAAATATGTGTAAAGTTTAAAAAGTAAACTACCTATGTTTTAAGTGTATCTATTGCCACACATATTTTCTGTTAAGTAAATGGTTAGTAAAAGCTTATTTTGCAGCCAAAATTAAAGGAGCTACCATAATCCAATGCAACTCCAGAATTAGAGCCCGAAGCTTGGGAGTCAAGTTTGCTAATTAATCTGTAGTGCTATCTACGATATACATATTTTTCAAGATTAATTTTTTCAATATATTCTGTCCATTTTTGTACTTTTGACTGCTTCTGGAACAACAAAATAATTCTATTTTAGTTCTCCTAAAAAAGTGAGGGTATCATACAAACTATAACTGCTCTTTAGTAAGGAACTGGGCTACATTCACCATTCATTATTTTATGACCCTGGAGGGACTGTCTTAGAATTTTGTTTAATGGAGATTGCAGTAAGGACTAAATGAGATTTTGCAGGCAAAAAAAGTGCTTCACCCCCCACCTGGCACAGAATGAGGTTCTCAGAAATGCTGTTACTTTTTCCCTCTTTGCTTTGGTGTTTTTGCTCCAACAGAATGGTTGTGATGATTCATGACTCATGGTCATGCCTTAAAACATACCTTGTTTTGACTGAGCAGCATCTGTGTTTCAAAAGAGAGAATAGATCCCTGATGTTCTTTTTTTAATCTATCAATTTCTATGTTATTGATTTTGAATATTCTGCTCATTAGACACAGACAATTTACTTTAAATTGTCTGGACATGCTTTGGATTAAGCAGTGGATTAAGACCAACAGACTTACTTTAAACAATAAATTGGAATCCCACAACTGGAATTAATATTGAAAACAAAGAGTAAATGAAATCCTTTTTTAAACTCTGAAAGTCTTTTCTTCACCATCAATTTGAAGCATAACTGTTTTCCTGCTTTATGTTTATAAGAGATGAACTTTAATACTACCAAGTGCATTGCAACCCGTTCAGAATGATTTCTTTGTCTTGTTGACTTCAGAGGTAATAACAGAGATGGAGTTAAATAGGCCACTTAGGAAAATGTCTGCCATTTTAGATTGTAACATACCACTTTGCTTTCTGTTGAAAGTCAAGCAAAGCCTTATGTGGTAGGGTAAATTGAGAGAAGCCCAGCCAGTGTTAACCTGCTTCATGAAGATCTAATGATATACTTGCTTCTTTGCTGATGACACTTTAGTTAGCAAGAAAGAGCACAGTTGAGAGATGTAGGTACTTAGTGTCTGTGTGACAGCAAATGTGAATCTTTCGTAGGTACATAGCAACAGACCTTTAAATAGAATCCAGCAGCTCTTAAATTAAGAACGAGAATACTTATTTTACTTTTTCTATAGTCCCATTGTTTTGTGATTCAAACATTAACTCATCCTATCTTATATTTAAGCTATAGCCAATAAAGAGCAAAATTTTCCTACCATCCATAGGGCTTTGGAAGGTTCTAACCTCATTTCACAGATGAAGCCCAGGCAGTGTACTCAGCTACCTTCTTAGGACTAGAAGCTATCCCCCCCACCCCCCGCCTTGAAATGAACAGTTTTAAAGTCCTATGTGTGTATTTCAGTTGTAAACAGGCACAATCTCTGAACAGAACAAGGTTGGAAGTAAGCTTGGAGGTTTGTCTAGATTAAGTTCAGATCTGCTTTTAGATTCAAAATGACCCCATACATTCAATTTCAGAATCACCTTCTTTGTTTGCTGTGTTGTGGATTGGAGACTGCCTTCCCAGAGATTTTCGTTTTCCTTTTTGAGTATGCAAGTGACATTTTCCTGTTCATCCGAAGAATGAAGTAAACCCGATTAGATTTGTTCTCCATCTGGGAGCAGGAAATTAACTTTGAAAATGATTTAAATCTCTTGCCTGGGGAGGGACTTTTACTGCCCTGAGTTCAATAGTTCAATTTGACAGAAGCCTTTGCCAGATTTCTAATACATAGTTGTGTTTAAAAAAAGGATGAAAATGAGGCTGCTTTAAATTTCATTAACTGACTTCTTATATCAGGCCAAATTTGGAGACCTGTCAGATTGAAAAAGTTGGCCCAACAAACCTTTTAGGTAGACATGTATTATAGTTTCAAAGGAGAAAAAATGCAGGCTTTTGTATATTGAGAGGAAATCTTCAGGTCTGACAGTTATTCCTTGTAATTTTTTTATTCTGTTGTAGCGATAAGAATAGACAGTGCAAACCTGAAACTATGAAGACTGGTTGTGAACATTCAGAATTTATTTCGGTAATCAAACAAAAGAACAAAATTATTCTGACGTATTTTTAATGATATACATAATAAGTGTGCTGAAAGGTAACTAGTCAAAGATGGCAACATGTTCATAGAAATAACCTTATTTTGCATTTTTATATCAAACAGATGCCAGTTTTAGAATTTTTTTCTTCTCATTTGTTTATTTGCACATATTCATAATTAACATTGGTGATCACAGTATTCCTTATGACTAATTATCACACTCTCACATACACATTTATGTTTATATATACTTCATTCTCTATAACTGGGTTTTCTTTGCTTGGGCCCCTTTGTCCCATGTCCTGGGAATAGGATTCCTGCTGTTGACTCCACGCAATCACATTCACAGTGTTTTCCCCTCACACCAAGGCATTCTTGTTCAGTATCTGTCAAGCAGATGATAGTTTAGGCCACAGTAGGTTGCAAATGACCAAGTTTCTGTCTTTTTTAGGAAAGAAGCTTTGATTTTTGCTCCTATTATGTATAATTGGGGGTGAACTGCAGTTCTACTGAATGCTATTTTCATTCCATGACCCAGGCTGATGGGTCAGTTTCTAATGAGACGGTATCAAATTTATGGCAGAGAAAAAGAGCAGAGGTAGAGTGATAAGATAACTTTTAAATCTTCTGCTTGGAAGATTAAACATCACTTCTAAGATTTAATTGACCATATTAATTCATGTAGCCAAACCCAGTGTCTATGGGGCAGGAAATATGATTCTCCCATAAGGAGTGGTTTAATAGGGAGGCATCTCAGATAACTGAAATAAATGTGACTAAAACCACAAATAGAGTATTTTTACATGACTTTGTATATACGTGTACATATAAGCCAGTGCAAGGAATATAATAGGTGCTCAACAAATATTTGTTGAATCGATAAATGAATGGATATATTTATTGATAAAACATTAGTACATTATGATATACTCCAATATTTTTATTCGATTGTATTCTTTTAATTATATTCGATTTCATTTTGTGAAGTGTTAATTACAACTCACTAAATTGATTTCATGATCTACAGTTTAGAAACTGATTAGCAAATGTCAGACTGAAAGCAACTATTATTTTCAATCCTTACTTTCAGTCCTTAAACTTGCATAAGAAAATTCTTTTTTTTTTTAAGATTTTATTTATTTATTTAACAGAGAGAGAACACAAGCAGGCAGAGGCAGAGAGAGGAGCAGGCTCCCTGCAGAGCAAGGAGCCCGATGCGGGACTCGATCCCAGGACGCTGGGATCATGACCTGAGCCAAAGGCAGCTGCTCAACCAACTGAGCCACCCAGGCGTCCCTGCATAAGAAAATTCTTAATGACATGAAAGTTTATAGTGAGTTTGAAGAAGGCCAAATAGTCTAAGAGAAAAGTAGTCAGAAATATGAGAAAGTTATGGCTCGTACATGACCAGCTAACTAGTGCTTCTTTTTTTTTTTTTTTTAAGACTTTATTATTTATTTGAGAGAGAAAGAGCACAGAGGGAGAGGAAGGAGGGGCAGCAGACTCTCCACTGAGCAGTGAGCCGGAGGTGGGGCTTGATCCCAGAATCCTGAGATCATGACCCAAGCTGAAGGCAGACACTTAACCAACTGAGCCACCCAGGTGCCCTGACCAACTAACTATTCTTTGTCTACTAGCTATATCAGGAATATATACACAATAAAATAACTGAAAAATCAAATATATTATTTTTCTTTTTAATTTTATGCTACTGAGGATTCAAAATCTTCCACAATATGATACTGTGAATTTACTTCACAACCTCCCACCAAAGTGCTTAACATTTATGTGGCAATTTTGTCTTTTTCAAGGAGAATTCCTACCTGAAAACTTGGAATATACAGATTAACAAGTGGGGACAAATATATACACATTCACCACAAAATTCATAGGCAATTTGTAAAACTCACAGAGTTCTGAATATTTGAGCAGAGTTTGGGTGCATTGGCTCTCTTGCACAGAGAAAAAATGCTGAAGGAAGGTATGATAGCTCTCAGGTATATAAAGGTGTGTTATACAGTTAAATAGCAATTATTCTATTAGTGGATAAGGACAGAACGTGGTATAATGGGTTGAAGCTGTAGCAGGGAGTGTTCTTTAAATAATAGGGGAAAAGGCAATTGAAGCTTCCAGAAAAGTATCTTATTACACTCACTGGAGATATTGAAGGAACAACATTATTGATATTTTGGAGTCTTTCTGACATAGCAGAAGAGCTAGTATATTTATATCCTATTCAAACTTCTGGACATTTGATTTCAGTTTCTGCATTACTGTTATTATTTATTAGATCAATTGGCTGAAAACTTTATATTATTACACTGTAATTATAGCAAGATAATATGTGTGAAGACCCTTTGTAAAACTACCAGAAACTGAAACAAAAGTATAAGCAAATACATTGTAATTATGATCATACTGTAACACAAAATATTGGACTGATGTAGTCCTGTAAGGTAGTCATTTTCTAATTGTAGCTGTGGATTCCTGGGGGTCCCCAGACTGTTTCAAGTGATGTTAAAAGGTTTTCACAATATATGAAGCTTTGCACAGTGGCAGTATCATAGCCAATGAGGTTTATCTGAGACATGATTATTGCTAATTAAAGATGTATTCGCTATTTTTTACTGTGTTGATGTTTGTACTGATGGTTCAAAACAATAGTAGAGAAAACTGCTTGCACTGGAGCATGAATCAAGGCAGTGGCCCCAAACTGTACTAGTAGTTATATTTTCCATGCACTCGTGGTTAAAGCACGCACATCCATGCTCACGTACACACATACACACACACACACACACCACACACACACACCTGTTTTACTTAGGGATATCCTTGATAAAGCAGTGGATATTATTAACTTTATTAAATACTGATCCTTGAGTTACATGTCCTTTTAATATTCTGTATGATAAAATGGGGTGGGGGGCTCCTATAGCACTTTCTTTGCACACCCAAGTTCCCAGTCTGTCTTGAGGAAAGCCCACTGTGCTGTGAGCTGAACTAGCTTCATTTTTAATTGAACTCCTTCCTTTCCCAAAAGAAAAATGACAAACTATGGTATTGAGAGTTGGAGTAGACATTTTCTCAAAAATGAAGTGAGTTTGTCACTTCAAGGAAAATAACTTAAATAGGTTTGCTAATGAATGGATTTGAACTTTAAAATGAAAATTAGAATTTTTAAAAACTTGCATTTGCCACCATTAATTTGACTACTTTCCAGTTTTTGCTGACTTTTATGATGAGATCAGAAGTGATATTAATGCATGTGATTTTTTTTTGATGTTGCATAATGAAAAGGCGGTGTTTGGAAGCTCTGCATAACTCAGTGAAACAATATTTTCTAACTGACCAAAGCAATCAGTAAAAGATCCATTTAACCTACAAGATAGACCAATGGATTTTTTTTTACATGTGTGTTTTTTTTTAATTAACATATAATGTATTATTGCCCCAGGGGTACAGGTCTGTGAATCATCAGGCTTACACATTTCACAGCACTTACCATAGTAATACCCTCCCCAGTGTCCATAACCTAACCACCCTATCCCTATGCCCCCTCCCCCAGCAACCTTCCTTTTGTTTCCTGAGATTAAGATTCTCATATGATTTGTCTTCCTCCTGATCCCATCTT
The DNA here is from genome assembly GCA_028533885.1 of Nasua narica. Taxonomy (NCBI): domain Eukaryota; kingdom Metazoa; phylum Chordata; class Mammalia; order Carnivora; family Procyonidae; genus Nasua; species Nasua narica. The sequence continues at coordinate 84,370,094 of CM052802.1, read as the reverse complement.
TTTTCATTTTTTCCTTCCCTACCCCCCACAATCCCCTGCCCTGCCTCTCAAATTCCTCATATCAGAGAGATCATATGATAATTGTCTTTCTCTGATTGACTTATTTCACTCAGCATAATACCCTCTAGTTCCATCCCTATAGTTGAAAATGGCAAGATTACATTTCTTTTGATGGCTGCATAGTATTACTTTGTGTGTGAGTGTGTGTGTGTGTGTGTGTGTGTGTGTGTATCACAGCTTCTTTTTTAAAATTTAATTTTATTTTTCAGTGTTCCAAGATTCATTGTTCATGTACCATACGCAGTGCTACATGCAATACGTGCCTTCCTTAATAACCACCACCAGGTTCACCCAACCCCCTACCCCCTCCCCTCCAAAACACTCGGTTTGTTTCTGAGTCCACAGTCTCTCATGTTTCGTCTCCCCCTCCAATTTCCCCCAATTCACCCTTCCTTACCTTCTCCCAATGTCCTCCATGTTTTTCCTTATGCTCCACACGTAAGTGAAATCATATGATAATTGACTGTCTCCACTTGACTTATTTCAGTCAGCATAATCTCCTCCAGTCCCATCCATCTTGATACAAAAGTTGGGTATTCATCCTTTCTGATGGAGGCATAATATTCCATCGTATATATGGACCATATCTTCTTTATCCATTCATCTGTTGAAGGGCATCTTGGCTTTTTCCACAGTTTGGCAAATGTGCCATTGCTGCTATGAACATTGGGGTACATGTGGCCCTTCTTTGTACTGCATCTGCATCTTTGGGGTAAATACCCAGTAGTGCAATTGCAGGGTCATAGGGTAGCTCTATTTTTAATTTCTACACAAATCTCCACACTGTTTTCCAAAGTGGCTGTACCAACTTGCATTCCCACCAACAGTTATACCACATCTTCTTTATCCATTCATCTGTTGATGGACATCTAGATTCTTTCCATAATTTGGCTATTGTGGACATTGCTGCTATAAACATTTGGGTGCATGTGCCTCTTCAGATCACCACATTTGTAACTTTAGGGAAAATACCCAGTAGTGCAATGCTGGGTCCTGGATAGCTCTATTTTCAAGTTTTTGAGGAGCCTCCACACTGTTCTCCAGAGTGGTGGCACCAGCTTGCATTCCCGCAAACAGTGTAGGATAGTTCCCCTTTCTCTGCATCCTCGCCAACACCTGGCTTGTTAATTTCAGCCATTCTGACTGGTGTGAGATGGTATCTCACTGTGGTTTTGATTTGTATTTCTCTGATGCCGAGTGATGTTGAGCACTTTTTCATGTGTCTGTTGGCCATTTGGATGTTTTCTTTGCAGAAATGTCTGTTCATGTCTTCTGCCCATTTCTTGATTGGATTATTTGTTTTTTGGGTGTTGAGTTTGATAAGTTCCTTATAGATTTTGGATACTAGCCCTTTATCTGATATGTCATTTGCGAATATTTTCTCCCATTCTGTCAGTTGTCTTTTGGTTTTGTTGACTGTTTCCTTTGCTGTGCAAAAGCTTTTGATCTTGATAAAGTCCCAGTGGTTCATTTTTGCCCTTGCTTCCTTTGTCCTTGGAGATGTTTCTAGGAAGAAGTTGCTGTGGCTGAGGTTGAAGAGGTTGCTGCCTGTGTTCTTCTCCAGGATTTTGATGGATTCCTGTCTGACATTGAGGTCTTTCATCCATTTTGAGTCTATTTTTGTGTGTTGTGTAAGGAAATGGTCCAGTTTCATTCTTCTGCACATGGCTGTCCAATTTTCCCAACACCATTTGTTGAAGAGACTGTCTTTTTTCCACTGGGCATTCTTTCCTGCTTTGTCAAAGATTAGTGGACCATAGAGCTGAAGGTCTATTTCTGGGCTCTCTATTCTGTTCCATTGATCTATGTGTCTGTTTTTGTGCCACTACCACACTGTCTTGATGATTACAGCTTTGTAATAGAGCTCGAAGTTTGGAATTGAAATTTGGCTTTCTTTTTCAACATTCTTCTGGCTATTTGGGGTCTTTTCTGGTTCCATATAAATTTTAGGATTCTTTGTTCCATTTCTTTGAAATGAATTGATGGGGATTGCGTTAAATGTGTAGATTGCTTTAGGTAGTATAGACATTTTCACAATATTTGTTCTTCCAATCCATGAGCATGGAACATTTTTCCATTTCTTTGTGTCTTCCTCAATTTCTTTCATGAGTACTTTATAGTGTTCTGAGTACAGATTCTTTGCCTCTTTGGTTAGGTTTATTCCAAGGTATTTATGGTTTGGGTGCAATTGTAAATGGGATCAACTCCTTAATTTCTCTTTCTTCTGTCTTGCTGTTGGTGTATAGAAATGCAACTAATTTCAGTGCATTGATTTTATATTGTGACACTTTACTGAATTCCTGAATGAGTTCTAGCAGTTTTGGAGTGCAGTCTTTTGGGTTTTCCACATAAAGTATCTTATCTACAAAGAGTAAGAGTTTGACTTCTTTGCTGATTCAGATGCCTCTAATTTCTTTTTGTTGTCTGATTGCTGAGGCTAGGACTTCTAGTAATATGTTGAATAGCAGTGGTGATAGTGGATATCCTTGCCGTGTTCCTGACCTTAGGGGAAAAGCTCTCAGTTTTTTCCCATTGAGAATGATATTCGCTGTGGTTTTTCATAGATGGCTTTGATGATACTAAGTTATGTGCCCTCTATCCCTACACTTTGATAGTTTTGATCAAGAAAGGGTGTTATACTTTGTCAAATGCTTTTTCAGCATTTATTGAAAGTATCATATGGTTCTTGTTCTCTCTTTTATTAATGTATTGTATCACATTGATTGATTTTCAGATGTTGAACCAATGTTGCAGTCCAGGAATAAATCCTACTTAGACCAGTGGATTTTTAATGTAACAGTACAAAAAGATCATTGTAAGAAACATGGTTTCTTAAAAGTTAGTTGTCAGGCTGGATCTGGGACTGTCACTTTTCTTGTTTTGGTGAAGGGTCAAAGAAGATTATCCACAATCATCTAAAAAAGGTTACTAAAATACTTCTCTTTCTTCTAACTCTTATCAGTGTATGGCCAGACTTTTCTCATTTGGTTCAACCAAAACAAGACATAGCAATGGAATGAATGCAGAAACAAATAGGAGGATCCAGCTGTCTCTATTAAGGCAGTCATTAAATTTATAAAAATAATAAAACTCTTCTTATTATATTTGTTTATTTTAGAAAATATAGTAATTGTTCATAAATATATGTTTTAATGTGAAACTGTCATGAGTTTATTACCGTTATTTGTAAGTAGCTTAATACATAAAAAGTTATGAATTTCTCTATTTTAATTATTTATTTTTAAAAGACTTTATTTGAAAGCAAAAGAGCACAGCAGGGGGAGGGGTAAGGGGAAGGTGAGGAAGAGGGAGAAGGGAGAAGCAGTCTCCCCACTGAGCAGGAAGCCCATGCGGGGACTTGGTCCCAGGACTGTGGGATCATGACCTGAGCTGAAGGCAGACATTTAATGGACTGAGCCACCCAGGTACCCCACTAATTTCAAATATAGTATAAGTCAGTTGATATAATCACATAAATAAATGCTCATTGGGATATTCATTAATTTATAAGATTATCAAGGGGTTCCAAGACCAAATGTTTGTGAACCACTGTTACAAAGAAACCATTAAAACACATGGTTTAACTTTATACCATTATTTAATATATTTTAGACTTTGATCCATTTGTTGCTTTTCTGTTCTTCCCTATGTCACAAACTTTGGTTCTGTTCTTTTGTTCTCCAGTATTTATTTTCTCTATTCAGATAAGAAGACTGACTCCTTTAGCACCCTTCATCCACCTTGTTTCTTAGTTTATCCTTAATGTTTTTTTCCCTAGTAACTTGAAGCTAAGTCTATATATGTGTCTATGTCTTTTCATAATCTATTTTCTTTAAAACATAGAATTTTTATTCTCTTTGGAGCATCAGATTCATCACTTCAGCTTCTTAAATCACAATGATCCCCAAGGACTTTGCGTTTCTCACTGTTTCACATTAGGTTTATATTTCTTTTCTTACAGAATAATGTGGTAAGCCAGAAGCCACGTGCCTCCGTGTGCGGATAAACCCACCCTGAGGGGGGGAAAAAATGCCCTGATGTGAAGCGCTTGCCGATGCCTTTAAGCCAGCAAGCTGACACCACTCTCCATGGAGCAGGAGTTGGGAAGAGATGTGAACCGTGGCTCTCCTGAGTGGCGGGAACTGGCTCCAGCCCAGCCTCGGCCCGTGGCATTATTAGTGGCAAGTGTTTCTATCTTTCATCTTTTAGAAAAGATAATTCCGCATCTTCCTATTTTCACTTAGAACATATCTGTTCTGACATCTCTGTCAAAAAATAGAGTCTTTGGGTTTTTTTTTTAACGTCCCTCTGTGGAGCAGTCAGCCATTTAGACCCGCAGTTGTGGTGTGGAGACGCCTGCGTTACACAAAGCTGTAAAACGATCAAACGTTCTCTGCTCTGGAAGAGCCAAATTCACAAAATGTACTTTGAATTTTAAATATGGCTGTTATCTGGGTAACTTTATCAGTGAGAACTTTAAGGATGAAGAGTTTTGCCTTGCTACTCAAAGTATAGTTCTTGGACTTCAGTTTCCACATCCCCCGGGAGGTTGTTGGAAATGCAGAATCTGGGATGCTTGGGTGGCTCAGTCGTTAAGCGTCTGCCTTCTGCTCAAGTCATGATCCCTGAGTCCTGGGTCCTGGGATTGAGCCCCTCATCAGGCTCCCTCCTCAGCGGGGAGCCTGCTTCTCCCTCTCTCTCTGCTGCTCCCCCTGCTTGTGCTCTTTCTCTGTCAAATAAATAAATAAAATCTTTAAAAAAAGCGCAGAATTTCAGGCCTCACCCCATCCCCCAGCTTCATCAAAATCTGCATTTTAACAAGATCCCCAGGTGATTCTTGTGGGCATGAGGTTTCTGAGGGCTGCTTTAGGATAATTTGAACCCTAGTGATCTCAGCTTGCCACCCTATATTGGTAAATGGTTACTACAAAAATACAAATCTCATAAAATGTGTTATGTTTCAGAATATTAACCAAGATATTTCATCCACCTTGTTTCTTAGTTTATCCTTAATGTTATTTTTCCCTAGTAAATTGAAGCTAAGTCTATATATGTGTCTATGTCTTTTCATAATCTATTTTCTTTAAAACATAGAATTTTTATTCTCTTTGGAGCATCAGATTCATCGCTTCAGTTTCTATTAGATTTTTGACTCCTTGAAAATACTGATGTATAAATTCTTTGCTCTGTGGCGTGATCAGTCAGAGTTAGTACATATTTTTTCTTTCTCTCTTGATATGGAGATTCACTTTTATGTGTTACTCAATTAGTAAAGTGTTAAAATGCTGTGCCTCTGAATTCTATGAATCATCCCCAGCCCCTTGGCTATAAAGGCTAACATAATTTACTATCATATAGTTCAAGAGCTTGACAGAGGAGTGGACATTTTTTGGAAGAAGAATACATATTAAATTAACATATTTATAGGCATTTAAGCAAGTCTCTCTAAGGCAACTGATCCCACTCTAGCTATACTTTGGAATTATCCAGAAAGCTCTTCAGAAACTTCGGACTGGGTTTCGTCCCTGGAGACTCTGGTTTAATTTGATCCAGTGTAGTTTTCATGCGTCAGTATTTTTAAAAACTCTCCAAATAGTACAAGCCAGGGATTGAGAGTCACTGCTCTACAGACTGCCAAAGCCGAGAATAAATAGGCCTTGGCCAGGCACCCTACTGACAGCATTCTCTTTCCTTAAGGGGTCTACTTATCCCATGCACTAATGTGTGATTAAATTTGTCAGCTAGGTCCATCAAATTTAATCACATATCTTTAGGAATTACTGAAATGTTTGTAACCTAGCTTTATGAATACAGCAAAAAAAATTGAACAAAGATCAGGAGGTTACACTATCATATTAAGTTTAATAAAAATAGCTAACTTAAAGTGAAATCTGTATGCATCAAACAAAAAAGAATGTAAGGATGAATATATATGGTAATTCCTCAAACCTGTTCTCCGAGTAAAAGCAGAATCTAAATACATAATTTCAGATGAGCCTAAAGACATAAACACAAACTAGCTTAGTACAATAACCTACAGCGATTTGAAATTTTTCTTCAAGTTTCATGTCAGTTTTACATTATATCTCATAAACATATTTCATCATATATATCAATATATGATATATATTCATCAAATATATTGATCAAATATGAAATATGTATATTCTAGTTATTAATATGTAATTCAAAAGATAATAAATATTTTAATATTAGTATATTTAAAATTTCATAAGAAAACTTGCATTAGAAAACTTCCATCATCACCTTCCTCAAGGTAAGTCAGAGGGATAATAGATTAAATGTTCTGGTTCAATATAGTATATCATTATGTGTTTGGTAAAGTACAAACATCTAGACAGAGTGTATTAATCAGCTTGGGCTGTCATAACAAAATACCACAGACTGGATGACTTAAATAACAGAAATCTATATGCTCACAGTTCTGGATGCTGAAAGTCTGAGCTCAGGGTGGCAGCCTGGTTGGTTTCTGGTCAGTTTCCTAGTTGGGTTGCAGAAAGTTGCTGCCTTCTCTCTATGTGCCCATGTGGTGTTTCCTTGGGGAGTGTGTGCAGGAGAGAGTGAGCTCTCTGGTGTCTCTTTTATGAGGTCATTAATCCTATCAGATTAGGGCTCCACCCATATGACCTTATTTAATCATAATTACTTTTTTAGAAGCCCCATCTCCAAATACAGCCAACGCTGGGGGTTAGTACTTCAACACGTAAATTTGAGTAGGACACCTTCAGTCCATAACAGAGAGGTTCTTGATTGAGCACATACCACTTTTTTTCTCATACAATGTTTATAATATGCTAGAAATATTGTTTTTGAGTATGGCTTGATGTATATGTATGAAAATTAGCAAGAAATTTATACTGAGCAGAAGGGAGACATGGGAATGGGGAGAGGGAGAGGGGGAGAGAGAGAGAGAGAGAGAGGCATTAACTAAAAATGATACATATTACCTATGAGTTGACATAATCCCCTGTATCCCCTGCCCCTCACCTTTCCTAATGACATGAAATACTTGTCGAAAACCATGTTGAAGCAGAGGCTCTGTGATATCAAGAATGAGGTTTAGGAAGCTCCTTCAAGAAAATTGACAAGAGTAAACCTACCCTGGGAAAGGATAAAGCAGCTGGGAATGATGGTCTAGCTCCTGGCTATCACTTTATAAGCTTGACTTTTGTTCCCATTGAAGAGCTAAAAACATTGAGCCAGCCTTTGAATAGCTTTTGCCTCAGATTTCTATGAGAAACTCATTACTTAGCTTCTTATCTAATGGAGTGTCTAGGAAATCTTCTGGGGTGTCAGTCTGGCAACCATGCCTGGAGAGTCATTGGCTGGAAGAATATTTCAATACCTTCACCCTGTCACTTTCCCCCAAATAAAGACTGGGGAGAGGAATAAGCATTTTAAACAAGAAACTGTCTTGCTTAAAGGTTCTTCATTACTATTTTCACCTTGAGGCAAAGTGCTTTTTACTTAAAGAATGGTAAGTGATGAATAAAATTGGTAAATGATTAATAAAGGATTTTAAAATTCTAAAGCCACCCAACTTCTGCTTAAGAGAGTTACATGAGATTTAGAGCATTCTATGGAACTCTGAGTTAAGGTGCTCATTGTAAGCACTATTGAAGTTACTGATTGATTTAGTTAAAATGATGGTGTTGATTCAGGCCACCAGTCTATAATTTTGCCTCCCAGAGATTTGGTCCTTGCTGTATGCACATCTGTATGTTGCCTCACCCCCTGCCCCCAGCCCCTTAAATACCAAGCAACATGGGTAAAAACTCACCTCTCTGGCCAATAAATTACTCCCAATTATTTCATGGTCAAACAATTTACATAATGTCTTCACAGATATAATCATTATAAATCAAACAGAATAGCCAAATTCACCATGTTTTAGCCAACTATAAAGAAATCTTGAGATTATTGACCTCATACAAATATAAAATTCCCATAACATCATCTGATGTGGTTTATTCAGATAATTTTTCTTACACATGTGTAGGATCAAAAGAATGCAAACTTTAAATTTTTTTCCCTCGAATTTTCTAGTCAAATCTCCAGGTTGGGAGGATGTGTCAGGTTTATCCTGACTTTAAGCCAAGATCAGGGACTACCTACCCTGAGAAGCAGAAATAGGGAGGGAACTCAAACCTACCTCCTTTTGGATTTGGTGGATCAGACAGGTGTTTTCCACTAATAAAAGTGTTTTTCTTTCTCCACTGCCTTTGTGGAGAGGATTTCTGGGTTTGAAAAAGATTTTGCTTTTAATTATATCTTGGCAACACTGGTTCCCCAGAAAGCTTACTCCTCTGCTAGTTGATCGACTAGTGACCAGTTGATGGCACTGGTTACTTTCTTGTCAGTAATAACTATTCCTAGGTTCTGTCTGGAATTGCTCAAAAGATAGTCTTAAAAGCTATCACTTTCTCAGCTACATTTTATTGTTCTTGTCACATCAACTTTGTTGTTAAAAAGCTGGTGCAGGGGCTCCAGGGTGGCTTAGTCCCTTGAGCCTCTGCCTTTGGCTCAGGTCATGGTCTTGGGATTTACGACCACATCAGGCTCCCTGCTCAGCGGAGGGTCTTTTCCCTCTGCTCTTCCCCCTGCTTGTTCTCTCTTTCTCTCTCTCTCTCTTTCTATCCTTCTCTCCATCCCTCTCTGTCAAATAAATAGAAAAAATCTTTAAAAAAAGCTGGTGCAAATATTTTCAGTGGGAATTTGTTTTGCAAATGCCATCTATGAAATCCCATCTTCCCTCAATTAGAAGGTATTTTTAAACTTCCTTAATTTTAGGTAGAAAAAGACTTACTTCCAAAGTTCTCTGATTTCAGTTTTAAGGGGTAAATGTTAATTGCTAATTTTGGATTGCATTTTAACTAAGATTGCTGACCTTTATTCTCTTAATATTAACACTGATAGAATCAACTTAACTTACTAACAAATGGAAGGAAGGAATAAGCATTCCAAATAAGAGTCACGGTCAATAGAATATACATTTATAGGAATCAAGGGTAATCTAAGCTACAGCCCTTTTTACCTCCAAAATCAGCATCCTTCTGAACAGATTTGCAGTTGTACTTTTCAGACAAAATATGTACAGAAAAAAATTTCTGTTAAAATAGATTCTAAAGCTTTAATTACTTAAGGTCAGTGATAGAAAATACCTCATAGAGTGCCTGTTAAAGCCTAAGAGGGATTGGGATAGTTAACTTGAACCAAAGGAGCTCAGTGTAGTACGGGAAACAGCATTTTGAAGGTCATTTGCACATAAATGAAGAGCTTGCTTCTCCACTGCTGCTGGTTAAACTTTGAAACTTGCGGCAGTAGAGGCAAGGCAGTCTGATTATGCCCTTGGACAGTCCGTTAGAGACTGCCGTCCATTTTATTTTCCATGTGGTGTTCATTAAAGTCAGGTCAAGTAAAAAGATTTTCACTGCCTCTGTGATTACTGCTATGAAATCATCAGCTTGGAGAAAACAAGAAAGTTGTTTGTGTTAAATACTTTGGCCAAGCACAAAAACAAATCTTTGTCAAAACCCTAAAAAGCACTAATCAGCACTTTCAGATGCCTAACTTTAATAAACATGACAATTCATTTAAATTCAATTTAATGGGCATTTTATTAAGTATGTATCCTGTGTTTGTGTCAAGTGCTCTGAAAACTATAAAGTATAAGATAGAGTTCTTGTTCTTAAAAGAGTGCTGTATTCAAACAGAATTGGAATGAACTGAGCAGAAGTCCAGAAATAATTTTCCAACCTTTCTTGGTATACAAAGTAGTGATTTACATTATCTCCTCTGGGTGGGACCATCTTTATATGGCTATATTTGCATAATGGCTTTTCTTTTGTTCCTTCTGTTGTTCCAGGTAATTGCTTGCCTATAGCATTTTATGGCTTTCTAATGAGTACCTCCCTCCTTTATGAAAAATATAAATGATCTGGTTTCTTCCAAAGCATAAAGCTGACATTGATACCTCAAAGTTGAGGATGGTAGCACACCCCTGGGATACAATGGAGAGGAAAAGTGCAAGACAAAAGTAAGAAATGTCCACCTGTATGTCTTTTGTTCTGTTTATTAACGAAAAAGGAGGCTGTGGAGATGGAGATAAACCCAAGTCTAGGAGATGACTCTATAAAACGTTTTAACATTGAATTGGGGCTCTTTCAATTAGCCATGGTATTTTTCCTTTTTAAGTCAGCCTTGTCTCTGATGGATACCATGTAGTCAAAAAATATCCTGATCTTTTGAGCCAATCAAACTATGTCTTTAATAAGTTATTTAGAGATCTAAGGAACCATAGCTGTGGGGGGTGGGGAGAGAAAATTCATTTATTTAGACTCTTCATTAAAGATGCGCTAAAGTTAGAATAATGGCAAATATAAATGAAGAATTACACCAGATCAGTTAAATAAGCAAGGAAGACTTTATTCAAGACTATCTCAATAGGGGAGAGAAATTGAACTCAATTCCTCTGAAACAAAAGATGGGAAGATTTTAAAATGAGGGTAAGGTTTGTGAATGTGATTAGGGCATCTGTGTTTGCTAATTGGTGCTTATTGAGGTTACTCTCCTCCCTTTCCCCAGAGACTGGGAGAGAGGGGTGCTATCTTCTTCCATGATTACATTTCAAAAAGGTGACTCCCAGGTTCTTGAAAAAGACAATTCTAGGTTGTAGAAGATTTATATCTCAAAGGGGTAGAGAAAGAATTAGAATTGCAAGTTTTCTAAAATAAATACTTTAAGAAAACGGAGGTCAGGGAATTATAGTCAGGAAGAAGCCAGACTTGGGTTCAGTCAAGCTCAGGGGAATGGCAAGGCTCCCATGGTCACAAAGATCAATGTGGCTAAGACATATGGCTAAGATTTTTCCTCTCTTTCTTTCCCCCTTTCCTCTTTTGCTTTTTCTCTCCTTCTCTCACTCTTCCTTCTCTCTTCTGTCTCACTCATCATACACATACTCTCTTCTTTCTTTTCAGTCTATGAAGCCACAGTAATGTACATTAACCTTTATTTTTGAGCCTGATCTGATAGTGGACATTTAGACCAAGAACAAGTTATAATATTAATCATGGATTTAGCAATAGTCAAGAGTGTGATGAACTATAGCGATATTCACTTCAAGTGTGATGAGATGTATTTATCACATTTCAAAATATATTTGAATCTATCATTTATGAGATACATGTGGTGTTTTTTATACAATCACCATTAACTGTATAGTTTTTAAATGCCCTAAACTAATTTTGGTTATTTTATAATAGTAATGATTTGGAATAGAATGTGCAAAATGATTTTTATTTTGGTAATATAATTTGTGAAAGCTAATGATATGAAAATAGTCTTATTTTCCTAAATGTTTTATAGAATATTTGATATTTTCTTTGTTAGTGTTAATATAGGAGACTAAAATATTTTTTTAAAATTTTTTTCTATTAACATATAATGTATTATTTGCCCCAGGGTACATGTCTGTGATTCGTCAGGCTTACACATTTCATAGCACTTACCATAGCACATACCCTCCCCCGTGTCCATAACCCTACCCTGCCTACCTCCCAGCCACCCTTAGTTTGTTTCATGAGTTTAGGAGTCTCTGGTTTGTCTCCTTCTCTATCCCATCTTGTTTCATTTCTCTCCCCCACACCCCCCACGACCCCCCGCCCTGCCTCTCCAATTCTTCATATTAGAGACATCATATGATAATTGTCTTTCTCTGACTGACTTATTTCACTTAGCATAATACCCTCTAGTTCTATCCACGTCGTTGCAAATGGCAAGATTTCGTTTCTTTTGATGGCTGCATAGTATTCCATTGTGTGTGTGTGTGTGTGT